>CM053609.1:7015687-7031348 GCA_028646535.1 Procyon lotor
AATCGCCAAACTCTGGAAAGAACTAAAATGCCCTTCAACAGATGAATGGATAAAGAAGATATGGTCCATATATACAATGGAATATTATGCCTCCATTAGAAAGGACGAATATCCAACTTTTGTATCAACATGGATGGGACTGGAGGAGACTATGCAGAGTGAAATAGGTCAAGCAGAGAGAGCCAATTATCTTACAGTCTCACTTACATGTGGAACATAAGGAAAAACATGGAGAACATTGTGAGAAGAAAGGGAAGGGGGAATGGGGGGAAATCAGAGGGGGAGATGAACCATGAGAGACTGTGGACTCTGAGCAACAAACTGAGGGTTTTGGAGGGGAGAGGGTGGGGGGTTGGGTAAGCCTGGTGGTGGGTATTGAGGAGGGCACATATTGCATGGAGCACTGGGTGTGGTGCATGAACAATGAATCTTGTAACACTGAAAAAATAAACATATTTGGGAGAAAAAAAAATACTGGTTTTCTCTGGGGCTTAGATCTGGACCATCTTCTCTCTTAATGCCAACTTGCCCGATGACTTCACCTGTTCTGCAGGCTTTGAATGCCATGAGTTTGCTGATGCCTCTCAGATTTTTATCAGCAGCCCAGACCTCACCCCAGAGGCCAGTCTCATCTGTCCAGCTGCCTACTTGACATCTCCACTTCACGGTCTTGTGGGAAATCCAAACTCGACAATGGAGAACCACACTCCTGATTCCAGAACTGACTGTCTCCAAGCCCACCCTCCCCAAGCTCCCAACCGGCCCAACACCAATAATGAATTGTCTGGTCTTTGTCTCCATCCCTGGGGGGGGGGTGTCTCTGAATCTTTGGACTCTGCCAAGTGTTATCTGTGTCTTTGTTAATCATGATGGGCCCCTCCAGAGGTGACTCAGGTGCCAGAAACATCAACCATGTGATTAGAAAGTTGGGGCTTTGAGCCAGGTGATAGATATCAGTTTGACTCCTGGAGGGGGAGGGGAATCTAGAGATTGAATTTAGTTCTGTGGCCAATGATTCAATAGATGGTGCCTATGTAAGGAAACCGCAGTAAAAATTCTGGGCACAAGATTGAGTGAGGTTTCCGATTGGTGACATACAATTGATGTGTTGGGAGAATGACTCGTCTTAAGGACACAGAAGCTTCCAGTTTGAGATATTCCCAGACATTGCCCCGTGTGTCTCTTTATTTGGTTGGTCTTGATTTGCATCTTGTATGATAAAACGAAGTAGAGTGTTTTCCTGAGTTCCACGAGTTTTTCTAGCAAATGACCAAACCTGGAGGATATGGAGAACTTCCAAGTAGGTAGCCAGTTAAGAAGTGTGAGTGGCCTGGGGCCCTGCAGGTGGTGTCTGGAGTGAGGGGAGTCTTGTGGAGGACCATTCCCTAAACCTGTGCAGTCGAACCTTCCTCCAGGTGCTTGGTGTCTGGGCTGCATTGCACCAACTCCCTGGAGAAGGCTTTGGAGTGATGAGTCACTCATCGTTTCTGTCTTCCCCTCCCCCTCCACATCCCATCTACCAGAAGTTCTGTTGTTTCTGCCTCCAAAATGTAGCCCAAGCCTATCCACTTCTTCCTGTCCCTGCCACCTTCCCATCCAAGCTGCCATTGTTGCTCCCCCTGAACATTGCAATGGCCTCATCCTTGGTCCTCCTTCCAAGGGTGCCCTGCAGTCCACTGTCCATTCCCCTCCACTCTGTAATCAGGGTGACCTCTTAGAAAAGCAAAGCAGTTAATGACAGGCCCCTGAAAAAGGCTCCTATACTTTCCCCTCACACTTGGAATAATATTCAAATATCTTCCCAAGGCACATGAGGTCCTGCACAGACTTTACCTGTATGTTTATCCAACCTCGATCCCCCCTGCTCACTCCCCATCAGCCACACGGGCAAACTTTCCGATCCATTAACACCATGATTCCCAGTCTAATTATGCTTCAAAATCACCAGAGCACTGAGAAAAAAACAAAACAAAAACAAAAACCTAGCTCTAGAGCGAAGCCTGGGCATCAGTATTTTTAAGAAGCTGTCCAGGTTTTTCTAAGGGGCAGCCAAGGTTGAAAACTAGAGCATCAATACCAGAAGCTCTTTACTGCCTCAAGGCCTTTGTCCTTGCTGTTCCTTTACCTGAAATTCTGTTCCCAGCTCTTAAAATTTCCAGGTCTCAGCTCAGACATCACCTCACCCAAAAAGATTACCTAAAGTGGCTCCCTCTGTTTTCCTCTTTCTCGCTAGTCTATTTACTTTGTAATACTTAACTTATTCTGTATGTATCTTACTGATTTAGGTTTACTTGTATCTGCCTCCCCCAGGGGAATGAGATCTTGTTTGTTGATATATCCTCAGTGCCTAGCACAATGCTTGGCATATATAAATGCTCAGTAAATACTTTTAAAAATGTTTCTAACATATTTTTTAAGATTTTACTTATTTATTTGTTAGAGAGAGGGACAGACAGAGCACAAGGAGGTGGGAGCAGCAGGCAGAGGGAGCAGCAGGCTCCCCACTGAGCAAGGAGCCCGATGTGAGGCTCCATCCCAGGACCCTGGGATCATGACCTGAGCTGAAAGCAGACACTTAACTGACTGAGCCACCCAGTCACCCCTAAAGTGTTTCTAAAACAAGTGATTCAATAACTAATAACTGAAAAAGCTGACTAAGTAATGTAGTTTTATACGGAAAAATAGTTCTCAGTGAATTTAATAGCATTCTTGTCCATCTTTAGTAATATATCTGTATCTATATCTCTATAGACACACATATGTATGAATATATATAAATATGCATCCATGTACATGTGTACATAGCTATACATAATGTATGTGTGTTATAGGACAGTGTGAAAATGGGAAGTGCGTGGAGTCCGTGAGCCCCAAGCAGCTGGCACAGGGCCTGACACACACCCGGAGCTCTGTCTTCCTGGAGCATTCAATATAAGCAATTATAAATAATAATTAAAAGGCTTCATGGAACATTCCCTTTGTCTGATCAATTCCTGGCCGTCACTCAGGCCCCAGCTTCAGTGTCACTCCCTTGCCCCACGGCTGAATGTCTCTGAAACCTCTCCTATTACTGCCCTTTGCTCAAGTGCGTCCAGGGTACCTGCTGAGCATACTTGTAGGCTTCAGTAATCTTATTTCCTTCTCTCCTTATTTCTATGCCACCTACTTATTGTAGGTCCTCTTTGGACCATGCATCTCAAGAGTGTCCTCAGGGGTACTTAAATTCAGGAAGCACAAGCTTAGAGCCCAGATAAGTTACAGCACTTTTTCAATCGGCCTCCAAGGAGGGCCCCCTTCTCCAGCAGAGATGAGTTTCATGGTTCCCGTGGAAAGGGGGGCTCCCACTGAGATGCCATTCAATATCTCAATCCTTGGTCTTATTTTCTGCATACAAGAAACTTTCTGGTGATTTGTGTTCTGATTCATGCATTCCATAAAGTCCGAGTCCTTTGGTCAATGTGATCGTTATGTTACTCATGATAAATCAATAAACTGACAGTCTGAGTTACATTCACCAATCTCTGAAAATTATGTTAATGTGAGATCGCCCCTGAGAAATGATGACATTCTTTCTGCTTCGTGATGTATGAATTCCTTGCCCGAGGAATCAACTCTGGAACTTGGTGAGTTTATCAACATAATGTCACCTTTTGAATCTCCTGGTGCCTGGCGGGGAGGTGTGAATTTTCATTAAAAACACAACATAACCAAATTTGCAGACAAGTGACAGGGACTGCTTTGGGTAAAGAAAAGAGAACAAATACTTGGAACGTATTTCCAAGAGATTGGAAACTATGACCAATAATGGTTCTATTCTCACAGGACTTTCTGAGAGTCATTAACATGTTTTTGAGCTTTATCCAAGCTGGTATCTTTTAGCTCTGGTTCATTTCTTTTCTCTGCTGTACATGTATATTCAATAGAATAAACTTATGAATATGCTTCAATTTGTTTGCCAATTGTATTGTTAGTGGACACTGTGCTTGATACTTTTAACTGGCTGGCTTTTATATATCATGCTGCTTGAACATTCTTGTTCATGTCTCCTAGTGCACTTGTAGATGCAGAAGTTTCTTTAAGCTGTCAACCTAGGTGTGAAACCACTGTATCAGAGTAAATGCACATATTCAACTTTGCTAGCCCACTTTTCAAGTGTCAGTACCAATCCTAGTGGGTTTTGAGGCAAAAAAAAATAGTCAATAAATGCTATAAGTTATTATTTATAATAAACAAATAATAAGGCTGTAAATATGAATAATGAATAGGTTTTCAGGCAAAAACAATAAAATCTGTAGTTTATTGATTTTGTACAAGTAAAAAAAAAACATGATTTCAAAAAGGAGATAAAGTGATGACAACCTGAAAGTTGGATTTCAGTGAATTGGTGATTCATTTGCCCCTAGACCCATGCATAGTTTTTTTTTTTTAAAAAGATTTTATTTATTTATTTGACAGAGAGAGAGAGATCACAAGTAGGCAGAGAGGCAGGCAAAGAGAGGGGGAAGCAGGCTCCCTGCTGAGCAGAGAGCCAGATGTGGGGCTCGATCCCAGGACCCTGAGATCATGACCTGAGCCGAAGGCAGAGGCTTTAACCCACTGAGCCCCCCAGGCGCCCTGACCCACGCGTAGTTAAGAAATTGTCCCCTCGTGACACAAAACCACTGAAGCTTTTGTATCATTTTCTTACAAAGCACAAGACCTCTTGTAAGCCAGTCGAGTTTTCTTCTCTCAGAAAATTGCCAAAAAAAAAAAAAAGATTTTCTTATGAAACCGATTAATTTAATCACAGAGACGGAAAACTACAAAGCAATCATTGAGAGGAGCACTCTTCAAATAAAAGGAAGCACAATTATCCTGCTTGAAAAACCGTCCTGAGCACTGAGGACAAACACGGCGGGCGGTAGGACCCAGAGGGAGGTCCTGACAGAAAGGGAGTGTTATGGCAGCGTGGGATGGGGAAGGAAACCTAAAACATATGGTTGGATGAGCAATTGCACTGCCTGAGAATTCAGGGGGGTATTCACTGTACATTTGGATAGCATCTCTTTGGGGTGGTGGTAGGTTCCTGAGGCCATTGCAGAAATCCATTACCCTGGGCTGAAACCAAGGTGTTGGCAGGGCCACGCTCCCTCTGGAGGTTCTAGGGGAGACTTGCTCCTGGTCTCTGAGAACGTCTGGTGGCTGTTCTGTGTGTTTTGCATCATTGGGAAGCATCACATGCTTTCCTTGACTTGCGGCAGCATCGTTCCAAGCTCTACCTCCATTCTGGCCTTGCCCACCTGGACTATCAAGATCCTTAGTCTGCACCAACTTTCCCCGGTGAGTTAACATTCACACTTTCCAGGAATTCGGGCCTGATATCTTTGGGGCCGCCCTTCAGCCCCCCCTGCGGGCAGAGTCCGGGGTCATTGTGGTTTGCGTATGAAGAAGTGCACGATGACTTTTTATTCATTTTTATTCCGTTTCTTATTGAAATTGCATGTTTCAAGAGGAAAGGTTTTTAAAAAAAATTAATCAGTCATACTTTGGGGGCCATGATGTCAACTCAACGAGGGTTTTTGGGAAAAATACTGGTGGGGCCTCAGCTGACTTACAGCCAGAAAGAGCTTTGTCAGTTAAAACAAAGGGATGGCTCTTGAGAGTCAAACCACAAAAGGCTTTCTCACAAAGGATAGTTGGCACTTAACCGTATGCCTCCTGATCTTCACTTAGCATTGAGGGAAATACTGAAAATTGTGACCAAGAACAAATCACGACCCCTACATTCACATCTTCTCATGCTGACCAGAGAAACACTGCTTCCCCCCCGCCTTAAATACCTTGTTTCGGGTGAGAGAATGATACATTTTTGTCTTGGAAATAAGGGATGACGATAAAATCGTTCATAATGCTGTTTATGAATAGCCTCAGTATCTTGAATAGCGTAAATTAGAGGTCTGTATATCCTATTAGAGGCGAAATACCTCTATGATGAACACTCAGATGAAATGGCAGGATTTCTTCAGGAGGCTGAACTGGGGTGCCAAGTTGATTTGTCCAGAGTTCGATTGTTTATCAATAGTTAATGGTTTTCTTCTCTTGTTAGATGAAGAAATGAAGAAAAGCAAGATAGGGTGTTTGATATGAAAAAGAAATCCACATCCACATTCAAGTACTGCGATGGGACGTACTTAGTGTAGTACGTAAATACTACAAATTGTAGCATATTCATAAGTTCATTCTGTTGAATATATAGGTACAGCAGAGAAAAGAAATGAACCAGAGCTAAAAGATACCAGCTTGGATAAAGCTCAAAAACATGTTAATGACTCTCAGAAAGTCCTGTGAGAATAGAACCATTATTGGTCATAGTTTCCAATCTCTTGGAAATACATTCCAAGTATTTGTTCTCTTTTCTTTACCCAAAGCGGTCCCTGTCTCTTGTCTGCAAATTTGGTTATGTTGTGTTTTTAACGAAAATTCACACCTCCCCGCCAGGCACCAGGAGAATTCAAAAGGTGACATTATGTTGATAAACTCACCAAGTACCTAGAATACTTTCTAGGGCCATAGTCTATGAAGGGGCGAAAGTGATCTGTCCTCAATACCATCTCCTCCGGAAGCGTTTACCCTCTGACTTTCAAATGGGATTGATGATCTGTGTAGCGTCCAAAGGGGTAGGGGGAGTAGTGTTGTGAGAAACCACTTCATGTTGTTTTACAACTGGAATTTGATTTGCTATAAAAAAAAACACTTTATTGAGGTCTGACTAACATGTAAAAAGCTGTGTGTGGGGAGGGTGTATAGCTCGGAGAGCTCGGGGATAATACACACCTGTGAAACCATCAATACCATTAAAGCCATAAACATCTGTCACCTCCCAAAGTGGAAACCACTTCCTTTTCTATTTGACTTCCAAGATTTGTATAAAAGAGGCATCAAACATTTACTAAACATCAAACATTTACTGAAGCCAGCAGTCCACGTTTGTGCTGAGCAAGATTTAAGGTCTTCGCATCTGGACACATTTGAGAAACATTCCCCCATCTAAGCCTGCTCCACGTGAGGCACTGGGGAAACAAGATGAACAAAATCTTCTCTTTATCAAGGATTTGAAATCTAACTGTGAGGTGAACATATGTACAGGATGCTGGAATAATAAGGCAGTGTACAGTTTTTAATTATACAAAGGCATTGGTGTTTGCCTAGCAGCACTCAGGTAGGGACAGAACTAGAGCCAGGAGAGGGTTTTTTGACTGTATCACTGTATCAATAGTTTTTAAAAATTTTGAAGTTTAGCATGGAAAATGTTAAACATACGAAAAAGAAGAGTATTGTGTGTTGGGCCATCATTTACCTGTTTCACAAATTCAATAATGATAAAATCTGTGACCATTCCAACTTCATCTGTATTGCCAACTGTTTCTTCCTGCCCTATTCTCTGGATTATTTTTGAGGCCAATCTCAGACGTGTTCTTTCATTCATAAATATTATTAATCTGTCTTCAAAAAATAGGTGATTTGAAACAAAAACCCCTGCAATATCATTCAATGACATGAACTTACTACTTTCCAATCTTGAATTTGGGATTGGTGTCCCAAATTTTTCTGATCGCCTTGTAGCAATGTGTATGTGCACACGTGTGCATGTATGTGTGTACGTGCAACCACGTGCATGTGTATGCATGTGCGCACAGGGGTATGTATGTGCACAAGTGTGCATGTATGTGTGTGTACGTGCAACCACGTGCATGTGTATGCATGTGCATGTGTGCACAGGGGTATGTATGTGCACAAGTGTGCATGTATGTGTGTGTACGTGCAACCACGTGCATGTGTATGCATGTGCGCACAGGGGTATGTATGTGCACACGTGTGTGCACACATATGCATCTCTGTGTATGTGCATCCACGTGTACATGTGTGCATGTGTGCGTGCACATGTATGCGTGAACATGTACATGCACACACATGTTCATGCATGCGCGTATATGTGTGTATGCATGTGTTTTTACTTGGTTCATTGGGATCAGGATGCAAACAAGGTCCACTTATTGTATTTTATCAGTTTATCTCTTTGGCGTCTTTTTAATGTGTAGGCTCCCTTCCCCTGTTTTCTTCTTTGTGGCCTGACCGTTAGGAAAAAAAATATGTGGTCAATTGATCCATTTTTGTCTTATGGATTCTGGATTCTCTGTCATGGTTAGGAAAGATTTCCCCACTCCCAGGTTAGATACTTTCAAACTTGTTTTCTTCTGGTTTCATATTTTACTTTTAAACCTCTGACCTGTTTGAAATTTATTCTGGTGTGTGGCATGAAGAATTGATCTCATTTTCTGTTTTCCCAAATGACTCTCCAAATTTCCTAGTGTTATTTATAAAATGTTCATTCCCCACAATGATCTTTTTAATTTCTTTACCCTGTTCTTCAAGGGAGAACATTAGTGTGAGAGAGATGAACCAATATTATTCAGACATTATAACAAATAAGGCAATCCATATGTACTGACATAGATAAATGTCCCTCATATATTAAAGTAAAAAAAAAAAAGATATAGAAGAGTATGCATTATAAATCAACTCTTCTTTAAAATTACTTGTTTATATATTAGTATATGTAAGTAATTCATGTTACATATAAAATATAAAAATAGCATATGTTGGGGCGCCTGGATGGCTCAGTTGTTAAGCGTCTGCCTTCGGCTCAGGTCATGATCCCAGGGTCCTGGGATCGAGCCCCGCATCGGGCTCCCTGCTCGGCGGGAAGCCTGCTTCTCCCGCTACCATTCCCTCTGCTTGTGTTCCCTCTCTTGCTGTGTTTCTCTCTGTCAAATAAATAAAATCTTTAAAAAAAAATAGCACATGTTTATATAATATGTATTTATAATCATAGATATAATTTATACATATAAAATAATGTATTATATATGTACATATATTATTAAATATTATTAAATATATACATATATAATACATACATACATATTAAGTATGTGGAAAGAGATTCTTCAAACTGTTAATAATGGCTGATAATGGTTTGCTTGAGTGGTGGGATGGGGGTAGAATTTTAATTTTTTTCTTTGTACATTTCAGTATTTATTTTTTCTATGAGCATGTGTTTGCTTCAAAAATTCAAATCTGAGAAAAATAGGCCATTAGCATATGCTGAACTTCATTTAACAAGCGTTTCTTTAAAAAAAAAAAAGATTTATTTATTTATTTTAGAGGGAGAACATGCATGCCTGAGAGAGTTGGGGGAGGGACAGAGGAAGACCCTTCAAACAGACTCCCTGCTGAGCAGCGAGCAGGATATGGGGCTCCCATCTCACAACCTGTGAGACCATGACCTGAGGTGAAACCAAGAGTCACATTCAGATGCTTAACTGCCTGAGCCAACCAGGCGCCCCTAACAAATGTTTCTTGAGTTCTGTGTACTAGGTTTGCCGTATACTCTATGTGTATAGTTCTCCCAGTCCATATTTTAAAATTATCTGCCTGTTCTGTTTCTCAGTTTACTTCTCTCTGAGAAAGAAAGAAAGAAAGAAAGAAAGAAAGAAAGAAAGAAGGAAGGAAGGAAGGAAGGAAGGAAGGAAGGAAGGAAGGAAGGAAGGAAGGAAGGGAGAAAGGAAGCTTCAGAATGCACTCAGGAGGGATAATTAGGAGACCTGAGGTCTTGTCTCTACTTCTCCACCCCAGCTGGTGAACTTGGGTTGGTACAAGGCTTCTCTGACCCTCTGGGTCTGTACCTATTCAGTGGGGGCTTGGATCAGATCCTTTCTGTATTGGGGCACCCTTCTCTGGCTTTCTGTGACCTGGAAATCTTTACATGCACTCTGCCCGTGTCATCTGACTGGACCATCCCAGCCAGGCTGGACAGTCTAGTACATTGCTTTCCATTCATCCTGGCTGGGATACAGTGTGATAGAGCTTCCACTCTGTCTGGTTATGTCCATTCTAAAGTCACTGGGTAGTGATTTATTTAATTTATATTTAGTAAGTATCATAGTTGTAAAATGCAGGGCAATTTTTTGGAAGGGAATTCAAAAGGGATTACAGAAGCCCCTTGAGTCATAGGTTTGTATTTATTTTGGGATTGGGATTGGATCCAATCCCAAATTTGGGATTGATATTAGATCCCAATATCAGTTGGGATATTGAAGTTATTCTATTTCCTTCAATAATTTTTTTTGAGTTATAAGTTTTTAATACAGCCTTTTTTGATTTTCTGAGGACAGTGTGATTGCATTATAAATGCATTTAAACAAATTCAGCTCTATGTATGTGATTCTTGTGCTTATTTTTCATACAGTATGGCGCTTACATGCAAGCTGACTTCCTCATCTGTGCTTAGCTGAAAAAAAATAGCTTTGTTCCATTGCCACAGGGATTATTGGTTGGATTGATCAATGTATGTCTGAGTACTATGTTTAGCAGGCAGTTAAAGGAATCGATTTTGACTATGATTTTTTTCACATTACAAGCTGCCATTGGAAGCTAATACTAACATAAAATAGATTTCTCTTATATGTTCATTGCAGAAAATTTGAAAAAATGTAATAGCAGAAGAAGCTGAAGTCAACTCTCAGGCTTCTACATGGAGATAACAATTATAATGGGTGTTAAGGGTGTTTGAATCTCCAGTATTTATTCTGTGCATATATTTATGTGATAAGACATAACTTGGAGATATTGATCTAGGGACCTTCCCCCACTGCATTCCACCTTCCCTCCTCCCTCTACTCCAGCCTTAAAGCTTGACAATTGCTTTGTGAAACTCATGTCAGAATTAAAAGCCTCGGGGCACCTGGGTGGCTCGGTGGTTAAAGCCTCTGCCTTCAGCTCAGGTCATGATCTCAGGGTCCTGGGATCAAGCCCCACATAGGGCTCTCTGCTCAGCGGGCAGCCTGCTTCCCCCTCTTTCTCTGCCTGCCTTTCTGCCTACTTGTGATCTCTCTCCTCTCTGTCAAATAAATAAATAAAATATTAAAAAAAAAAGAATTAAAAGCCTCGAATGTCTAGCTCTGGGATGTGGATATTTTGAAGGTTCATGTCCTGATGAATTCGGGTGTATAAGTGATGCGGGTGGGGGGGGAGGTAAACAGCTAGCAAGGAGGGCCAGGCTCTCTGCCCCCCACAGGAGATGAGGAATCCCTAGCCTGGGGGAAGGCTTTGTAGGGGGACACAGGGTCCTTGCCAAGAGAGACGTGGGCAGGGCTGGTCCTCAGGGGGATCTAGCACTGAGCTGCTGCCTCAGCCTCGGTCTGAGCAAGCACCATCAGTTGCTGACCACGGGGTGCCTTGAGGGAGCTGCCAGGGTCCGCTGGCCATGGTGTCCCACGTGAGTAAGTATTTGTATTACCAGCACCAAGGAACCAAGTCAGTGCTCCCTCCCTATTGCATTAAAAAACTTCCGCGGAGATCAGCCAGTGGGTTTTTGGCACATTGATTAGCTGGCAGCAGTGCCGTCCATCTGTTCCCTGAGACACTGCTAATGTCCCTCTGAATTGCCTGGTGTGGCCAATGCCTTCTTCTTGGGTCAGCAACACTCGTGGTGAGCCCAGCTGGAGCCTGGGCCTTGGACACCTGGAGGGGCAGCGGTGAGCCATATGGAGAGACCCAGCCGTGATTCTTTGGTGGAACTGTGTTAAATCCGCTCTCTGGGAATACCGACCCCATCTCTGAAATACCCCAAATCAGGATCTTACCCCAAATCCTACCCCAGATCAGGCCTGTATGGTCTCTTTGGAGACTCTGCCTTTCCACTTTATAATCTGATCATACGCTTTCCTCCTGTAAGGCAAGATTCTCACAGAGCATGATTCTAATGTTTTCAGAGCATGGGCTGTCACCGTGATTGGCTTTTAAAATCCCCTCTCGTTGGACATTAAGTTGATTTCTGGTGCTTTTCTGGCTGCCAGTAATGTGACAGTGACTTTCCTTGTGAAATCTTTGTGAACGTCTCTGAACTGAAAACAGACCCTCAACGAATGGCGTGCAACCACGAGATAAATACTGCAAACATTATCGTCTGGGTTTTGGCCTTTCAGGATTATTAGTGGCCCATAAAGCAGCTGAGGCCCCAGCTGCCTTGCAGATGGACAATGCTCGCCGGGGCCCCATACGGGCTTAACACACCGGTGGGGGAAGAAAGGCAGACACAGAATATAAGATTGCCATGGAAACGTGCTTCCTGGCTAAATATACATCTTGGTATCTCAGAGTCTGGGATGACCTGTGCGTGTGAAATGAGGTCCCACTTGGAGCTCAACAGTTTCTGACAAGATTGTGTAGACTTCAGCACCGCTTGCTTCCTCCTTATGACTCAGAAGTCCGGTTGGAGCTGTCCCCACATATGAACAGAAAAGTCATGAAATATTAATGATCTGTTACTAACTCTGTGGCACTTAGAGAATTGGTCCCTTCCAAATCAATGCACTTTGCATTATGCATAAGAGGGACACAATGTCACACTTCTCATTGTCCTTTGGGTTTGCGGGGCGGGAGGACTAGGAGCAGAGACCCAGGGAAGATGCCGGTCTGTCAGGGTCAAAATGCTTTTCTCGACGTTTTTCCTACAGAACGATCTCAATCAGGTCCAGAGAACAGGAGTGTGTTCCTCATCAAACAACTCAAGACTTGGAAGCACGAGGTCTGATGAAACCCAATGCATCAGCCTGATTTTTTTCCTCTTTGATACTCAGGAAAGGAGAACGACAGAATTTTAACATATTTTATCTCTTTATCTGTAAAAAACACATACTCATTATGGGAAACTGGAGAATACAGAAGGAGATAAAATCTTGAAATTTTTTTGCCCATGTACATAGACTATTTTTAAAACAGTTTTAGGGTCACAGCAAAATTCAGTGGAAAGCTTGCAGAGTCCCCATATACCCTCTGCCACCACCCATCTGCTTGTGCATAGTGTCCCCATCATCAAACATCCCTAAGGCCCCCTGGAGTAGTGTGCTTGTTACAGTCCATGAACCTGCATTGATTCATCATCCCCCAGAGTCCACAGTTGACATTAGGGTTCACTCTTGGTGCTGGCCATTCTATGGGTTTGGACAAGTGCATAATAACATGCATTTACCACATACTACTATGCAGATTTGTTTCACTAAAAATCCTCTGTGCTTTACTTATTCATCTTTTTATTTTTAACCTATGTGGGTCTTTATGTTTATTTTTTAAGGATTTTATTTATTTATTTCACAGAGAGAGAAAGAGAGAGAGATCACAAGTAGGCAGAGAGGGGGAAGCAGGCCCCCTGCTGAGCAGAGAGCCTGATGTGGGGCTTGATCCCAGAACCCTGAGATCATGACCTGAGCCGAAGGCAGAGGCTTTACCCACTGAGCCACTCAGGTGCCCTATGTGGGTCTTTATATTTAAAGTAGGTTTCTTTCTTGTTATCAATGTATAGTTGAGTGTTGCTTTTTAATCTACTCTGTCAATCTTTTTTAATTGGTGTACTTAACCATTGACTTTTAAAACAATTATTGATATAGTTGCATTAATATCTCTCATATTTGTTTTGTTTCTATTCATGGTCCTTGTTCTTTGTTTCTATTTTTGTCTTCCACCCTTTTTCTATCATTTGTGTTTTTGCATATCAATCACTGGTTTTTTTTTTTTACCTTTTTACGTGGTTGCTCTAGATAGTTTATAATATACATTTCAGCGAATCCAAGTACACTTTCAAATAATACTATATTGCTTCGTGAGTCATGCAAATAGCTTATAATAACAAGATATTCCTAATTCCTTCCTCTTGGCCCTTGCTTGCACCTTGTATCATTGCTGCCATTCATCTCACTTATACAAAGACATTCAGAGATACATGTATATATATACACACACCTACGTTTCTATATGCAATTGCATATACTTGTGTATTTCTATATAATCATAAACATACACAATTGAACACATTGTTGTCATTTGTTATTTTTAACACACTGTTATCTGTCAGATCAGTTAAGAGTAAGAAAAAAAAAAAAAGAGTTACCTTCATGTATACCTTCTCTACTGGTCTTTATGTAGATCTGAGTTGCTGACCTTTATCAGTTTCCTTCTGTCGGAGGAGGTCACCGAGAGGACCTGACTTCTGGTTCACCCTTGAGCCTCCCTGGGCAATCGGAAGCTCCTCACCCCCTTCCTTGTCCTTGGAATGTCCACTCTGCCCGTCATTCCACCATGGGAGCTCTTTTCAAGGATGTAGTCTTGAGAGAGTGAGGTGCTTTTGAGGTCAATTAGATGGTATAATACTGAATGCAGGACCAGAGATTTGATGGCACCCCAGGCAGGGCCCCGGGATCCACCGGTCCTGCCTCCAACCAAGACGGACCTCTTGGAAGTTCCCTTGCTCATTAAACCTGCCACTTTCCAACCTGGAGTGGCTGCTTCTTTTTTGGCTCTCTCCTTCCCCTGTGTGCACGGCGGCAGTTTCCTATTTCCCCCGAGGAGGCTCCTGAGGTTTCCATTCAACACCTTCTCTCTGAGAAACTTCTCTCTCTTTTTAAAGAATTTTATTTATTGGGGCGCCTGGGTGGCTCAATGGGTTACAGTCTCTGCCTTCAGCCCAGGTCATGATCTCAGGGTCCTGGGATCGAGCCCCACATCAGGCTCTCTGCTCAGCAGGGAGCCCGCTTCCCCTTCTCTCTCTGCCTGCCTCTCTGCCTACTTGTCATTTCTCTCTCTCTGTCACATAAATAAATAAAATCTTTAAAAAAATCTATTAAAAAAAGAATTTTATTTATTTGAGAGAGAACAAGTTGGAGTGGGTGTGGGGAACAGCAAAGGGAGAGGGAGAAGCAGACTCCCCACTGAGCAGGGAGCCTGATGCTGGACTTGATCCACCTGAGTGGAAGGCAGATGCTTAACCACGCGAGCCACCAAGGCGCCGCTGAAAACCTTCTCTTAATCTGTATCTTAAGGCAAGTCCACTGGTGGCAAGTTCACCATCCATCTCCAGAACTCCCTTTATCTTGCGAAACCGAAATTCTACTCATTAAGCAACAACTCCCACTCCCCTCCCCCAGCCCCTGGCAACAGCCAGCCTGTTTCTATCTCTACAAATTTAACTCCTTTAGGTGTCTCCTAGAAGTGGAATCATACGGTATTTGTCCTTTGGGGACTGGCTTATTTCACTCAACTGTAATGTCCACAGGTTCTCCATGAGTCAGAAATCTCTTTTTTTTAAGGCTGATGATATTCTATGGTATGAATATACTGCCTTTTGTCTATCCACTCATTTGTTGGGCTGCTTTCACCGCCTGGCTCTTCTCAACAATGCTGTTAGGATCTTGGTTCTAAAAATAGATCTTCGGGTCTCTTCTTTCATTTCTTGTTGGGTATATGCTCGTAAGTTAAATTGCTGGATCAAATCCTAATTCCATTTTTTATTTTTTTATTTTTTGAAGATTTTATTTATTTGACAGAGAGAGAGAGAGAGAGAGAGAGAGAGAGAGATGACAAGCAGGCAGAGAGACAGGCGGAGGGGCGGGGGAAGCAGGCTCCCCGCTGAGCAGAGAGCCCAATGCGGGGCTCGATCCCAGGACCCTGAGATCATGACCTGAGCGGAAGGCAGAGGCTTAACCCACTGAGCTGCCCAGGTGCCCGTTTTTATTTTTTGAAGAACAATTATACTGTTTTCTATAGCAGGGCCATTTTATGTACCTAC
>CM053609.1:7031848-7054060 GCA_028646535.1 Procyon lotor
CCGAGATTTTTGAGGGCACGTCTATGATCTAACGTCAGATATAATCATACCGGATGGTTTGCCTGTGATTTTGGATTATCTTCATGTCGACTTCCCTCTCACAGTGTGGGTGCTGGAAGGAGCCCATTTCAGTTTCCCAAAGAGACTGCTGGTTGGGCATGAGGGAGTAAGCCAGCCAAGCAGAGTCATTGTTAGTCTTTAAAGGCCATGTTGCCAATAGAAAGAGAAGACAAAGGAAAAAGGACGCTGGAGAAAGCAAATGCCTTGCCATGTGCACTGAGTATTTGTGTGCTCCCTTCGAGGGAAGTAGTAACTAAAGACACTTGAGTCAGGGCAGGATCACTGAGGAAGAGGAGAGTGATTGGGCTCTAAGGTTGATGCCTAACACTTGCCCGGTAGGCTCAAGGATTTTCACAACTATTATTTTGTCTGCTCATCTCAATAGTCCTGTAGAGTAAGTAGGATTAGCTCCATTTTACACATGATGACATGGGATCAGAAGGGTTAATTGCCTTCCCTGAATTCCCAGGGCACATTGATGACCTGGGGGCAGACTCTGGCTTCCTGATGCCAACCGAGTGAGAAGTCCATCAAACTGGCATCACCCTCCTTGAGTGGGCGTGGGTCTATGTGGAGGCGGCAGATAAGCATTAGTAAGAAACTATAGTCACATCTAGAACTAGTCTGAGCCCCCAGCATGCTGCCCACAAATAAAGCTTACACGTACTCTACTGAATGCCTTCATCTAACTGAAATAACCCGAGTGCAAGTGATTATATTTTGCTCAATAATGACAAGCCTCTTCTGTTCTCTTCTTAACCCGTGTGCTCTCTCAAGTTCTGTGTCCTGACTGGTGCTGAGTCTCTTCTTTCTACCAAAGATTCAGTTGATATGAAAAGGCAGGTCCGTTTGTAACACGCACTCTGCCCATGGAAACAGGGAAGTAACATCACCCCAGTTCTTGGGGAAACAGGGGTCAGCAGTCCATGCTCTGTAAGACTACAGGGAAGATGGACTCATTGATTGTGCTCAACGCAGGGCCAGAGACAGGACAGTAACTATTATTAGTTATAACTCTTACTAGGCCAATTTTAAACTAGCTGAGATTACAAGTACATCACTAGGTCTCAGCCTTGGCAGCTCATTGCTGACACACCTGCACCAGCTCCCAGCTTCAACGAACACAATTTCTAAGGGGTCTGGTGCCAGGGTGTTGGAGTGTAAGGACTGCCCACTTCTTTTTCGTCCTCAGAATTTGTCTCTGCTTTTTTCCCCATGACAACTGGCGTATTTAAGATAAACTAATATAAAAATGCAAAGTACTCTTGCCTCCAAAGTGCTGTAAGCGTGAAATAATAATGCCGGGCCTGTCTCAGCAGCATCATCCCACCCTTAAAGCCAAATATCTGCTTGTTCAGGCCCAGCCCTCCACTGAGATGCAGTAGAGTTAAGCCCCATGCCCCCGTCTCTGGGCCCAATCAGTCCTGGAAGAGAACCTCCCCATTGTGATCCCTGGGGCCGACAGCGCTTAATTGATTCTAACGAACACAGAAGAGTCGGCCTCTGCTCATCCCTGAGATGTGGCCCAGGGGGTTAACCTCCCATCTCCTGGTTAATCGGTTTCCTCCCCAGGCTGAATTAAGCCTCAATTTTTATTTTTGATTGAATCTGTCTTTGCTGACAGATGTTTTCTGGGCAACCCGGAAAGTCCTCAGCATGTGATAATGTGATGAGGCCATAATGAATCCATAACTCTTCTGCTGGAATTATTTTCTGGAGACTTGATGATATCAGGGCTGCACTGTCACAAGGGCAGCCGCTGGGCCAGTAAACCACTGACAGGATGATTCTAGGGAAGTGTTCCCTCATTTTGCTCCGAGCATATCCTGTTCCTTTTCAGAGGCGACATGGGGGCTGTGGGACAAGGTTAGGTCACCTTGGATTTAAATCTTAGCCTGGCCACTTACCAGCATAGCTCGCCTTGCTGTGGAGATCATATTAACAATAGCAAGAATCGTAGCTGTGGTTCTTTTATATCCTCATTACTTCAAATGTGGTCCTTGGACCAGCAGCATCAGCATCTCCTGGTGGCTTGCTTGAAATACAGAATCTCAGGCCATACTCCGGAATCTGCATTTAACTAAAATCTCTACATGATTTGTATACTCTTTTTCTTTTTAAGATTTTATTTATGTATTTGACAGAAAGAGACACAGAGAGAGAGACAGGGAACACAAGCAGGGGGAGTGGGAGCAGGAGAAGCAGGCTCTTTGCCGAGCAGGGAGCCTGATGCGGGGCTCGCGATCTTAGGACCCTGGGATCATGACCTGAGCCGAAGGCAGACACTTAACGACTGAGCCACCCAGGTGCCCCTCTACGTAATTTGTATACTCTTGAAAGTTTGTGAAGCACCTGTAATTAGCTTGTTCATTTCTCATTATAATACTGAATATTTCTGGAAGGTGTTGCGGGATCTTCTTCTTTCTCACCTCCGCTGCAACGACTTGGTGATGTTTGCTCCTGGTCCAGAAGCTGGGCCACGTAACCATCCTCTGAGAGGCCAGCATCTTGTTCTCTTTCTCTCGACAAGTATCTTAGATTTTCCTAGGGCAAAGAAGGGATGAATTAAGGATTTTTACCCTTTATTTCCTTTTCTCAAGAGAGCTGCATAAATGGTCCAGCTCTGAAGACCTAGAGGTTTCACAATTTATTTGCTTTGGAAAAAGAGGGGGCTCTGATTCATAAATACCTTTTTTTTTTAAAAGGATGCTCATGTTTATTGTTAACTACCCGTTTCTATGGTTTTGGTTCCTCAGTAATAAGGATGATAAATCATAAAGGACAGGAGCATGGTAGAAATACTTAAAAAAAGAGAGAAACATGGGATCGGCACTGAATAAACAAGAATCTATTTAAGTACCATGATCCTATCATCTCAGGATCCAATTTTTCAACAGATGTAACTGAGATCTCATTACACGTTCCTCAGAGGACAGATCAGATAAAGAGTATGTGACACCCACACTGCCTATTCAACCTTATCTCAGGCTTTAGACATGAGCGTGCCATGAGGAAATTGCTTGGGGACAAGATGGAAAGCTTCTGGGGCATCCAGCTGGGTGAAGGCCATGGAGAATCAGATTACTGAATCAACATCTTTCATTTGATTAATGTCCTTGAGAGCAACTTTAGGGAACTAGTGAAAAATGGATTTATAGCTACATTTTAGGGAGAAAATCCTGGAGAAGAAAGAAGAATGCGCACATACCTCAGAGAAACGACTGCCCACAATGGAAAGTATAGTAGTTCTTTATTGCTGCATAGCAAACGTCTTCAAAACTAAGTGATTTGAACAGCAGTGTACGTTTCTTATCTCACACAATTCCTGCGTGTCAGGCATTCAGGAGCAATGGATTAGGCTGGGTGGCTCTGGCTCAGGTCTCTCATGAGGTCATGGTCAAGATATTGGCCGGCACCGCAGGCATTTAAAGGCTCTAATGGGGCTGGGGGACCCATTTCCAAGAAGATTCAGTCACTCAGGTGGAAAGTTGCTGCTGCCTCTTGGCAGGATATTTCTGTCCCTTGCCATGTGGACTTCTCCAAAGGGCTCCCGCGTGTCCTCACAACATGGCAGCTGGCTTTCCTCACAGTGGACGATCCATGAAAGCAAGACACCAATCACAATGTCTTTTAGGACCTACATCAGAAATCACACGTTGTCATTTCCTCCGTATCCTATTGGTTCTCCAAGCCAGCCCTCTTCAGTGTGGGAGGAAATGATACAAGAGTGTAAGTACTCGTAGGTAGGAGTCACTGGCAGGCATCTTTGAGACTGGTTACCCCAGAAGATAACATATGACTATTTAGGGACCCAGGGGCAAGTGTCCTGCCTGGATCCCTGACTTTCTCCTAAATCGTATTGCGTGAGGTCATTTGTAATTTCTTAGTCTCCGTTTCCTAATCTCTGAGTAGACGATCTAGAATAGATCTCAAGTGCTCGAGGCTCTTGAAATGATGGGAAGATCAGAGCGTGGGCAGTCTGAGGACGTCGGTTCAAATCGCAGTCCTCTGTCACTGGATGGAAGGTCTAAGGCAAGTCACTTGCTGCTCTGAAGAAGGGATTTCTGGTCTCCAGTGGGGACAGGTCTGAGGGTTAAAACAGATCCTGGGTCTGGAGGTGTCTTATAAATCGAAGGTCCACACATGTGTAAGGTGTTGTCTTACTTCCTCACAAGGAAGTTGAAGTAGAGGCAGCCAGAAGGCAGTTTCATTACCAAGCAAAATAAAGTCACCTGTACTCTGTAGTGCATTACGAGCCCCCCAGACATGTTCTTCTGACAGCCTCGGTTGTGAGCTTTTGAGTTATACCAGGTGGTTACTATAATAGAAAGTAAAAGCCATATTATTTCACATGTGTATTTTACAATTTATAAAGAGCTTTTGCTGACATTATGTGATGTGGATCTTGGTTTTTTTATTGAAAACATAAAATAACTTGTTTATGGAAAGCACTTTTTAAGCCAGTCATCTTAAGAAACGTGAAGGTATACCATTCATGCTGGTTGTTATTTTTATGATTATCATCCTTTCCCACAAAGTCGGTTAAGTCAGCCAGTTAGGTCCTATCTTTATTTTCTATCACATGAGAAATTTGTGTCTCAGAAAAGTTAAGTTGCTATAAGTTAAGGTCACAGAGCTACTTAGGATGAATCTGTGGAGAAATGTCTTTTGTCTACGATTTTATTTTATCTTTAAGAATCCTCTTCTAAGCTACTAAGATTAAAAAGACCATAGAAGGAATCATAGCTATTATTACTATTAAATTCTATGAACATATGTTATACTTTTCATGCCAAGTGCAGGAGTCAAAAAGAGGAAGAGACGGGTTTTTGGTTCACTTGCTGGTGGACATGGTGGGTATGGGTGGGCTAGACATACAGGTGAGTCATTTCAAGGTAGTATGTGATGCATCTCTTTGCAGAAGTTTATAAAAAGTACATGCTTGGGGGAAAAATTGGTGAACAGAAGAGTCTTCTGATTGAGGATATGAAATAAGGGGAGTGGCGTTTTGGGCTGGACGTTGAAGGTAATAAGGGAGTTGCTACATAGATGAAGGTGAAAGGCATTGCAGCCGAGTGGGGAGCTTGGCAGCAGGATGCTTGTTTCAGAAGTGAGGGAGAGGTGGGGGCTAGATTTGAATGGCGTTAGAGGCATAGCACAACCATTTGGGACTTGGTTCCATAAATGACGGAGAGCCATTGGCACAATCAAATATTTCTTTCCTGATCATAAAAGTGTATACATGGCTTTTAAACAGGGTGATGGCATGCAGAGGGTTATGAAAAATGTGTCTTAAAAAAGGGCAAGAATGAAGGCAGTAAGCTCGTAGCTGATGAAGTGGATCAGGCCAGAATGGACGGGAGTTTTGTCTTGACCTGTACCCGGGGATAAACGAATTTGTAGCCTTTAAGCAGTAATGTGTCATAGCTCAGAGGTCAAGAAACATTTTTCATAAAGGGCTAGATCGTAAATATTTTAGGCTTTTCTGGCCATATGGTCTCTGCGGCAAATACTCGACTATGCAATTGTAGTGGGAAAGCAGCCACAGATGATATGTAAATGAATGCATATGGCTATGTTCCAATAAGACTTTACTTATAGATGCTGAATTTGAATTTTATATAATTTTCACATAATTTCGTAGATCTTTCACATGTCATGAAATATCATTCTTCTCTTGAATTTTCTCGACCATGTAAAAATGTGGAAGCCATTCTTGGTTCATGGGCCTTCCAAAAACAGGTGATGGGACACATTTCACCTACGGGCCATAGTCTGCCCATGCTGTGGTAGCTTCTTGAAATTCCATCGCCATATTTATCTGTCTGGTCTTGGAAAATGCATGCACACCAGTCACAGTAAACACAAACTTCACAGACAGACTTCTGTTTCATAATAGTCTTCTCCAGGTCATGTTTGGTGTTGAAACACTCATACGTGGTAGAGCTGAAGCCTGAGCAAGGGGAGCATGCATGTTCATTAGGTCCATCTTCCCCACAGGCTGCTGAGATTCTGTGGGCAAGTGGGGGGGACTTCTTGAATGCATGACTCAGACTTTATTCAGGTGCCTCTGCACTGGCCATCCCAGGCTGGGGGGCATGTGGCTGCAGTCAGGCTGATGGGTGTAGTAGCTGGCTCGGAAGACACAAAAACATGCATGCCATCTTAGGTGGTGTTGGGAGAGCTGGGTGAAGCAGAGACATGTGTATCTGGCACATTAGGTGGAGCAACTGAAGGTCTAATCTTGTTTGGGGGAAAGGTCTATTCAAGTCTTCTGCCCCATTTTTTAAACCAGATTATTTGTTTTTATGCTATTGAGTTGTAGGAGGTCCTTATGTATTTGGGATAGTAATTCCTTCTTGTGGTTTGAAAATATTTTCTCTCGTTCTGTAGTTTGCCTTTTCACTCTGTTGATTGCTTCCTTTGCTGTGCGGAAGCTATTTAGTTTGATGGAGTCCCACTTGTCTAATTTGGGATTTATTTCATGTACATTAAGTGTCAAATCCAAAAAAATATTGCCAAGCCCAATGTCATGGAGCTTTTCCTCTATGTGTTCCTCTAGGAGTTTTACAGTCTCAGGTCTTATGTTTAAATCCTTGATCTAATATATTTTTGTCTATTAATGTTAATAAGTATTCATAGAAATGTGCAAAGTACTTGCATTATCTCATTGACAATACTTACAGTCATGTTTTGTACATGAGAAGAAGCAAGGTCCAAAGGGATACCGTGTTCTGTTTTGAATCACTGAACTAATTGATGGCAGAAGTCGGGACTCACTCCCAGATCATTTTTTTAAGAAAGATTTTTGTTTATTTATTTGACACAGACAGAGAGAGATCACAAGTAGGCAGAGAAGCAGAGAGAGGGGGGGAAGCAGGCTCCCCGCCGAGCAGAGAGCCCAAAGTGGGGCTCGATCCCAGGACCCTGAGATCATGACCTGAGCGGAAGGCAGAAGCTTAACCCACTGAGCCCCCCAGGCGCCCCACCCCAGATCATTTGATTCCAAATTCTATTATCATTCATCCATCACCCCCAGTCTTTTAATATTTGGTACATTTTTTAGAAAGATTTATTTATTTGAGAGAGAGAGAGAGAGAAAGAGAGCGCTCATGAGTGGGAGGGGCAGAGAGAGAGAGAATCACAAGCAGATTCGCTGCTGAGCATGGAGCCCGACTCCAGGCTCCATCTCACAAACCTAAGATCATGACCTGAGCTGAAACCAAGAGTTGGACTCTTAACCGACTGTACCACCAAGGTGCCCCATTTTTTGATATGAATGGGCTTGAGGGAGGCATGAGGAGAGAAGGGAGGATGAATGGAGCACCAAAGGGGCTGCCTTCTTCCAAACAAAACATGGCAGGGATGTATTCAGTCTGCTAAGGAGAGAGATCAGCTTCCTTGGTCTATTTTTACTCCCTGACTACCCCTGCCCTCCTCCCCACCCTTGTCTCTCTTCCCCATCCTTCTTGCTATCTACTACCTACAGATGCAAGCAATTACTACTAGTCCAGGCTGAGAGACACAAAAGCAAATATCTTAGCAGGTATGGTTTTATGACACAACAACCCAAGTATTTGAACTGGAGTAATGTGTGGCCAACGCAGATTCTGTTTTTCATCAGTTATATTTTTGGCAAAGAGGGAAGGACAGAACTAAGGGGACTACTCTTTTTTTTTTTTTTTTTTCCCCAGCGTGTTTTAAGGATTCCCCTGGTCTGCTTTCATTTAGCATGGTGAGACAAGAAACTAGGAGCGAACATGAATATTCTCCAGTTTCATTCTTTCCCTACCTAAATCAGGTATGTCACTTCAAGGGCCGTCAGAGAGCATTTACATGTATGATTCTCTTCTAGGCTTTGCAATAGGACGGAAAGCTTTCTGAATGAATGACCTGGGTCCCCACTAGCTTTCTGAATGAATGACCTGGGTCCCCACTTTAAGTTGGCTAGACTAAGAATGGTATCCTACAAGCCGTAGCTGCTGGTTCTGTTTTCTCAGATTGTGCAGAATTGAGTGATTTCCTCTCTACCTTCTTCTTTTTGTCTTCAGCCACCTCTGATAAATACCGTCTAATTACATGCCTTTCATCCCCCCTATGCAACATGGAGCATAGGCCCCACTATGTGCTATCTGTTGCTTACTCCTCACCCAGTTTCAGATGGGGGCCCGCTCTCCTTCCCATCTCTAGACTCATCCCAAAGCATTTATAAGTAGTCTATGATGTAGGAAAGAATGTCAGCGTTTGAAGCCGACACCCAAGAAAGAATTCTTGAGACGTCTTTGGTGCAAAGTCGTGGTTTTATTAAAGCATGAGGACAGAACCCGTGGGCAGAAAGAGCTACACTGGGGTCATGAGGAGTGGCCCATTATATACTTTTAGTTGGGAGGGGGTTAGGGAGAGCCTAAGTCTTTATGGAATTTTGGAAGCAAGATTTCCAAGACCTTTAGGGGGCTAACTATTGTTGGGAAAATGTCATTTATTACCATCTAATAAAACCTCAGCCATGAGATCCTTCAGATGTATATCTGTGGGCCATATGCTTGGAGGATGATTGCCAACACGTATCTTGGGGAATTTAGAGATAAAGGAGATTTCTAAAGGAATTTTTATATGTTAAGTAGGCTTACAGGATCCAGGGATGGGGGTTTCTAGCTAGGATTGCCTTTTGCCCTTAGCAAAGTGTCAACATCGAGGCAGTTGAGTCCCTGGAGGAATGTTACTCTGCCTGTTTCAAGGACTTGTCAATGGG
This sequence comes from Procyon lotor, assembly GCA_028646535.1. NCBI lineage: Eukaryota > Metazoa > Chordata > Mammalia > Carnivora > Procyonidae > Procyon > Procyon lotor. Next base: position 7,040,661 of record CM053609.1, read on the forward strand.
CTGTCGGTAGTAAGGAAATTTAATAATTTCTCTTTTGCCTTTGTTTCCCACATCAGTCTAGAGCTTCATGATGATTCTGAAGATAGAAAGAAGAGGGAGGTACATTGTACTCTGGAGCAAATTTCTCAAATCCCTGTGGACATATTCTCTTTTTCCAGACCTTCTCTCTTGTCACCTCCCCCTGCCCCCACCCCCTTCTCTCTGATGCTACCCTCCATATCTCTATTCCTTGGTCCTTCCTTCTTCTGAATCATCTTCTGTGTCTTTGAACCTCTCAACCCTGTGTGACGAGCCATTTGGCTCCACCCCACTTCTACTTTCGAGATCCTCTAGACGCTGGGACCCACCCTCCTTAGAGAGCTGCGGGGGATATTAATGACAAAAATTCGTTCTGTTGTATTTAGAAGACTCGATTTCCTATCTTCATTTTATCATTTACAAGCTGTGTGAGATTATGCTAAATACTCTACATCTTGGAACCAGTTTCCTTTCTATAGAATGAAGCTCACATCTGTTCTGCTATCTGGAGGACCATCAAAATATAAAATCATCATGGCAAATAATTGTGGAGCACTGGCCATGTCCCAGGCACCATGCTGGACACTTTAGGCATGTGGTTCCACTTACCTTGTGATGTTGGAACTACTATCACCCCCATTTCACAGACTACTAAATTGAATAGTTGAGCTACTAAGTAACGTACCCAAGGTTTTCTAGCTTGTAAGAAGCAGAGCCAAGATTAGAATTTGAGATGTGAACCTCAGTACACAGAAGATGGTATTACAGAGACTCTAGGGTGGTACCTGGCCCAGGTAAGGGCTCATACTTATTTGCTTACGGAATCAGGGAACTAGATGACATGCTTTTCTGGTAGGATGATAGGAGGTATTGTGTGAATTCCCCCCAAAATAGAAACCCAGGATAATGTACAGTTACTCACTTTATTAGCTTTATTGGTATTTGACTCTGCTATGCATGAAGGATGTCTCGTAGAGGCATGCCAGTCTAGTATAGTGGCTGTGGAAAGAGACCGGGATTTAGGAAATTAAATTTTCTAAGCCTCCCCTTTTCCTCGGTACTTCTTACAATTCTGATTTATAAAAGCACCCTTGTTATAGATAGGTTGCTGCAAAGTTTCAATGAAACCATGTAGGCGAAATGTTTAACATATGGCTCGGCACATACTAATCACTCAACTCATCTTGTCTGTTAATGACAGCCACAATAATAGTGAACTAATAATGAATTGCTAAAATACCAGCATGAAATTTCAAATGAGTTTTGATTTTGTACTGCTCTTCTGTCTAGTGGCTGGATGATTTTTACAGTCTCAGTTGAGTGGTTTGACATTGGCAGGGGACCCAGGGGTTGTTTTGAATGGGAAGCCAGAAGACTTGTATTTGAATCACTTCTATGACTTCCATGTTTGATGAGCTTGAGCAACTTACTTTTTCTAAATTAATCTCATTTGTAAAAGGAAGAATGAAAACATCTGTCCTTCCTCCCTACCCTACAGTGTGAGGTTCCCTGGATACAGTGTTTGTGGTGGGGCTTTACGAACTCTATAAAGTGCTGTGTCCATGTTATTTTTTTTTTCTCCTCTCTTCCTTTTGAGAGCACTACTTTTCAGTTCCCCTTAAGTGACCCAGAGCTACAGCCTTGTTTAATAAACACATGTGTGCTAGAGCATTCGGCTAATACCGGGAACTGTGTTTGCCATCCATGTTTTTCCTTGAATGGTAAAGTGAGCCATTGTGAGCTGAACCGTAGCAGTGACATTTACAATGATAAGTTTATAAGAGCAATTGCTACCTTGCCTGTTTTGCTAGTATGGCATAATAGAGACTACTTAAGATGATTTGATCAGTAAACCAACAGTTTGAAGGAAGGGTCAGAGAGGAGAGTGAAAAGAAACAAATGTCTGAGATCCTGAATTTGCAACCAGATTAAGAATAGCCTGTGAGAATACCTACCATTTATTTCAGGGTGTGTCTCACACCAGTCACTTTCTAGGAACCTTCTTTAAATGCTTCTGATAGCTGCGTGATTTACGTTTGCAATATTGTGGTCAGAAATCTATTTTTGGTCATTCAAATGATCAAAATATATTCCTTGTGTATCTGGTCCTCCCCCAGGGTTTCTGGCTTATAGCTCCTAAAACCCTTGAAATTTCCAATGGTAAGGGCTCTGGGCGTGTTTTTTGTTATGTTAATGAGGCGACTTTTGGAAAGCAAATTGGTAACTTGCCAGGAAAACCAAGCCTGTGATTGTTAAGGGCTGAACTTTCAGTTCTACCCCTAGACTGCAGGAGAAGGTAGAGGGGCTGGAGGTTGAATCAGCCAATGGCCGATGACTTATTAACCAGTCCTTGACTATATAATGAAGCCTCCATACAACCCCAAAGGGACTGGATTAGGAGAACTCCCAGGTTGGTGAACGTGTTGGGGTTGGTGAGAGTGGTGCCCTGAGGAGGGCATGGAAACTCTGCAAGCTTTTCTCATACCTCACACGATGATGCAACTCTTCAGGTGCCTGTTAATTCCTATCCCTGAGCACATCTTTACATCAGCTATAAACCTAAGTAAGTGGTGTTTCTCTGACTTCTGTGAACCCCTCGAGCACATTCGTTGAGCCTGAGAAGGAGGGCATTGGAACCAGTAGGTCAAAAGCACAAGTAAGCCTGGGGGTGTGACTGGCGTCCGAAGTGGGGGTAGGGCAGTCACCCTTGACTCCGTGCAGTCCGATGCTATTCCTGGGTAGATAGCGTCAGAATTGAGGCAAATCCTTGGATTCCCTTCTGGAGTCCGAGAGTTGCTTGCTGTTGTGTGGGTGGAGACTCAACCCCTCCTCCCCACCACCATATTGGATTGGGTAAGAACATCTAAAGGAAGATATTACTATCCTTATTTTGTAGGTGAGGAGACTGAGGTTCTGAGGTGCAGGTCTCCAGTCGGCCCCCCCTTGAATTCTGTCTTTCACAGTATGGAACTGCCACCTATCCAGTTTTACATGCTAAAGTACTCCGAGTCAGCTTTGATGTGCCCCTTTCCCTCACTTTTCAGAGCCAATTTATCACGAAGGCTTAAATGATTTTAGTTTCTAACCATCCCCTAGATTCTGTTCACTCTTTTTGTCAATGTCATCACTAGCTCCTGTATAAATCACGGCGCTAGACTTCGACCTGTGTCCTGGCGTCCATGCTGTCCTCCAGTCTGTTTGTGCTTGGGTCTGATCGTGTCCTACACCCCCCATGCCCCTCAGAATGAGGGCAAACCTCCTAACCATGGCCGCAGGTGCCTCTTCATTTCTCGGCCCTCTCCATGTGCCCTTCCTCTGTGTTCCATGCTGCGCACATTCCATCTCGCAGCCCTGACAGGGCCCATCCCAGTGCTGCGCCTTGCCCAGGGTGCTGGCTCTTCCTCACTTCCCCACTTACCCTTCTGATCCCCACTCCTAAGGGAAGTCTTCTCTGACCTTTGTAACAAGGACAAACCTTGCCGGTGGATGCCCTTGTGGTTCCCCGGACCTTCCTTCTCAGCACTTGTAATGGTTGCATTAACTTGGGTGACAGGTGTGTTGGTGCCTGGTAGTGCCTCCAAGGTGTAAAGTCAGGAAGGCAGGGATGGTATCTGAGTTCCTAGAGCCGAGTGTGCTCAGCGAGATCTTGTTGAGTTTATGAGTGACTTGGGCAAGGCACTGCAGCTAGGAAGTGATAGAGTTGGGATTTAAACTTATTTCTTTCTGACTCGAAAGACTTTGCTCTTAATACCATTCACTTTCGGGCAGTGGTGTTCTAGCAGGAGGACCGATAAGTGTATGTTATAGTAAGATCAAACATATTTTGGTTCCATCAGATAAAGTTTGATAAAAATGGATTATTACGAACAGATTTGATAAGCAGAGCTTCCTGCCCAAGATTTGAGGATTTTGCATCAAAGAAAAATGTAATGAAAATGGATCACCCTGGGCTGATCGGAGAAGGAGGGTGAAGGAGAGTGACTCCCTCTATCTCCATACTCCCCTTGACCCTTGCCCCTTCTTCATTCTGGCTGGAACTCCCCACCCCGCGTGGAGTAAGATAATGAATCATCTCTGTCGGATTGTGTGTGTTGGCTTAGTGTGAGTGAAGCAATGTCTTTGAACCAATGAAGTCGTGCAACTGAAGAATTTGTAGAAAATTGCCCGAGTGCATTGGTGCTTTGTCCTAAGCACCCCTCCCTGAGGCCACATTATCTTGAACTTGCTTGGGTATACCACTGGCATTGTAGGCTAGGACAGAGGGGAGGGTGCAAGAGGCCAGTACTTGGCTCCTGGTTTCAATTCTGCTACGCGTGAGCAGACTGAGTTTGATCAACCCCCTTAGCCTGCCTGGGCCTCAGTTTCCTCGTCTGAAAAATCAGAGTGCCGAAGCAGGCCTGAGTTCCTTTCAAAACGACACTCCAATACCTGTCTCCCCACTGTTGAAATACTTATGGAAACCATTGTTCTCTTCTTCTCTCTGGTGGTCCTTATGACTTCTCTATTACAAAGGTGACATCTCCAAACTAAATGACCCCTCAAGGAAATTAAATCTTTAATCATTTCCACCTGGTAAGTGCAAAGGCTGAAGGAAAGAGCTCGCCATCAGTAGTTCTGTGGATGGCTAATTAATTCAGTGGGATAGGATCCGTGCAAACACGTGCTTATGCGGCCGTAATTTGCCTTTCATTTTCCTTTGCGACTTAGAAGAAAGTGAATAATTTCCAATGAGCCTCTCATTTGAACATATTGAAAAAACATGTCATTAGCAAAAGGAGCATTTACTAGCTCGATTACCATATTTCTCCAAGTATGTGGACCAGTTATTTTTCAGTTGGGGGTAATTAGCTGAGCAGAAAGATGCCAAATCTTGAGACACCCAAATCCTTGTATGTCTTATATGGGTGTCGAGACAGCATCGTGGGAAGGGGAGGGAAGATGAGGCCATTTAACAAGGGAAGGGGTCAGCTGCATTTCCCTTGGTTAGTCAGAAGCCTCTAAAGGAACAGAAATAAAGCTGTGGATGGGAATGTGCCCATAGGGTCTCATTAACCCAAGAAAAGTACAAAATAGAAAAGGCTAAACCTGATATAAATTTAAAAATTCAGTATTTCATTTGCTTCTCTGCATCTGATGCCTTCTTCCTACTGTTTTCACTTTTTCTTTCTTCTTGTCTTGCAGCCCCACCCGTTTATCAGCTCTAAAGGGGGTGACCTTGTGAGATGCTTAAATTCTCTGTATTTTCCATTTGTACACTTTAGGGCAATCATCCTGGATTTTTGCATCCTGAGTCATTGTTGCTCAGATCTCCTAAGATAATTGGTTACACATGTGCTTTGGAAAACTCATCACCTAACACAGATGGTGGACAACCTCTGACAAGCAAGGGCAGCTGCTTCCTGGGATTCGGCTGTCGCTAACAGGATGGACTGGGGAGCAGTGTCAGAGGAGGGGGTGGTAGAGTTTTCTTAGATTCTTTTTTTTCTCCAGAAAGAAAACATCGCTCTTCTATCCGAAGCCACCTCTCTGCACAGGCGAATGGAAATCCTAAGGTGGTCAGAGCTTTGCACTGATTCTAGAACAGAGCATCAAGATTGCTGGGGCAGTGCAGTCATTTTCTACTACAGATTTTAGTCAATGGGCTGGTCACGGCCCCTCCTAACATGCAAGAATCCTGTTGATGGTGGGAGTTGGAAGGCTCGGATCACATCTTCCTTCCCTTCAGGCTGGGCAGTCCCAGGAGGGCAATGTGAAACATTTAATTGGAACATATATCAGTGGTAATAAGGAATCTATCTCTTAAAGCCTTCCTAGGAGAGTTCCTGACGGTTTATAAAAGACACAGCATTGATTAAATGACTCATGCTTCCTTCTCCGTGGAGACAACTGAGGTCACCGGGTCACTTAGGACCTTGTGTTCCCCCTTTGCCAATAACCCCCACTCTTAGAATTTATTTAGGGAATAGCTCATGCTATTTAACTCAATATTTTGATTAGCAGAGCTCACATTCACAGAATATCAATATAAATTGCACTCTCATACCAGATTTCATTTAAAAATTATCTGGCTCTAATTCAATTCTTCTTTAAGAACAGATTTTTTTTATATATATAACTTAGTTTATCATTAGGACTATGAACATTTTATCATGTTGGAGAAAATCATTTGAATTTCTTTTCATTTAAAACCTCTAGCCATGAGGCCCCTGATAGCTTAGTCGGCTGGGTATCTCTCTCTTGATTTCAGCTCAGGTCGTGATCTCAGGTCATGAGGTGGAGCCCCGCGTGGGACTCTGTGCTCAGTGGGGAGTCTGCTTGAGATTCTCTCTCTCCCTCTCCCTCTGTCCCTCCTCCCACTTGCTCTCTCTCTTTCTCTCAAATACATAAATAAATCTAAAAAAACAAGACCTCTAGCCTTTTACGTAAGCCAGCTTTCACAAACGTTATACTTTCCCACTATAGAAAAATTGGCATTCAGAGAAAAGTAGGAGCAAAAAGCCACCCATCACCCGGACTCCAAAGATTAATAACTATTAATATCTCAGTCTACTTCTGGTTCTTTTTGCTGCACCTGTATTTCATAGTTTCGTCATATGTCACTGAAATTATATATATTAACTTAAAATAATCTATTTTTATTGTTATAAATGAAATACATGTTTCATATATACAAACAGAACACACAGAAAAACATAAAAAGGAAAATTAAGGTCACATAGACTCTTATGATTTAGAGACAATCACCATTAAAATTTTGGTGTATTTTCTCAGAATATTCTTTCCTATATCTTTAATCTTTTTTTCTTCCTACTAAATTCTTCAAAAATACAGAAAAGATAGAGACTAATATAACTGACACTCATGTATCCATCGCTAAAGTCTCAAAAATACGGATATTTTTCTATGTATATTTCAGATTCTCCTATTTTCTTTTCTTATTCAATGTCCCTCCTCCCCCCACTTTTTTTTGACAACACGTAACATTACAGATACAGCTGATGCTCCCTGTGCTCATTTTTGTCTTTCCAAGATTGATCCATATTGAGATGGGTAGCTCTAGTCTATTTAATTTCCCTGCTGACTAATATTCTACCATATGGACATAACACACCATAAGTACTACGGTACCGCCATCTGTATCCCTGTGTAGGTCTCTTAAAAAGAATCTCTTACGTATGTGGCATTGCTAATGTGTGGGGCAGGCTTGTGTCCAACGTCACCAGGCATCGACAAACAGTTGGAAGCGATTGTAATAATTTGTATTCTTGTAAGTGACATTGCACAGCCAATTTCGGTCTTGGCTTCACTTGGTATTATTGTTAGGCTTTAAAGTTTTTGCCAATCTTAAAGAGTGTAGAGTGGCTTCTTTCATTGTATGTTACCTATACCTTAGTATTGATGATACAAGTAATCTTTATTTCTAAGTCACAACTGGCATGGATCTGCTTTTCGATTCAACTGGTTTATTGAGAGCCATGTCAAGTGCAAGATTTCCTGAGGTTGTTGTGTAGGGCTGCTGCCAAATCTGGCTGCCCAGATCTACCTTCTCCTACCCTATGCCACCAGCATCAATATGGTTCTAGACTTCTCCTTCTTCAGGGTCTGGGAAGGTTCTAGCTATAGAAATGAGCTGCGGTCATAGGGAGGATTCTATTAAAGCAATTCTGTTGTCTTTTTACCTGCTACTAATCATGCTGATCATAAATATACTTATAAAAATTACACAGGCCATAGATGACACCATGCAATACCAGAACATAGTAAAAATACAAATCCTCTTCCATTCTTCTCCCCTTTACCCAATAAATAACCACTTTAGATAACTTGTGTGTTTTCCTTCATATTTGTGTTTATGTACAAACGTGATGAATACTCTTGAACATGTCTCTTGGGCTCATGTAATTTTGTAACTTAATGCTATCTGTCAATATCTGTGCAGTATTCTAAAATATGGAATAATAATATAATAATTAACCCAATTCTTCTAATGATGGGCATTTAGCCTGCTTTCAGTTTTCCACTCTTGTAGACAACTTTGTGGAAAATATTACTGTAAATGTCTTTGGACATCAGTATAAGAATTGCCTCAAGAAATTTCTAGAAGTCCTGTTTACATGCCAATTTTTTAGATTTCCTGATGAAAGGAAAAATATGGGATGACTTCTAAATCAGTTTCAGACACGGTTCCTAGATTTTGTGAGCTTTATGTTTTGTAAACATAACCTTTGTAAACTACCTGATAGGGTAGTTTTGAGGATTGAATGAGATCATGTGTGTAAAGTCCATACACAGAGCTTGGACCAGAGTAGAGCTTTAATTAATGTCAATTTTTTTTTTTACCTCTTTCTCAGTTGGCAAAAGGGAAATGTGAAAAAAAAAAAAAAAAGGAAATGAAATACATTTCCCTTCATATCAGACTTTGGTCTAGAGCTTGCATTGTTCTCAAATATCTCTAATAGGTTCCCATGGAAAGAAAAATATATTTTCCATCCAGAATGTAACAGGAAGCATAACAGAGGGAAAGCCCTTTGATCCTCCATGGAGAAAGCTATCATGTTGACATATTTCTCAAAAAGTAAAGTGAGGCATAAAGGCAGCTCTCAATGATTCTTGCTTTCTCACTATCAGCTTCCATTGCCTTTATTTTCTCATCTGGGAATAACTGTAGTGATTGTAACAATTACAAAAAATAAGAATAACAGTATACAAAATTTCTCAAATGCTCTGGATCTAGTAAGGAACAGTCCAATGTGGCTTATTTCTTCCCTCACCCTTCAGAGTTGCTCTGGGATTCATTCTTACCCCATCCATTGGAACAAGTCTTTGGCATCCCATATTTTTCCTGAATAATTGTAGGGTTTAATAAATCCTGTCCCACTTAATTGCAAAATTAAAAAATCTCATCCAATTTAAAACTTATCCTCCCGTGCATATTTTAATGCATAGAATAGTCAATGGGAAATGATGAAAGGAGACATATCTAAAATTCAGTGGATAATTTAAAATGGAATCATAAAAAATATTTAAATATTCCAAAAGAAGTCAGAGGAAAAAGCAACAGGGGAAAAAGCTGGGAGGACAAACAGAAACAAGATAGCAAACAAAACAAAACAAAACAAAACAAAAAAACCACCAAAATGATGGACCTAAATCTAATCACATCATTCAATCACCAGTAAATCAATATTTAATAATATTAAATGTTAATGAACCACACACTCCAATTAATGTGTCAAGATTGCCAGAATTGATAAACAAACAAAAAAAACCCCCAAGGGGCGCCTGGGTGGCTCAGTGGGTTAAACCTCGGCCATCAGCTCGGGTCATGATCTCAGGGTCCTGGGATGGAGCCCCACATCGGGCTCTCTGCTCAGCAGGGAACCTGCTTCCCCTTCTCCCTCTGCCTGCCTCTCTGTCTACTTGTGATCTCTCTCTCTCTCTCTGTCAAATAAAAAAATAAAATCTTAAAAAAAAAACAACAAAAAACCATGACCCAATTTTATGCTATCTATAAGAGATTCACTTTATTTTTTTTTATTTTTTCCCCAAATATGTTTATTTTATTTTTTCAGTGTTACAAGATTTATTGTTCATGCACCACACCCAGTGCTCCATGCAATAAGTGCCTTTAAATACAAAAATATAAATAGATTTAAATAAATATGTTGTAAAAATGCACTCTGAAAACGAAGTGATAGAAGTCTGGAGTAACTATATTAATATGAAATAAATTGTGCTATAAGTCAAAAAAAGAAGGATCTTTCATGATAGGAAAAGAGTCAATTCATCAGGAAGACAGACATTAAAGAAAAGTACCTTGAGATGAGTATTGGATATTTTATGTAAGTGATGAATCGCTAAATTCTACACCTGAAAGCAATTTTACCATATATGTTAACTAACTAGAATTTAAATTAAAAAAACTTGAAAAAAGATAAAAAGAAAGTAAGTACCTACTAATAGAGCCTCAACCTACGTGAAGAAGTAATAGACAATCCACAATTTTTATTGGTGATTTTAATGCCTATCTCTGAAGCAATCAATAGATTAACCAGACAAAACTGAGTAAAGACCCAGTTGATCAGAACAACACTATCAACCAACTTGAACTAACTTATAGAAGACTATACCCATCAACAATAGGATTCACATATATTTTCAAGTGCGTATGGTATTCAACAGCATAGATCATAGTCTGGGTCATAAAAAAAGATTCAATAGTTTAAATCAAATTGAAACTATACATGTTGTTCCCGGACCACAACAAAATTAAAATAGAAATGAACAATAAGATATCGAGGAAAGTCTCAACTATTTGGAAATAAAATATAATCCATGGGTCAAAGAAAAAAAAATCAGGAGAAAATAGAAAACATTGTAATTTGAATGATAATAAATACAATATATCAAGATTTGTGGTATGCAACTCTAGTAGTGCTTACAGGGAACTTTATAGTTATATATGCTTATAATAGAAGGGGAAGGTCTAAACTTAATGACCTGAAGAAGACAGGGGGAACAAAAAAGGCAAAGAAAACCCAAAGGAAGTAGTATGAAGGAAATTATAAAAATAATAGTGCAGAGGCCAGACAAATGAAAGCACAAAAGAAAGACAATTAACAAACCAAACTTGGCTCTTTGAAAAGATTGAAATTAGTAGCCCACTAGCTACTCTGATCATATAAAAAAGGGGAGAAAACACTAATTTTCCATATGGGAAGAGAAAGAGGGGTTAGCACTGCAGACCCTATGGACGGGAAGAAGATAAGAGTGTTCTGAACAGTTTAAAGGATGAGGCCCCACCTTTCCACTCCAGCTGCTGCTCATTTCCCTGCCTGCCACCCCACCCCGAGGATCATCCATCCTTGGGTGCAGACAAAAAAAGCAAGTAGCAGTGGTCAGGAGAAACATGGCACTGAAACTTATTTCCAGCACCAAGCACTTTAGAGGATTGCAGAAAGTTTTTGAGCCTGACAGCGTGGCACTGAACTGCAAAATGAAATCTGCTATCTACGCACCACCAGAGGCAGAAACTGGGAAATGCCCTGCACTGCATGACTATCTGGTTTAACTTGCACGGAACGAAATTTTATATCAAAGTCCGGTTATCATCAAGCTGCCTCTGAACATGGTCTTGTCGTCAACGTTCCGGATGCCAGCCCTTGTGGCTACAATATTAAAGGACGAGAGTCAGGACTTTGGCACTGGTGCCGGGTTTTAAGTGGATGCCACTGAAGATCCTTGGAAAGCTCAATACACATTGTACTCTTATGTAACTACAGAGCTTCCCCAACTCATAAATGCCAATTTTGCAACGGACTGTTCCTCCCCCCCCAAGGAGGTCTATTTTTGGCCACGCTGGGGGGAGGCCACAGAGCTCTGATTTGTGCTTTGAAGAATCCTGGAAAGTCCAAATCTGTGTCAGCATTTGCTCCAATTTGCAACCCAGTGCTCTGTCCTTGGGGGAAAAGAAAAAAAAAAAGCCTTTAGCAGGTATTTGGGAACAGATCAAAGTAAATGGAAGGCTGATGATGCTACCCATCTAATGAAGTCAGACCCAGGTGTTCAGCTGGACATACTAATTGATCAAGGACAAGATGACCAGTTGGCTACAGATAGACAATTACTACCTGATAACTTCATAGCCGTCGATACAGAAAAGAAAGTCCCTATTGTTTTCAGATTACAAGAGGGTTATGACCATAGCTACTACTTCATTGCAGCTTTTATTACTGAGCACATCAGACATCATGCAAAATAGCTGAATGCGTGAAAAACTTCAGATAAGAGAATTTCTTCAGGATTATAAAATTATAATAAACAAGACTGCAGGGAGAAAGGATTTCAAGACATTGGATTTCATAGTGCTAAAAATGCATCATTCCACAGTTGCATCACTTTCTGAATAAATATATAAAACCTGAAAAAGAGAGAGACTATTATGAACAACTTCAAGGTGATAGATTCAACAACGTGGATGAAATGAACACAATTTTTGAAAATACACCTTATAACGACTGATACAGGATCTAGCAGAAATATTGGTAAAAAACTTCTGTTACTCAAAAGATACATTAAGATGATGAATATGCAAGCCACAGACTGGGAGGAAATATTTATAAATCCATTTTCTGACAGAGGACTAGATTTGAGGGTACAGGAAGATTTTTTTATAACCTGACAATAAAAAGATAAAACAACAATGGCAACAACAACAAAAACCCCTTCTAGAAGCAGAAAAGATTTCAGGAGACACTTTACAAGGACGATATACAAGTGGGAAAAAGTGCTCAACATCATTACTCATCAAGGAAATACAAATTAAACCGCAATGAGATACCACTAAACATACCCACCAAAGGGTTGTTTGGAAAGATTAAACTGTTGGCAATGATGTGGAGGAACTGAAATTCTCTCCTATTGCTGGTGGGAATATAAAGTATGATCACTTTAGAAAGTTTCTGAAATTTCCTTATAAAAGTGAACTTATACTTACCCCTATAAATCTAGTCACTTCACTGTAGGTATTTACTCAGTGAAAACGTGTCTGTAAAAAAACAAGGCTTGTGGAAGAACATAATAGATTTATTTATACAGCCCCAAACTGGACCCAGTCCTCGTGTCCATAAACATGAGAATGCGTACGCAAAGTTTCGTAATCCGTGGAATACTACTCAGCAGTACAAGTAAAAGAACTATTGATATGTACAGCAATAGCGCTGGATATCAAAAACATATTTGCTTAAATGAGGAGTCATTACTATGGTTTGATTTACATGGAATTCTAAAATTTTGCCAGCCCATTTTATGCTTGAAAAAAATCTAGAAGTGGGAGGGAATTGACTGCGAGAAAGCACGAGGGGGACTTTGGGAGGTTATGGTGATGTTCTTTATTTGATCAGAGTTTGGGGTTATACATACGCATTTGTCAAAACTCGACAAACACTTACGTAAGATTTGTGATTTCATTGTATGTAACCTTTTTAATCAAAAACTGGACTGAACTCTAGTTAATGCGTGCTGAGGTATTTAGGAGATGTACATTGATGTCTACAATTCACACTGAAATGCATAAAACTAAGATGGAGTAATGAATGGATAGAGAGATGGATAGACACGTTAGCAGGACAGGTGGTGGGTCTATGGGGGTTCGCTATAAATTTTTTTCAACTTTTGCTGAATGTCTGAAAATCTTCATAAGAAAATATTGGCAAAAACCCTCTTCATCCCTCCCGGTCTTTGTGACAGCCTCAAGAAGTCTGTCGTGGGAAGGGGGAGGAAGGCAGTGTGTTTGGTATCTCTTTGCCCAATCATATACTTTCCTAGTAGAGGCTCTGGCCCTTGTAGGGCTGACGAAAAGGAGGGGAGAGAGGAGAAGCCAG
>CM053609.1:7054560-7065188 GCA_028646535.1 Procyon lotor
CCATTGCTGCTGTGAACACTGGGGTACATGTGGCCCTTCTTTGTACTGCATCTGCATCTTTGGGGCAAATACCCAGTAGTACAATTGAAGGGCCATAGGGTAGCTCTATTTTTAATTTCTTGAGGAATCTCCACACTGCTTTCCAAAGTGGCTGCACCAACTTGCATTCCCACCAACAGTGTAAGAGGGTTCCCCTTTCTCCACATCCTCCCCAAGATTTGTTGTTTACTGCTTAGTCTTTTAGATTCCTTCCCTTCCCTAACTTGAAGATCTTCAAGACAACTGGGGACAAGGGATTTTGGATCTAGGTAGTGTATTCTAAATCTGCACTGGTCTCTGCTATAGAGGCATGGGTGGGTCAGATTTGGTTCAACCTGGGCTGGTGTCCACTGAGGGTCGACAGGCCTCATTTGGCCCTTTGGGGCATGGCGTGGTGGTGCCCACTACTGAAGTTCTGGTCAGTTGTCTCTGGTTTTGATGTCCTTACAAATAGTGAACTCTCTGTCCTGACTGAAGACTCTGCTGATCACTTCCTTTATTGGCACCTCCTCTTTTACTCCCCATGACGTATGGAGACTTTGACATCTCTGTGCTACTCTTTGGGGGATATGCCCTTGTTCTTTTGGTGTCATCTTGTTCAGGTGACCAACTGAACGCCAATTTTCTAAATGAAGACTTATAATCTTCTAGTTTATGTCTGAGAAAGTGAGGGAAAATTCCCACTAGGATGTCCCAACTTACTTGGTTGTTTTCAAGACAGCATCTTCTGGGATTTTGTCCTAGCCAGTGGACCAGATCAGTGTATTTGCTCATGTGCTTACCCTTCTCCTTTCAAAATTCTCCATCTTCCTGTCCGAGAACTTTCTCTCCAGGCAACTTGAACTTTTATTTATTATGTGCTGCGTTCTTTAACTTCCTTTTACAGTAAAACTAAATGAGTTCAATCTCAAAATTCATTTGTACCATGCATTTGATCTGATTAGTAAAGAGTGTTTTTCCTTTGCTTATTTGTCTTTTAATTTAGAAACTCTTTTCACTTTTGACAAAGGCTGATTTTCTTTCTTTTCTTTTTTTTTTTTTTTAAAGATTTTTTATTCATTTGACAGAGAGAAACACAGCGAGAGAGGGAATACAAGCAGAGGGAATGGTAGTGGGAGAAGCAGGTTTCCCACAGAGCAGGGAGCCCGATGCGGGGCTCAATCCCAGGACTCCGGGATCATGACCTGAGCCGAAGGCAGCCGCTTAACGACTGAGCCACCCAGGTGCCCCGACAAAGGCTGATTTTCAACGAGAGCCCTGTTTGTTGTAAGTAATTCTTGGCTCCTCCTCCCAACAGAAGAAGGCTATGGGTGAGGAGCCATGTGGCAACAAGATTTCTGACATTTAAAAATGCACCTGAACATATTTATAAAATATTATCATATTCTGGACCATTCCTCAGTATAATTGGTCACTGGACATTTGCCAATGTTCTGTGGAAGACAGAAAATGTGGGGTTCTGTAAAGTTTGAGAGCTTTGGTTGTGACACTGTTGGAGAGAGGAGACGGGTAGGGAATCCTTGTGGCTGGTGTGACTCACACAATGTAAAATTACAAAGTCAATTCAGGATCTTAAATGAAATCATTTACAAGTTCTTTCTCTCAACATATTTATGTAGTACTTACCACTCCGGTGACTCAGCTGTCTTAGGAGAGAACAGCCAGAGCAGAAAAGGATTTGGAGGAGAGGGCAGAATGTAATTCTCAAACTTCTTGACCTCCTCCAAAGAAGGCAGTTTATTAGCAAGGCTTTGGCTTGATTTTCCAGGCTTAAATCACAAAATAAGTAATTATTCTTACAGTTCAGTTGTTTTATCTCAGTCACTAGGCCGATGATGATAAAAGCTGTTGCTCAACTATTTAGAACATAACATGCATTTTTCTGAAAAGGCAATGGTCCTGATTTTATTCAAGGATGAAATTCTTGAGGAATTTCAACTGTACCTTCTCTAATTGGTGTTTGTTTCTTAAATGAAAGATATGTTCCTGTCCACCTCCAGCCTCTCTTCCACCCTCAGTTGCTAGTTTCTTCTAGTTTTGGTTTCACCATCTACTTGAGAAGGTCAGTTGAGTTGATCAGACATGAGCTCGCCTTCAGCCCCTACCCTGATAAGTCAGTCCTCCAAATTCACTCCTTTAGTCAGCTCTAGAGCTTTAGGGAAGACCTGCCAATTCCAGAGTGCTATTCCTCTACCTGGTTTCTGTGGAATAACTGGTTTGGCTGGAAGTAACATACATATGCAACATGGCAGTTAACTGACACTACATAGATATATATTCATTTTCAGGTATAAATGAAGTCTAGTAGAAGTGGTCCATGTGTATGACAGCTTTGCCACTAAGTCCTCAGAGACTCAGTCAGGCTCTTCTAGCTTTACCAGTCTACTCTCCTAAACATGACCTACAGATTTTTAGCCTTTAGCAGTTTCTTCATTCCTGGCTATAATAAGAAGGAAGGGATGAACAAGAAGGTGAGGGTCCAGGGCATGTCCCAACTGTCCCTCAAAGAAGGGGGCCTGGAAGCTGCCATATGACTTTCCCCTTAACATCCCACTGGTAGAACTTGGTCACATGACCACATTGGGCCCCAAGGAAGTCATGTGCCAAGGTGAAAATTCTCTTTTTATGGAAAAGGGGGAACTGATTTGTGGAGGCATCCAGCACCTAGAGCCAAGAAATTTGTTTTCCTTGGTGATTTATAATCTGTTCTAAAGATAGCTCTAAAAATATTTTTGATAAAGGCAGTATCTCTGGGGCAAGAACCTGGCCCACCTGGTTTAAAGAGGAATTATTTAATGGGGTATGAGTTTTATTTGTTCTTAAAGCCTTTGTTAATATTATTAGAGCTATATTAAGATTATTATCTTAATTACCTTCTCTCCTAAACTGCCTGTTTATCATTAAGCATATGACATTATTCTGTTTTAAAGAGAGAAAAATAAACTCAGCTTATAGGCTATTCACAAAATCATAATAATAGCTTTCCAATGGAAAATGGGCTTTTGAAATATTTCAATCTAAAATAATAGCCTTAGAATGTGCCCGAGTCCAGAGCAAGGAATGATAAAATCTAGGGGGTTTAGAAGACGGTTGTTCTGGTTGGTGACTGTTGCTGCACCCCCCCCCCAAATCTGATAAAGAGCTCTCTCACAAACAGGAATCCCAGCTTATCCACTCAGTGGGCAATAGAGCTCAAAAAACAAAAATGGGACTCATCTCTAGACTCCTTTATTGTTTCAAAACTGCTAACAATAGGACAAAGTTTGCCCAAGGCACAAACACACCATTATTTATCTGCTGCTACCATTTGGGTCCATACTAGAGCCTGATGAGGATGAATGGATCCTTCTTCACTCCATAAAATTTTACTGAGGGCCCATGATGTGCCAGACAGTGTCTCAGAATTTGGAAAACAACAGCATGTAGTCATTTGCCATTTTGATTACTGACCCATTGTCTGATGTTCTCCCACTCTGCTGCAAACAACATTTTTCAAGTTTCTTTGCCAAATGGCTCCTGGTTAGGTTTCAACCAAGAGGAGGAAATCAGTGGTGGGAGGAAAAGAAAGCCTGAATATTTCTTATTAACTCTCTTCTGCTGATAATTATCCTTCTTCTGAGATACAGTCCCAGGTAGACCAGATGGCTTGACCTGGAAATTGTGAACTGGATGTTGTCTGGTCTTTCAAGACATGAGCTTGTGTGTGTGCAACAATACTACATCATCGAGTGGAGATAGTAAACATGAGACCAGGTTCTAGAAGTTCAAGAAGACATAAGTAAGGTGTATGAGGAAGTACCGCAGATCTCCAGGGCATTCACCCCTCCTTCTAGCCACTTCTATGCCTAATGGTGAGTTTCCTATGACTGGTGGATGGAGGAAATAGAACTGGACCTGGTGAATTGATGGGCCTGCGTGATACCCTGACAACAGCTGGAAGTGACTGTTTCTGTTTTATAGCTCCTTTTCAGAGTAATGAAGGGAATCCTCCACGTGGGTGGAACTTCTGGCAATATATGTGGTCAACTGTTTCATAAGGAAGGAGATACGGCCATCGATTTGTGTCTACACTAATTTATGGCAGTAGCTTAGTGTTTGGCTGGTCAGTCAGGAACTGGGAACGAATCAGACTGGAATATTGGTGACAAGGAAGTCTGGAGAAGAGGAATGTGGATGGACTTCATGGAAAGGGCACAGAATGTGAATATTTTTACCTCATGAATATGGACCCCATAGGGCACCCACTGAGGTAGAAGTCCCTAATAACCAGAACAGAGTGGCCTATTCTATGCATATCAGTTGACCTCTTCTTCAAAGCCACTTCAAAGTGGCTAGAGCAGTGGTGATAAAGGCCATTCACAGGCTCAGCTAGAGTGGACTTCCCTCACCAAGGCTGAGCTGGCTGCTGCCACCAGTGAGAGCCCAAGCTGGAGCTGTAGGGCCAGTGCTGTGCAGTATCATACCGAGCTGATGACAGCGAACTCTTTCCATATAAAGGGGATCCATCCTGGAGATGGATTTCCCTTCCCTTCCCCCAGGGTTTCTGTCAAATGTCATATTCACCATCATGATGTCCCGTTTAATCCTGCTGCTGACCAAGGAATTCATTTCATAGTGAGAGGGGTTGACATCAGTCTCCGCATAGACTTCAGTGTCTTACCACGTAACCCTGCTGCCTGTAGGACAAGGCAGATCTTTCGCAGTGCTAGAGGTGTGATGTTCCTTCTGCCTCCCCCAGAATGCATGGATCTAGGAAGTAAGGGTGGAAGTGGAAGCATTTCTTCCCACTGTGACCTTAAGTAGCCCCATTCACAACATTTCTCCCCTACATCAGCACCTGTGGTGTAGAGGTCTTACTTCCCAAAGGAGGGATGCTTTGATCAGCAGACACTATAACGGTCCTATAGGACTGGGAGTTGAAAATTGCCCCCAGATGTTTTGGGGCTCTTTGTGCTACTGAACCAGCCAGTGAAGAAGAGGATTCAGATTTCGCCCAGGAGACATTGGGTTGGGGCTACACAGTGGGGGCCGGGAGGACTGTGTTTGGAATCCCCAGAGATGGGGACTGTAGCTTCCTTTGCAGGAAGGGATGAGTGTGCCTCGGTCTGTATGGAGGCCTGGGTCTGCTGTTGTGTGAGTTCTTCCTGGGTAGCAGGGTAAGAATAAATGCTGAGTAGCTGAAATGGTAATGACCCCAGTCATTTCAGCTGGTTTGCTTTCAGATTCAGGACCTGCCCTTCTCAGTCTTCTTGCCAAGTATCTTCTAGTTACACTTAGCCAAGGGGGGCCCATGGGTGGAAGATTGGAGGGTAGTAGTAGAAGGAGGAAGCAAGGATCTTTCCCCGTCTTTTCTGCCTGTTCTGAGAGAACCCTACGGTAGTTGCCTTTCCCTCCAGATAGCCTGGCACCTGGGCTCAAGCAGCTTTGTTTCCTTTCTTCTTCCCAGCCCTGGGGTGGGGGTGGGGGTGGGGGTGTTCAGGTGCAGGCGCTAATTTCTGGTTTGCCTCACCTCTTCCTGTTTGCCCTTTCAACAATTCTAAGAACTTCAAGGCTAGTTCCTGTTTCAGATTCCCTCCAATGAACTCTCTGGCATGGCCTTCAAGTTTCTCATAGCCCCCTGGGTGAGACACTGAAAAATAGACAGTTATAGAGCAGTGTGATCATTGGTAAGAAAGAGATAAGCATGGTGTCCCCTGGAGGCCCAGTGGAGGGATGCCTAATCTCTTCTTTGGGATGAAGCAAGCAAACAAACCAACAAATCCAAGAAAGGAGGCTTCCTGAAAGTGGTAACATCTAATCTCATCTCTAAAGGACTAACAAACCACTCAAGATTTGGGGGGAGATTTGGGGAAGTGGGTTGCCTGAGGTACAGGAGGGGAAGCATTGTGATTCAGAGAAATGTGGAAAAGCTGGAGGCTCTGCCTTTTACCAGTGTATCAAATAAGATCCTGTTCTACTTTGTATAAAGCATAGAAAAAATGTCAGGACTTAATGTTGCATGGTTTATGTTTGGTCAGTATAAAAATACAGTCGGAAGCCCAATTCAGCAAATATTTTGTGTTCCTATTGACTTGAAAAATATTTTTGCCCCATTTTCTTGAATAAAATATTGTTGAAAATTTGTGGGCTCTTGGCTGTGGAAGTTTTTCCTTTAAAGATGGATTACACTTGTAAAAATTTTGTGGAAATAGTACTTTAGGTATAAAATGAAAGGACATGCATTATGATTAACAACACTACTCTGTCACCACAGACCTGCACACACATGGGCACACACAACTGTTTGGTGGGCAGTATTGATAAGAAGGTCTATTGTGTTATTGATACAATAACCTCATGTCAAGGTTATTTGGAGGACATAAAATGAGCTGAGAAAATTTAAGGGGAAAATGTATGGCTCAATGAGACCTCGTGGAGAAAGGCAAAATAATGGCGAGGAAGTGGCCTCATGTTTACAGTTTGGGGATGACAAGAATGAGGGAAGCCAGGGACGCAGTCAGAGCTGGAGCTCAGACCAAGCAGGAGATCCCCCTGAGGCTGAGCAGAGGCTATGGCATCCCCGCTTACTGCCAGAATGGCCCACTTCTGCTCACGGTACTCATGTGAGAAAAGTCTTGCAAAAATAACCAGAAGAGGCCCAGTCCTACACGATTCAATTTGCTCCCCCTTGGAGGGAGTCTGGGGGGAATCTGGGAAGGATCATGTTGCATACAATGGATGAGATAAAGATGGAAAATTCTCGGCTCTATAAAAAAGTAACTGGAACCCCTGCTTGTGAATTTCGGGGCACTTGTTCACATCATATTCTCTGCTAAATTTTGTTTCAGTCAGTGTGAAGAATGAACTTTGATGATCATGGTTATCACTTGCTGGATGTCTATTATTTCCCGGAAACTGTACCAGGACCTTCCTGTGAGCCATTTAACTACATTTTCCCAACTTGCCTATAAATTAGATGTTCTGATGATCATTTTGTCAATGAGGACAATGGGACTGAAAGCAACTAATAAATTGGCCAAGATCAGATAAAACCCATATCAACCTAATTCTCAAGCCCTTGCTCTCTCAACTATGTGACCAAGCTGATCGCACACAAAAAAATTACTCCATTCATTGAGGCTGTTGTACTACCTGCCTGATTTGTCTGTGAGACAATCTAATCAAATGAACAGGGATACATGGCTTAGAATTTGAGAAAAAGATTAAATTAAAATATTTGACACATGATCAGAGTATTCTGTCATGTTTAAAAAATGTATATGAGAAATAACTAATAGTGACATAAAAATAGTTGTATAAGAGATGTTCAATTCTTCATATACAACCTTGGAAACAGCTACTGATAAAGGAAAGATCTATTTGCCTAGAAAAACGTGGGGTGGTGACCCAAGCCAGTCACCGGCATTCCTGGAAGTGAATGTCCATTTTATCCCGGGCCTCTGGTCAGGATAGTCAGTTGCTACCAAGGATAAGGATATCTCACCTCAAAAATATGCTCTTTTATCGGCATTCAGAACATGCAAGGGTGGAGAGATCAAGGCTAGCGGAGTTGAGTTGTACAGATGACAACCCCTTATCTCAAAAAGAATCACCTTGAGCTACTGTGCTCGATAGCAAAGGTTACCAGAAACTGCTGCAATGCCAGGTAAGCTGGTACAGTGAGGGCCTAGACCATTCAGGAGGAAAATATCAGGTAACTTCCCTAGGGCCAGGAACCCTTATTAGCTGAGTTTCTGGCTATAGGTAAGAGTCAGTAGGAGGCAAGAGTCTACAACGAAGTCAGAAATGTCAGCTAGACTCTCACAATCAGGTTCAGCAACAAAGCAAAAATCTGCTGGCATTTACAATAGGCCTATAAAGTATCTGTATTAACCTTCATTATTTTTTATTTAAATTCAATTAGCCAACATGTCATATATGAATGATCTAAAACATCATTAGTTTTAGAGGTCGTGTTCAATGATTCATCAGTTGTATATAACACATAGTGCTTATCACATCTATTAATCTTTGGTGGGATTTCTTGACTTTCTTTTCTTACATAGGGCATGTAGTTAGAGAATACAAAGATAGAATTAATATAAATCTATAGCACAAATGGATATCACCTGGGGAACTCTATCACATGCAGGAAAATGTGGTCACATGACATTGTCTCTTGCTTAGTAGCTGGCTATAAATTGGCTTGTTTCCCCCTGGAGCAGAGAGTATGTTAGTTATTATATATGGAATAATTATTTCTAGCTGTATGGAAGCATCTATGGATCTGTGGGAGAAAGGTTATGGGTACACACACACACACACACACACACACACACACACCAGGCAGCCAAGAAGGTGGAAGGTAGGAGACACAAACGGGGATGTTTGCCCAGCTCCTAATGATTTCCCCAATGCCATGCCTGCATGATATACTCGGTCCCCTGGGCATGGCTATTTGTTCCAAGAATAGAGATACCTGACCCAAGCTGAGTCAATTAGATCCTCTCTCCTAGCAATTTGAAACCTGCATCGAGACACATAGGAATAGAAAATGGTTGGAGCTGTGTAATCCTGGGCAATGCCTTACAAAGTATGTCTCCAGTCCCTAGCTGCTGGAGATCCTGGAATTTCTCTGTTTTAATCTTCCCAAAGCTGAATTGTTGGGGTCTTCCTTTCTTCTGTGACTATCTCCAACATCTTGGTAATATACTCCTTGGCTTGAAATAACAAAAAAAGAGAGGGGGGGTAGGGAGAGAGAAAGAAGGAAAGAAAGAAAGAAAAAAATAGGGCAAGTATCTGATCTTAAAATTAAACAGAACCAAGAGGGCGAATGAAAATGTATGCATTTGTTTAGAGGGCTGTATTCCTGTATTACAGGAAAGAAGAGAGGAAGATACACTAGGGACGTATGTATTTTGGAGGCAGCTCGTCTGCCATGACCCGGAAATAGAGTCTGTCTTTATTATCCGCATTGTTCCTGGACTACCCCCTTCTTTTCTGAACACCAGTTCTTTAAACTTGGCTCTTCTCTCCATCATTGAGAATTGATTTTGGCTCTAACCAAAGGTAAAACAAAACAAAACGAGATGAAAGAAAATAAAATAGCGTAAGCAAGTAGGGGATTAGTTTTGCTTACCGAAGTACGAAGGGAGAGCTCAGATGGCGGCTCACTGGTACTGGGGGAGCTCAGGCACCATCTGTCTTCCTGCTGTACTGACCTCTGCCTGTGGCTCTCATCCCTGTGGTTGCAAAATGACTGCTGGAACTCTAGCCTTCGGGCCAGCATGACTGACAGAAGAAAGACAAAAGGCAAGAGGTGGCACCAACAGATTTCTGCTGATTTCTCAGTTGCTAGAACTCTGTGGTATGGCCCCTCTAGCTATAAGGAAGGCTGGAAAATTAATTTCTTAAGCAAAAAAAAAAAAAAGAAAAAGAAAAAAAGAATGTAAGAAAGAATAGGGTTGGAATGGGTGCTGAGTGAAGCCGCGAACTTCTGCAGCCTTCCAGAACAATCTTAATGCATCTTCTTGGGTATAATAATGTTTGGAAATAAAACCCAAGGTCAGCCTGCCAGTCCAGTTTTCTGGTTTCCTGGACAGAAGTTCAGTCACACGCTGAAACCTGCCCTCACTCACAGCTGTTGCCAATAGGCCTCATTCACAAATCTGTATCATGGATCCAGTCAGCAACCCAGTGTGTGTGTGTGTGTGTGTGTGTGTGATTCTGTTTAAAATGAGCAATGTACTTACATGCCACAGAGTCAAGATACACATAAGCCTGTGTGTATCTCATCTGTGTCCCTCATGCATTCAGTTCCCCCAACTGGCTGCCATCTTTGGAGATCTTTTCAGAGAGAGTTCGTGTATTCATAAGCAAAACTATTTTTGAAATGCAATCCTCTCTTCCAACTGCTGGCTCCATCCTTGCCCACTTCAACAAGCAGGCGACCACACCAAAGTCTTTACCAAGGGAAGAGGAAGGCAAGCGACCTTTACTCAGTGAGTCCATGCCAGGGGCCTCCAGACACACGATCCTATTTAGCCCTCATGATGACTCTCTGAGACAGACAGTATTTGCATGTTTAGGTTGGACATCTGAAGCTCAAAGTCATTAGACGGCACATATTAGGCTAGTGATGAGCTAGTAAAGGGTTGAGCTGGAACTCGAATCTCTGAGTGATGATTTGCCAGCCCCAGAAGCACGTGTATCTAAGCCAGAGCCCTGGTGCCCCAGCCCTTGATCCATTACAGAAATGTAATGGATCATTTCTGCCCGGCAGTTGGCTCCTCCTGCCCCAACTGACTGCTCAGGTTCTTCTTTCCCTGCTGCACTGCCTTCTAGCTGATTCTTTGAAAATATGTGCTTACGATGGGGAAAGCTCGGATTCTTTCTGCATGGTGCTTACAATAGTGATTTGCAACGAGTTGACTGTTAATTAAATGATCTGGACTTCTGACCTCGCCTAGAGACTCTCCATTGCTTCATCTGCTCCTAACTGCTACAGAGTTAATATTTTTTTTCCTTTTAGAATTTCCCCTCTTGCATTCTTTTTTTTTTTTTTAAGATTTTATTTATTTATTTGACAGAGAAAGAGATCACAAGCAGGC
>CM053609.1:7072348-7091554 GCA_028646535.1 Procyon lotor
TTGATCTCCTGACTAAACAAAAGGCAGACAACACTGGCAGAGAGATTTGAAGTTAACTTGGGTATGAGTGAACTGAAAGCACTTCTTTCCATCAGGAGAACAAGTTGGAGGTCAAAAACAATATCTCTGGCAATGGTGCTGCCTGTCCCTAGCAACCTCCCCAGACCTCAGCCAATGTTGTAGCTCTTGTAAACAGATGCATGAAGGGTGCTAAAATGTTCCTTGGTTCAATAATTCCCACAATGTTACCTTTCACAAGGGATTTAGTCAAAGTTGTGCTAATAGGAGATTTATGAGACTGTTGTTTTAGGAAGACAATGAATAGTTGCTAAGGAGAGGTGTGTTTGCCTTTAAGAAATATCATTAGACACAGGTTACAACCCTTACTAGAGGACAGAATGAAATGGAATAGGAGTCCCCAGCTTCTTTTTCTCATTCTCAGGGTCCAAGCCTTCAACAGCTCCCTGAAAACTTGGAAGGACTGGGGAGAAAGAAGCCTCTACTATCATATGGGGAAAATCCCTCGGCGATTTGGCTTCCTTTCTTAAGTAAAGAGGCTGGAGTTTTCTTATAGGGGTAGTGTTGAGGTGTGACTATTGGAGGAAGACATGAACTGGGAACAATAAGAGGGTCACCAAGAAGGAAAAGGATAAGGAGATGCAGAAAATCTACATGTACAACCAATAAAGGTCCCAACCATAAGTCCTCTGATGCCTCCTCCAAAAGTCATAAGTGATTCTGACCAAGTCGTATCCTTCTGTCTCTATTGTTTTGGTGCTTTCCTGAATCATTAGTAAAAGAGCTCCTTACACTTCATTTGAGTTCTGTGTCTGTTTCTTCAAGGAAGAAGGTCCAGGATTATTCACAAATGAAACTGTTCCAGAGAGCACCTGGTGATGTTCCCTGGGAGGCATGGCAGGTGGAAGGGAGAGTGTTGACCTTCCCTTGGAGTTACTTGTGTTGAGAAGACCACCCATCATCAGATGTCCTGCTGGTCAATGCAGACAGCAGAGTGGATTTCCTGTATTCCTCTCATAACCTCTCCACGTAGGGACAGGAAGGGGGCCCTGCCATAGGTTATATAGAAAAGCACTTCATAATGGTATAACTTATTTTAAATAAAGATTTTATTTGAGAGAGTGAGAGAGAGAGAGACAGAGAGAGCACGAACAGGGGGAGGGGAGGAGGGAGAGAGAGAAGCAGACTCCCTGCAGAGCAGGGAGCAGGACACAGAGCTCAATCCCAGGATCCAGACATCATGACCTGAACCTAAGGCAAACTCTTAATGGACTGAGCCACCCAGGCGCCCCTAGTTTAACTTGTTTAAATAGGAAGTGGACAATGGAGGCAGGAAGTGAGGTCTTGATGCTGAAAGTGTTTTGTTGATCAACTAATCAGAAGAGATATTTGAGATAGAACTCAAACATTGTCAGTATCACCAGAAGCTCCCAAACTTGACAGCACCTCAAAATCAGTTACTGAGCTGTTAAAAATACAAATATCCAACTCTGAGATTCTGTGTTTCATGTGAAAACCAACTGGAATCTCAGAAATCTTGTAAGCTTTGGCAGCCCCCTACATGTTGGATCTCTTTTTAGGCTCTGTTTCTTCAGTATCTTGTAGAAATTGGGTGAGATTTCGTTGTCATACTAAGAGTGGTAGCCTTTCAGTTGCTACCTGCTGGGGTTGGCAGGTAGAGCTGTGAGTGACCTGTTGTATGGGTTCCTAGAAACCTGCAAATAAGCTGAAGAGGTTTCTGGAACCCTTCTTGGGACATTGAGAGCCTTCTACATAGCACACCATCTGGTACCATTTTTTTTCTTCTTTGTGTAGGCTGAGCTCAACAGTGAGGGGAAAATATAATGAGGAAGGCAAAGGTGTACAAAACAGGTGGTATAATACAAGCATTTCTCAACATCAACTTTCCCACATTGGTGCTGTGTAAGCAAGGAGTAGAGGACCATATGAACTGGCCATTTTATAAAGGGTCCTGGCAAAAGCCTCCTCCCTGAAGTTCAGTTTACCTGTGTTATCACCAAATAGCCAAAGAAAGGCCCTTTAAAGATAGATCCAGGGCAGACCCCAAAGTGGGTGGGACATAGTGCTAGGAAAAAGGCTGTAGAAATTAGCACATGAGCCTAAGTACTTGTTTTTGGACACTTTCACGCTTTCAATCAACTTTAACAATCTGGTTACACCCCAACTTGCTTATCATATTCTTACCTCCATGGAACATTCTCTCCAAGTTCGCCTCCACCCATCTGCCACATCCACTTCTCCCTTTCTTGAAATACTTCAATGACTCTCCATTGCTGAAAAGATGAGGTTCAGCTCCTTAGTATAGTATATCAGCCCTTGATCTTCTTCCACTCCACATTTTTCATGTCCTACATTTGAGCCATAACTCCTAACTGCCTCTGAATATGCTTTTTTGGGCTTTGCCTGGCACATGCCATTTACTCTGCCCACATCTCTTGATGACCTAGTCATTCTTTAGGCTACAGTTGAAGTTTCTTCAGAATTTGTCATCTGATTGATTCTCCACCCCCTAAGCAGAGTTATCTCCAGGCTTTGGGCTACCAATGTACCTAGAATATAAATTTATGTATCATTTATTACACTTTTGCAATTACTACTTTGTAAGTCTGGTCTGTCTCTTCTAACAGACTGTAGATCATTGAGTGAAAACATAGTTTATTGTCCTGTTCAACACCATGTCCCCATTTCTTGCCCAGTATCTGACACCTAGAAGGTGTTGTATATATATTAGAGATGAAAATATGATATCCGTGAGCCAATAATTAGGGGATTTTAATTTTCTTTGTGAAATAGCAAGTTCCAGGGACTTTGGGAGATACTCATGTATCAGGAGCATATTGCTGTATTCACCCTGATTCAGACCGGCCTGGGTACATCTAGAACACCAGATAGGTAGATACTAGATATTTCTGGAAAAGAAAGTATGCCAAAAGAAGAATTACACATCTATTCTGAGGAAAACTGGCTAAGTCAGAGAGGAAGAGTGCTTATCATTCCAAGAACTGTCTGACCTAGTCCTCATGAGCCACACCTCAAATCCTGGGAGAAAGAACCATAATAATACAGGATAAGTAATAAGAGAGAGTTTGGTGGGATCCATGTGGGACATTCAGAGGCATTTTCTAGCAAAAAGGGGCCCCAGTAGGGGTAGAAATATAATTGTCTCACTTAGAGTGATACTGTTGAAACACATGTTGATAGAGAGTAGAGATTTTGGCCTAGCCAGGAAGCCTGATAAGCCTGGGGGCAGGAGAGAGGGAAAGACAGAGAGAGAGAGAGAGAGAGAGAGAGAGAGAGAGAGAGAGAGAGAGAGAGAGGCAGGGCCACATAGGTGAGGAGTGGAGAAAAATGATGAATATATGGTGATTGTGCTCCAGCAAGATACCCTCCAGGTTTTCCTGAATTATTCAGGACAAGGTTTTATTTCTTCAACATAGAAGCAAGGAGGAAGCAGAGAAATACTCTTTTTTAAAAAAAAAAATTAAATTCAAGTTAGTTAACATATAGTATAGTACTGGTTTCTGGAATAGAATTTAGTGAATCATCACGTACATTCAACATCCAGTGCTCATCCCAACAAGCGCGCTCCTTAATACCCATCACCCACGTAGCGCATCCCACCACCTTTCTCCTCTCCAGCAACCCTCAGTTTGTTCTCTGTAGTTAAGAGTGAGAAATATTCTTTTTTATAGTGACAACCCTGCTTTTTAAATCCCCTTTCCTTCCCTTTCTTTTGATGTAGTCTTGAAAACCATAAATTGCAGGAAGGAGTATGTAATGTGTATGAGTAAAAAGAAAACCATGTGGGAGTACTTTAGGAACTCCAGGTCAAAAGTGTTCTCTCTTTCTAGATTGAACTTCCTGGTACATAACTTTTGGGATTTAGTACCGCCAGAGGGTTTAGCTGTTATTTTGTCCCAAGAGAGGGCTAAAGATGGGGAGAAATAATTTCTCCTCACCAGGCTTAACTTTTCCTCAACATATTGCCATAGTTGGCATCTGAAAAGTGGCTAGTTTGGAAGGTTAGGTTTAAAAATGAGGTATTTTAATGTCACTTCCCTTAGAAAGTTCATGGGGATAAGAAATTATTCCAGCAGCTGTTAGAAATGCACGGTCAAACAGCAGCTCTCAGTAATATGGAAGTAAAGACTCCTTTCTTATCACTGTCGACGGAGAGAATGTTCCAAAGAAGCGGATTTGGGAGCTGCTTGCCTAATATTGACAAAACAGTGTCACTGGCCTGTTTTCATTTTCACTGGAGCTGAAAAACTGAGAATTTGCACTTTCAAGATTCTTTTTGGCTTAATCTCTCTGGCCATAGCACTTCTGCTCATCTGGAAGGTGAGAAATCTATGAGCAGCTCCTGGCATATTCATTTATGACATATAAAGAGAAAAGTAAAGCAATTCAGTTGGCTTTAATTTTAAAGAGTCAAACAACATCCACAAACTATCACCTAAGATCTCAGAACACGGATCTGAAACACAGAGCCAATCCATCTGGTGAGGAAATCCCAGCATCGTGGGCTTTATGAGCAGAGGAACTGTCAAGATCACCATTCCAATGCCCTCTTCTCATTAATGGGAAGTCCAGAGAAATGCCATACCACACTATGCTGTAGATCTCCAGATTTTATTTACCTTGCATCACTAAAACTTTCCCATTTCCCCTCCCCACAGCCCTTGGCAACCACCATTCTACTTTCTGCTTCTTGGAATTCGCTATTTGAGATTCTACATGTAAGTGGGATCATATAGTATTTGTCTTTCTGTGTCTGCCTTATTTTACTTACTGTAATGCTCTCTAAGTCTATTTGTGTGTTGCAAATGACAGGTTTTCCTTCATTTTTAAGGTTGAGTTTCTTATATATTTTGGATATTAACCCTTTGTCAGCTGACTGTCAATAATATGAAAAAAAAAGAGACAAAAGGTGAGAGTCAAAGAATTACTAGTACTGGAGTCCTCGATCCAGTTATCCTGAAGATGAATTGTCCCCACTCCCTGTGTGGCTTAAGTTAATTTCAAATTCCCTTCTGTGGCTTGAGTTAATTTCAGTTGACTCTCTGTCACTGCCATCTGAACCTGTCCTAATACTTTTTAGCCTTCTTCTCTGTCCTTTATTGGCCTACATTTTACTTTATTTTTTTCTTAAAGATTTTATTTATTTGATAGAGAGAGAGAGAGATCACAAGGAGGCAGAGAGGCAGACAGAGACAGAAGGGGAAGCAAGCTCCCTGCTGAGCAGAGATCCCAATTCAGGGCTCGATCCCAGGACCCTGAGATCATGACCTGAGCCGAAGGCAGAGGCTTTAACCCACTGAGCCACTCAGGCGCCCCTTACTGGCCTACATTTTAGTCATTAAGTTTGTGTTAGGCACAATATGGCCTCCAAGGTTGTTCATGTCCTAATCCCTTAGAATCTGTGAATGTTACTTTACATGGCAAAAGGGATGGGGAAGGCAGCAAGTTGGCCTGGCAGACAGTTGCTTGATTTCATATGGTCAGGATAGAAATCCAGTAATCAGGTCTGGAAATTAGTCCAGAATGTTCTGTGCCTCTTAAATCTTATTGTCAACAGTACTGGTTTAAAAACCTTGAAAGCAGAAGAGTGTGGGAACAGGAGCACACATGGAGCAATTGCCAAGTCTGGGGAGAGAAAGACAGTTTGGGAAGGGACAGATACATTCTTTATCTTAAGATAATTGTTCTTAAGACTCCACAAGAACAAAGTGTTGGGATCATTCAGTCCTTCTGATGGGGAGCAATTCTAAATTATAGAACATTAGCCCTGAGATAGACTCAAAGGTCATATGGTGTAGCCCCTTCTTTTTAATCAGTGTTTCTCAAAGATTTCTCCCTGGACCACCAGGGAGAGTTTCGGTTTCATTAAAATAGAAAATCCTTGATTTCTAATCAAATATTCTAAATCTGACTCTCCAAAGGCAGCAGATATGGGGAGGCAAGAAATATGCATTTTAACCACCTCCCAGGTGATTAAAATTGTGATTCTTAATAATCTAGGGATGGTAGCCTAACTGTGGGCCAACCGAATTGGAATTTCTGAGGAGTCCCAGGTACTGGCACTCTAATGAGCAATGTGTGTTGAGAAATGCTGGCATACAAGGTGATAAAGTGACTTTCAGAAATGCACACAACTGAACAGTGGTAGAGTTGGAACCAGAATTGTCTTTCCTAAAGAATAAAGCAAAGCTCAACTGGTCTCCAAAACTGAGTGAACGAGTAACAAAATCCAGAATGAAATTGATGATTTTGGAGAAAGGGCAGTGGGTCTAGTGTAAGGAGGGAATTACTGGGGACTGATGGGCTGTTTTTATGTACCAGCCATGACCTGGTATGCCATGGGCTGATTGTGTTTAATCAAGGGTATACTGACAGAAATGGAGCTTCTGAACACTCAATTTACAATGAAATTGTCGCCCCAAAATGCCACAACTAAAATAATCCTAAGCATTATTCAGTTAGTGGTCAATACACTGTCTTGCTATTAAGAAATCCCATAGCTCCCCGTAACTACCCCAGTTGGGGAGCACGTACATCCAGAGCTGACTGTGGAGCTGGGATGGACTCCTGAAAAGAGCAGCAATCATTAGATGCCAGGGGGAAAATGGAATTAATGTGTATTGTATCCCCCTTCTTTCCCAAGTGCATGGTTTGTTGTTAGGAAGGCAGGTCCATCTCAACTTCAGCCTTCACTGATCTCTCCAGGCCTTCGCTCCAGACACAAATTAATTTCCTAGTCAGCAGCAGCTGATGAACTTAATCTGCTGCCCATTGTGGGGGGTTATGTAGGTCGTGTTTGCCGTGGGCTCTGAGTTTCTGTTTTCTGGTAGGTGAAACTGATTCTAGTGGGAATTGTTGGTGGATCTAAGTAGCCAAGACCATTCCCTGGAGGGTGGCTGACTGCTCCTGTCTATATTTTTGTCACTGGCTCAGTTGTTCCTTGATGCTGCCAGTTACACAGATAAGACCTGAGCAGAACAAAGTATGACTTAGGAATGTAGTGTACTCCAGTGCTGCTTGTGGTAGGATGACCCACTGAAGATGTAGATTCATTCTTCTTTTTTGCTTATCAGATTGCATATCCTATGTGTAGGTATGTTAGGTATGCCATAATGAAAACAACTTAAAAATTACACAAAAGGCTTTGCTCTCAGGTTCTCATTGCATAGCAATAGATATACAGATAAACATATTATTATCATGCCCCTATTCGGCTCAGTTTTAGAGGACTTTGACAATGTGCGGAAGCAGGCCCATCCAGGAATGCCTTCTGTTTGGAGGAAGGCTCTAGAGAGGGAAGATTGGTGAAGTGTAGGGTTCTAAAGTAATGCAGTTCAAGACAGGGCTGGAGATGCATTTAGATGCCAATGATGAAGGGCCTGTGTGCCACATTAGGAAGATGTACAAAAGGGGGAGCAGTAGGACCAATGAATATATTAACAATATTAATCCCAGTTTTTAGAGGAGGCCCAATGATCTCAGTAGGATTTATGATTCACAAATCTAGTCATCAGTGTGGGAGGGGGTAGAGGAAGATGGTGGCATAGGAAGATCCTGAACTTACCTCCTCCCACGGGCACACCAAATCTATAGCTACGTGTGGAACCATAGGCGCCAAATAAGAACTGGAAATAGCTAAACTGCTCCTCTACAACAAAGGATAAAACGGCCACATTGAGGTGAGTAGGAGAGGCAGAGATGTGGTCTCACCCAAAACCCCACCCCTAGTGTGGTGCCCCACAATAGGGAAGCACCCCACAAGTCCAGACTTTCTCCTGAAGGAGCAAGGGGTTTATGTCCCACATCAGGTATCCCAACCCTTGGGATCTATAGAGGAGCAATGAGCTCTTAAGTGTCTGGCTTAGAAAACCCATAGAATTTACATCCAAGGGACCTAAAAAGGGGGAGGGATTTTAAATACACTTTTTGGTTTTGGTTTTTAAAAGATTTTATTTATTTATTTATTTATTTATTTGAGAGAGAGAGAAAGAGAGAGAATGTGCGAGAGAGAACACAAGCATGCAGAGAGGCAGGGAGAAGGAGAGGGAGAAGCAAGCTCACTGCTGAGCAAGAAGCCTGATGCAGGACTTGATCTCAGGACTCTGGGATCATGACATGAGTTGAAGGCAGACATTTAACTGACTGAACCAAAAGGTGCCCTTAAATATACTTTTAAAAGGACTTTTGTGTGGTCTTACTTGCCACAGAACCTAGGGCAAAAACAGTTCAAGCCATTTGAAAAGCATCTAGACTATATGTGGAGGAGATTCATTTGCTAATCTTTTTTTTTTTAAACATTTTATATGTTATTTATTTGACAGAGAGAGAGAGATCACAGGTAGGCAGAGAGAGAGGGAGAAGCAGGCTCCCTGCTGAGCAGAGAGCCCGATGGAGGGCTCGATCCCAGGACCCTGAGATCATGACCCAAGCCAAAGGCAGCCGCCCAACAGACCGAGCCACCTAGGCTATCCCCCACGCCACCACCCTGCCCACCTCACCACAATTTAATTCTTCAATTATATCTGGGATCTTGAGAGCCAAGTGATCTTTTTTGTCAATGTGAGCCCAAGATGATTTTCTATAACTTGTCACCAGGAGTCCTAAATGATGCAACCCCATCAGAAAAGTAGTGTTTCTGTTATCATTTGAAAGTAAGTTTGACAATTCTGGCACACACAAAAAGGTTAAGCTTCCATGAAATAACACTTGCTCATGCATTTTCAGAAAAAAAGTTAAAAAAATAAGTGGTGCTTAAAAGGTCTATCTAAACAGTGTTTTCAAAAGGTAATACTTATCAGAATTGGATTTTTTTTTTATTATGTTATGTTAGTCACCATACAGTACCTCGTTAGTTTTTGACGTAGTGTTCCATAATTCATGTATAAAACCCAGTGCTCCATGCAGGGAATTAGATTTTAAAGATATAAATACCTGGATCTAACTAGATAACTTATGTCTATCTCAATTACCCATCAGTACTAGTGCTAGCTACAATTAAAATAACTAGTGCTAGTTACAAAATTCTTGACTGAATCAATGCAGCTCATTTAGGCAGAAAACATGTCACTAGAAGGATGTTGCAGGGGCGCATCTGGGTGGTTAAAGCCTCTGCCTTCAGCTCAGATCACGATCCCAGGGTCCTGGGATCGAGCCCCGCATTGGGCTCTCTGCTCAGCGGGGAGCCTGCTTCCCTCTCTCTCTGCCTGCCTCTCTGCCTACTTGTAATCTCTCTCTTTGTGTCAAATAAATAAAATCTTTAAAAAAAAAAAAAAAAAGGATATTGCAGGCATTTCAGTAGCAATAATGGCAGGATAGCTTGGGTGGGACAATTCCTTTACAATCCCTATAACAATGATAAACTCTAGATAAAGTCAAAAAGCCCCCAAATATTTGAAAGCACTAGGGCATCCAAAAGGAGGTAGAAACTTGAGGGAATCAAACAGTTGGAAGAAGAAAACAAAACTAGATGAAATCGCCATTACATAGTTTTTCCATGAAGATACACACCAATCCCCATGGCATGGGGGCAGCTAGATCTCAATCAGAAAGGTATAGTTTTATTGGTTTGACATTTCAAAGAATCATATTTAAGACCGAGAGGACAGCTATAAGTTACGAGGGGAAAGGAGGGATCTTTAGAGGGTAAAATCTCTAAATCTGTATAGAAACTTCCATCAAATATTTAACTATATGTGTATGGGGGAAGCTCCAAGTAGCAGAAAAGAAAGAAAAAGCTGAAGTTAAAATCAGAGCAGAGATTTCAGCTGCTGTCCATTGCAGGGGAGACATTTTGAAGTCTGGATCCATCCAAGTAAAGGGGTTTGGTAAACACCTTAGGCTTTCCATTGAAACCCGGAAGAGAAATTCCCTGAGTGAATGCTATTTCCCAAATCTAAGGATTCTAAGAATGAGAAAAAATCCTAAGCAGATTCACCACAGAAAATATGATACCAAGGTTCCACATGTTCAAGTTGTCATGCAGTAAATTTCTGGCTAGATGGACATATCTTCTATAATATCCAGTATGCAGTAATAAAAATAAAAAACTGTATATGCAAGGAAACTGAAAATTGTGACTCATAGTCAAGAGTCAAAGCATTCAAAAGGAACAGAAATCAAGGTGATATACATTATTAGAGGTCATATAAATATATTTAAGGACCTAAAGGGTAAGACTGTCATAAGGAATGCATGGATAGGGAATTTCAGCAAAAAAAAAAAAAAAGTAAAACTATAAAAACAAAGAATTAAATTGACTTTTGGAAATTAAGTAATGTATTTTAAAGTGACCCATAGATGAAAGTGAAAAGAACATTAAAAACTATTTTATATGGAATGAAAATGAAGATGAAATATATGTAATTATAGGATGCAGACAAAGCAGCACTAAGAAGGAAGTTTATAGTTTTAAATGCTTTTATTAGAAAGTAAGAAAGTTTAAAATAAATGACCTAACTTTTCATTTAAGGAACTTTGAAAAAGCAAATCAAACCCAAAGAAAATAGAAGGAAATAAAAAAAGATAAACAGAAATAAACAACAGAAAAAACTAACAAAGACACAAGTTATTTCTTTGTAAAGATTAATAAAATCATAAACCCTAGAGAAAAATAGAAAAAAACAAAAAACACCACTGAAGGTGAGGATACCACCACAGATTCCACAGATATTAAGCCTATATCAAGAAAATATTATGAATTGATTTAAACCAGTAGATTAAACTCAGGTGAAATTGACAAACTTTTTAAAAACTAAAATTACCAGAACAGCTACAAGTGTTAGTGGAAAATATGAACAGCTCCATAACTACTACTATTATAGAAATAGAACTTTTAATTAAAAAAAAACCTTCCCAAAAAGAAAAATCTATGCCAGATGTTTTATCTGATGCATTACAGCAAACATTAAAGAAAAAAAATAATAAGTTTTCATAAACTTAAAAATATATATATACATAAACAGAAGAGAAGAGAACATTTCCCAACTCATTCGATGAAGCTTGCATAACCTTGATACCAAAAGGAGACAAGGACGTTACAAAATAAGAAAATTGCAGACCAGTATCTTTCATGGACATATGCACAAAAACTCTGATGAAAATATGAGCAAATAAAACCTTATAGATTACAGAACAGATAAAACTCCATGAGTAAAAAGGGGGATATGTCTAAGGAATGTAAGTTTTTTAAATTAAAAAATTTAAATTTTTGGGGTGCCTGGGTGGCTCAGTGGGTTAAAGCCTCTGCCTTCGGCTCGGGTCATGATCTCAGGATCCTGGGATCGAGCCCCACATCGGGCTCTCTGCTCAGCAGGGAGCCTGCTTCCCCCTCTCTCTCTGCCTGCCTCTCTGCCTACTTGTGATCTCTAAGAAATAAAATCTTAAAAAAAAAAAAAAAAAAAAATTTAAATTTTTTTAAAAAATTTAAAGATCCATATAATCCACCATACTAGCCTTATTTAAAAAAACAGTAATTTCAATAGATTCAGAAAACAATTTTTGAGGAAATTTAATACCTTTCTAATGATGGTAACTGTCTGAAAATTAGAAATAAAGGGAGCTTCCTTTGTTACATATAAAGTGTTTATTAAAAACCTGTAGTCACCATTGCGTTAGTGGTGAATTATTGGATGTCTCTTCCTAGAAAATAAGAACAAGACAAGGATACCAGCCTTATCACTTCTCTTCATTATTTTCTGGAAGATTCTAGCCAGTGCAATAAGAAAAGAAACGAAAGACATAAAGAATAAAAAAGAAGAAGTAAACACATGATTATGTTTAGAAAATCCTACACAATTTAAAGTGACTAGAAATAATAAGTGATTTTAGCAGATTCATGGGATACAAACTCTGTAATATACAAAATTAATGTTAGGTAATAACAAAATATTGGAAAATGAAATAGATGCATTTCTATTTAAATAGAATAAAACAAAATTATTAGACATAGTAAATTTGCAAGACTTCACTCGAAAATTACAAAAAATTAAGGAAATTACAGAAGAGACAAATAAAAATAGATAAACCATATTTATAAATTGGAAGAAACAATATTAAGATTTTTTTCTAAATTGATTTATAGATTCAGCACAATCTTATTCAAAATACCAATAGGATTTTTTTGTACAACTGGCAAGTTGAATCTAAAATTCACATGGAATTGCAAACAACCTAGAAGAGTCAATACAATTTTGGAAGAAAACATGTTGGAAGATTTATACTTCCTAGTTTTAAGAGTTTCTTCATAGTCAAGGCACACATGAAGGATGATTCCTTTTCTCTTTCAAAGTGAGAACATTGGACACGATTTCAAAGACTTTGATGAATTTTGTTTCAGCAGAAGATTATAGGTAAAGGAAGGGTCAGAAGTACAATTGGACCATGTGCAAAATTGTGTGGCTTAACTGACAATTCTTGACATTTTTGGCCCAATGTAAGGGAAACAGTCCATCCTTTGTCACGTGGTTGTCTATCTGCTTAACAGGTCTGAAACAGGGGCACCTGGGTGGCTCAGTCGTTAAGCATCTGCCTTCGGCTCAGGTCATGATTCCAGGGTCCTGGGATGGAGCCCCGCATCGGGCTCCCTGCTCGGCAGGAAGCCTGCTTCTCCCGCTACCATTCCCTCTGCTTGTGTTCCCTCTCTCACTGTGTTTCTCTCTGTCAAATAAATAAAATCTTTAAAAAAAAACAAAACAGGTCTGAAACAATAGCTCTATAAAGTAATGAGACCTCCGGCAATGATCAGTCCAATGTACACTGTTATTCTTCCTACTGTATGACACTCAATAAATTTATTTAGCTCCTACGATATGTCAATCCCTATGTTGGAGCCAGGAAATGCAGAAGTAAATGTCCCAGCTTCTATCTCAAGAGAACAGGTAAGAAAACAGACAAATGTGGTAAAGTGTCAAAAGTACCACTATAGAGATACTGCATTAATGAGGGAGGTTAGGATATGCTGCATTTAATTAACAGCCCCAGAGTTTTCATGACTGAGCAAAGAAAAGGCTGATTTCTTGCTGACACCACTTTCTTTGTGGGTCTAGCCATTTTTCATGAAAACGATTCTTCATATGGCACCTTGGCAGGCCGGGACATTGGAACTTTCACGATCCCAGAGCTGCACCATCCTTAACATATGATCCCAGTTGATATGGGAAAGAAAGAGAGGGGTGGAGAATTATCCACAAGGTCCTAAATGCTTAAACAGCATTTTTTATAAAATGCTTATATAAAATGCTCTCATATAAAATTAAGAAATTTTAAGAAATTTAAGTAAACTGTAAAACAATTTTCTGTTTGGGAAGCATATGGGAAGAGGAACCTAACACTGTGTAATTGAGAGGAGTGAGGTGACAGTTTCTGGAAGGTGAAAGCATCCTTACGAATGGCAAGGAGCTGTCTTCTAAAGAAAGGGAAATTGTAAATTCCAGGCAGAGAGATCCATGTGTATTTTCATACACATACACTGAACATACACATGTTCAGATAATTGTCAGTTGTTTGGCATCTGTGGAAAGGTTAAGTAGAAGGTTAAGGAAGGTCTGCGGATGTAGTGAGAACATAGGCCACTAAATGCCACTTTAAAACATGCAGTAAATGCTGGGTTTGCAGTAACCCCCCAGAATATAAAGATTT
Organism: Procyon lotor; assembly: GCA_028646535.1. Classification (NCBI taxonomy): domain Eukaryota; kingdom Metazoa; phylum Chordata; class Mammalia; order Carnivora; family Procyonidae; genus Procyon; species Procyon lotor. The sequence continues at coordinate 7,086,044 of CM053609.1, forward strand.
CTGACAGCATATCCTTACCCAGTTTGTGAACAATGACTCAAAAAGTTCTTGAAGCAAACGAAGAACAGAGAAATAGTTCCCCAACTTGTAGAAACTTAAGAGAAGTTAAAGGAGCATTTGGGAGAAAGGCCTCATCTATAATGTAATTCTCAGACTTCAGACTGCACACTCCACTCACACAAATCATTCTCACTGTTTTCTAGGGAGGAATACCTTGCATATTCTTCCCTCCCCCACTCCCCCGCCAATACAGAATAAGTAGTATTACTAGACTTTGTTTCCAGCTTTTTTTTTCATCTTGAAGATTTTCTAGAGAGGGTAGGAAGCATCTCTGGCCCTTCCAGTCCCTGGGAGGGTTTCACCCCAGGACTGATTGATGTAACATAGTGAAAGACAGGAGGGCAGCGTGTGCACTGTGCGACACCAGCATGCTGCAAGTGTTCATTACATGTTCAATACAAACAACAGCCAAAGGGCACTTTCTCTGTCATAATGTTGATATAAATCTTGTGGATCAGTTTGGGAATTTCAAGGGATGGTCACCTAAACTACACATGTTCTTTGCAAAGCAGCACATATGTGGGTAGCTCAATAGACTGTATTCTTTTCTTGAGGAGAAAAGTGATCATCAGGTAGTATAGTAAAATCAAAGAATGTTAAATTTCAAGAAAACTTAATATTCGCCCTATCTGAATGTCATTTTACAGATGGGAGCAATGATTTGTCCAAAGTTCATGCAGCAGATAAAACTAGCCCCAGAACAAAAGTCTGTTGACTCATGATCTTTCTCACAGGTTAGTGGAACTTTATTTTTACTAATACCTCATCCAAATTCATCACAATATTATTAGTAGTATTATTAATTTCCAATGCTTACTTAGATGTACTTATATATTTACTTTTGTTGTTGTTTATTACTGTTTCCTGCATACCACTCCTAAATTAGTTTAATTTTATCTGACCCAAATATATCCTTGAGTTAGAGTTCTGTCAATAAGGATCTGTCAATGGTAAACTTTATCAAAATGTGCCTGGAGATACCTTCCTTTCATCCGAGTTATTAAAAAATTGTTTAACTGAGTGGGGAATTTTGAACATAGAATTTTTAGGTGAGTATAAAAGATTGATCTTTGACTTTCAGCATTTTAAAAACATTATTTCATTGGCTTCTGACCTTTATTATCACTGATGAGAAGTTGCTATTGTTCTCATTGTGGCTCTTTGGTACAGAACTGTCTTTTTCCTTTGGTTATTTTTAAGATTATATCTTTATCATGGTGCTCTTCAGTTTCACAATTATGTGTCTAGATAATGATTTTTAGTTTTCTTCATCCTGCTTGGGAGTCACTGTGCTTTATCAAACTGAGTATTCATATCTTTCATCAATTGCAGAAAATTTTAAGATATGACTCTCCAGTGTTACTTTTATTTTTTGTGTATACTCCTGCTGTTACCATTTTAAATATTTTCCATTCTATGGAAATGAAAAATTTCATTCTGTCTTTCATGTCTCCAAAACTTTCACACATCTTGTTTCTTTATTTTCTTCCCAAGTCTAGCTTCCAGTGCTGTAATCCTCTCTTTGGCTGTGTCTAATATGTGATTATGTTTCTCTACTGAGCCTAATCTCAATAGCTATGATTTCGTTTCTAGAAACCCCACTTGTTTCATTTTCAAATTTATGTGATCATTTTTATTGTCTTGTACTTTCATTGTGATTTTTAAAAAATATGTTATTTATTTATTTATTTGTCAGAGAGAGAGAGAGTACAAGCCAGGGGAGTGGCAGGCAGAGGGAGGAGCAAGCTCCCCACTGAGCAAGGAAACTGATGCAGGACTTGATCCCAGGACACTGTGATCATGACCTGAGCTGAAGGCACATGCTTCAACTGACTAAACCACCCCGGTGTCCCTCATTGTCATTTTTCCTTCTTTTAACTCTAATAATTTTAAACATAAATATTTAAGTAATCTCTTATTGTTCTATGAATTTGAATTCTTGGGTGCCAATTTTTCTAATATTGCACCTACAGTCTTCTTGGTGGTTTGTTTTCTTATGTGTTTTCTAATTTTTCATTACAAGCTCACTTTCAGTGAGAAGAATTATTAATTCTGTGGAAATCAAATGCAATCTTATTTGAGGAAGTGTTGTTAAGGTGTGGTACTATACTTGCTTGTGCCAGATACTTGGGAGTTTTCCCATTACATAACTACTTTTTACGTTGAGTTCTCAGCATTGGTATTTGTACAGCATAGAGACTAAAATATTTGAAGTGCCGAAAAATTTCATTTAGACTCTATTCTAGAAAAAGATTATAGCTAGTGAGGGAGGGCAGATGAGTCACTTGGCAAGGATATGGAGATCCACCAGATGCCATTTCTAGTGCTTTTGCATGGACAACTGAGCTCCTTAGTATCTGGCATGTTAAATTCTAAAAAACCCAAAAGGGCGATAATCTCATTCTGGCCAAAATGAATCTCCCTTCCAACACTGACAACAAGTAGCAGCTTGTGTTCCACAGGACACAGAGCTGGAAAATTCATGTTCCAGCTTAACACTCCCAACACGCTCACTCTGCTCTTCATTGAAAACTGAGGGCACAAGACATTCTTAAATATGGCTAACATCTTAGGATTCTAAGTTTTATCTGCCTGCTACAACACATGCTGGCTTTCTGCAGATACACATGCCTTCCTGGCAGTACATTTCAGGTGGGTTCAGAGGCCATTTCTCATTCTCATTCTATAGCTCTCATAGCCAGGGACTGATCTAAAACCTTAGGACTAGGTTCTATGGGTACTTATTTGATACTATGGATGATAACAATGATGCCTACCATCATTGTTATTAAGATTCATATGGGCCAGACAATACATAAACGTTTTACATTAATTATATCGTTTAATCATTCCAAACGTCCCAATGATTGTACTTGATAAATCAGAAAAATGTGACTTGGAGAGTTTAATAACTTGCACATAGTCATGAAGTTCAAGGAATTTGGATTCGAGTTCAGGCGCTCTGATTCCTGCAACACACTCTCAAGCTCAAGGCCTTTTGCTGCTACTGCTATGAATACTTGTTATTCTTGCAAAAAAAATGGAGATTAAAAAAAATTTTTAAAGCAACAAACAACTACATTCAGAGTCAGCCCAGCATTTTAAGTAAAATTATCAAACACAATAGTGTTCTAGAACCATTTCGATTTCAATACTTGTCCTATTCCCCATGAACCATCAAAATGTTCCCCAAATGTCACCCATTAAGTATATATATATTTTCCAGATACTGCTTGCTCCCAGAGGCAGCTTGAAAATTCTTTGTCGGTTATTGTGCCCTGAGTTTCATGTTGAAAAGAATGGTTTCCATGACACTTTCTTAATTGTAAAAATTTGAAATAATACTGAAAGGAGATAGGCACTATGTTGGCAGTTGTTGGGTCTCCTAGAGTTTGTCAAGGAAGACTAAACAATCAAGTATTAACCACTTTTTAGTCATTCAGCTTCCTCCAAATCTAAGCATCACCTCACAATATCATATTTTCTTCATCTGCTCACCCTCGTGTGCCGGCTTGGGTGATGGTTTTAATAGTGTGCTAAGAACAGCAGCTGAGCAACTCCTAAGAGAAAATTGTCTCCTTTCCAGAGAAAAAGAAAGAAAACGAAGTAAATTCCATCTTTTAAAAATATTTTCTCTATTGTAAAAGCACATGATTACTTCAGAGAATTTTGAAAAGGGAGAGAAGAAAACTCCAATTTTAGTAGATAAGACAATCACTATTAACAGATTTGTGTATTTCTGCCTTGTCTCCTCTATTCATATAGTTTTGTACTTTGTTTTTGATAGGATCATCCCATAGAATCAAATATCTTCAGGTTTGTGTTTTTCTTGATATTATAACAAGTGTTTTTCCAAATACTGCCTGTATGGATACACATATGCTCCCCGTGGTTAGTGTGCGTGAGGCATTCTACCTGAATTGGGGGTGCCAAATGTTGAGTGCTCTATGAAGTCCTTAAAAAATAGGGCCCCATGGAGTTGTGTTTTCTGGAAGCTAATGCTAGAAAGTGGCCTCCCATTCTCTTCACATCTTCTCCTGAACCCTTAAGATGCCTCCTCCCAAAATTTCTTCTGGCTGACATTCATCTAAGTTTTGGTTAATCCTAATGGGCACCATGTTATATAATAGTGCAGTTTATAATAGCAAAGAACATTCACCAACTCTTAATTTGCCTGATAATCTTCTGTAAACCAGTTTCTGGGAGGTATCTTGAGTCACTGTATGATATGCTTTATATGTATGTTCTTTCCACTCATTCCTTTCCAGTCTCTACAGTATCATTTAGTCACATTCTATTAGCCGTAAGGGGTCAAAACTCCATCGGAACCCAAAATAAATATCAAAAAGTGAGGCCACTGCACAATAAGCTAAATGATCTTAGCAATCTCTCAAGTTAGGGAAATGGCACTCACTGGCAGGGTCTCATCTGCTTGGGTAGGTTTCATAGTAGTTAAAACATGAGAGAAACATATATTAACACTACTCATGTTTTAATTGCTATGAAACCTACCCAAGCAGATGAGACCCTGGCCAGTGAGTGCCATTGTGTGTGGGAAGAGAGAGAGGTATATGGGGTGTGTGTGTGTGTGTGTGTGTGTGTGTGTGTGTGTGTGTGTATGTGTGTGTGTGTGTGTCTTTCTGTGTGTGAGAGAAGTTGAAGAGAAACATTTCAGAAATAAATAGTATGACAAATCAGCCCTTCAAAAATATAAGTGCAATCCAACTTTAAAAAGGGTTTTCTTGCATTAAATTCTAAGCTCCTTGAGATGTTTATCTCTGTGTCCTTCACAATGCTGAGCAGAATGCCTTCACAAACATGCTCAGTAAGAATTGCCTCTCGACCCTTTAAAAGTCCTCCAGGTGGATCTCTCATGGCTGCTAGAGTAAAAGTACCCATCTAAAGAAATAGGGGAGACCATGGGTATATTGGGAAGAACAAGAGTTTAAGAGTCAGATGGATCTATGACTTTGTCACATTCTAACTTGGCATGTTACAAAACCTCTCTGAACTTCATTTCTTTTCTTTTCTTTTCTTTTTTTCTTTTTGTAAAATTCAGGAAAACTGAGAGTTGTTTTGAGGTTGAAAGAAGGTAACATATGTAAAGTCCTTTGTGTTAAATACTTTTCCGCCCTATCTTCATCCTTCCTTTTGGTTGGGTAGGATAAAGGCATTTAGCTCTTTATGAGTGCTATTTGCTCCATCCCTGCACTGGATATAAGTAACATCATCTGCTCTTCTGTGACCAAATTAGAGACCGCTTTGAGGTTTCAGGCATCTACTGGGAGTCTTGGAACCTATCCCCCATGGATAAGGAGGGAGACTGCTGAAATCATATGTAGTCCACAATACATAATAATCACATAGTTGTACATAGTACATACATAATAACCACATATATCATATAGATAACATAAACTTTGTAACTAATGTTTGCTTGATAACTTACAG
>CM053609.1:7092054-7129062 GCA_028646535.1 Procyon lotor
CTGTAAGAACCTTGCATGTGTTTTTTTTATTTTTGATATAACTATAGGGAGGCATAGAGGGAATACTTGACATTTTACCTGAGTTGAAACATCTGAGAGAAATACCTAATATGATGAATGACAGAATCACATTTAAAACAATATTGGCAGGTAAAATGGTGAGCAGGAAAAAAAAAACAATTAGAAGAAAACTTAACTAGATCAAAGTAAAATCCTATACATAGGAAGGAAAAAATTCAAATTTCCTCACAAGGACCCATTTATTCAACCCATTATTCAAGCATCTTCTATGTGCCAGGCACTCTTGTCAGCTTTGGAGGTACAGTGCTAAACAAGGTTTTAAAATAATTAAAAAAGGAAAGAACAGAGGTGTAAGAGATACACAGTAAACGAATAGATGTGAACTCTAAATTCAGTAGTGATAGGCATCTCTGTGTGAAAACAAGTAAAGCATGAGAAGGGGCTTGGCCAGATGGAGGGGCCAAGGAAGTGATAATCGAGTGGCCGTCTAAAGTGATATAGGGAGCAAGGCAGGCAAGAGTCTGCAGAGAAGACTGTGGGAAGTACCAGGGCCTGGGACAGGATGGTTGGGGATACAGGATGGATGGAAGGCCTGTCTGGGGAGAGCAGAGAGGTAGGGCTGGAGGGAGGAGCGGTACTTGGGAAGACGGGCAAGGCCAAATGATACAGGCCTGGTAGGGGACCATTAGGAGTCTGGATTTTATTTTGGGTACAAAGGGATTATCTTGGGGGACTTTGGAACACGGCAGTTGATTTGACCTGTGTTTCTTCTTTTAAAAGATCACTCGGTTTGTTCTGTGGGGCCTTACTTGTGGGTGGGCAGGAGTGGCAACATTTAGATGAATTTCTCTTGACTTTTGTACAAAAGTGTTAGAGACTGAATCGCATCCCCCTCAAATTCATATGTTGAAGTCCTGACCTCCAGGGTGACTGTTAGGAGACAGAGCCTTTCACAAAATAACTAAGGTCGGGGCCCTGATCTGCTAGGATTAGCGTCCTTATGAGAAGAGAAGGAGTGCACACTCTGTCCTCGTGCACAGAGAGAAGAGGCTCTGTGTGGACACAGCAGGAAGGTGGCTGGCTGTAGGCCAGGAAGGGGGCTCTGCCGGGGAGCTGAACGGGCTGCCACCTTGATCTTGGACTTTCAGCTTTCAGAACTGTGAGGAAATAGATCTCGGTTGGGTAAGCCACCTGTTCAGTGGTATTTTGCTATGGTGGCCTGAGTATATAATACAGAGGCTTGATATGAAAAGCCCCTGGGAAGATTTTTTATTTCTTTTGCTTTATTGACCCTACGTGCATGCACGAGGAGCGCCAGCTGGACTCCAGAACACAGGTAAAGCAACTTTGGCCTGCGCTGCTGGTGTTTATTTCCATCCAGGGAGAGGACAGAGCCCCTGCACGCTGCACGGGTTAATCATCTGAAGACCATGCACACATCTGGTACCACATTTCCAGGCAATAATAGAGAAGGGCAGTGTAACCACATCAGCAGAGGGGAGAGTTTAGGAAATTGCACTGTACATGGACAATTTCAAGGAACTAAGGATGTTCAGAGAGAAGAAACTTGGAGATCAATGGAAATGCTCACCTTCAGGATTGGAGGGGAACACCCAGGAGAGGAATTTTCAGACAATCAGGTTCTACCTGACTATCCTGTCTCACGCATTATTTAAAACCAGGAAACATCACCCCAGGAAGAAATGTTTCCTCTCTCTGGAAGTGACCCTCTGAGGCTAGAAAAATGTCTGTAAGGGGCCCAGCAGACAGAGTAGGTTTCCTTTTCCTGGAGGGGTCAGACATGCTTCAATACAAATGTATGGTGAAACGTAAACTAGAAAAGCAAACTGATTCATGAAGCTGGGCACTAAGGTCATATTTTGGAGATAACTATACACGTCTCGATATTATGCATGAAATCAAAGTATACCGCCAGGCTCCAAATATGCTGCGTTCTTTATCCATTTGTGCAGTTCTTGATTTGGAAAGTGTGCCCCGCAGGCGAACAAATATTCACATTATGGATTTTGATGTTGTTCTTCATATTTGTGAAGTAATGAGTTTATTCCTTTTTCAATATTGAAATCATTTGAGGAACGGAATACAAACAAATGAACTTCCATAAACAAAAGGACATTCTTTTTATGATTATAAATGTAATGCATGTTCATGGTAGAAAATACAAAAAAGTATGTAAATAAAAACGGTTACTCAGATTCCTATTTCTAAGAGACAATCATGGTTAACATTTAGTGTATTTAATGCTAGGCCTTTTGCTACATTATATATATATTACTACAACTATGCATACACACATCTCTTTTTAAATTAAAATTGGGTCATATAATTTCCACAATACATAATACATTAGGAGCAATGCCCTATGTCATTAAAGAATTTGAAAATGTGATTTTCTAATAGTTGCATCATATTCCATGCATGAATTTACTACCATCACAATATATTTCAATATTTGCCCACTGAATATTTATAACATTGCCAAAATTTCCCTGTTATAGTCACCACAATAATCAACATCCTTGTGCAACTATCTCTGTATACATCTTTGATTATTTTAAGATAATTACAAAGTGTGGAATTAATGGGTCAGTGCTTCTAATCTGTAAACTTCTTGATCGAAACTGTATGTCAGGGGCACCTGGGTGGCTCTGTCGGTTGGGGATCTGACTCTTGATTTCAGCTCAGGTCATGATCTTGGGGTCCTGGGGTCGAGCCCCATGTGGGGCTCCCCAGTCAGGGGGAAGTCTGCTTGTTTCCCTCTCCCTCCGCCCCTCCCTCTGCTCTCTCTCTCTCTTGCTGTTTCATAAATAGATTAATCTTAAAAAAAAAATAGAAAAGAAATTGTCAAATGGCCCTCTAGAAAGATTGTAGTGGCTTATATTCCATTATGGGTAGAGAAGGCATGCAATTTCCAGTACCTCCATCAATGCAAAACGTGTTCTTTAAAAATTAATTCTGTCACTTTTGATTAGCCGAAGTATACTTTCAGTTTCATTGTAATTTATTTGATTAGCAAGAGTTATTTTTTCCCTCTGTATGGTTATGTGATTTAACTTTTTTCTGTTGAGATTTGTGTGTTCACATTCTTTGCTAATTTGTTGTATAGGCATTTGTCATTCTCCTGTTAATTTTTAAGGACACTGCATAATGTAAAGGAATAAACTCTTTGTAATGTGTCTTTATTTTTGATCTCGTCATTTTTCTCTCAATCTACTTTGCACCTTCATTGATTCGTAGGAGCCTTTCCAGAAACATTTTTGGTGAAAACTGTACGTCTTTTCTTTTGTAATTATTTTTCTGTTAAATTTATGCCTAGTTATTACAACCTTAATTGTTGTAAGGTTTAATTGAAAGTTCTTTCCAATCTTACAATTAGATAAATATGCAGCTATGTTTTATTCTAATTTTTATGGCATTTCAAAACTTTTCGCCCATTAGATCTTTTCAATATAATGTGAGCTATAAATTGAACTTACTTATTTTCCCAAATGATTAATTAGCTGCCCCACATTATTAGCTAGATATTCTTTTCTCCTCAGTTATCTGAGATACCACCCAAAATGTATCAATTCATACATTATTGTTATACTTTTGTAATTATTGGAGTTCTACAATAAGTTTTATCGATTGACCTCTTGAATGGCATTTATACAAGATGGGCAAAATGTTGATCATTATTGAAACCAGGTAATGGGTATGTGGGGGTTCATCATGGGGGTTCTCCTTAATTGTTGAGACTTGTGTGTTCACATTCTTTGCTAATTTGTTTTATAGGCATCTCCTACTTCTACCAGAGAAACTTAAAAGTTTTTATAATGAGTTTATTACAATTATAGTCACATGAAGTCTAAGCCTTCCTATTAGAAATTCTATCTCTTTATCAAGCTCGATATCCAATAAATTACCATCAAGCCCTAACATAGCCATTAAAACTTTATCACAGCTTCAGACAGCTCTCTTGTCTTCTCTGGACCTTTAGCCTGTGGGCTCACTGCTGCAGCTGTCCTGCACCCAGACCTTTCTGCCATGTTCTCCCTTTGTGCTGGCCTCCTTTCCAGCCCCTCCCCATCATGCACCCTGAAATCTGGCCTTCACACACCAGTTGCTTTCTCCTGAACTCACTGCTGTATCTCTCCTTGGTTCATGTGCATCCAGCCTCCTCTGCCTGGAAAGCATCTGCCCTCTTTGTTCACCTGGCAAACTCATGTGACCCTTTGATACTCAAGGGGTACATCGGCTTAGGAAGCCTGTCTTTTACCCCCACAACTCCCCCAGTCCCAGCAAGCTGCTCTCCACCTGGGGCTCCCACCATGGACTACACTGCAGTGCCCTTGTTCGCGCAGCTAGTTTTAAAGAGACCCGAGAGTCGTTTATTTATATACCCTTAGTGCCTAGCAATGGGTCAATGAATGGCTGATATATAAATAAAAATTTTAAAAAGGAAATAAATAAATAAATGGAAAATCTGCCCTTTAAACCCATATAAAAAAAAAGCCCAATTATCCTAAATGGGAATTTAATTGTGGTAATTTCTCTCTCTCTCATTTCCCAAGGATGGCTGTCCCTCCAGGTCCTGTTCTAATGAGATGCAGATTTACCATGAAACTAATGGAGCTTAAGCTTCAGGGCCACTCACTGTATACACTCCTTCCCAGACCCTAGAAGGAGCCTGGAAACATGTTCGTGCCACCCGATGATATTGCAATATTTGCAAAATACCTCTTCCCTTCCATTTCGTCTCTTGTTGGCCGGTGGTAGTTGAGGGGTTGAGTGTGATACCATTTTACATTTTTGCTGTCACCTCTGAGCTAAAATCTCTATTGCCCCCTTTATAGACTATTATAGCAGCCCCCTAAACGGGATCTCTCCCTCCTGTGCTCTAGCGTTCATTTTATTGGATTCTATTCTGTTTGTGTTATTGGTAATAAATTGTTGGGATTCAGAAAAACCCATTTCCCCCATCCCTTCAAATCCAGCCCATGATATCCATTCTTCCCCACTCCCTGGATGAAATTTCAGGCAGACCTCATAGCCTGTCATCATATTCTTAGATAAAGACCCTCTGGTCACTTCCTGTCACAAATAGTCTCTGTTACTTAATTATTGCACAGACTACTCCAATAGCGATAGTTATATACATATACACTTTCTTTTTATCTGTTATCTACCTATCTCTCTATTTATCTGCATACTATGATGGGCTCATGTGATTGTGAATATGGAGGCTGACAAATCCAAAGTCAGCATGGCAGGCCAGCAGATTAGAGACCCACAGAGGAGCTGATGCTGCAGCTGGACTCTGAAGGCAGTCTTGAGCAAATTCCCTCTCTCGTGGGCCTTCAGTCTTGTTCTTTTAAGACCTTCAACTGATTAGATGAGACCCACCCACCCATAGAGGATAATCTGGTTTACTCAGAGTCTACTGATTTAAATGTTAATTTCATCTAAAAAAAAAATACCTTCACAGTGGCATCTGGGCTGGTGTCTGACCAAATATCTGGGTACTGTGACCTAGCCAAGTTGACGCCTGAAATTAACTGTCACAGTAACAAAAACTTCAGTCTTCATACAAAACTGAAGTTTTTCTCCTCTCTTGACCTTAAGCCACTGCACTGTTCACCTGCGTTAGGAAGAAGCTGAGCTCTCACAGCTTCTCCCCACTTTACTAGGCTGCATCTGACTCAGTGTAAGGAAGAAAGGGGAAGATAAGGGACAGACATTCTTGAGTAATACTTTCTGGGCTTGGCAGGGGGTTGAAAGTGACTGCTGACCTCCAGAGAATCCCCATCAATTGGTGGTGTCTCCTATGTAATTTCTTGGTGGAGCCTCCAGCTTGTAGGCACTGGGTCAGGATCACCTCCTCAGCCTCTTAGCATCGAGGCTTCCTGGTCCTTCCTCCACTGAAGGCAACTCTTGGGTGGGATGAAGAAGATCCAGCCAGATGTCTCTCCCTGGGGCCACATTCGGCTCACAGGCCCTGACAACCTCACACCACAACCTCATTTTAAGGGCTGACAGCTCTTTCCTAAAATAATCTTATCTCCCTCCTGACTCCATTATGACCCCGGTTGGGGGGTTAGGCACTAGGAGTCACAAACCTAGTTTCAGCCACTATCTTTGTAAGTCCTACAAAGAGGTGTTTTCAGTAGAATGGCTGCTATCAGGGACTGGGGGGTGGGGTAAATGAGAAGATGTTGGTCAAGGACCCTAACTTCCAGTTACAAGATGAGTAAGTTCTGGGGCTCTAATGTATAGCGTGGTGACTGTATTTAATAATACTGAACTGTATACTTCAAAGTGGTAAGAGAGCAGGTCTTCAATGTTCTCAACACACACACATGCACACACACACACATATGATACTTATGTGAGATTATGAAGGTGTTAGCTATCCTGATTGATATAATCATTTTGCAACATATCAAATCCTCACGTTGTACACCTTTAACTTACACTCTGTTGTATGTCAATCATATCTTAGGAAAGCTGGGAAAAAATAGGTAGGTGTTCTCACACTTCACTTTGGGTTGTGGCATCGAATATCGTCAGGCCTTAGCTGAAACAGAGACTATAACCCTTGTTGTATTTTTTTAAGGGTTATAGGTATTGGGCTCATCTCCCTCCTCTGCTCAAAACCCTTCGGTGACTTCCCACTGCTGAGAGTTTGTTCCAAGTTCCCTCATCTAATCTGGAATGTCCTGCTCAGGCATCCTCCCTCCCTCGCTACCCTCCATCACTGGGACTGTCCAGCCATGGCTTCTACGCCTACCGTTCCTCCACCCTATGGATGAAAATCCTGCCATTCAAGATACCATCCAAATCCCACTCTTGTTATAGCCCAGAACACTGCTGATGCTGGCAATCTTTTTATATACTCACCTCGGGAATGTCTATTCCCATCACCACCCATCTGGCAGAGTAGCATCGTGAAGAGGGGGATAGGGACCTAGTTCTGTGCCTACTGCGCATGTGACTTGGACCCATAACTCCATGTCTCTGAACTTCACTCCTCTGATGCGTATAATGATGGAAATGAGCTATCAACATGCCACATGCGGGGCTTGGCACCTGGGTGGCTCAGTCAGTTAAGTGTCTGCTTTTGTCTCAGGTCATGATCCCAGGGTCCTGGGACTGAGCCCTGCATTGGGCTTCCTGTCCAGCAAGGAATCTGCTTCTCCCTCTATCTTTCCCCCGGGCTTGTGCTTGATCTCTCTCTCTTTCTCCCAAATAAATAAATAAAATATTTAAAAAAAAAAAAAAAAGGATCTCACATGGTTTTTGTGAAGATTAAATAAGCTAACACGCACAAACCTTGCAGCACATTGCCTGGCCTTGTGTGGCTCTATGACTGTGTTCTTAGGTCTATGCGTTACTGCGAGGCTGTGTACGGGAAGGCGGGGGGGAGCCACACTCTAGCAGGTGTTCCTCTTTCTCCATTCTTGGTGCCCCAAGATGGTGATGTTCTTACACATCGAAATGGGGAAGAAAAATGTGGAACTGACCAAATTTGGCAACCCAGCCCATTTCATCAGTAATTTGTGTATCCTAATACTTTTCTGAGAATTATTTTTCTATGTGGTTGCGATCTGAGAAATGGTCTGTGGTAGGTGGGTCTGAGGTCCCTGAAACAGAGAAGAGCTATGGACAGGATCCGACCGCATTTTACGAGACAGAGTGGCTGCAGCTGTAGAAGGTGAAGTGGTGACTATTTGTAGGTTTTCTAAAAAAAATGTCAGTTCCTTCTTGGTTTGGCTCTTACTCATATCTTAGCACTTTTGCAAAGAATATTTTTGCACCTTTTGAACTGGATTGTCATCTCTCAAAGAAGGAAACTCTATGTGTTGCAAACCCCGGGCCAACCATAGACTGGAAGGTCATCCAGCTCACAGTGACTCTCCCAATACCATGAATACCCTTCCCACATGGTCACCGGCCATCACTATTTGATGAAGACACATGGCTCATGGTGTCTAACATGTTGTCTTAATAAGGCAGAAGCCTGCATCCTTTTCCCTAGGTGGTTAATACGCATTCCTCCCAAAATCTTATCAATTGCATTGGAATATCTCTTCTTGTATCTTCTGCTGTCTCATATATCACCAACACCCTCATTCAAGCCACTGCCTTCTCTGACCTGAGTTCCTGCAGTCACCTCCTCCCTGGTCCCCTCATAAACATTCTAGACCCATTCATCTCTTTGTCAACCCACAGGCAAAACAGTCTTAGAAAAACAAATCTGGCCACCCTGGAAAACAGTATTGAGATACCCCCCAAAATTAAACATAGAGTTACCATATGATCTGGCAATTCCACTTTTGGGTGGATGCCCAAAAGAATCCAAGGCAGGAATTCGGACAGATATTTGCATGTCCAAGTTCATAGTGGCATTTTTATGGATGGATAAACAATATGTGTTATAGTACATACCGTGCAATACTATTCAGCCTTAAGTAAGGAGATTCTGACATATGCTTCAACATGGATGAACTCTGAAGACATTATGTTAACTAAAAGAAGCCAATTATAGAAGAAAAATATTTATAATTCCATTTATATGAGTTATCTAGAGTAGTCAAATGGATAGAGACAACAGGCAGAGCTATAGCTGCGGGGGGTTTGGAGAAGAGGAGAGCAGGGGATTAGTGTTCAGTGGGTATGGAATTCCAGTTTGGGGAGATGAACAAAGTTTTGGAGATGGATGGTGGTGATAGGTGTGCAACCACTTAACAATCGTCACTGAACTGTGCACTTAAAAATGATGAAAATGGTAAATTTTTTGTTGTGTACATTTTACTCCAATTAGAAGAGACCATGTAAGGGGAGGAATGAATTTGATCATGTTACTTGAAAGACCGTCAAAGTATTTCTACTCTTCTTAGAAGAAAATGAGGATCCTTAGCTGAGTTGATTGGGGCTTGTATGATCTGACTTCTCCGCCTGTTTCTTCCCTACCTTGTCCTCCATCTCTTTGCTTCAGCCTCTGGCCTTAACCTCCTCAACTAGGTTTGCTCCCTCCTACTTAAAGTCTCCCCTCCACTTGGGATGCCCCTCACCTAGCTATAGTGATGTCTCAGTAACCTAGTAAAGGCCTGTTGCTATACAGAATTAGGATCATGAATCAGTTCTACCAGAAAAGTCTGTGAAAAGTTTGGTCGGTTATGATAAGGAGCGTGTGGTGTCTCCGATGGGAGAGCAACTTTCTGGCTTTAGACTAATAGCACAGGAAGTCACTAGCCCTTTATTTTTTTTTTAATTGTTATTTTTTTAATTTTTAATTTTTTTAAAATTTTTAAAATTTTTATTAACATATAATGTATTATTTGCCCCAGGGTACATGTCTGTGAATCGTCAGGCTTACACATTTCACAGCACTTACCATAGCACATACCCTCCCCAGTGTCCACAACCCAGCCACCCTATCCCTACCCCCCTGCCTCCCAGCCACCCTTAGTTCGTTTTGTGAATTTTTAAATTCATGAAATTATTTAAATATAATATTAATTATATTTTATAATTATAAATTTATAATACATTATAAATAATTTATAATCATGATTGATCATTAATTAATTATTAATTAAATTATAATTAATAATAAATATATTATATATTAAATAGATATTTATTTAAATAAATATTATTATTATTTAATATATTTTTAATATATTTAAATAAATATTCAATTTATATTTAAATTTTGAGATAAATTAAATTTATATTCCCATATATAAGATTTTCGTGAGTCTCTTATGGTTTGTCTCCCTCCCCATCCCTTCCTGTTTCATTTCTCTCCCCCACCCCTCCCAAACTCCCGCCTTGCCTCTCAAATTCTTCATATCAGAGAGGTCATGTGATAATTGTCTTTCAGTCAGCAAAACTGACTTATTTCGCTTAGCATAATACCCTCCAGTTCCATCCACGTCATTGCAAATGGCCAGATTTCGTTTCTCTTGATGGCTGCATAGTATTCCATTGTATATACACTACATCTTCTTTATCCATTCATCTGTTGATGGACATCTAGGTTCTTCCCATAGTTTGGCTATTGTGGACATTGCTGCTATAAACATTCGGGTGCACGTGCCCGTTCGGATCACATTTGTATCTTTAGGGTAAATACCCAGTAGTGTGATTGTTGGATCATAGGGTAGCTCTATTTTCAACTTTTTGAGGAACCTCCATACTGTTCTCCAGAGTGACTAGCCCTTTATTTTTATGTTTCTGCTGCTTTGGTAAATGTAATTCCAAGAAATAAATCTTGTCCATATCTAAATATTTGATAACAAAAGATGACATTGAGGATTTCAGCCAAAAAACAAAAAAATGAGAATACTTGATTGGTATTTTTGGAAAAATCAGAAAAATGTGAATTAACTAGAGTCTCACGTAATGAGCGTTTTATAAGAAAATGCCAAGTTGTTTTTGCGGAGTGGCTGTACCATTTTGCATCCACACCAGAAATGTGTGAGAGTTCAGGTTGCTCCATATCCTCACCAGCATTTGATTCCGTCAGTTTTTTAAAAAATGTTTTATACTTTCTTTAAGATGTGTAGGGATTTCTCATCATGGTTTTAATTTACATTATCCTAACAGCAAATGATGCTAAGCATCTCTTCATGTGTTTATCATCCTTAAATCCTCTTTAGTGAAAGTTCTGTTCATCTTTTCCCTGTGTTTACATTGAATTGTTTCTGTTCTTACTGTTAAGTTTTAATAGTTTAAAAAAATTCTGATTATAGGCCTTTTATTGGGTGTGCAGTTTCTAAATATTTGTTTGTTTGTTTTGCTCTTTTTTTTTTTAAAGATTTTATTTATTTGAGAGAGAAGTGCGAGTAAGAGAGAGAATGAGAGGAGAGAAGGTCAGAGGGAGAAGCAGACTCCCCGTGGAGCTGGGAGCCTGATGCGGGACTTGATCCCGGGACTCCAGGATCATGACCTGAGCTGAAGGCAGTTGCTTAACCAACTGAGCCACCCAAGCTCCCCTGTTGGTTTTGCTCTTGTGAGATGTCTTTCCATTCTCTTCATGGTATCTTGCACAGCACAAAATGTTTATTATTTTTTATTTTTTAAAGATTTATTTATTTATTTAAAGATTTATTTAGTTGAGAGAGAGAGAACAAGAGCAGGAGGGGCAGAAGGAGAAGCAGACTCATAGCTCAGCAGGGAGCCTGATGTGGGGCTCGACCCCAGGACCCTGGGATCATGACCTGAGCCAAAGGCAGACACTTAACCAAACAACCTGAGGCACCCAGGTGTCCCAAGATTTATTTGTTTATTTCAGAGAGAGAAAGAAAGGGGTGGAGGGGCAGAAAGGGAGGGAGAAGGAGAAATCAAGCAGACTCCCTGCTATGCATGGAGCCCAGTGTGGGGCGGGGAGGCGCTCAGTCTCACGACCCTGAGATCATGACCTGAGACTAAACCAAGAGTCAGGCACATTAACCAACTGCACCACCCAGGCGCCCCACAAAATGTTTATTTTTATTTTTTGTTTTTTAAATATTTTATTTATTTATTTATTTAAGAGAGAGAGAGAGAGAGCTCATGAGCAGGGGGGAGGAGCACAAGCAGACTCTCCAGTGAGCAGGGAGCCTGACATGGGGCTTGACCCCAGGACCCTGGGATCATGACCAGAGCCGAAGGCAGCTGCTTAACCGACTGAGTTACCCAGGCGCCTCCCAAAATGTTTATTTTTGATTAAAGTCTAATTTATTGATAACTTTTCTTCTATAGATTGTGCTTCTAATGGTATTTTAAGATGTCTCTGCTTAACTCCAGGTCATGAAGATTTTGTCCTATGTTTTCTCCCAAATGTTTTATATTTCATATTTAGATTTACATTATATTTATCTTGTGTTTTATATTTAGATTTATAATCCATTTTGAATTCATTTTTGTTTATGGCTTAAGGTTTAGGCAGAGCTTTAGGTTTCTGCATATTAACATTTATTGATTCCAGCACCATTTGTTGAAAACACTATCCTTGATCCATTGATATATTTCTCTTGGTAATTTCTAGCTTCGTTCTGTTATGGTCAGAAAATATGCTTTGTTAAATTCTTTTAAATTTGTCAACATTTGTTTTATGACCCAATAATAGTCTCTCCTGATGAATGTTCCATGTGCACTTGAAAAGAATATGTATTATGCTATCGTTGGGGAGAATGTTCTAGAAATTTTAATTGGATGCACTGAGTTTATGGGGATGTTCAGTTTTCCTATATCCATGCTGATGTTCTGTCTGCTTATTTGATTGATGACTAAAGAAGTGTTAAAGTTTCCAATTATAATTATGAATTTGTCCATTCCTCTTTCCAGTCTTATCAGTTTTTGCTTCATATATCTTGAGGCTGTGGTGTTGGGTGCATACATATTTCAATTATTATGAATCTTAATGAATTGACCTTTTCACCAATATGTTATGTCCTCTTCAGCCCAGGTAATTTTTCTTGTTCTGAAATCTACTTGTTTGACATTAATGTAGACACTCCAGCTTGCTTTGATTTCCTTATGCAAGCTATATCTTTGCCTACCCACTTACCTTTAACCTACATGTATAAAGCGGGTCTCTTGAAGGCAGGGTACATTTGAGTGTTGGAGCTTTGTTTTTGTCTGTTTTTGTTTTTTTAGGGATCCTGACATTCTCCATCTCCATCTCTCATTTGGCATGTGTAGACCACATACTTTGGGGAGCATGGTTATAAGACCTGCTTTAAATTCTTAATTCCAAAATCTGTGTGACCTCGAGGCTGACACCTGTTAATTATCTTTTCCATTGTGGATTGAGGCTTTCCTGGTCTTTTGCATGCCGATTGATTTTGGATTTTAGACTGGGCATTCCAAATATGATGCTCAGAGACCTTGGGTCTTATTTCAATTCTATAGAAAAGGTTGGTTTGGTAGTTCCTATTGTTGGTGTTGTTTTGGTAGGCAACCACCAGATGAGGTTTGGGACTTAGATGCTGACCTGCTTTCTCTGCGTTCTGGTTTTCTCCCAGTTCTGTTTTGAAAGTATTTTGGGGGCTGCTTAGATCAGTCGGAGTGGCTGGTTTGTGACCCTGCACTCAGTTCTCAAAGCCTGTGGTATGCCGGCTTGGCACGCGGGCAGGTGGGAAGTGTACTCAGGAGTTCATACTCAACTTCATGGAATCACTCTCCTCTCTGCAAATCTACCAACACTTTCTTGTTCTCTGGGATTTTCCTTTCACTTCTCTGACCAGCAATCTGATATTAATTTCCCTGTCAATGTCTACATCCAGTGGTGGAGGGAGTAAGGGCCAAGGAATATAGAGTTACATGGGTTCACTACACACTCTTGGGACCACAGTCCCTTTGATCAGAGAGATGGTCGCCCTTCCTCAGAGTTTTAGGTACCTGCCCACTGCCGTTGCTGTCACCAGGCCACCAACTGGTACCACCAAAGGATTGCTTGGAGGTAGCCATGGGAGAGGAGAGACAAACAAACAAGGAGAACCCAGGGGATTTTTCTCAATTGATTTGTCCTTTTTCCACTCCACAAACAAGAAAGGGAGGTGTTCTCTTGATGCTCTCTCTGTCCATCCCTGGTGTGTATTTCTGGGCTTCCGACTGCCTTTGATTCCTGGCTGGATATTAGAAGAAAAAAATGATAACTTCACCTCTGGTTCAATAGGACTTCAAAGTTGGGTCTTCGTCTTCTTCCCACCTGCTACCATCCATGGTTAGCATTCTCAGAACCTCCTCCTCGTGAGCTGTTCAGGATTTGTAGGCTGATCCAGCAGGAGAGAGAGGGTGAGTGTTCCCTTCCATTGTCCCTACAACCAGACCATACTTTACGTCTTAGAGATTTTTTGCATAATACAAAATAATACCTATTTGTTGCAGATAATGCAGGACATGCAGATAAGGAAAAAAGTGAAAATGACCCATAATATGAATATTTTCATATTTGTATTTTAAGCAAACTTAGATCATGCTGTACATGTGGCTTTTTTCTTTTCACTCAATGTACCATAGACCTATTCGCATGGTAACATGCATTCTTCTTGAAAAGCATTTCTCACAATTGCGTGGCAAGCATTCCTACACTTAGATGTATCCACATTTTAAAAAACCAATTGCTGGGGAGCCTGAGTGGCTCAGTGGGTTGGAGCTTCTGCCTTCAGTTCAGGTCATGATCGCAGGGTCCTGGGATCAAGCCCCTCATCAGGCTCTCTGTTCAGAGGGGAGCCTGCTTCCCCCCTCTCTCCACCTGTTTGCCTACTTGTGATCTCTCTCTCTGTCAAATAAATAAATAAAACCTCTAAAAAAAAAAAAAAACAATTGCTTATCATTAAGCATTCAGGTTACACAGCTTTTCTACTGGTCACAGCCAATGGGTAAGTAGCTGGAGAAATCACAACGGAAGCTAAATTCTCTTAAATACTCTTTAGTCCCCATTTGGACTTTTGAGACAAAACTATGCTCTTTTACAACTTGGGCCCCACCCTAGCAAAATTTATGCTCTTGAAAGAGGACCGCACTCCAACTGCAATGACCAGGATGCTTAGAGAGAGGGGTAAGGAAGAGCCATACTGTAAAAATAGTCATCTTGCAACTAAGCACAGAGGGAACTCCACCTGGGGTTAGATGCCTGGAAGAGAGGCCAACAGTGTAGTGTCCTTAAAAGTGTGTGCATCGCCCTCGTTTGTATGTGTCTCTGCAGCTCAGGTCCTGCCCCGCACGATGGAAATGTGCCTATATCTGCACCACCTCGATAAGATGCCACAAGGAAGTGCTTGCAGATGGCTGTGGGTTTTTTGTTGTTTTGTTTTTTTTTTTTTTTAAGCCACAAAGAACTCTTTAATTAAGTCTTCCTTTCACCCTCATTAACATTCGGGGAAGACTGCCATGGAATTTGCACTGTATCTCAGAACTGAATCATAACAATTTCAAAAGGCTGCCTGGAGTACAGTTCATTATTTCGGTGTGACTTGATAAAGGGGAAAATGTATATGAAAACCTTCAGCACACATTTAGAAAGCCCTAGGCCAAGCCTGACTCTCCTGCTGATGCGGGTAGAGGACCTGGTGTGGTTGGTCATCTGAATAACAAAGCCGGGTAAGGTTACAAAAGCACACATCCTGACAGCCTCTTGCAACAATGTGTGTGTGTGTGTGTGTGTGTGTGTGTGTGTGTGTGTGTGTGTGTGTATCACAGTAACTTTATCTGTGATAGTCCTTGAGGCCTGAAACTTGAAATTCTCTAAGGTGTTTTAAGGCTTATCGAAAACCCCATGGCCTTGTAGAATAAATACGATATTCAAGAATAAAAGAATGGGGGAAACAAAGAACTTCATAAAAACTGTGCATCTCACAAAAAATAGGAAACACTCTACGGTTAATCCATACAAAACCTGATGCCTTGAGAATGAACAGGCCAGGAGTTGAGGTTGGATAGTAATAAAAATAACCCGAATAACTGACATTTAAGCAGCAGTTACTTTGTATCGAATTCAGTGCTAACCTTCTAACAGTTTAAAATCAGTCTTGTTATTTTTCCAGCAAGGACACAGAACTTTAGAAACATTGAATAACCTACCCAGAGCCCCACAGCTGTTGAGTTCTGAGTGCAGGATTTGAACCTGGGTCTTCCTCACCCTAGGGCCCCGTTTTTACCACTTGTTTTCTCTTCTCTGGTTTCCCTGTTCCAGACCCAGAACTCCCCCAGCCCATGTTCATTTGATGTCACCCCAGTTTTGGTTTCTGGATTGCATTTCATTATATGCCTCACTTGGGGAGGCATCTTTTACAGACTGACACACACACACACACACACACACACACACACATACATGCACATATATATATTTAAGGTCTTTCTGGATTTTTCTCTCCTTTTGCTATAGAAATTGAAACAGTTTCAACAAGTAAAGCAACTCCACATAGGTGATAAAGGAAAACATTTGACATGGTACTATTTACCTCTTTCCCCCTTCCCTGCACAGTGGGGCGAATCCCGCTTTGGCCTCGGAGCTCCTGACCCTCTGCACCTGCTGAGTGGATGAGGCTGGCAGCCTGGCCCCTGGGCTTTTTGGGGGGCTAATCAGAACAATGGCGAAAAAACATAACACCAGAAATGCAAGGGTGGAAGTTGCTTTGGAAAGAGCTGACGATTATTTGTGGGAAAATAAAAAGGAAGGGAGGGAGGGAGGAAGGAAGGAAGGAAGGAAGGAAGGAAGGAAGGAAGGAAGGAAGGAAGGAAGGAAGGAAGGAAGGAAGGAAGGAAGGAAGGAAGGAAAGGGAAGGAAGGAAGGAAAGGGAAGGAAGATGAAAGCTGCAAGGAGAGGGCAGGAACATTGTAAAGTATGATGGAGCAGGAGAGAGGGGCTCTGGGGAGCTTGGGAAAATAGAGGTGGGGAAACTTTGAGGTGACTCACAGAAGAGACAAATACGAAGGGCAAGAGGCAAGAGGCAGCAGAAGATTGTGCGGCGTTGCTGCGCTCATTCACTGGGTCTCCTTACAGATCCTCCCAAAGATGAAAGAACCTGACAGCATTTTCAGTATTTTCACGGCTGGTCTGTGTTTCTGCAAAAGTGATCCCCAATCAAGGCGGAGCCCTGATCCCCAAGTATGGGCCCCCGTTGCAAATGTACAACACAAACCTCTTTTTAAGTGAGTGCTTTGTTTTTTATTTGTATTCTTGAAAAATTTTGAAGATGTTATTTATTTGCGACAGAGCGAGAGCGAGCGAGAGAGCATGAGCGGGAGGAGGAGCAGAGGGAGAGAGAAAAGCGGGCTCTCCCTGAGCAGAGAGCCCGAAGTGAGGCTCCATCCCAGGACCCCAGGATCATGATCTGAGCTGAAGGCAGATGTTTAACTGGCTGAGCCATCCAGGTGTCCCTAAATGAGTGCTTTAGTTTATACAGTTGATTAGTTTGTCTATTTTGAGACTCAGTTTTACCTTTTTTTTTTTTTTTAAATTGGATTCTGAAATCTTGGTTGTCAGCTTAAAATCACCCCCGGGGACCTCTGTAGTTTTCACGGACATAATTCCCCATATGCTGGGAAGAGAAGGAGTGTGTGAGATGAATAAATCCTCCAAGGATCAGAAGGTTTTGTTTTTATGTAATTCTCTTGAAAATAGAATGCTTCTTTAAATGATTTATGGAATCCCTTTAGTGTCTTTAAAAATTAATACAATCAAGCGGCTCTATTGAAGTGAATTATTAGCGTTTACAATAAAAATGTCAAACTTTCTAATACAGCATGCTAATTGTTGAGCAACTACTATGTGCCGGGCATCCGGCGGCATGCCTGGAATACAGTGATAAACTCAGAGAACAATCTCTGCTCTCAGGCTCCCCGTCTGGGAGGGAAGCAGCCTTGGGATGGCAGGCAGGCAGCTCAGCTCACTCCTCGGACAGATTCTGCAGCAGTGGTGGACCTTGTTTCGCGCTGATGGTTGCACGCCCAGCCTACTCCTCTGCTACAACATTGCTCTAACAGTGGTTTGGTGAATAAAGAGGAGTCTGCAGAGAGTTTCAGACTTGCAGATACAATGACTCCCCCAAAGGAATTTCCATGTATGGGATGCTTGGGTGGCTCAGTTGGTTGGGCAGTTGCCTTTGGCTCAGGTCACGATCCCAGGGTCCTGGGATCCAGTCCTGCATCAGGTTCCTTGCTCAGTGGGGAGCCTGCTTCTCCCTCTGCCTCTGCCTGCTGCTCCCCCTGCTTGTTCCCCCTGCACTCTCTCTCTCTCTGACAACAAATAAATAAATCTTATTTAAAAAAAAGGAATTTCTATGTGAAAAAGGTTGTCGCAGCCATAAGCATAGGGTTTTAAGCCTAAGCAGCATCTAGCAAGTGCAACCTTTGCATACTGATAGTCAAGAAAATACATCACGGGGACCTGGAATAAGGCCATTACCCATCTGGCCATTCCTTGCCCTAATATCTGTCTTGTCCCTCGGCTTCGCCCTCAGATGTCTGACGCTCCAGGGGACCAGAGTTGTCTTATTCCTGGCATACTTGAATGCATTATGTCTTCACTTTCCATAAACATGGGAGGAATAAGTATTTAATAAACAAATGAATTCAAGTCTCGGTTTATATACTGTCTCCTTGATGAAGCCACCTGTGACTTCCTCCAGGCAAGGAAGTTGCTCCTTCTCCTGTGTTCCTACTGTTCCTGGCTCTATCTGTGGTTGAGCCCTGACATCGGAGTACACGGGATTTTACATACTTGAGTCTTCATCGGCTTGGGTGGCTGGAATGAAATGCCATAGACTAGGTGACTCAATCAACAGAGAGTGATTTCTCACAGTTCTGGAGAGTTCTGGAGAAGCTAGAAGTTCAAGATCAAGATGGCAGCATGGTGGGGTTCTGGGGAGGACTCTGCCTGGCTTATAGGCAGCCATCTCTTCTCCGAGGCAGAGAGGGAGAGCGTTCTAGACTCTCCCCATCATGAGGACCTCACCTCCAGGATCTCATCTAGACCGAACACCTCCCAAAGCCCCACCTCCAAATACAATCACATAGAGCATTAAGGCTCCCTCATATGAATTTTGGGGGGACACAAACAATCATTCTATAATGGCCTGTTCCTACCACTATCTGGTCCATTCTTCGCTTGCCGTGGATGTTTCCCATTCACCTATGAACTCCAGTAGCCACACTGAGATATACTGCCTAGATAATAATTGAATATTTACATACATACGACATCACGCCTCCTTACAAATGTTCAGATTAATATGACCTCATCTTCATAAATGTTTGAGTAAATATCATCTCACCCTACAAATTGAATGCTGTCCGAAAATGGAAAAAGAAGAAATCTTAATATTTTGATTTGATAAGAGCAAAAACATTGAGTTTTTCTGTTGTACGAGTAAACTGCTCAGAAAGTACATTTTAAGTCCTACAAATTCCAAGGGCCTAATTTCTGAATCTCTCCGAAGACACTAGACGTTAAAGAATACATTTTATAAGTTCAATCTCCCGAAGTCCCCAGAACATCCATTGGTGACATTATCTCTAATCACAGCTTTGGGGACCGAGGTACAGAGAGGCTGCATCAGTGGTTCAAGAGGCACACAGGGATTTAACCGATATGTGGAGATTAGAAGGTATAATTCCAAGTGTTTAATCCTCTCTTCTGTTCCCTGACTTTCCACTGGCTTCAGAGAACAGTTTGGAGAAGGTGACAGGGTTGGAAAAGCCGGGAGAGGCAGCTTAAGCCACTCGATCTTGTCATCTTCCGCTCCATCTCACAGCAAATGTCCAGCAAGGAACAAAGTGGCGGCTCTCGGCTCCTCCATCTTATTAAATTCTGGTGAGTGCGGAGTGGAGGCGTGAGCTGGCACATGGACACTCTAAGCATCTGGGGGAAGACAGGGAAATAATTGCTGGAGGGCAGCTCCGCCAGTTGACCTGAACTGGGGCTAAAGCGAAAATAAATATACTTTCAGCTCAGAGACAGAAAGAGGAGAGGAAATTGCAACCAATTTTGGAATGAGCATCAGTGAACCCGTTTAAGCACAGATCTTTCTGATAAGAGCAGTAGCCTGCCCGGAGGCCAAATTGTAAGAGTCCCCAGGGGAAGGTGAACAATATGGGGTCTGGGACCCCGCAACACCCCAATCAATGTGAATCTGGGCAAGAGGGCACTTAGCCACCTCCCTTCGTACTATATAGGAGTGGCAATCAATTCTTATATCTCTTTGGTCCCTCATGGCTCCCAAAGGGCATCCCTATGCAGTGTTCATTTATCCTCACCGTGGCCTGTCCACTCTTGTATAACAAGGAAGCAAGTTGAGTGATTTGAGTCAGCAAATACAAGCAGGGAGCTGGGTGTTGAGCTCAGACATTCTGGCTCACTGTCCCTTGGACTGGACTTGGCACAGGGATGTGCTGAGCCTTACGTGCCGGGCTGTGCAAGATGCTGTTACATTCGGCAAACTTGAAACAGGAGCGGACAGGGAGCTGAGGTTCATTAAGTCATCCATTCAAAGTATAATCTGGTGTGTGCTGCTCGCCAGGCTAGAGGCTGGACACGCCACAATGAACCACACAGATGTGATCTGTGCCCTCGTGGATCAGTGTGCCATTCCCGATTCAGATGAATACAGGGAGCTGGAAGGCAGCTGGCATAGGACTGCCCTCCTCCCTGAGATTCCAGAATAGAGGAATTTGGTGGGTAGCTGCTGGGGTCAGAATGGCTGTGGTTCTAAGCAACAGATGGGGTCTCTCAAGAGCCAGCCAAGGAAGCTTCCTTGGCTGAAAGTCAAGAATCCCTTTCCCAAGAAAGCACGGTATCCCTCCAATCACCATTGATTCCCCACTCATCCCTCCAGGGCGCTCGGTCTACCCAGGACTTGAGGCATAGAGGAGGCTCCCGTAGCTTTTTGCCCAAAAGAACGAGGACACCTGCGGTGTCACATTGCTTTTCCTTTGCTGCCGAGCGGTGAGGAGTGACGAGCGGTGATGCCATCGTTCACAGGTGGCCCATCTGGCTCCAGGAGATGGGTTGAACTCGAATTTCAGAATTTCAGGATGAAATCACAAAGCCGTCCCCATGCTGCATCTTCTCAAACATCACCAGGAAACAACATCTTAGTGGCCAAAGAACAGGGCCAGGTTTCTTACTGTCATTTTTCTAAGTTGTAAGGAAAAATGTATGTTAAAACAAATACATATGTGCAAATGAGAATTTTCGGCCTAGGACTCCCTCGTCTGGGAGAGAAAATTAGAGCCATGGGACTTAGACTGAGTTACTGCATCTGATCTTGGAGACCTGGATGATGAGGTTGAGCAAGAGAGCTCTAGGTATGAAGTGTGTTTAAAAGAAAAACCCCCTCTAGATCACTTGACCCTGTCTCCATGAGTATTCTTTCAGAAAAGTACTTGGGTGGGTATATAAACAAAAGAACCATTCAATGGCAAGTATACGGCGACCACGACATGGAGCTACCATGGTTGAATTTGACTTGGAAGGAGAAAGCAGTTTTCTCTTTTCTCTCCATAGCCAGAGAGAATGCAGTGGCAAACCAGCAATTCAGGGGAAGCCCTTGTCAATGAAGGGTTTTCCTTCAGTGGGCTGGGATCACATCACACCTAGCTTTGGAGTCCTCCATGTTTTGTGTGTGCCTGTGGTCTGGTCACCAGACATGAGTGGTGCTTAGATTTGAGCATGCACTCCATCAACACCACCGGGAGGGCTGGTTGCCATACAGATTGATGGGTTCCGTGAAGGAGTTTCTAATTCAGTAGGTCTAGGAGGGGCCCAGGAAGTTGCATCCTGAGCAAAATTCCGGGAGTTGCTGATGCTACTAGTCAGGGGACCACATGCTGAGAACTACTGACTTCAACAGTTAATAAGGGGACCAGAGGGGCATGGGAGTGGTTGGATTACCTGCTTCAAGAAAGACACTAATTGACAAGGACAGAAAATCGAGCAGCTCCTGGTCTGGTAGGGTTAGGGTGTTTGCTTCTTTCTTCTTGAAGTTGTGGGCACCGAGACTTGGGAGAGGGCAAAGCTAGGATGTGAGGGCGATCTGGCTGCGACATCTGTCACCCCATTGATCGCCAGGGTTGATTCGGCTTATCTGGCTGGCTAGGCGGGTGTCCCCTTCCTCCGTCACCGCTCTATGTGCGTCCCTCCCGAAGCTGCATGCTCGGTCGAAGAGGACGACCTTCCCCGATAGAGGAGAGGACCGTTCTTCGGTCAAGGGTATAGGAGTAGCTGTGCTCCCCGGCTAGAACCTCCAAACAAGCTCTCAAGGGAGAGGGCAAAGCTAGAGGACTGGGAGTTATCACGTTAGGTGAGACTCTAGAGTGGCAAGAAAGACCTGCTCTCAACAAGTTGGATGGGATCCACTGAGCGGTAGGGAACAAATCATTTCATTTAAGTGTTCAAAGAAATGTTTTGCATGTAAGTCCGATTTCATTATTCTTCATGGGGCTATCTGGTTCTCCCAATGCCATTTATTGAAGAGACTCTCCCCTGTTGTGTGTTCTTAAAAATTGTAAATATGAAGTGCTGAACGTGTTAATCAGCTTGATTTTAATCATTATTTCAGTGTCTATGCACACCCCAATATCACAGTACACACGTCAGATGCAATGTTTGTCAAGTTATATCTCATGAAACTAGAAAAAAGATAATTGTATTCTTCTATCACTTGAGTAAAAAAATCATGAATAATTCAAAAAGAAAATCAATTGACCTCATTTCCTTCCCTACACTGGTTGAGTGAGACTCACTGATTACAAAGATAAGACAGCATATTTGTCAGCAGGTACAGGTACACAAAACATCCTAATTTTTTTAGAGCACTCAATGATTTTTATTAACTTTTAAAAACAAATCAGGTTGTTTTAAACTCTCTAGGCTTTTATATCTTTTTTTAAAGATTTTATTTATTTATTTGACAGAGAGATCACAAGGAGGCAGAGAGGCAGGCAGAGAGAAGGAAGCAGGCTCCCTGATGAGCAGAGAGCCCGATGAGGGGCTCGATCCCAGGACCCTGAGATCATGACCTGAGCCGAAGGCAGAGGCTTTAACCCACTGAGCCACCCAGGCGCCCCAGGCTTTTATACCTTTTAAAGTAAACTTATGTAAGAATTAGTGAAGAGTTTTCCCCCCTTTTAATGCAAAGCAATGATTTTCTGGCTCTAGAATAAATATCCACATCCCCATGTTCACTCTTATTCCATTTTTCAAAAGATGGATACTTTATTCTCTATTTCCTCTTATTACTTAAATAGGTCATCACTTACCATGAAATCTTAAAAGCTGGCAGTTAATACTGAATGTATTCTGTATTTTTAAAATATAAATTAGTTAAGCTATTCATCCTCTGGATTTTCCGTCTTACAACTCAGTCAGGTGAAAAAATTTTTCCTCTTTCATATTTCATCAGTTAGTTAATTAAGACTTACTATTGACTTATAAGACTGCTTTTCAAATTTTAAAACACTTTTTTTAGATTTACCAAAGAATTGTGAAAATAGTTCAGAGAATTCCCCACGTACTCATCACCCAACATCCCCCAATGTTAATAGTTCCATCTCCTAAAAATCCCCTTGTGCGGGCCATTTGTAGATGCCCTGTGTCTCATCCTATGCTTGTTGACCACTGATTTGCTTCTCATACCTGTAATTCTGTCTTTTCCACAGTATTGTAGAAATGGAATCATACAATATGGAGCCTTTTGAGTCTGGCTTCTTTGACTTAGCAAAAGGTAGTTAAGGTTCTTTCAAGTTATTATGTGTATCAATAGTTCAATTCTTTTTATTATTCAATAGATGTACCATCTATTCAATAGATGTACATTCAATAGATATATTTGTTTCTTCATTAACCTGTTGAAGGGCATCTGAGATGTTTTCAGATTTTAGTGATTATGAATAGACCCATTATAAATATTTGTATGCAGGTTATAGTGTGAATATAAGTTTTCAATTCACTTGAGTAAATAACCAAGAGGGTCAGTGCTGGACTACATGGTAAGTGCATGTTTAACTTTATAGAAAACTGCCAAACTATTTTCCAATGTGGCCATATTATTTGACATTTCCCCCAGCAATGAAGGAGAGGCCCTCCATCCTCCCTAGTGCTTCCTGTTGTCAATTTTCTTTATCTCTGTACTTCTGGTACATTTGTAGTGGTATCTCACTGTGGTTTTTAGTTTCACTTTCCTTATGCCTAAGATGTTGAGCATCTTTTCATGAGTTTGTCTTCTGTATCTCTTTGATCAAGTGTCCATTTGGATCTTTTGCCCATTTTAAAACTGGGATCTCTGTTTTCTTCCTGTTAAATTTTAAGAGTTCTCCATATAGTCGATTTGCAAGTCATTTGTCAGATGGGTGACTTGGAAATATTTTGTCTATTGTGTGGATTGTGTTTTCATTCTTAAAACAATATATTTTTTGGAGCAAAGTATTTAATTTTGATAAAGTCCAATTTCTCTCTCTCCTTCTCTCTCTCTATGTATATGTATACACACACACAGATATGAATGTACATATAGATTATAGATTATGTTTTTGACATCCTGTCTAAGTGTTCATTGCCAAAAACTAAAGACACATAGATTTTCATCTTCTCTTCTCCCTTCCTTCCTTCCTTCCTTCCTTCCTTCCTTCCTTCCTTCCTTCCTTCCTTCCTTCCTTCCTTCCTTCCTTCCTTCCTTCCTTCCTTCCTTTTCTTTCCTTTATTTGTTTAAGAGAGAGAGCACAAGCAGGTAGAGGGGTGAAGGAGAGGGAGAAGCAGACTCCCTGCTGAGCAGGGAACTGTATGTGGGGCTCAATCATGATCTGAGCTGAAGGCAGAAGCTCCACCAAGTCACTGAGGTGCCCCACCTATCTTTTCTCAAAGAAGTTCTATGGTCTTACATTTTACCTTTATGTCTTTGATCTACTTTGAATTAATTTCTGTAAAAGTGTGAGCTGTGTGTCAAGGTTCATGGTTTGCATATAGATATCCAATTCTCCCAGCCCTGTTTGTTGAAAAATCTATCTTTTCTTCATTGAATTGCCATTGCGCCTTTGTCAAAAATCAGTTGACCAGATGTCCGGTTTTAGTTCAGAGATGATCAGAACTGAATCAACAGCTGGAAGGAATTACTCCAATCCCACAACAAGAAAGGGCTGGACAAACACAAAATCAGCAACTTTTTCACAAAACTGTCAGAGAATTGAGATCACAAAATAGACAGCTAAAATTGAATTTTATACAGATACAGGTGCCTGCAGAGAGAAACAGCACTTGAGCAAAGCTTACCTGGGGCACAGAACACCAGCTGCTACATGAACTGATAGGGAGATTAAACTAGAATTCTCAACCAACTATTAACTACTGAGCGTGGGCTAGAGTAAAAGTGTGCAGCCCTTAGGGGCAAAAGACTTACAAGGATTTTCACCCTTCTGCTGGTTCCCCTGGTTCCTCCAGGAACTCACAGGGAAAATAAAATAGAAGTCAATGGAAGCTTCCCAACACCTCCCCACCTGTGGTGCCTATTAGAGGAGTAGCCTCTGTGAAAGGCACCCAGGCTCGTTGCCCCAGAATAAAAGGCTTCATCTGCAGGGGAAGGTTATTGAGGCTTGTAGCTAGGGCTCCAGTAGAAACTCACTGCAACTTGGGTAGGGGCAGAATAGAGCCGGTCACCAAACTCTGCCCAGTCCCATCTTTCTATACCCTTAATGATACAGAAGGGCTGCGCATCTGGGTGGCTCAGTCAGTCAAGCGTCCGACTCTCGAGTTTGGGTCACATCGTGATCTCCCGGTTGTGAGAACAAGCTCTGTGCCAGGCTCTGCGTGGGCTTAGCATTCTCGCTCTCCCTCTCCTTTTGCCCCTCCTCCCTCAACAAATCAATTGACCATGTTCTTCTTTTTTCTTTTTTTCAGTGTTCCAAGATTCATTGTTTGTGCACCACACCCAGTGCTCCATGCAATCCGTGCCCTCCTCAATACCCACCACTGGGTTATTCTGTTCTGTTGATCTTTGTGTCTATCCTTTTGCCACTGTCTTATTCCTTGATAGTAAGTCTTGAAGTTGGGTAGCGTAAATCCTCCAACTTTATTTTTCTTTCAGAATTGTTCTGTTGTTCTAGTATTTTTTGCCTTGCCATGTACATTTTAGAGTTAGCTTGTTGATATCTACACAAAAAAACTTGCTAAGATTTTGATTGGGATTGCTTGCAAAAAACACTGACATCTTTACCATGTTGAGTATTCTAATCCAGGAATATGTTATTTTAGATCTTCCTTTGTTTCATTAGTGTTTTGTAGTTTTAAGAACATAGCTCCTGAATCTATTTTGTTAGATCTAAATATAAGTTTTTCACTGGGGGTGGAGGTGGGAGTTGTGCTATTATGAATGATATTGTCTTTTAAATTAAAAAAAAAAATCCAATTGTTAATTTCTGCTATCCAGAAAAATGATTGATTTTTATAAATCTTAAACCTTGTCAAAGTAATTTATTAGTTCTAGGAGCATTTTGGAAGAGTCTTTAAAAAGATAATCATGTTTTCTGTAAATAGAGAGTTTTTTTAAAGAGATTTTATTTATTTCTTCTTCTCTATCTGTATTTCATATTCTTGCATTATCATACTGGCTTGGCCTTTGAGTACGATGTTCAATGGGAGTGATAACGGAGGATGTCTTTGGCACGTTCCTAATCTTAATGTGAAATGATGAATTTTCTCACCATTAAGTGAGAAAATATTTTTGGAGAAAGGCAAGTCATTTTCATAATACAACATTGATATTGATTTTATTTTTTTAAATTTTTTTCCCCAAATATATTTAATTTTTTCAGTGTTACAAGATTTATTGTTCATGCACCAAACCCAGTGCTCCATACTTGCCCTTCTCAATACCCACCACCAGGCTCACCCAACTCCCACCCTCCTCCCCTCCAAAACCCTCAGTTTGTTGCTCATAGTCCATAGTCTCAAACATGGAGGGCATTGTGAGAAGGAAGGGAAAGGTGAATGGGGGGAAACCAGAGGGGGAGATGAACCATGATATTGATTTTAAAGTGATCCTGTAGGAGAGAGCACACAATTTTTCCACGTAAATATAGTATATCATAACTTGGGGCCAGTTAAAAATCTTAAGTTGTCAAAATGCGTTAATATTCCGCTAATCCAGGAGAAGGTACAAAATGCTGTGGTTATGAAGAAACACACGGAGTCACTGAATACTGATGTGCAGCAGACAATAAATAACTATAAATCAGGGCATTCAGACCAGCCCCATATAGTACTTATGAGCTGACAGAGAGGGCTGCTGTCTTGGACAGCCTCCTACATAACCTGCGAGGTCTTTCCAAGTATGAGAAAGCTCTGACCACATCGAAGCCTGTGCTTTGTGAAGTATATGCCAGTCCAGGGTTGGTGACCTGCTGCCTAGTGGTATATTAGGCCGCCAGGATGGTCTGGTAAAGGTTGGCAGAAATATATCTCCCATCCTTGGTGGGGCCACATGATCCTCCTGCCAGAATTTTTTCAGCAGGAACTGAATCTGGTATTCAGTTGAAGGTTTGGAGCCGCAGTTTGCCAGAATGATCAGAAATGTTTTTGCCCCTGGCACTAACCTTTCACTGGTAGAACCGATTGGCCTGGTGAGTGGTTTTCTACGTAAGCAAATGGAAGAGTAAGAAAGAAACAACTATTATTTGTAGATTGTCCTTCTTTGGGGGAACAATTCAGATCACTTTGCTTCTTTCTCATTCTTTTTGGTATTTTTTTGAATTACTCCAACAAGTCTACTTCATTGTGATAATTAAAAGATAAACCAAAGAAGCGATTTTGGCTTGAATAATTTGCGGATAACAATCACAGTTGTTTTTTTTTTTTTCCTCCTCCCTGAATAGTCCCACAAACAATACAAATGTAGCTCACAGTTATTCTTGGGGATTTGGAAATCTCATTTGACTTTTGTGTTTCTTCCCCAATTACCGATCTGGAATTGGAAATTTCAGCTCTACTTGGGTAGAATGGAGGGAACACCCAAATCTTGGCTTAGATTTCTGCTGATTCAACGTGGAACCAGATTGGCATTTAATGGGCAGATTTCATCTGTCATCCGGTGATTGCGGATCCTGAGAGAGAATCCAGAATTTCTTCATGTGCCGAGAGAGCTAATCTGCTATTCCTGTGTGTAAACATACAGACCTGAAGGTCTGGAGAGCTCTGTGACTTGTTCAGATTCTCAAGGATTCTTACAATAAATTCCCAACACAGATCCTCACATTTACTCTGTGATGTGGATTCTGAAATTCATGTTCCACTAATAGTTAAAATGTCTTTAAAAATAAAAACATTTATATTTCCACAATAACTTCTGTTAATTATCAATATTTATGTTCAAATACAACTTATTCCTGCAGCTAAACACTTAAGTTAAATGATTTATAAGTTCATCTTTTCTCCAAATCTCTCCAAAAAGAGTTACTCCGGAGTCACTACAGTCTGTGAACTTTCTCTGTCACTTCCACTTTGCGTCCCTCTTCCTGCTACATGTTTCTCTCGGTTTAGTTGGACAAAGTGAATGTTCCCCTTTGTGGGAGATTTTGTCATCCTTTTGACGTTGCTAAGGACCTCCTTCTTATGTTCTGGAAATTCCCCAGTTGGAATCTTGTTGGGAGGCAGTTTCCTTCCACTAGAAATTTCCATCTAAGGATCGGACAATTTCTCAGCCCCTGGCAGGCAGTTGGGACATCTCATGAGGCTCGGGTTGGATTAATCAAATGCATTCACCCACAGTTTTTGATAGGAACCTAGTTAGTGCTGCACAGTGAAGAACACACTGTATTATTGGTGGCATTGCTACCGGGGCCAGTGTCCAGCATGGGCGACCCACAGAGGCATCAGGGCAACCTTGGCCATCCTGAGTTCCACGGCAGCTCATAGACGGGTCCTGTCTGCTGCCTGATCTCCCTTATCATGATCTGTTTTCCAGACCTGCTTCTCCTGGCTGTTTGTGAGCTATATACAGGGCACTGAATAAAGGTGCCTCCCTTGAGAGAGAGCTCGGTTGGGGAGAATCCCCACCCTGAGGAGCAATTTCCCCTCCGTGCCCAGGCTGTCTAGGACCCAAGCCAAGGGGAAGCACCCTGTCCTTTCCCCTTCATCTCCATCACATTGCCTGCAGGTCCCCAGCCTGGGGATGGGGGTCCTGCTCAGCCCCTCCACCGGCCTGCATTTCCCTGTGATGGCTTACTATCAGATCCTTTTCAGAGGATGTTTGGAATCTATGTTTGTAAAACTGCCAAGTAAGGAACTCAGGGTGAAAAGGAAATAATTTCAGAATTTTTCTTGTTATTCTCAGGTTGCTGGCAATGCAATGATTATGTTTTCCTGTGTTTTAGAAGAAAGTTGTTCGGTACATCTCCTCCATTGAAAGCATCTGCCTGTCTTTCCCTAGCAGTTGAACCAAATCTCTCAAAGTCAGTAGGCAATACATAAAATTTTCCACAAGTCTCCTCCTACCCCCATCCAAATAAATAAACAGAATGTATGGCATTTCCCCCAAAGGCAGCAGGACAAGACATCCTATTTCATGCTTTAGCAATCTGACTAAGGAAACAGATAGATTTTTCTTCCAAATGCCTTCAGGTTATAAAGCAAGCTGATTAAGGCCTTCCTATAAGCCCCACCAGAGAAATAAATGGAGGATGGTGGTTGCCTACCCTTAAAGAGAAAGAGGTCGTGTCTAATATTGACTCTCCTAACCAGTCTGACATGGTGCCTATTTCTCACAGATGTGGCCCTGCCACCCATCTCAATTGCAGGACAGATGAAAGCCACATGGATTTCTGTTTCCTGTTAGCTGAGAATAAATTAAATCATGTTCTTTTCTCCTCTTTACCACTCCTTTGTGGATTCAATCTCGATGTAGACACATCTGACATTTTTTTTAGGAAGGAGTTAATAAATAGCTTTTTTTCTTTATCAAACTGATGTGATTTTTGCTTTTCCTCCCTCCCTCCCATGCCAATGATGTAACACAGAAGATAAGGGGGGCAGTCAAGGGTCGTAATATTAGTGTGATCTTTGAGAGGTTGCAGGAGAGCTGATCATAAATCCTGATGGTCCACAGGTTTGGAATTTTTCCCAGAAACTCCCCAAGTGTGGTGGTGTTCTTCACAAAGAGACTTATTTTACAGGTTTTATATTTTCTTTTACAGGATATTATATTAGTTAAGGTAAAGCTAGCTGTTGTGGCAAATGAAATCCAGTGTCTTGGCAGCTTAACATGAAAAGAAGCTTATGTTTCATTCATGTAGAGTTTGTTTAGTGATGGGGAACGGAGGTGAGTGGGGAGTGGCTTCTGCGTCAGAGTCCAGACTGATGAAGGCCCGGCTGTTCTCAACCTCTGACTTTCAAAGCTGCCTTGGGAGTTCACTTCCAGTCTGGGTTTGGGAGAGAGAGAGAGTGGGAGAGGGGGAGAGACACCTAGAGGGCGGGAGGGAGGGAGGCCGGAAGAGAGAGAGGAGAGAGTTGCAGGGTAGGCTTTGTGCACCAGGCCTGGAGGTGGGGTGCATATCTCTGTACCCATTTTATTGGTCACATGCAACACTGTTGCATGGCTTGGAGAGCTGGGATACATTGGCTAGCGGTGGGTTCAAGAGCAAAGGGTTGGCGAAGCCTCTGGTTTCTTTGGAGGGATTAGAATTTTCATCCGAGACCATTTTGGAATTTAGGACCCAGATCATTGCTATTAGATTATACTGTTCACAGTCTATATTTTTTAAGATTTTATTTATTTATTTGACAGAGAGAGAGAGATCACAAGCAGGCAGAGAGGCAGGCAGAGAGGGGGGGAAGCAGTCTCCCCGCTGAGCAGAGAGCCCGATGTGGGGCTCGATCCCAAGACCCCGAGATCATGATCTGAGCTGAAGGCAGAGGCTTTAACCCACTGAGCCACCCAGACTCACCCAGGTTTATCTTTTATCTTTTATGAATATTTCCTTTTTTTTTTTTAAGATTTATTTATTTAAGTAATTGCTACACCCAACGTGGGGCTCAAATTCATAACCCCGAGATCAAGAGTCACGTGCCCCACTGACTGAGCCAGCCAGGTGCCCTTTTCATGAATACTTCTGTTGGCTTCCTCTTGTGGTCATATTTTTCATCATATGCCAAGGAACCAGGCTTGACTAAAAGGAGAAACCCCAGGTCTGGGGTGGGAATGAGAAAGAAACACAAAAGGATGGGATCTCGGTGGGGGCTGCAGCCAAAGCTGCTAAGACAACATTTATTTGTTCAGGGCAGTTTTATAGGATTCAAGCACAATACAGTCCTGTGGGAGCCACCTCGATCACTGCATTTACAATTCAATAGAACAATCCACATAAACCTCCGGTAAATAAGTTTTCGCATTCAGCGCCCTGCACTACCTCGACTCAGATCAACTAGCTTAAGGGCAAATCTGCTTTTCTAGGCCTGCGACGCCCTGCTATGGGGTTTCCGTGCTTCTGCAAGCTGCATTGTGGCAGTGCTCTAGGGCCGACCCGTCGTGGGCAGGGCTGGTCCCTGACCTCGCCCTAAGACCTCAAGGACCCTGTCAGCTTGCTGTCTGGTCACCGCGATCATATTATGTAGAAGTATTTCAACTTGTTCCTATACTGCCAGGCTTTTTTCCATCGTGCTGCCCTATTTCTGTGCTCATAATTTAATCTTCCAATCAGAAGGAACTATACCCTGAAGTGTGTCCCAACCACCCCTCCCCCCTCCCCCTCCCCCCTCCCCCCTACCCTCCACCTCCCCACCCCCAGCAGATTATATGAGTGTTTTCTAAGCCCTTAACATGCCTAAGACGTTTTTTTTCCTGTTGTCTTGACAACTTGACTGTGTCAAGTGTTACATATTGGGGGCTGGCTCTCATATACGGGCAATCTAAATCATACAATAATTTCACTTGTCGTGAACTGACAAGAATAAAGAAATTTCCACGCTTCCTCCTTTAAATGTCCGTCAGCAGTTTCTCCTTTCAGAAGAGTAACTGAGGAAGAAAAAAAAAAAATCCCCAGAGAAGGAATATTTACTGAAGGCGAGACTGATCTCCTTATGTTGAAAATTCCAGAAAATCCTGCATCTTATAAAATCGTTAAAAGCGTGACACTGTGCATTATTAAATTGCTACTCACTATTCACAGAGTCTATCAGTGGCTAATATACCTTGTAGGAACTTATCAAAAGACTTATTAGTTGCTAAAAATATTCACCCAAAGAGAGCTTTGTGCCCACTTGAGAAAAAAGAATTCTTTTAAGATGTTTAAATCTACATGTTGTAATAACATTACTCCCGCTATCTCCTATGGAATGTATTTTTTTAGAGAAGTTTTATTTTATTTGGGGGGCAGGCAAGGTTAACCAGTGTTAGTTTACACGTTTCAGATTTAGTGAAAAAGAATAATGAAAGCGAGGCTCAGCTGACTCTGTTTTTTCCCCCCCAGCTGAGCAGATGTCTCACTCATGCCAGAAATTGTAAGTATATAGATAAGGAGCAATTTTTTATTTATTTTGAAGTTACTTTTTTGTTGCATTTCTTGATCATATTTTTATCTGTTGGCTCTGTAATGTTGATATATCTGCATTTCTAGTTGTACTTTAATAGAATGTTTGCATTCTTTTCTTAATTTTACAATGTGTGAGATCAGGCTTTTTAACTCTGGGGCTTAAAATCTCTTGTCTTATCTAGAGCCATTAATAGGAATTCTTACAAAGCTCAGGTTGCTTTGGGGGATATAGATTGAAAGATAAACGAATATTTTAGCCTCTCAGAAAATGTCTAGTTTATAGAGTTAATTACCTTCTATGACCCTACTGGACCCTGGTTAATGAGGTCAATAGAGATCTTAAAGGAATCATGGACTTGAATTTGACTCGGGAGCCAGTGATGATGACCCATGGAAGACAGATACCCCTTGGATTAAATAGAGAGTTGGCTTCTGTGTCTCTTGCTGACTCTCCTCTGACTAATTTCTCCTCATCTGTTTCATTAACTCTCCTTCCTTCATCAGCCCCTTTGATTTTAGGCTTTCTCAGAGGTCAGTCCTAGGCTCACTTTCCTTCTTACTCTACACGTCCTCCTTGGGATAATCTTGACTATGTCCATGGATTCAACCACCCGTGAAGACAAAGACTCTCAAATCTCCACCCACGTCTAGATCTCTCTCCTGACTTACAGGTCTCTGAGAGCTCTGTCCTTTGGTTACCTTTCTTCCATAAACCAATGTTTCAAAGCCAGTGTTGATGAAAGTGGTACAGTGCGCATGAGAAATGGCTTTCTTTTACATTGATTTGGTAAGGTAAATTGAGATTCTTCTAAATCCTTTTGGAGGAAAATTTGGCACGTCTACCTAATTTTAAATGGGCATTCTCTTTAACCCAGAAATTCTACTTCAGAATAATCCTAAGGAAATTATCCTAAGGAAATAATTGGATATGTGAATCAAATATATATATACAAAGTATTGCTATATTGTTTGTAATATCAAAAAATGGGATCCTCTTCAATTATGAGATATATGTAGCCATGAAATTGTCATGTGTGTTTATTTATAGAGACATAAGCAGTTATTTCTTCTTTTTTTTTTTAAGATTTTTTATTTATTTATTTGACAGAGAGAGAGAGATTACAAGTAGGCAGAGAGGGAGGCAGAGAGAGGGGGAAGCAGGCTCCCTGCTGAGCAGAGAGCCCAATGCGGGGCTCGATCCCAGGACCCTGAGATCATGACCTGAGCCGAATGGCAGAGGCTTTATCCCACTGAGCCACCCAGGTGCCCAACAGTTATTGCTTCTAAGTTGTTAATAGAAAAGGGAAGGCTATAAAACATTACAGATGTTATGACCCAATTTTTTTTTCACTGTATTTTTCTTTTTTTTCTTTCTTTTCTTTTCTTTTCTTTTCTTTTCTTTTCTTTTCTTTTCTTTTCTTTTCTTTTCTTTTCTCAGTGTTCCAAGATGACCCCATTTCATAAAAAATATGTTTATGTACATTTCATCATAAAAATTCTGAAAAGTTATACGATGGAATGTTAACAGTTATCTCTGGGTGAATCTGATGAGGTTACTGGTGATTTTCTCTATAATTTATTGTATTTTCTCATTGTTATTTATAACTTGCTATAGAATATATATATGGTAGGTATGTATTGTTTTTACAATTAAGAAAAGCCATAAGCGTATTTTTATTTTGAAAAATAAGTGAGTTATTGCTTTAAAGAATATCTACGAATACTTGTGGGAAAATAATCCTTCCATGTATTAAAATTGTTGAAAGGAAGTCTATCTAGAACTCAGACTTTTCTCTCATGTGTTCTAGTTTATTTTACTCAACAAATGTTTATTGAGTCCCTATGATGCACCATCACTTTATCCAACTTATTGAGCATTTCTACCTGGATGTCTCCCCTGTTCCTGAAGTCAGTATGTCTAAAACTAAATGTACCCTCATATTTTTCTCTTCCTATGTTCCCAGTCTCACTAATACAGGATCCTCACCAACCTAAGTGGGAAATCTGGGGGTCATCATGAGGCCTCTACATACCTCACCCACCACATTTAGTCACGTACAAATCCTATAGCTTCACTGTTCTTTACAATCTCTCTCCTCTTCTCCATTTCCTGTTCAACAGAACTGGTTAAGGTCCCTAATCCTTGCCTCCTTGGATTGCTGCAGTTGTCTGCTATACTCCTTGAGCCTTCTACTCTTGAAATCCTAAAAGCACACCGCCATGCTTTTGCTTAGATCACTCCTTCTTCTTCCTATTCCTCTTCTTCCTCCTACCTAGTTCTCCAGGAAATTGGCCAATCATCTTTCAAGGCTTGGGTCAAATGCCACCTTCTAACATTTCTGTTAGAATTGGCAGATCTTTCCCTTGTGCTCCTTATTGGAAAACCCCCAATAGGTCTCCTAATAATGATGGTAATAGTTAACATTGACTGAGCTTTCACTGTAGGTCAACCACCATTAAAAGTGCTTCATATGTTTTATCTGATTCAACACTTACAACCACCCAATAAGATAGACGGTTTTATTATCTACATTTAATAAAGAAAACTGAAAGGAACTAAAGTTCAGAAAGTTTAATCAATTTGCCAAAGGTCAAACAACCCGTAAATGGCAGAGCTAGGACTTGAATCCAGTCTTGCTTGAGAGCCTGCATCCTTGCCTCGAAGAGTGGTCATATACACGTGTGTCCTTAACCCATACTTTATTATAGCATAACATGTTACTATATATTTCTTTTTCCATCAATACCTGTGGCTCCATGCAAGGGCCACACAGACAACCTCAATAAAGGTGTGCTGACCAATTGATTACGTAACTAATCTTTCTGAGATGGGACATCTCACCCAAAGGGAATTAGCACCGTTTAAACATTTTTGTTGCTTATTTTGTTTTTATCTGGATGAGCGCTGAGGCCCTTTTTATTGTCAGAATATGATAGTGTTTTGTTCTCCCTTACTTCTTGCTTAAAAGGCTAGACTCTACCTTGTGATAAAGAAAACATCTAGAGAATCAGCTGATCTAGCCCATGCGCACTGAGCGTAATGGAAATTGAGAAATGGTGTAGATGATCTTTATGGAAAACTCAATGCTCTTAGAAAAATGGTAAAAATTGGTTCTCAATTTATCTGAGAAGGATTGAGAAACCTCACTCAAGACATTGTGTAAAAATGGCATCTCTCTTTGTGAATATTTAGAAGAAAACTATAAAACCATTAAGTCGAACACCCACCATTTCAGATTTCTGTAAGTACTAACGATAGTTCAGTGGACCTCAGGAGTCAGGTTCATATCCGCCATCTACATATCTTTTAAATCCTTCCTTCCTTGGAGTTGTTACCTCCTGAATGCAGGCCTGGCAATTGCTTACTCGTTGGTGCTTTTCCTTTGTGCAGCCTGCGTACTGCACACAATGTTTCTGAAACACAATCATCTCATGTGATGATGCCTCCTCAAATCTCTGATGCCTACCCATTGTCCCAAGAGTAAAAGTCATACGCTGTTGCCAGGTCCCTACAATGGCTGCCATCCGGGCCTCGGTGCCCCCTGACTCTACCTCTTGCTTCTGCTAGTCACATGTCCATCATGTGAAAAGGGCTGCCATTCTTTAGATATTAAGCTTTCTCTGCCTAGAATGTCATTTACTCTTCTTTACCTAGTTTTTGAGATCCAACTGTAATTTCTCTACATCTTCAAGGAATTTCTTTTGTTTAGTTGGGCATTTTCTCCACTATGTTCCCATAATGCTTTGTGTACTTGAACCTTAATTACCTGTTCACTTGATACATTTACCTCCTTTGAATATGACTTATTTGAAGTCAGGGCCAATCTTATTTCTTACTTTTGTCTTACAGCCTTGTGAAGTAGTGCTTCACAAACTTCAATGTGCACACAAATCACCTGAGATCTTGTAAAATGAGGATTCTGACTCAGCAGGTCTTTCAGGGGCCAAGCCAGCATTTCTAACAAGCTCCCTGAAGAATGCCAATGCTGTTGGCCCCTGGATCACACTTAGAATAAATAGCAGGGAGGTGTATTTTGAGAAGTTACTTTTTCAATGAATGAACCAAAAGAAAAAAAAAAAAAGCCGAAAATAGAACATATTGTCAAATTGTGTTCTGCTTTATTTTTAACTTTTTTAAAATAAATGATTAATATTTTCATTCAGTCTATGTATCAGTATATTTTCGGAGCTTAACATTTCCTCACATTTTAATATTGTTAAATTATTTTCTCCTTTAAAATTTCCCCCTCTTGGGGCGCCTGGGTGGCTCAGTTGTTAAGCGGCTGCCTTCAGCTCAGGTCATGATCCCAGGTCCTGCGATGCAGGCCTGCTTAAAATTTCCCCCTCTTAAAATTAAATTTAGGACTTGTTTCAACCAGGGCCAATACTACATAAATCTGTTATGACAATGAGGCA
This sequence comes from Procyon lotor, assembly GCA_028646535.1. Taxonomy (NCBI): domain Eukaryota; kingdom Metazoa; phylum Chordata; class Mammalia; order Carnivora; family Procyonidae; genus Procyon; species Procyon lotor. Next base: position 7,128,502 of record CM053609.1, read on the forward strand.
AAAATTTAAGTCTTGAAATATGATTCATTTTTAAAAAAACATTTTTGTAGATACTACTGGTCCTATTTTAATCACAGCCAATATTGCATAGAATCACAGGAGAGTGGGGTAAAGTGTACCATCAGAAGTTAATCAGTGTTTACAGGGCATTCCCTCAGAATGTACTTAGTTATGTTTTGAATGAGTATTTTTTTTTTTTAAAAGATTTTATTTATTTGACAGTGAGAAACACAGCGAGAGAGGGAACACAAGCAGAGGGAACGGTAGCGGGAGAAGCAGGCTTCCTGTCGAGCAAGGAGCCCGATGCGGGGCTTGATCCCAGGACCCTGGGATCATGACCTGAGCCAAAGGCAGATGCTTAACGACTGAGCCACCCAGGCGCCCCTGAATGAGTATTTTTTAAAAAAGGAATTGAGTTGGACTTTAAAGATGAGTACTTGCTTTTCTTTAGTCACTGGCTAATCCTGTTAATATTTAATTTACAGGTCCGCCACACAAAGCAATTAGCTCACTACAATTTGGTTTATTTATGCTCAAAGTTAGCATTTCCACATTCTTTTC
>CM053609.1:7129562-7154022 GCA_028646535.1 Procyon lotor
TAGCCAACAACCCTCCTTTCCCAAGGGACCAGGCAGAGTGCCCGCTTGTTCTTAAGTATGGGTTTTAGTTCCCTATGATCCCATGGAACCACGCAAGCCAATCCCACCCCCCTTCAGGAACCAAGAAGCACTTCATCCTCTTCATACTGCAGAGCCTCCCTCTCTCTGTCCCTGGTTTTTCACGCTGCTCCAAGCACAGCCCCTGAGGGGCCCCGCCCGGCATGTAATGTGTTCCTCTCCCAGCTGTGAGTAGATTTAACTAATAAACCACTGCCAATCTCATCTGTTGAGTGGCGGGTGTCGTGTGTGTGGCCACCCCCATGGCCCCAGAGCACAGAGCCCCCTCACCGTCGGTTGGGGTGAAGAGGAGGCAACTAACACGTGCATTTCCTGTAACAGATACAACCTCCATAGGGGGGAGATGAGGCTGATTCCAGGGTTTTGAAGCGAAAGCAAACACAAAAGTATTGCACCACGCGGATATTTAATTATACCCAACAAGCTCCAAACCTAATATTGAAACAGACAGGAGTCTCGAATGTAAATACCACAATTTCAATCACTTGAAATCCATGCACTATGTTAATTACCATTCTAAAAGAGAGCCCAGAGATAACAGGCTTTCAAACCAGGGGAAGAAGCAAAACCTATTGGTGTAACACAGACTTCCGCAGTTCATCCAAGCAGGTGAGACTGTCTTTAAGGAGGGACCCGCTGGGCTCTGCAGGGCCCTCTGCCCACCTTACCATTTCCGCCTGTCTGCGGCACTCTCTTCTGCATCCACCGACATATCCTGGGTCCTTGTGGCACATTTTAGGAGTGAGCGGAACTCCCAGGTTGGGAAATAAGCCAAAGGAGATCTCGATTTCAATTATCCTTGCCACAGATGATCTGTGTCACTGTGGTTAAGTAACTGGGAGCGAGGTTGTCCTGGACAAATCCAGAGGGTGCACAGCTTTGTGAAACAGGTTCCCAGGCTCTCCCACAATTGGCCTCACAGGTGTCTGGCTCTACCTTTCAGCACCTGAGATGATCAAAGACGGGGGAAATGAGAGCTAATGCAGGTAAATATGCTTCCCCTGTGTCAGTGATGGTTGAGAATGAACTGAAAAACAGCATGACTTCTGGCCTCAGATGTGCATTCTGGAGGCTTCGATGCGTGCACTGAGCATGGGCTGCTGCACTTAGCTGCAGTGAGAAGACACGGGCAGATTTTCTCCCTCAGGACACTGCTGCGCTCTCTGTGGCTCAGAAAGGCCTAAAAGCTTACTGATTTCTCACTTAGCTCCAGCAATTGGCCAACAGTGTGAGACCTCTCAGGGCATGAGAAGCCTCCAAAGAGCTGGGATACAACCCCTTGACTGAAATTGGTCTTGCCCCGAAATGTGGGAAGATTGGGCCAACCCCCAGTTGTCTCCACTAAAATTCATCTTGCTGACACTTCAGTTCTCTTGTCTCTGGCCCTAGAAACAATGTTTCTGTCAGTGTTACAGGGAACGGATTTAAATTGCAGGTTCCTGGACCTCTGATATGCCCTAGCTAGGTACCGAGGAGAGGTACAAGGTAACAGCATCCACCTCTACAAGGATAGACGAGGAGAATCAGTTATAAGACAGGGTCACGGTGCTGTGACAGCCAAGGACAGAGGGCTCTGGAGGACTTTGGAGGGCACTTTGCCCAGGCCTTGGAGCATTCAAACTAGGAAGTGACAGGCATCAGGCATCCCTATGTCAGCGATGTCGTACCATCTCCAACTAAATGGAAATCATCACTCCCCAAGTCTGTTCCTCATCTGTGTTTGTGAAAAATGAAGAGTGCCCACTAGTAGAATGAAAAGTAACAGGATATAAACCTTAAAAACCGTAAATAAGAGAAAAACTAAAAGGGAACTTGAATGTTTAGAAAGTCAGTAAGTAGAAAGAGGATGAAACGTCAGACTTTAGGAAAAAAAAAACATAAAAGAAAGCGAGAATTATACGCAACAGGATGATAATAATAGCAGAGTTTAAAAAACAAATTCTCTTGGCCTGGGTAAAAATAAAACTCCTACCATAAGCTTTTCATGGAAAGGGACATAAAGTGATTTAATGCCAAGTCAGATACAAAGTTGGTTGGCCAAAATACTCTAAACAAATATAAACAGACCTTAAATGTAGGCAATGCAATACTAGGCAAGGTAAAATTCAAGCAAGCCAGGTGCAAAAAGAAAAGAGAAACATTTTAAATTCATCAAAGGTATGTTTCACCAAGATTTCAAAACCACAATGAACCCTGAAGCATCAAACAACCTCACATCAAAGTGTGTAAAGCAAAAAGCTTAGAAATATAAGCATTCGACAAAGCTGTAATTAAGGTGGGAAATTTTTAAACATCTTTCTCTAAATCTGACAGATCAAGTAAACAAAATTAAGTGAGTTTAAAGATATACTTTATTCCGACCCAATTACTTTGAACTGAAAGCTTATTTAAAATTAATTTGTTGGGATGCCTGGGGGGCTCAGTGGGGTAGAGCCTCTGCCTTCAGCTCAGGTCATGATCTCAGAGTCCTGGAATCTAGCCCCGAATCAGGCTCTCTGCTCAGCAGGGAGTCTGCTTCCCCCTCTCCCTCTTGTGATCTCTCTCTCTCTGTCAAATAAATAAATAAATAATCTTTAAAAAATAATAAAATAAAATTAATTTGTCTTCAGGAACAAAGAGAAAAAAAAACAATTTGAAAATGAGCAATGGACTTGAATAGACATTCTTCCAAAAATGATATGCAAATAGGCAACAAACACCTGAAAAAATGCTCAACACCATTAGCCATTCGAGAAATGCAAATCAAGGGGTACCTGGGGGGCTCATTCATTTATGCATCTGACTCTTGATTTTGGCTCAGGTCATGAGCTCAACGTCGTGAGATGGAGTCTCATGCTGGGCTCTGCACTGGGTATGGAACCAGTCTAAGATTCCTCTCTCCCTCTTCCTCTGCCCCTACACCCACACGGCACCCAGCTCATGCTCTCTCTCTCAATCTCTCTCTCTCTAAAACAAAAAACAAAAACAAAAAGAAAAGAAAAGACATGCAAATCGAAGCCACAGAATACCATTTCACAACAGTATACTAGAATAACTATAATAAAAATAATCCGTGAATAATGTGGAGAAACTAGAATGCTCCTATATGATTAGTGGGAATGTAACATGGTTACATTGTAACCACCTATGTAATGGTTTGTAATGTAACCATTACAGTAATGTAATGTAATGTAACCATGAATGTAACATGGTTAGTGGCAATGGCACAACCACAATGGAAAGCAATTTAGCAGTTCCTCCAAAAGTTAAACAGAACAACCATATGATCTAGCAACCCTACTCCTAGGTAGATCCCCCAAACAATTGAAATCAGGGACTCTCGCAGTCCTTGTTCCCCCGTGTTCATTGTTCACGATGTCCTAAAGGTAGGAACAATCCTAGTGACTGTTGGCAGTTGAATAGATGAAGAAAATGATTCTATTTATATAAAATACCTAGCAGAGGGGCTCCTGGGTGGCTCAGTTGGTTAAGTGTTAACCAGTTGGTTAAGCCTTCGGCTCAGGTCATGATCACTGGGTCCTGGAACGGAGCCTGGAAATGGGGCTCCCTGCTCAGTGGGAGGAGCCTGCTTTTCCCTCTCCCTCTGCTGCTCATTGTGCTCTCTCACCGGCTCTCTACCTCTCTCTCAAATAAACAAATACAATCTTTAAATGAATTAATTGATTTATTTAAAAATGGAAACATCTGGCAGAAGTAAAATCACAGCCACAGAAAGTACAGTGAGGGGAGGAGGACTCAGTGGGGAGTTATCGCTAACCGACCCAGAGTTTCTGTCTGTGGTACTGAAAAAGCTTTGAGAGCAGTGTTGATGGTTGCGCACCTTTGTCAATTACGTAATGCCACGGACTTTTTCAGTTAACACAGCAAATTTCATATTCTATATTTTACCACAATAAGAAATATTTTTAAAAAGTAAATCTGTCCCTTTGTAAGAGATAAAGTATGTTTTGGAAAAAGGATTAGAGATAAAGAGTAAAGAAAAAAAATGGAACTGCTTGATTTTAATATTTAATATGATTTAATATTTAATATTTAATATGATTTAATATTAACTCAAAATTTGCCATCACGTGCCATAAATGCACTTTCCCAGTATCAAGAGCTTCATTTTTCTCCACTCACTCCTTCCTTTCTTCACTCAACCTTCATTTGTTCATTCTTGGACAACAAATAAGTATTTCATATGTTCCAGACTGTGGACCTTTCGCACTTAATTGTTTGACTTATTAATAAAGGCCCAAAACGAAAACACCACAGAACTGGATCTGTCGATAAAAATACTCATTTGTGGGGCATCTGGGTGGCCCAGAGGAACTCTTGGTTTCAGCTCAGGGGGTGATCTCAGGGTCCTGGGATCAAGTCCCACACTGGGCTCCAAGGTTAGCATGGAGTCTACTTGAGATTCTCTCTCCCTCTCCTTTTGTTCCTCCTGCTCATGCTGTTCAAATAAAATCTTTAAAAAATTTCTCATTTGAATTTATGTCAGTTCTTCAGAGGCCCGAGGCTGCTATCATTTGCTAAATTCTTGGGCCCCTGAGAATTCCCATGAAGGACGAGGAAATGAGCTTTCATTTTATGCCAAGCACATCAATGAATGTTTTATTAAAATCTTTGAAACCTTTTACTGTTAGGAACCATCACCTTATTTTACAGATGAGGAATTACACACAGAGAAGTCTAATGAGTTGCCCAAGGACCCACACGCACGAGCAAGTGTTAAGAGTCAGAGTGGAATCCGACCTTCCCGGATTCCGAAGTCCAGGCTTCTCCAAACATATTATGCTGCTTCCCTTGGCTGAAGGGTAACTCAAAGAGACAAACATTGTTAGATTTGATGATAAATTATTATCTTCATTTTATAGAAGGGAACATGGAGACTTACGGAGTTCAAATAACTTGCCCAAGTCTCACAGCTAAAAAGCAAGGGACCAGGAAAAAATATTTTCATAATAAAAAAATAATAATAATAATAAAAAAATAAAAAGGTGGCAATATTTCGAAATCCCTTAGAGCTTAAAACAAACATGTCAGAATTAAGTTTTTCTTTGCTTTGTTTGTTCTTTTCTGTCCTCTCAGAGACCAGCCACTCTGGGTGGGCTTAGCACTGTTTTTCTGGGTCACCTGTCCCTCGATGGCCACTGTAAGGAAGGGCCTGCCTCACCTTCAGGTCTGTGAAGGCTTTCTATAGCAGAATCAAACTAGAAGGGAACTTTAGACTTTGTTCTTCCTGCCAGGTGAGCTGTAGGAACCTCAGAACCTTGACCCAGGGATGTGAGCTTAATAGAAACATTAGCTACAGTTTTGGAGGCTGCCTCTGGGACTCGCCGAGACCTGCAAGAGCCTTCCAGAATCTGTGCTCTCTGTGTCTTCCCAGGCATAGAGCTAGACAACCTCTTCCATCCTTTTGCATCCAGATGTGGCCATGTGATGAGTTTTGATAATGGAACAGCCACAGAAGCAACGTGTGGTTGAGACTGGTGTAATTTCTCCATGCTCCCTCTTTCCCCGGATGCCTTCCCATCCGTAGTCTGAATTCAGAGGATGATATGGCTCTAGAAGATAATGGAAACAAATAATGACAGTTGCCTGGAACCTTGAATGACCACCTGGTGCTGAGCCCCTCACCCACAACTCACACTGGACCAGACATGAGAAATAAACTCACGTTGCATGAAGCCACCGAGACTTAAGGGTGTTGTACTGTGTAGGTAACATTGTCGACAACAACCATAGCAGTAGGCGTCATGATCCCCATTTTGCACACATGATAACAATAGTTGGAACTCACGGAACCTTTCTTATATGCCAAGTATTCTAATTTGATCTCTCGCTCTCCTTACTTTACAAACGAGGTAAATAAAGAGCCAACAGGTTAAGTGAACTGTTACTCTTGCAGCTGATGCTTGATGAAGCCACAACATGACTCCATGTCTGAATATTCCAGCCCCAGAGGTGGGCTTCAGGGATGGGCAGGCTCTGCCTAAATGGAGTGGGCAAGGGCCCTCTGTGCCTTCTTGTCAACCATTTCCTCTCTCATCCCCTGCATCACAACAAAAGCCTTTTGATTTCTGAGTTTGAGGAATGGAGCTTGTGGTAAAATTTCAACCACCGCAAATGGGTCTGGCCATTAAACAGCTTTCAGAGAGAGCACAGTTTATGGAGGGTGCCAATGACCTTGGCATCAGGATTGGGGTCACTAATGCATTATTTTGCCCCACCACTTTGGTTCCACCAAATAGTGAATTTAGAAATAAAGGAATAAATGGAAAATCGAGTCTTGGAATAGATGACTGCTATACATTTCATGAGGCTGTGATAAAAGGAAGTGCATCTGGACCCTTCTGGAAAATATGTTCTACTGGAAGTGCTCTACATTGTTTAACAAATCTAACTGTCTGCATGCTTCCATACTCGTAGCAACCACTGACCTCCCCCGGTTTATTTTTGCAGGAGTGTGAAGCAGCTGAAAACGGAGATGCATGTGAGTCACGTCTGCTGAAAACAGGAAGGTGAATCTGTTGCCCCTTCTGCTCCGCTGCCGTAGTCCCCCCCAAATTGTCTCTGGGCTCCTGCCCCTCTTCCTGTTAGCGTGAATTCCCCTTTGATGTGGCATGACGGTATTTCTGGCTGACCCATTAGCTGTTATTCTAGCTTCTTACAACATTTTCACTGATGTTGAAAAATTATAATAATTCTTAAAACTGTTGACATTGATTACAGAGAAAACAGATGTAATCCTGACACTTACTAGTTACACGTTCTGTTCCAAAGCGCTCTGGCCTCATTTTTCTCCTAGTGAAATGAGGTCATTGGTGTAGATCTCTGGGGCTGCCTAATATCCAGCAAGCGGATTTATACTTGCATGTGACTGGAGGATATGAAAGGAGAATTCAATGGGAGGTGCAGAGTGGGTGGGAGCCCAGTGTAGGGAAGAGGCCCCTCGAGGTGCCATGACACAGTTCTCACAGAATGCCTATTCCTTTGGCCAATAATGTGGGATTGTTAAGAGTTTTAACTAATTCAGTGATTACATAGTCTTTCTATTTGGAGTACATTTGTGTCATCAACCTTTTCCAAAAGTCATATGACAATTTATTTGACAGACCAGAAGGGAACAATGCAGGTAAAAATTTGGGGGCTCTCCATGGGAGATTTTCTAGCTGAGACCTTGACAACAACCACACAGTTCCTCCTTGTAAGTTTGACACTTCACGCTGTGATGTGTGAGTCTGAGATTCATAGATGTATCTTTTCTCCAGGCCCTTCCTGGCTTGCTTTGATGGCATCCGTAATTAGCTATTTCCTGCCCCTATTAAACTCTCCATATTATCACCACCATTCTGGCTAAAGCAGTCTCAAGAGGCCAGCGTTAATGAAACAAGGATTGGGAGATCCGTCTTCATTAAACAAAAAACAGAATAACTGGGAGAGTTAAGATGGAAAAATAAACTACAGTGTGGGGAGCCCAATGAGAATCATTTACACACATTTAGAATTTAATTAAAGGCATGCCCTAGTCTGCTATTTCAAGTTCTGGAAAATGTTTCCGCTTCCATACACATTCCATCTCAAGTTATGACTGTGATCCATTGGTTCATTGTTTTGGAGTAGAGTGTCTGAATTTCTAAAATTGTATGAGAACATGAATTGTACATTTCATGTTGCGGAAACAGAATGATATCCTATTTGACTCAATTTCTTCTTCTAATTCCACATCAGTAGAATATATGGGCATGGACCAAGCATTATTTGCCTCCATTTGAAGTTGCTCTAGAAAGTGGGTTTTATCTAAGATGAATAGCTCTAGACTCCAGACTTGTGATGAGAAAAATGGACTATTCATGTCCCTTCCTTCGTTTTAGAAATGTTTCCATGTTGCATTGGTGACATGTGCAAATGTAAAACACTACCCATCAAATCTGCTCCCATAGCACAGCTGGTATGACCATGAAAGTGACCACTTGCCAAGATATAAAGGAAGAAAAATGCCTTAACTCAGGGGATACATCCAATTTGAACGCTTCTATGTCTTGTCCTTTTTGCTTCTTTTGGCTGCAGACTTGAAGCATCTCCATGAGTGATGTGTTTAATTGGAAGAAAGGGATATTATATGGATGTGCACAAATTAGCAAGAGAGGGCAATTTAATTACAAAGGAGGCAGGACTCTTACAGAGAAATATTGATGACTCTGTCCTGAAAGTTTGCACCTCATCTGAAATGTATTGGAGTGGAAAACTAAAGAGATTAGAAAGGTAGTTCAAATGTGTAATGTAAGTGCTATTTTTGCTCATGAACTAAAGGCATTTTATAATCATTTTCTCAGTAATCTTCCCCCATATGCTACTAACCAGATCTATAACCTCTACAACTCATAACCCAGCTCTATAACCAGCGAAACTATAATCCACCGACCACCAGATATAAGCCGGTATTGATTAGATGCCTCCCTTCAGCAGATGGGCATTGATTCTCCTTTTATTTTACCAGGTGCCAGGTAAGCTCTGGAGATGAGAAGATGAAAAAGACACAACCCTTTCTTTCAAGGAGCTTACAGTCTAGTGACAAACATTAAATGAGTCACAGGGATCAATGCTATACGGTAGATAGAGTGTGAGGTATGGTTGGGGGGGTTCCCCAAAAGACAGAGCTGTCATGCATTATCTCTTTGAACTCTTCTTAGGTGATTCTTATCTCATTTTAGCAGACTAGGAAACCAAAATGTTGGAGATTATCACACACTTCCAAGGCTTAGGCTTCTTCTACTCTACCAAGGAAGGGAAACATTAAACCTCATTTTCTACAGAAAGAGATAAGACCACCACCCTGGGGCGACAAGTAGTTTGGTTGGATAAAAACAAAAGCACTAATACTTATTGATCACTTACCAGCTTCCAGACAGTTCTAAGTGCCTCTCATGTATTAAATTATTTAATCCTTTCGCTGCCTATTAAATTAGGTGACATGATTATCATCCTCACTTTACTAATGAGGACAAAGGATGCGAAGTACCCTGCTTAAACTGACTCAAATGATAGAAATTTGTGGCATGAGGTTGTGAACCCAGGCAGTTTGGCAGAGTGCTGAGAAGTGAGAAGGTACTGGGGTGTCTCAGGGTTGCAGGGGTTTCCAATAGAAATGCTCTTGGTGGGGGCGGTGGCGGGGAGGGGTGGGGAGGAGACAGGAGCCAGGTTCTTTCGGAAGACAAGTCCACTGGGAGGTATTCAGTCCCGACTGTATATAATGTGGGTAGAGCTCAGGACCTCACTAGTTGGAAGACCGAGGAACATTCTGGAAAGACAGCCTACTAAGGAAAGAGCAAGTTAGAGGGGCAGCATTTGAAAAAAAGGCTGCGTGTAAGCTATGAAATGCCTGTATTCTGGGCTCTTAACTCCTGGTGGGGCTCTGCCTATCTTCCTGGAGCCTTAGTATATATGTTTCATCACTGTATGCCTCTCCACAGGTTCCCACCTGTGACTTATAACGCACAAAGCTCTTTCTGTGTGTCTCACAGAACTTTCCAAAGCCCAGGGAATAGGCTGGGTAGCATTTAGAAATATCCTGACTTTATAGATAATACAATAATGGTTCAGGTAGAGATGGCTTACTGAGGATTAGTTAGGGGGTGACGGTGGTGGTTTATAACCTCCTCTGGAACTTCCCAGGTAGAATCCCAACTTGGCCCCCATTCTCAGAGGTCAGAAAGAGACTGAAGAAAGAGGCAGTCCACTCCAGCTTGGAGGGAGGTGGGTTTAACAAGCAAGGAAACTTGCATACAAGGCTTGTCTTGGGGGCCCTTGAGATGAGTAAGTAGATCTTCTTTACTTGCCCATCAAATCTTAAAAATTTATACAGAGGTCTTAACTGTGTTCAATCGGGTACATGTCCCTGATGGGCTCAACAGCACATCACTCTCTCAAGGCTACATCCTTGGGGCAGCTTCTGAGAGTGGGAAAGTCAAGCAGAGAGCACATTCCAGGGATGGGGAGGAAGTGAAGAGCCCTCCATTGCTGGGTCCAGCTCATGGATCAATGGGCAATCATGTCCTCTCAATGGCCTTCCCCAACAGGCAACTACTAGCCCTTCCCTTTTCAAGATCATGGGCTTAGAATCTGGCTCACATTCAAATCCCCGGACAGCCATTTACAAGCAATGTGACTTCACACAAGTTACATAACCTTCCTGTCACTTAGTCCTCTGGAATTTGGATCAGAAACCCAAAACTTATTGAACTGAATGAAGTCATGTGTGTATATGATACATGCTTAGGAAATGATAGCTTTTAAAATCGTTAGTAATTGAATAATGTGTTTCTGGTGGGTAGGGGGATCATTTGAATTAAAGGATTCCTGGTTAGAGGAAGAGGTTTAAACCTTCCCAAAGGAGCTCGAATGGATGCATTAGTCAGAACACGATGGTGTGCAGTCCAGGATGAAGAATGAGAGTACCAAAGGAGAAAGAGATTGGCCCATTCTCAGGGTAAGGAGAGGAGAGCGAATTCGAAAACCCTGTCCCGGAGCTCTTCGCTGCATGGCGCCCCCTGCTGTTACTCCCCATCACTGGTCAACCATTTACACCGCTCACACCTTTCAACGGAACCCACTCCCTGGGCTCTCTGGTGGACTTCTGGGAGAGTCCCAGAGTACCCAAAGTTCTCTCTCTGCGTGGAATTCTTCTTACCCCCCACGTCTCAACCAAAGCTTTCGTGTATAGTCACAAACCAGTGTCAGTGAAGCTTAAGTACTTTTGTTTTATGAAAAGGCAAGGTGGTAAGGGTAGTAAGCAAAGCATGTTTATAAACCCCCATAATCCCATCAGCCAGAACTGGGACTAACACACACAGGGCTACACTTGCTTCCAGTATTTTGTCAGTTTGTCTAAACACACCTGTGGACATCCCCGAGTGCATGTGTGAACACCTGTTTTTCTGAATAGCCCCGCCCTTTACTCCCCCTGCTAACAGCCCAGCCCTTTCTGCTTTGGAGAAGCGGCAATTCCCCACTCCCACCACGCAGGCGCCCGGAGGGCTGCTGGTCAGAAGACCCCAGCCTCCGAAGCCTCCACGGTCATTGTTATGTGACCCAAGCCCGCAGTCTGATCTATCCCCAGGAACTGAGTAAGTGCCTGTAATAAGAAAAGTTTATTTGTCCACGTTGATTGCTGAGATGGAGAAATGTTAGCTCCTGTTCATTTTAAACCCTAATAATAAATTATTTGTTTGCTTGTTTATTTTAGAGGGGGGAAGGGCAGAGGAAGAGGGAGAGAGAGACTCTTAAGCAGGCTCCATGCCCAGGGCGGAGCTGGGTCTGGGGCTCAATCCCAGGACCCTGAGATCACCACGGGAGCTGGAACCAAGAGCCAGATGCTCAACCCTTGAGCCATCCAGGAACCCCTAAAAGATTAAAAAGATTTAAAAGAGAAATTTAATGAAATAAAATTGTCTACTAAACAAAGCTGAAAATGCTTTGGATTGAAAAAATGTCCACAGCACTTAACAACAAGGTAATAATACTATCATATCCTAATGAGTTTCATGTCATGTAAGTTCTTCCTAAACATAACGTGTATGTTTCCCGCTGGCCCTGGTAAATCATGCTGCCAGGCAGGGCTCACACCTTTCTTTATTAGATTCCAGAGGGAATTGCATGATGGTGTTCTCAATGATAATTTACATACAAGTTTCAGGATATTTTGCAACCTTTCCAACTTGATGATTCAGTAGAAATGATCAGTTTATCCCCTGGTAGTAACCATGGAAGATAAATACAGTGATCTCTGTTTCCACCCTCGTTTGACCTTGCCGCCCACACCTATGTCACATTGTATCGGAAGCTAAAACAAAGAAGCTCGCCCTGTGGGTGGTTTATGGGTGTGAAGCAATTTCCTCAGAAAAATTTTTTTCTAAATACTTATTTTCTAGGACTGTTATCGGAGAGAAATGATTTTAAGAAGTTAAGAGGATCTATATCGGGGTCTGATTTTCTGATGTATTCTGATGTTCCCAAGCTCCCCAGTGTTTCTTTTTCCTCCTTCTCTCCTTCTTGCTGTTTGTAATAGGATATTTGCTGTTTCATCACAGGACCATCTCTGAAATTCTATGCCCTGACCTATCGGCTGCCTCTTTTTCCTTCCTAACACAGGGTAGCAATTCTACTTTGAACAATGCCCAACGAGGTCAGCTTTGCTTGAGGAAATAAAATCTCCTAGAAGCAATGCGCTGGTCATACGCATCTATTTCTTTCTTTTCAAAAAAGTTTGTTTGCCCTGTTTGTGTATAGTTAAGAATGCCCATCACAGTTTTTGAAAGAAGTTTTTATATGGTTGCGGTAAAGAATGTGGAGCCATTAATGTCATCAGATGGGACGTTTTCAAATATTTTGAATCAAACGAGATGTATTCTCCTGAGAGCCGATTCTACATAAGCTAGCAATAAATAAATAAATAAATAAAAATACAGAACAGATCTTTGCTCCTTTGTTCAGGGTGAGGTGATTCTGGTTGGGCCTGAGCAATTGGCAAGAGTTTCAAAGAGAGCTCTGTGGTCTTGGTCTATATAACAACCCTATTGGTTTCCTAGGGCTGCCTGGACAAATCGCCACATGCTTGGAGCTTAAAACAGTAGAAATTTATTTTCTCACAATTGTGAAGCTCAAAGGTCCAAAGTCAAGGTCTCAGTAGGGACCCTCTTCCTTTGAAGGCCCTGGAATAGAAACACTTCTTTGCATCTTCAAGCTTCTGGTGGCTCCGGGAAATCCTTGGCGTCTGGCTGTGTGATTGTGTACCTCCGATCTCTGCTTCTATCTTTACGTGGCCTCCTCTCCTCCTCTATCTCCAATCCCCCTCTGTCTTTCCCTTGTAAGGACAATTATTGGATTTAGGGTGCACCTGGATAATTTGGGGTGATCTTATCCCCAGATCCTTAACTTAATGACATTTGCAAAGAACCCTTTTTCCAAATAAGATAGTGTTCTCAGGTTCTGGGCAGACCTATCTCTTGGGGTGCCCCCATGCACCCCACTACAGTGCCTGATAATCCGTCGTTTTTAAAAAGTAATACTTGCGAATTGACCTAGATCAATGTGGTTATCCATCATTACTAGGTTCTTCCTAGCAGCTATCAGTAACGTCCAGTGGTTGAATCCAGGTGAGAGAACAGAGGTTACAGAGATCTCCTCTCCCAGATGTGCCTTCCTGGTTGTAGGTTACAATGCAGAGAAGTCGCAGACCACATTATGGTGGACACATACAAACATTCATTAGCTCCTTCCCACAAACACATGTGCCCAGCTCTGTTGTAATTCCATGACCCCTCCGACTCCTGGCCATGTCAGGCTAATGTCAGTACCTTGCAGCAAAGGTTTGTGGCATATGCAACATTCTAGTGACGGGATTCTGCTCGCTCTCTAGGCTAGGGTTTTTAGAACGATTGTTTGCAGCCCACTAGGGTCTTCTGAAATAAACTGAGCGCATTGAAGCCAGCAATTAACAAAATGAAATACAGTAGAATAAAATGTATTACATAAAGTGAGGATAAGAAACATTTTCTCTGGACACTCATCAGTTTCAGTGTGCCTGTGTGTGTGTGTGTGTATTAGGTTATGATGTAAAAAGTATTTATCACTGTGATCTAAAAAGAACAAGAAATTATGTCCTAAGGGGACTGGGGAACAGGATTTAATGAAGCCCTTTGACCAAGGTACCACTTAACAGTTATTAACTAACTGGGACCCTAGACTCACAACCCATAGGTGGAAAGGAGGTTGTTTTTCTAGAATTATTTCTAGTCAGTCTACTAAACTGAATATAGCTCATTTCACCAGCACGAAAGTCATTTCTAACATAATTCATGCTAATCAGCAAATTCTCTAAAGATAGTTGAAGGCTTGAAATAGCTTCCCCTAGAATGGGAGGTTCTGGTAAAATTCATTAAAATGCTAACCACCTCTGGAGTGTGTATGCTGACCAGAGTTCCTCAACTGGTTTTTACCCGTCGCTAAAGGATAAATCAAACAACATTATATTCTATACGCTGTGGTGCGAGCGTGCACACATAAAGCAGTCGGCATTAAAGTTATCATTCTCTGTCACCTAGGGCTGATGGAAAGCTGGCAGAGAAAATAGTCATATTAAAAAGAAGATTATAATCTAATACATGGCACAGTATTATATTATAGTGGTTGATAGTCAGTGTAAAACAAGCCGTAAAGCCATAAAATCTACCTCCAGAAATCTCACTGCCACCTGAGTTAATGGAGTTAGAAACCAAAACTAATCTAGAGGATTACAAGGATGTAATCCCAAAGCTGAATGTTTGGTCATTCTCAAGCATTGGTCTCAGATGTCTTCTCTTTATATGAAACGCTATCTAGTCCCTAAGAAGGATGAGTAGTTACCCATTACCTGAAAAATAATATATATGTCACAATAAATATATCAAAAGCAAACGCTGACTTCTGTGCTCTGCTTTCCTCTCTCCGTGAGCCCACCCCTGGGAGCTCATGTATCAAAGTGCATGAAAGGAATTGCCCTGCACCTTTTTAACATGTGGTGCCCAAAGTCCGAACCTGGAAGCCAGCTACATAATTTTCAGGGCCCAGTGAAAAATGAAAATGGGGAACCTCGGCGCGCTGGGGTGGCTCAGTAGGTTAAGCGTCTGCCTTCAGCTTAGGTTGTGATCTCAGGGTCCTGGGATCAAGCCCCTACACTGGGCTTCTCCCTCTCCCTCTGCTTGTCACTCCCCCTGCTTGTGCTCTCTCCCTCTGTCAAATAAATACATGAGATCTTTAAAAAAAAAAAAAAGAAAAGAAAAGAAAAGAAAATGGGGAGACTTGTCCTCAAAAAAGAAGGAAGAAACTTTTTTTTCTTTCTTCTGTTCTTTTTTCCTCAACTGTGCCTAGTGTTTTGTTTTTTGTTTTTTGTGGGTTTTTTTGGTTTTTTTTTGGTTTTTGGGGGGTTTTTTTTGCTATTAAATTCTGTGCCCCCTTGGTCCCGCAGATACCTGAGGAGTGAGAGCTGACCTTCAAAGGTGCTCGGCCCAGTCCTGTGCCTCGGTGCACAGCTGCTGAGCCCATCCCACCCTGAGCCTGTCTGCAGGGCAGCAGTGGTTCCTAGGCCTGGGGTGGGGGGAGGGGGGAAGCTGGGCAGCAGGGAGCTGAGCCCTGTGTGAGAGGAGGCGAGGCTTTAAGGCTCTAGTGCATGCTCCACTGTCCCATTGGACTGCACCTACGTAACACAAATTCGATGATAAAAGTATTAAGAATTTCCCGACGGCACCCATGGACCACTATCCCTAAGCACAGGACTTCTGAGATCAGAGCCCCATGTGATGGTACTGGCTACACGCGCATGACCTTGACCCTGATGGGTATGCGCCTTTGTCCGGGGCTCTGGTTTCTAGCGGCTCTTTTCAGCAGTGATGGCTTTGAGAGAAAACATCCAAGATTCTTTCTAGTACCTTTCCCAGAGTCAGGGAGGAAAACACAGCTATCATCATAGCAATACTAACAGCAGAAAATTCTATAGCATTCCATATTTAATTAGACTTCACATGTTCTCACTCGGACAATCCAGAGGTCAGCACCTAGAAGTCCGGGATGAGGCTCAAGTTCACCCTTACACATGGTGAGTTCAACTCTATGAGATTCTCAACACTTCACTGCTTTTTTTTCCCCCCAACTCAAACAGCAGATTTACGGTGAAGGTCAGGGTTTGGCCGAAATGTGCCACTTTCATCCCCCATGGACGTCATTCTTTTCCTGTTGTATAAACTTTTCTCTAACGCCTCCCCAGCCCCTCACACAAGATGTCATTGCATCCCCTTAGCTGTTGAGGTCATTTGCATGGGGACTTTCCTCATTATGATACTGTGTCCACTGGCTGAGGGTCACTGTCACAGCAGCCAGGACAGTTGAGAACAGGGCAGCTGTGAGGGTGACCTGGGACTCAGGGTGACCTTTGGCCTTGGGCCAAGTTCATCGGGTTCCCTTTGTGGCTGAGCACGTGACAGCCGCTCTGGTGTACCTTCCTGCTTTCTCTTCCCCTCTCCCTCGGGTCGGGCTGACCCACCTACAGTTACAACTCGGCTCTCGAACGCTAGCTTACCCCGAAGCTGTTTCTCTTCTAGGACAGAAGCTTCTTTTGATGTTTGCGATCCAGCGAACAGGACCGATGGCTTCGTAATGGAAGACGGCCTAACTTCTCTGGCTCGGTAGCATCCATTGTAATTTTATCAGATAATTTTCTCAGTAAAAGTTCATCAGCTCTGATAGTGCAGGATGACACTGGCTCCCCGAGCATATTTAAGTACCACAAGGGGCCCAGGCTCAGCCAGACCGTCACTGAAACACCATCTATAAAGGACCGCAGGGGGTGTTACACAAGGACTCTCAGGGGGCTTGGACACTCTGGGGGGATGAAGTTTGGGACGTAAATGATGGCTACGGAAGACAGAAGAGTGAGGGTGCTGGTGAGTTGAGAGACAACCTCCTCTGCGTGTTTCGGCCTCTCAGGCATGGGAATAGACCCTCCCGGCGCCTGGGAGTCGGGCGGCCCTCGCGCCGACTGTCAGACCGGAGTGGGGGACTGCAGAAATGCAGGATTCGGGGGTTCTTCTGCCCTGTTCCATTTGAGAGAAGAGACATCTGTTTCCCTGAGCACCCAAATCGGCATCAGGCCTTGGAATCCTGGCGCTCATGTCATCCCATCTCACTATGTGCTATTGTCCCATTTCATACTTGGGAAAATTGAGGCTCAGGGACTTAAGTGATTGGCTCAAGGTCCGAGAGCAGCTCAGAGGCTGCACCAAGAACCAAGGTCCGCTACGTAAGGTAAGATTTCTCACCACGGACTCTAAAATTCCCCATGAGCCACGTAGCGCCCAGTCCTCACTGCAGGGCTGCGAAAGGCAGAGCTGGGACTCAGTGGTCCCGCCCTTCCACGACCCTCAAGATCCAGGATTTGTTTTGTCTACACTGCAGGGCAATGGAGAACCACCGAATTCCATAGATGCCTGAGGCTACCTTTTGGTTTGAATCCTAGCCTTCTGAGCCATGAGGACAGAGGACGAGATCTGTGAGATCCAGGGAGATAGCTTAGGACTAAGGAGGATTTAGCTCCTTGGTAAGAGCAGAGAGCCTTCCGGATGTTTCTGTCCACAGGCCCTTTCTCTCCTCTTTGAAGTTTATACTGAATCTTGATCCCTGGAGGAAGAAAAGGATGCTTCGGGCACAGAGGTCCACCCTCCCCTAGGTCCCCTCAGGGCACCTGCTGCTGAAAACAAGGAGCAGACCAGGGAGCCTTGAATAGCTGATCGCGAACCCCCACCTCTCCCTAATAGCTCTTTGGTGTTTTTTTCCACCTACAAAAGGTCCCCTGGGCCAGCTCTTCGCCACTGCCTCCCTCTGAGCTTGCTCGATTTCCCCCTCCCTCGACATGGTAATTGTGATCCCCCCCACGGCTGCCTCTCCCACCTCCTCAAAAGAACAGTTTGAAAGTTCCCTTTGAATGAAATGGCTTGATTACAACAACGGGGAGACAATTGGTTGAATAAAGTCAATTATCTTCCCCGTGTGTGACAGGTGCTCACTTTGAAGTCTGGGCACCTGCCGGTGTAATCGCCCAGGCTGACATTTCCAGACCCTTATTAAAAAGGGATAAATCTTGTAACACTGAAAAAAAGAAATAAAGAAAATTAAAGAAAAAAAAAAAAGGGAAGAATAGAATGCCAGGCCTGAATTTTTTTTTTTTTTTTTTTTTGGTTGTTTGTATTTTTTTTTTTTAAGCAGGCCAGAAGGGTGAGCGTGATCTACAGCTGTTGGGTCATTACCTACCCATGAGCTAATAGAATCATGAGCGGGGCCGTCCAATGTGCCGGAGCTGTCAGAGGCTCTACCCGGGCCGGAGCTGTCTGGGATGTGCGAAGGGTAATTAACTCGGGGTAGCCGACCAATGGGACTGTGCTCCCAGCTTTGAGAGCATTAACCACTCAAACCTGGAAAGTCATTCCGATCTGAATATTTAGCTACAGGAATGAGAAGGAATCGGGACATTTCTTATTAAGCCAATGAGGGAGACATCATATAAGGAGGATGAAGAAAGGATGATTTCCCCCGTGCCAGGAGGGCATTGGCGTATCTCCTCCCCGTCACCTGCCGCCTGTATTCTTAGCCGCAGCTCCCTCCCGGCCCAGTCTCTCCTCCCTTCTGCCCCATCCCACTGGGTCCCTTCTCCATACTCAACCGGACGAATGGACACTGTGTTTGTTAGAACAGCAGATGGCTAGAGTATCAGTGGGCTGTGGCAGCAGCGGGACTATCTGGGGACCAAGGAGGGAAAGCAGATTTGTTTATTCAACTAAAATATATCACTGAGTTGGGGGGCACCTGGGTGGCTCAGTGGGTTAAAGCCTCTGCCTTCAGCTCAGGTCGTGATCTCAGGGTCCTGGGATGGAGCCCCGCTCAGCGGGGAGCCTGCTTCCCCCTCTCTCTCTGCCTGCCTCTCTGCCTTCTTGTGATCTCTCTCTCTGTCAAATAAATAAAATATTTAAAATAAAAATAAAATCTATCACTGAGTTGGTTATGCGTAGAGAAAAATAAGCTAAGGTACTTGCCCCCTAGGAGTCCATAATTTAGATCAGGACCCAAAATCCTGTACTTATAGGGCTGGGCAGGTCATATAAATACATACCGCCAGCCGAGGGATCATAGGGACTGGTGGAGACCGTGGCAAACTAGAAAGCCCCTGTCCTGTCTGAAGGAGGCCACCTCCATTCAGCTCCCACCGAGTGGTCCAAGTGGCTGTGTGAGCCCAGTGTCGCCAGAGCTTCTGACAGTGTGGGAGAAGCATGAATCTGGATTGTATACGACACTTTCCAGTATCCTAAAGCAGTGTGTTAGCCCATAAAACACTTGCACGCTTTGGTTCCAGTCTATGGGCCACCAATTTATGACCCACGTTTCAGAATACATTGACTTCTCATCCTGGAGAGGCTAACAAAAAAGGAGGGGGTCATCAGGAACATCATTCTGACTACTGTTTATTAAGTCTTGCGATGCGCTAGGCCCTTCCGTATCTCATTCAACCTCATACTATAGGACAGGGGCGTCGCTATGTCAATCTTATAAATGAGAAGACTGAGCCGAGGTGCTTTCTATCAGATTCCAGGCAAGAAAGAGAAGAGACACCCAAACCCGGAAATTTAGGGACATTTAATGAAGGGGCTAACTGCAAAAGAGCGGACAAGAAGCAAGATTTGGAGAACTCAACAAAACATGGTACCATACCCTTGGGCAAGAAGCAGTGGGGAGCTGCTTTTACCTCTACATCTGAAGATACAAGGAGAGAGTGGTCATACTCCCCTGGTAGTTGCTATACTGAGAGGGTCGTTTGTCAATGGTGGTGGCCTTTAGCGGCACCCACAGTGACCATAAACGAAGAGGACCGGGGGAGAAAGTATACTGGCCTCGCTCTCCTCCCCACTCCAGTGTGCTGCCCATCTGCCCATTGGCCCAACCAACTGGAGGCCCACAGGTAAGGAGACTTATATTATGATCTCAACATCTGTGTCCTCCTAAAGTTTGTATGTTGAAATCCCAACGCTCAATGTGACGATAGTACAAGGTGGTATCTTTGGGGGATAATTAGATCACGAGGGTGGAGCCCTCCTGAATGAGATCGGTACCCTTTATAAATAGGATTCCAGAGACTTTCTCTTTCTTTCCACCATGTGAGGATCCAAGGAGAAGTCAGCCATGCACCTTGATCTTGGACTTTCAGCTTCCAGAACTGTAAGAAATACTTGTGCAAGGTAAGCCACCCAGAGTATGGTAACTTGTTACAGCAGCCGGAACGAGGGGCAGACAGAACCTTCTGACACACCGTAGCATAGCTTAGCCTCCTGGGATGCACAGCAGGACAGAGAAGGACACAGAGTGGATCTAGAGGGGCAAGGGCACATAATCTAGCATATCACTTGGCTGAGGCTCCAAACCTAGTAAGTGTGAACCCAATTTTATCTGACACTTCTGGGTCTATTTTCCCCTATAAGGGCCAAACTGTTCCATTACTACCTACAAACAAAGACTAAGTCAGAGTCTCTATCTAGCCATGATCCGATGCTTAAATTGAACTGGTAACTGAATCTGACCCTCTTTATTACAGTTCATTTTTAGGTTGTACAGTGTGATATTCAAGGTCCCAAGGTTCTGGAATCCAATGGTGCTGGCTGTGAATTCTAAATCTGCTTTTCACTATTAGCATGACTTTGCAGGAATTTTTCTTAGCCTTCGTTACCTACCATTTATAATGGGGTTATGCTGATGGTATACTGGAAAAAGAAAACATTTTCTTTTAATAAGATTCTAAGCTCACATTCTCATCAAAGATCCACATAACATATTCCTTTATTCTGCTTTCCACCTGAAAATAGATTTTTTTTTTTTTGCCATCCACTGGCCTTAAAAAAAAAAGAAGGAAATCCTGCAAAATGTGACAAGAGGGATGAATCTTGAGATCATTATGCTAAGTGAAACAAGCCAATCACAGAAGGACAAATACTGTATGATTCCACATATATGAGGTTTCTAAAATGGCCAAACTCTAGGCCATTCAGTGGGACAATATCTTCAATGCCATGAGAGAAACAACCAACCTGAAGTAATTCTACAAGAAGGGAGATGAAATAAAGACATGTTCAGCAAAAGAAAAAACAAGATTTACCAACAACTCTTACAGTGGAAGAACTTCTAAAGCCTGTACTTCGGGAAGGAGAAATTCCAAGAATAAACATCTGAACTGGAGGAAGAACTAAGGAGCAAAGAAATGTACATATATATGGAACTTAATCCAAATCAACACTAACTGTATAGAAGAAAAAGAGAATAAAATAAAACAGACTCAGAGATGCAAAGAATACAATGGTGGTTTCCAGAGGCTGGACAGGGAAGGAATAAAATTCCAGTTATGCAAGATGAGTAAGGTCTAGAGACCAACCCAACATCGTGCTTGTACATACAAATATGGTCGTGTGCCCCTAAAAGCCTCTTAAGAGAGTGGATCTCATGTAAGTTTTTTGACTGTTAAAAAAAAAAAGAAAAAAGGAGATGAGGCTCGTTGTCAAAAGGGCTGCTGTTTGGGTTTCCCTTCTGCTCTGCATTCAAGCTGAGTTTGCTGCTGGCATTTATTTGGAGAAGGACACTAAAAGTCTGGAATATACACATATGACCGGCTTGGTGAGAAGGTCTGAAATCGCACCATGCGTAGGTGATGGTGAAACGAACCATCTTCATGTAGATTGGAGAAGCTATTTGGTCAGGCACGCAGTGCCTTCACATCCTGGAAGAGGACGGGCACTAGTTGGTCAATTGTAGAACCCAGCCCAACACGGCTGCTTCTTTGGAAGGCTGAGAGTGAGTCCAGAAGCAAAAACGTTGTGCCCAGAGCGACTGCCTCAATGGGTACCCGTTTGCTCCGCCCTAATGGTATGCAAGAAAACTCATTTTGAGAAAACTCTCTGTCAGATGACCGTTTCAGTAGTGTTTATATGAATGGTCTTTGTAAAAAGGGGAAGCTAATATGTAAGATTTGCTGCACGCAGTGACTCAAAACACACACACCGGTTTTGAGTTCCCAAAGGCCACATTGAATTTTCAAAATACACAGCTAATACGGTCAGTGCCACGCTGATGCTTGGGTACATGGAAAATCGTGTAGATTACTTTCTGCCATGAGCCCACGGTGGCTTTCAGAATCAGACACTGCAGTCTTCTTGGAGGACAGGATGGGAAGCAAAGCTCAATTTCTATTACCACACCTTCAGTGGCTTCAGTAGACGGATTGCTTCCTTCATTTATATGCTAGTTTTTCCTTCTCATAGCACATTTAAGGGAGAGTCCTATTCCAACAAGACAAAAGTATTTTCCAAGACACCATATTAATAGTTGACCACTCTCTCCATTAATATCTGCAGAATCTTTAGACTTCACACGTCATCGGTCAATAACTTGCATTGAGCAGTTAATGTGTGTGGAGCACTGGTCCAGGATACGGGCTAATTTCTTGCACACTCACAAGTGGCAGTTCTGAAGCCATAGTCTGTCTCCACCACGGGGGGTCCAAAAGACACTGTAACTCCTGTCTGTTGCCCTGAGAGCCTAATTGAACCTTCTCAGGAAGTCAGAGGCCTTGAGTTTGGGAGCACACAGGGAGAGAGCAGATGGGGCGTCCCCACCTCAATCCAAGTGTGACTCTCTTAACTTTGTAATTCTGCTGAGATGATGAAGGTCGACATGCCACTGTCCTCATTAGGGCCATTGGTTTTATTTTTGGTTGGGGAGGCTCACGCAGAGCTGCTGGCCCTTGACAAACACTGACGTCGGCAAGACCCCTCGTGAGTCCCGGAAGTGGTCTCTCTGTGATGAGTCTTCCTGGCAGCGGCCGAGCCGGGAGGCCATCATGGGTGATGATGGCAAAGCCGAGTGCTCTGGGGTGACGCTGTGGTGCTGATGTCATGGGGGAGGTGAAACACACCTGGAAAAGGGCATGCTGAATCTTTCCGGGCCAGAGGCCTGCAGCCAGAAGCCCCTTACCTGTGAGAGGGAGAGTGTGACAGTTCACAGACCAGAATGTTCCAGAGCTGGGCGTGGGGCGTGGGGCGGTTGTCGGAAGTTTGAAACATTAATAACACACCACAAAATAAGTGTGTATGAATAAGTGTACGAATAGTCAGTGCTTTATCCCTGTGGCCCTTGATTTTCTGATCTTTAAAAGGAGCAGGGGTGGGTGGGGTTGCTGCTAGGCTTTCCCAAAGAACAGTTTTTGAAAAATAAGGAAGATTTATAAGAAAAAAAGTAGGAGCACCTGGGTGGCTCAGTGGGTTAAAGCCCCTGCCTTCGGCTCAGGTCATGATCTCAGGGTCCTGGGATTGAGCCCCGCATTGGGCTCTCTGCTCAGTGGGAAGCCTGCTTCCCTCTCTCTCTCTGCCTACTTGTGATCTCTCTCTCTCTCTGTCAAATAAATAAATAAAATCTTAAAAAAAAGAAAAAAGAAAGAAAAAATGTATATGGCGACTATATTAACGCCATGGGTCATTGGATTTCAAAATTCAGAGGGACCTGAAGTGCTCATCTAACAACAAGATAAATACTGTGTGCTTCAGGTCGGATGAGCACCGAACGCATAATTACTGCCCAATGTGTGATGCCGGCCACAGCAGGGAGCAAGTCAGATCTGGTCCTTGTTCTTCTTCGAGTTCACATATTCTACAGGCTGAAGACAGACAGTAAATAATAAAGAAGTGGAGAGGATAGCTTCTGCTTGAGACGAGTACAGTGATAGAAATACAGAGGCAACGTGAGAGGTTGAGAGGCAGGGAGGAGATCCTAGCACTTCTTCAGATGATGAAGACAAGAAGACCTCTGGGAACCAAGCACGGGGACCTGTTTAATAAGAAGACCTTGTCGGGGACACAAGGACAGAGGATGAGGAAGTTGGCCTCGTGGATTTTGCTCATTTCCCTTACTCCTCCCCCATCCAAGCTGAGCATCTGCTTTGGCCCCAGTCCCTGCCAATGTCTTAGCGATGGGAGCTTTGGGCAATGGTCTTCATGGAGAGCTCTTTGAATCTCGGTGGTTTATCATTGGTGGCTCAGGGGCTGGCAGGTCAGAAAAGGGACCAAGGCCCAAATATGTTGAGTATTGACAAATACTCATCCTTACTAAGAGATTGAAATTTCTTCTCCTTCCTGTCCGGATGCTCTGAAAGGAAAGCACTAACCAGGGTTAAGGTCCTGGCTCTGAAAAGGACTGGACAAACAATCCTAGTCACGCTGCGTGTACTCGCCCAGTCCAAAAATCTAGGTGCCTATGATGTGACAAGGAAGGGAGCGTGAGCTTCCGGGGAGGGCAATGAGGTCCTTAGGCTCTGCTGCTTACCTCTGCCCAACTGCCCACCTTTCACCTATCAAAAGTTTTCTGAACTTACATCACCCAAGCTAGTTCTCGCCCAAGGGAAGGAAAAATGCATTCTTGGCCTAGAACTTTCTACTTCGGAGAGATGACTAATGACTGTGTAATGTTACATGGAGCATCCTGTTCTCTCCCAGACACTGAATCCTGAATTCTGCCTTTCATGGGTGTAGGAAATCACCTATCAGATAGTAACAAAGTCAACCCCGAAATGTACTTAGAGGCAATACTAATTGAATTTCTACCATATGCAAAAGGAGAAACTAACAAGACCTTACTTTGAGTAACTTACAATCTGATATGTGAGTAGTTATCCTCAAAGTAATATTGAAGGGGAGGGGACTTTTTGAAAAGCATATCTCCCCTCCACCTCCACAACACACACACACACACACACACACACACACACACACACACACACACA
>CM053609.1:7154522-7183525 GCA_028646535.1 Procyon lotor
ACAAATGTCCAATAGAATATGAACAAGTGCTCAACGTCACTAATCAACAGGGAAATGCAAATCAAAACCACAATGAGAGATCACCTCATACTTTTTAGAATGACAATTATTAAAAAAACAACAAGACAACAAGTGTTGGGGGTTGGAGGAAAAGAAACCCTTTGTGAAATGTTGATAGGAAGGTAAATTGGTACAGCTATTGTGGAAAACAATAGGAAGATTCTTCTGAAAAAATTAAAAATGGGACTACAGTTTGATACAGAAATTCCGCTTCTGGGTGTATATTGAAATCTGAATTCTGGATTGAATTGAAATCTGAATCTTAGATATCTGCACTCCCTTGCTCATGGCAGCGTTATTCACAATAGTCAAGATATGGAAATAATCTAAAATGTTCATTGACGGAGGAATGGATTTTTTAAATGTGGTATATACCTGCAGTGGGATGTCATTCAGCCTTAAAAAAGAAGGAAACCCTGCCATTTGCAGGATTGCTAGACATGGAAGACATCCTGCTAAGTGAAATGAAAGACAAATACTGCATGATCTCATTTGTAGGAGGAATCGGAAAGAGTCAAACTAATAGAAGCAGAGAGTAGAATGGTGGTTGCCAGGGGCTGGGAGGAAGGAGAATTGGGGAGGTTAATTTCAAAAGGTAGAAAGTTTCAGTTACACGTGATAAATAAGTCTACCATACAACACAAGGCCTACGATAGGCCTTAACAATATTGTTTTGTATACCTAAAAATTTTCTGAGATGGTAGATCTTATGTGAAGTGCTCTTATCACAAAAAGAAAAACAAATGTTGGGGCACCTGGATGGCTCAGTGGGTTAAAACCTCTGCCTTCAGCTCAGGTCACGATCTCAGGGTCCTGGGATCGAGCCCCACATGGGGCTCTCTGCTCAGCAGGGAGCCTGCTTCCCCCTCTCTCTCTGCCTGCCTCTCTGCCTACTTGTGATCTCTTTCTCTCTGTCAAATAAATAAATAAATTAAAAAAAAAAAAAAAGAAAAGAAAAGAAAAACAAATGTAAACATAAAAATATCCTAAAACCCAAGGGGTCAGGAAGAAACTTTTGGAGATGATGGATAAACCAATGACAAGGACTATGGTGATGGTTCCACAGGTGTGCTCTTATCTCATGGCTGAAAATGGTAAAGTAAAAGTAATCTTTGTTTGGATTTATGAATTATTAAAATAATTATTTAAATAATTAAACTTATTATTAAAATACCAAGTGATTTTCTAAATGAATCAGGATAGGATTGGTGGAGAAAGTGGTGGAAGCAAAACCTAATAGATTCCTTTTATAGAATTTTTATTTTTAATCCCTTGTGACCTTCTGTTAATACAATAAAAACTTAAATAAAATTATACGTCTAAATAAGGTAATCAGATTAGTTGTTTTCAAGCACCATTTTTTTTATTTCTTTCAGTTTCATAGCATAATATATTCAAAGTTTCCACCAATTGTACCATTTCCTCTCCCTTATTGATATCGTATTTTCCATCCATGTTTTGATTTATCATAGCTAACTAGATCAAATCAGTTTAAGAGCTCAGGGATCCAGGAAACAGTGTGGGTTTTTTTTTGCTTGGGAATGTCTGTGTTGTTAGTTTTGCTGGGCCACGTTGAACATCACTGCACTGTTATCTAGCATTGGCTATTTTGGTGAAGAAGTATGAGGTCAACTTCCATTTTTTTCTCATTTATGTGGCAGGTTTTCCTACCCAGTTGACCATAAGATTTATTTTTTATCCTTGAAGTTCAGCAAGTCAAGAGGCTGTTTTGGTACTTATTTTTTTTGTATCAGTTCTTCTTGGGAAGGTTTTTGCCCTTTTGATCCACAGATTCAATCATGTTTCAGACTTGTGGTTTGTGGTTGTACTTTTTCCTTGTTTTATTGATGTCAAAAATGCTTATTTTCTTCCTCTTCTTCTGTATTATTTTCAGTGATGTCTTCTTCCAGCATTTTATTATGAAAATTTTTATGCATGGAGAAAAGTTGGAAGAATTTTACAGGGAAGCATCATGTATCTCCTGCCTGGATTCTGTAATTGACACTTTACAATATGTACTTTATTACATATCTGTCCTTTCATCCGTCTTCAATAGATTTTATTTTACTCATGCATTTCCAAGTCATTTTCAGACACCAGGGCATCTCCCGATGAGTTCTTCAACATGTATGGCATTAACTAGAATCCAATATTTGTTTCCTTTCACAGTAATTAAAAAAATTTAAAAACCACCCAAATATGCAGATTTTAATCCCACGATTTTGGCAAAGGCATGTATCTATGTAGCCTGAGCCCTCACCAAGATACAAAATATTCCAATTAACTCCATGTCTATTCTCAGTCAATGCCTACCCCTAGTCCTTACTCCCCAGAGGTCAATACTATTCTTGTTCTTTCCAGCACAGCTTAGTTCTGCCTGTTTCAGAACTTCATATACATAAAACCACACAGTGTATGTATTTTTGTGTGTAAAATTTCTCTTACTCAACATAATGTTTTGGAGGTTCATTCCTGACATGGCATGTACCAATAGTTGGCTCCTTTTTATTGCTGTGTTCATTGTATGAACATACAAGTCTTTCCTCTGTCTGTGCTCCTGAGGATAGACACCTGATTCTAGTTCGGAGCTATTATGAATAAAGCTGCCATGAACAGTTTTTGTTTTTTTGTTTTTTAAGATTTTATCCATTTATTTGACAGAGACACAGTGGGAAGGAACACAAGTAGGGGCAGAGGTAGAGGAAGAAGCAGGCCTCCCTCTGAGGAGGGAGCCCAATGTGGGGCTCGATCCCAGGACCCTGAGATCATGACCTGAGCAGTAGGCAGACACCTAACAATGAAGCCACCCAGGCACCCCCGCCATGAACAGTGTTTTGTACCTATATTTTCATAGATACATTTTGTATATACATGTTTCCAATTCTTTTGAGTAAATATGTGGAATGGTGGTTGAATGGAGGTATATATTTAATTTTAAGAGAAACTCAAATTTTTTCCTAAAATGATTGTATCACTTTACACGTCCACCAACAATGTATGAAAGTTACATTTATAAATTTTATATTTAGATTTATATTTTACCTAATATCTAGTTAAATGTATGGTAAGATAAGCCTTATGTAAGATTGGCCTTATGTCAATCTAATAATTGGTATAATAAGTTGTTTTAATGTCATTTTGTCAATAAGTTATCCATCTTTGCACTGAACCTGAATTATCATCTTTGCTCATATTTGACGTTAGTTTTAATTTTAGCCATTCTGATGGATGTGGAGTGGTAGTCGAGGATGGCTTGGGTTTGCATTTTCCTGATGAATAATCATGAAAAAAGCTGTCTCAGATGCTTATTAGCCATTTGCATATCTCCCTTTGTGAAGTATTTGTTAAAATCTTAGGCCAACTTTTAGGGACTTGTTTGACATTTTATTATCTTGACTTACAGTTCTTTGTAAGACATTTGTTTTGCAAATATTTTTTTTTGTTTGATGGCATTCCAATAATTGTAATCAAATCTTTAATCGAGTTTTAGACTTACATCGATTTTGGTGCATAGCCTGAAAGAGGGTTTGAAATTTCATTTATTTTACATGTGGATATCAGTTACTTCACCGCCATTTACTCAAAAGACTATCCTTTCCATATTGGATTGCTTTGATGCATTTGTCCAAAGTCAAATGACTGTCTAAGTGCTGGTCTATTCCTGGATTGAATATCCTATTTCATTAATTTATTTGTCAAACTTGATCACTATCTTTTTCTTAATTACTATAGCTTTGAGTAAGTCTTAAAGTTAGGTAGCTGGTGTCCTCCAGATTTGCTCTGCAGGCACAGCATAACCATATCGAGTCTCCCAATCCATGAACACAGTATGTCTCTCTACTTTGTGGTCTTTAATTTCTTTCAGCAATGTTATCTGATTTACAGTATAGAGGTCTTGCTGATCTTTTGTTAAATTTCCCTAAGTATTTTATGCTTTTTGTATTGTAAATGAATTTACTACAATTTCACTTTCCAACTGTTTGCTACGAGTATACAGACATACTTAAGATTCAGTGTATTCACCTTGTATCCTGCAACCTTGCTAAATGAACATATTATTTCGAAAGGTCTTTTTTATTAATGTAACTGAATATGTCAGTCTTTTTCTTGGCTATTTTTCAAGTCTAGGTATCATTTACAAAGGGCCTTTGTTATTCCAAGATTAGGAAAATAATTTCCTATTATTCTAATATGTTTATAAATTTTACATTTAGATTTTCATTCTACCTAATATTTAGTTAGATGTATGGTAAGATAAGGAGATTGGCCTTATGCCAGTCTAATAATTGGTATAGTAAATTGTTTCAGTGTCATTTATTCAATAAGTTATCCATCTTTGCACTGAAACTGAATCATCATCTTTATTTTATACTAAGTTTCAAAGGAGGCATGGGTCTTTTTCTGGAATTTGTAGCTTGGTCTATTTATTTGTTTTTCTATATTTTTTTAAGTAATTATGGTGGTTTTATTAATTATCAAAGTTTATTTTTAAAAATATCTTGGCTAATTCTATGCACTGACTTCTCCACATAAGTATAGAATTAACTTATGTTTTATATAATATCCCTTTGGGATTCTTATTAGACTTGAACTGAATTTACAGATCAGTTTGAGGTAACTAGGTATTTTGAATATTGAGTATTCCCATGCAGAAATATGATCTGGATCATCTTTTTTTTTTTAGATGTTGTTTTATGACTGTAGTTGATAGGGTTTTTGTCATTTTCTTCACATAGATCTAGGTTATTTTCCTCAGGCTTTTTGCAAGTATTTTATAATTTGCTATTGTTGTGGGATCTTTCTACCTTACGTTTTCTGACTGATTTGGGGAAAGCAATTGATTTCTCCAATTTATGTCTTTGTTGAGTTTACAATGCCATTGAATATAATTGAATTCAAATCAGTAAAATATAATAGGATTCTTAAATAGCTACTCGGATAATTGCCACTTCTGTAGAGAAGAAGGGAGGCTGTAAGATACCAAAGAGTCGCCCTGTACTCTGAAAATCTTCTACATGAAGCAGCTGGAGATGCACTTGCATTTTGTATCAGAGGTTGGGTAACATTATAATATATACCAAGAGTTTTCAATTTAAAGGATTCTTTTCACATTAAAGCACAAGGATCACAGAAATGAACAAATGTCTTTTCCCTGTTAACTGCATTTTTCTCTGATCAAGGAGGAAAGTACAAAAGAATGAATCTCCCAATTGTTCTGTTTTTGCTGATATATTCTCACTATTAGATCATGTTTGTCAATCTGGCCTGAATATTTTAAATTGAGTTCATCAGTTTACCAAGCCTGAGGGATAACAAGCCTAGCCCCAGACTCTCCTCCCATTTCTAGAAAGGGGCAGCTTTTTAGGAAGGAATGAGCAACCTGAGTTTAGAAAAATCCCAAGGAGTGTGCTAATCAGATCTCTTCTTGGGCACAAAGAAACCTTGTTAACTTTTAAAGGCTACCTGTTCTCCAAATTGCAGAGTGGTCACCTTTTTCCATTACATGGCTTTATGATATTTAAGCCAAATACATTTTTCTGGTGTTAACAGAGGGATGAATAGACAGGAATATATCTCCACCTGCGCCTCTTAAAAAAAAAAAAAAAAAAACCCACACATTTGAATCCAGAAATGTCACCCAATTTTCTAAAGTGTCTCGCCAGCCTTTTATCCTCATAAAACTCAATATAATGAGGCTAAATGCAATGCAGATGTCAGGGAGAAGTGTACTAACCACTTCCTGTCAGCCATACAGGTTTTCAACAAGCCCTCTCCCCAAACCTTCCTACGGTGTCCCAGGCATTTATCTTCTCTGTAGGAAGCACTTGAATCTGACAGCCCAAAGTGTTTTGTTTCATTTTTAGTATCTCGTGAAGTTTTTCTGAGGTAGGAAAAGCAGATGATGTGGCTAACAATGATTATCACTCTTTATTTTCCTTATTCTTGGGGTGAAGGCTGCCCTAATTTCCAATCTCATTGTCGAAATCAGACAGAAGATGAAACATTCCTTTGACTTAATGTCCTATAAAAACTCTAAACCGTCCATTCAGTCTCTTTCCTATGCTGTTCAGTGTTTATTAATATCGTCTGGAATGATTGCCCGTCATTATGGCTCTGATTCTTTGAAGACTTGTAATTTTTTTAGTACATTTCCTCACATTCCTACTTACCAATGACCCTTGAATTAGCCCAACTTTGTATTAGAGGACCTGCAGCCAGGGTCCTATGTATTGTGGACTGTGGCGTCTTCCTTTCAATATTTAACCAGTGAAACCTAAAGGAATTCATTCAATATATAAGTATTTAGTTCTTACTGTGTGCCAAGCAGTGACTCTGCCTTCATGGACTAAGTCCAATGGGGATGTGACCAAGTCAAAGATGAATTACAGTACAGTGAGATAAGGTGAAGATGAAGGATGGGTGTTCTTAAAAGCTGAGGGGTTAAGGAAGGATTTCTGGAGGACGTTATTCATTTCAGGCTGATTCCTGAAGATTAATATTGAGAACCTAAAGGGGGGAAGGGAAGAGTCGAGGGAAGCAGAGAAGAAGGAATACGAACAGACTTCGGGGGCAAGAGATAGCTTGGTACATAACAGGATAATCAATCATGAAGGCTCTAAAGTGGAGTCATTAGACATAAGTCTGGAAAAGTAGGCTAAACTGCAGGTGCCTGGGCTACAGAATTTCAGGTTAAGGAAGAGTCTGCATTAGTGCTCACTTTTTGCATTGTACATTCTGTGGGTTTTGACAAATGTATAACAACATATATCAACCATTATAGTATCATACAGAATAGTTTCTTTTTTTTTCATATAGAATAGTTTCAATGCCCTAAAAATTCTCCTGTTCTCCAACCTATTCATCTCTACCTCCCCCCAACCCCTGGAAACCACATATATATATATATATATATATATATATTAATGTGTGTGTGTGTATTTTTTTTTTTACTTTCCCTGTAACTTTGCCCTTTCAAGACTGTCATATATTTGGACTCATACAGTATGTAGCCTTTCCAAATTGGCTTCTTTCACTTAGCAATATGAATTTCAATGTTCTTCCATGTCTTTTCATGACTTAACTCTTTCTTTTCTCTCTTTCTTTCTCTCTTTCTTTCTTTCTTTCTTTCTTTCTTTCTTTCTTTCTTTCTTTCTTTCTTTCTCTTTCTTTCTCTCTCCCTTCCTCCCTTCCTTCCTTCCTTCCTTCCTTCCTTCCTTCCTTCCTTCCTTCCTTCCTTCCTTCCCTCCTTCCTTTCTTCCTTCCTTCCTTCCTTCCTTTCTCTAAATAATATTCCATTGTATGGATATACCATAGTTTGTTTATCTACTCACCTATTGAAGGATATCTTGGTTAGGTCCAAGTTAGAGCAATTATGAATATAGCTTCTCTAGACATTCAGGTACAGGTTTTTATGTAGACATGTTTAACTCATTTGAGTAAGTACCAAGGAATGCAATTGCTGGGTCATATAGCAAGAGTACTTTCCCATTTGTAAAAAAAAAAAAAAAAAACCCTCTAAACTGTATTCCAAAGTGCTTGCACCATTTTACATTCCCACCAGCAATTTATGAGAGTTCATGTTGCTCCATATCCCAGCCAATATTTGGTATTGTCAGTGTTTTGAATTTTAACCATTCTAAAATTGTTTTAATTTACAATTCCTTAATGGCATGTGATGTGGACCCTCTTTTCATATGTTTATGTGCCATCTCTAGGTCTCCCTGGTGAAATGTCTGGTCTGTTCAGACATTTTGCTCATTTTTTAAATCAGGTTGTTTGGGGCCACCTGGGTGGCTCAGTGGGTTAAAGCCTCTGCCTTCAGCTCAGGTCATGATCTCAGGGTCCTGGGATTGAGCCCCACATCGGGCTCTCTGCCCAGGAGGTAGCCTGCTTCCCCCTCTCTCTCTCTGCCTGCCTCTCTGCATACTTGTGATCTCTCTCTCTCTGGTAAATAAATAAATAAATAAAATCTTTAAAAAAAATAAAAATAAAAAAATAAAAAGTCACTCCCAAATGCAGGTTCACCTCAATTTTCTCCTATGTGATCTTCTGGAAGTCTTATCTAAGTATCGTGTATCTTTTATTATGATTTCTTCTCTGGCTTATGTGTTATTTAGAAATGCATTCTTAAGCTTTTAAATACATGAAGGCTTTAAAAATTATGTTTTTAAAAAGTAACTTCTACTTTATTTCAGTATGTTTGGAAAACGTGTTTTATTTATGTTACTTATCCTTTGATATTTGCTAAGTCTTGCTTTACAGCCTGGTAGAGAAATAATCTGTGTAAATGTTCTAAGTGTGCTTGAGAAAAATGTGTTTCTCAATCTTTGGGCCAAATCCCGCTTGATTTAAAAGTTGGCATATTAACTGTGTTTTTGAAGTTTCTTGTGTTTTCTTTGATTTTTTTATTGCTTATTTTACCTATTGATACTGGGAGAGCTGTGTTGAAACCTCCCACTGGGGTGGCAGATACTTTCTCTCTTTATTTCTATCAATTTTGCTTTGTATGTTTTGAGCCTATGTTACTAGGTGCATATGTACATATCTCTTCGGTGAATTGAGCATATTACATAAAGATTCTATTGTCCCTAAAGATACTCTTTAAAATTTAAGTCAATTTTTTCTCATTTCACACAGCTTGCTCAAGGTCACCTAATTGGCATGTGGTAGAGCAGAATTCACACCCTCACAAGTCTGGTGCTGGAGCTCATGTTCCTAACCATTGCTCAGTCCCTCTACCTCCAACCCTCATCACCTGAGCAACACTTTCATGGGTCTTGCTGCCTTCCACAGCATCTGTGGCAAGTACCAGCTGTACCTGTCAGGTGAAATGGGAACAAGGGTGCCAGGGGGTTCCAGATATGACCTTTGCACTTAGAAGAAGAGCTTCTAAAAACCTTTGGCTTCCTCTTTACCCAAAGCTAAATCTAGCCTACAGATTCCCTATAAACGTTATCAGTGGCTTTGTTCCTGCACCTCAATTTTTTTCTAGCTCTGCCTCTAATCCCAATGTGTATACTTTAAGTCATTTCACTCAAGCCACTTTGCTTCCCTTCCATGTCCCCTCGTCTTCTATTCTGCCAGCCTCCTTTAGGCAATGGACAATTGAACAGTTTGCCAGGATGGAGTTTGGATTCTCCCTTGAGTGAGACTTGCTAATCATTGAATAGCAAGCCTGCTCCTTACCTAATGCTTGGTCCAGGCTCAGAAAACACGAAACCTAAGCCATCTAGCCTTTTAACCTCTCTTTATTGAATGGAAAGATGGGCAAGTTTTTGACCAGTAGAATAGCTCTATTCTTGCATTGGAAATTCCTTTTCTCATTCCTCCTACAAACAAAATTTTGTACAAATTATTGTGGACATAATGCAAAAAAAAAAAAAAATGGATCTTCACCTAAAATTGGGCTTCGATATCAGGCCCAATGACTCCACACACTCACTAAGATGGTATGAAGAAGTTTTTAGTTACATAATGTAGTCTTCTGGAAAGTGTAGGGAATGTCTCTCATGCTGATCTAAAAATGGCCTGAGAGTGCAAGAAAAGGAAACTGGTTTGGGGTTTTTGTTGCAAGTAGGAATTGAGACCAGGATCAGGGCTCTTACATACAGGAAGGGCCTTATATGGATTTTCAAATTCCCACCGGTGCCTAGGAGGGAGCACCCAGATTTCTTATCAGCTTTCCGATGCAGAGCAGAAGAGGAAAAGGGAGAAAGGAGGCTTCAAAGTCGTCATACACCAAAAAAACAAAATCAGACTCGGTACACAAATTTACATCTTTGAATTGTAATCTCTTGTTTATTTGCCAATTGCAATAGTTCCATTAAAAAAACAAACAAACAAACAAACAAAAGGTCCCCCAAAGCCAAGAAATAATTCTGGTTTCTTGAACCAAAGTTAAAGGAAAAGTTGTTCTCCAAGCTGCTTCAACATCCTGGCACCAAGTTATTGCGCTTCTGTGTCTCTCTGAGACTCCCAACCAAGATTGCAA
Source organism: Procyon lotor (assembly GCA_028646535.1). Taxonomy (NCBI): domain Eukaryota; kingdom Metazoa; phylum Chordata; class Mammalia; order Carnivora; family Procyonidae; genus Procyon; species Procyon lotor. The sequence goes on from CM053609.1 coordinate 7,164,574, forward strand.
AGATAACAACCAGTCACAAGCATGTGGACAGTGCCTCAAGTAGTATCCCTAGCTGACACTAATATCCTCTCATTGATTGTTGGTGAGAGAGGAGCAGATCAGACAGGGAATAAATGCCAGCCCCTCAATGTGGCAAAAAGTGAGCCATATAAAGACATTGGGGGACACTTCGTGTCAGGGACCAAGTTCATATATCCCTTGACCATTAAGTAACTGATCTGTTTCCATGACTACAGTTAGAGGACAAATGATGGACCAAGAAGGAAGACTATGCCACCATGTTGGGTAAAAGGCATGTTGAGAGAAAGGGCAGTAGGAAGGGAAGTGAGACCACATCCATCCATTAATCATGCAAAACATCATGGCCAAACATCCTCCTGGCTGACACATAAAATATTCCAATTGTAACAAGTATCCTTGGGGCCAAATGCAATCAATCTGCTCCTGTTTAAGTGGCAGGTGGTTGGGGTTGCTGCTTTTGCTTTTGGCAAATCAATAAAGAGGAAAACTCCCTTCTCATGGAGGAGGGAATCTGTCAAATTCTAGGACAGGGGCTCCATTCCTGAGCAGCTGGGCAGCAACTAAAAAAAATCCAGGTGGTTTTGAAAAGAGACTTTGCTGTGCTCCCTTCCTCAAGCCCCTGACTGCAAGGGCAAGTGGAGGAGGGGAGGCAGAAGCATGGAGGAGATCAGATTCCAGACTCCAGCCTGGCCCTGAACCAGCACTCTGGAGGCTGTCCTACTTCATAGGTCATTGGCAAGGCTCTTGACCTAAGTCTGACTTCTGATAATGGGCGAAGATGGCGAGCAGAACAAAGGCAGCTCGATGGCTACTTGCAGGTGATTTCTCTTAGGGCAAGAGGGATTCTTTTCAAAGGAAAAGGTTGGAAAGCTGTTACCATGGTAACTCTCCAAGTTCTGAAGTGATGTAATCAGCTAATGCTCTGGAGAGCAGAGGGAAGTTGGTGGATTTAGTACACAGAAATAGATAAATTCTACAAGTTGGGCTTTATCTTTCTGTTTTTAATGCTAAGTGCTAATATTAAGAAAGAGGAAGAAAGAAAGAAAGAAAGAAAAGAAAGAAAGAAAGAAAGAAAGAAAGAAAGAAAGAAAGAAAGAAAGAAAGAAAGAAAGAAAGAAAGAAAGAAAGATGGAAGGAAGGAAGGAAGGAAGGAAGGAAGGAAGGAAGGAAGGAAGGAAGGAAGGAAAGATACAGAGAGGAAGAGAAAAATAACCAAAAAAAGTAAAGTAGGAGGGAGGAAAGCATAGAAGGAAAAAAACTCAAAAATAATTTACTCCAAACAAATATCCTTAGTAGCAAGAAAGGGCTGCCTACAGAGTGAAAACTGAGAAGGAGAGTTTTGATTCTCTATGATTTTACCCCTTGCATTTTATGAAGATTGATAGAAGAGTTTATTCTGTTACTCTGGATTTCTTCTATTAGTACATCTGGATGAGTATTATTATAAGATACTTACCTTGCTACAACTGGGTTATTATCAGTTTAACATAAGTTTTCTGCCATTTTATCTTCAATGTCTGCTACCAATGGCTTTCTGAAATATGATTGTACATGTGCTTGATATAAATAATGAAATTAATCATAAGCTATTTCTACTTCCAAGATAGTAGAACTCACTCTATTTTCAATAGTAAAAAAAAAAATTGTCCTTGAGACAAGACGTGTTAAAATGCTTAGATATTGTTCAGCAAATTCTTGGACATCATAGTGGGCTGTACACTCAACATCCTTGTCCCCTCTCCTTTTGTCATATTTGCTTGGTAAAACCCCATTTAAGTTTGGCTCCACTCCCTGTCTTCATTGAGCAAGCCGAATGTGGTTTGAGAAACACACACCCAGGCCCACTGGCCACACTCTAATTCGTGACCTCATCACTGAGCACCCACCACTGCCAAGGGGCCCTACATGCTGTTCTTGTCATAGTCTTCTACCCTCCTGGGTGACTTCTTAACCTTCTTGTTTCCTTAAGTCTCCAATATGAAGATGAACATTCTTCATCCTCAGCTTCAGTCAGCTGTTGACTCATCCTCATTTTACTGAGAAAGCAGAACCCATAAGAAGAGTGTTTTCTCATCTTCCCATTCAATTTTTTTTATTTTTTTAGATTTTTTTATTTATTAATTTGACAGAGAGAGAGATCACAAGTAGGCAGAGAGGCAGGCAGAGAGGGAGAAGCAGGCTCCCTGCTGAGCAGAGAGCCCGATGTGGGGCTCGATCCCAGGACCCTGAGATCATGACCTGAGCCAAAGGCAGAGGCTTTAACCCACTAAGCCATCCAGGCGCCCCCCCATTCAATTTTTTAACTTGTCTTTATCTTTAGTACTATATCACCTGACTCCTCTCCTGATACATGAATTATATCCATGCTGTGGCCCAGGACCAGCTCCTCCATATGTAACTGGATCTGATGGCCCCAGAACACTCATCCCCTTTAGCTCCACCATCAATCCGATCCTCTCTGTCCTATGTCATCAAGTATTTCCTTTCTTCCAGATCAATTTCAGTAGCACAAAAATATGTTATTTTGTCTCTCATGTTTCAAATGAAAAAATAAAAACAGACTTTTCTGGGCTCCTCTAACCCAAGCCTGCTTTGTACCATTCTTGCAAAATTCCTGAGAGTTCCCCATTCTCCCCATGTTCTCTTTCACATGCCTCCACTCTCTCTTGGACCAACTCCAAGTTAGTGGACCAACTCCACTAATGCTCTTTTGCCCCATAGCTCCAGAGAAAAAGCTTTTATAGTTGTCATCAATAAAATTACAATGCTTAATCCACAACCTGTGCACAGCCTTCCCCCTACTTGACTGGCCCCATTTTAAGCCAGTTACTCCCTCCTCTTGAAATGCTTTCTCCCCTTGGCCTCTGAAACATTCATCTCCTGCTTTACTCTCAACATGCCTTGGCTTCCCTTTCAGTGTCCTTTGTTGATTCCTCTTCTGTCAGCCTCTAAATATTACATTTATTTGTTCCACAGATGGGTACTCTGATGTGCTCAAATTTCTGGCTCCAGCCAACACCTCTTCCCTGAACTCCAGACTTATGTATTCAATTCTCCATGTAACATTTCTGCTTGCATGTCTTATGGCATCTCAAAATAGGGTCCCTGAATTCTGTCTTGCCTACACTAACTATCCCCTCTTCCCATGCCAAGGTTGATGAATGTTTGTGTCCCCTTAAAATTTGTATGTTGAATTCCTAAACCCCAGTGTAGTGGTATTTGGAGGTGGGGCCTTTGGGATGTAATTAAGTTGAGATGAGATCATGAGGGAAGAGCCCCCATAATGGGATTAGTGTCCTTATGACAAGAGGAAAAGACCAGAGCCCTCCCCACACTCCCCCCTCCCCATTCTGTAATGTGAAAGTAGAGCAAAAACCAGGAAAAAAACCCTCACCAGGATCCAAATCTGCCTTGACGCTTTGATCTTGGACTTCCCAGCCTTCAGAATTGAGAGAATAAATGGCTGTTGTCTACAGCATCTCATCTATGGTATTTTGCTGTAGCAGCCCGAGCTGATATGAAACCCAGTATTTCCTGTACAAACAATGTGCACGTGGTTGCTTAAGTCAAAGTCAAAATTTGAAGTCATCTCTGAGTGATGACTCCTGTCATATTTCACATCCCACCCCTTATCAAAATACATCAGTTCTAATTTCAAAATACACCCAAACTCCAACCACTCCTCCTCTCCTACACTGCTTTCGGGCTCCTTCAACTACCTCTATGCCTTGCCTTAATCATTATGTCATTGCGTGTCTGGTTTCTCCACTTCTACGTTTACCATGTCTTCATATCTTGACCCAGTAGTCAGAGGAGCTCTTTAAACATAAAATCAGATAGTGGCATTTGATCTTGCCAGAATAACATCCAAATGCCAACAAGGTCCAATAATGCCCTGCGTGATCTGGCTCCCATCTGCTTCTCAGACCTCACCTTGTACCACTGTGACTCCTCTTCACTGTTCCCCATACACACTGACCTTGTTGACCACACCAAGCAAATACTCACAATTCTGTTGTCATGGCCAGAACATTTTTCCCCAGAGACTCCAATGGTCTGTGCCTTCATTTTATTGAGGTCTTCATTCAAATGTCTCTAAGAGAGGCTTTATCTGGCCGCTCTTTATGAATTATTCCATTCCATCCTCTTACTCTCTTTACTTTTTTTACAGTGCTAACTTCTACTCTATATTTATCTCTTTCTCATCTGTCACTTTAGGATGTAAGATCTGTAAGAGACTTTGTTTCTTTTGTTCATTGGAGAAAAGACATATTCCTGGAGAATATGTCATATTCCTGGAGAAAAGACAATGTTTTTCACATCATTTACTAAGAAGTAAATATTTGTCAAATAAGTGAATGAATGAATATTATGTTGGGAATTTCAGTGCAAACTATCTCAGTGATTTTTGTGATTCTAATCCCACCATGGGATTACAAGATTCCCAGCCTTATGTAGAGCCAGAAAATGAGCAATCGGGGCCTTGGTGGCTGATATACTTATGCATCTTTGGTTACATGATGCTATTGTTGAGCATTGATTTCAGCTCCCCTTGATCAACTTCCAGGGCCTCAGAGATATCCTTCACAGAAGTCTTAAGCCCTAGACTCAACATTTACAAACAAGTGCCACCTTTTTTGGATATTGCATTGTAGCTGAGCTCCAATATCTCCCACTCATTGCCTACCTCCTTCTCATTCTCAGGGAAAGATCAAACCCCTTAGAAGATGATATTTCTACAAAACGAACTGAGGGTGGCTGGGAGGCGGGGGGCGAGGGGGGTAGGGATGGGGTGGCTGGGTTGTGGACATTGGGGAGGGTATGTGCTGTTAAGTGCTGTGAAATGTGTAAGCCTGACGATTCACAGACATGTACCCTGGGGCAAATAATACATTATATGTTTATAAAAATTAATTTTAAAAAAAGTAAATTAAAAAAAAAAAAAGAAGATGACATTTCTAGCTCACCATTCAAAGAAATTCCATCCTCTGCCTCTTTGGAAATATCAAGAAAATACCCTCAATGAGGCTGCCGAGGTGAGTTAGCCCTTCCCCCAATGTTTTCACCAAGTCTTGTTGATGACAGAGTCTGGAAGAAAGGAGGTGCGTGGAGGGAATCAGGGAAATAGGATATAACCAAGGCTTAAGCAGAGAATTTCCCTCCTTTTTGAAATTAATTATGGGGACACACTGAGGTTGTTTTGAAGCCCACAGGCAAACACTTATAAAGACAAAAGAACTCTGAAGGAGCTAGTTCTGAACAAATTGTCCTTTACTGGAAATAAGAATATGTTGTTGAGTTGTTTTCTCACCCCCCCTCACAGCTGGAATAATTCATACAGTAATAATTTCCATGGCTCCAGAGGGCTCAGGAGATGACACTGAGGATCAAAAGGGCTTTATCACTCATTTTCTTCATGGCCCCAAAATGCATCTCCTAGGCTTGATGGCATTTTGCTGTGGAAGTTATCTGGGAGATTATCAGTCTGTCTCCCTCGGAGAACTCTATCAATTGCTCCATAAAGTGAACTTCTAAGAGCTGCCTCAGCCCAAGTGTTGGCAAAAGTTGAAATGGAATCATTATGAACTCATTTGTGATGACAATTGAGAGTGAAACAGAAGAGCTGTGGAGCTGTGGCTCCATACCCACAACATAACCACCCTGGTAAGTACCAAACATGGCTTTCATTCCCCCCATTTCAAGTGAAAATTAAAAAAAAAAAAATACATAGTTAAAGCATAACAAAGATGTTGGAATCAGAAAGACATTGACTCATTGATTCATATCATGTTCTGACTCCTTGTTATGATATCTCCCTAGGTAAGTTTCCTAACCCTTCTGAAGCTCCGTGCCCTTATTTGAAATACAAAGTTAAATAATGTCACCTCCCTCACGGTGTTACTGTCAGATTGAAGTGAGATTATTAAAGTGCTGAGCATAGTGTCTGTCAAATAGTTCACATGCAAAGCTTAGTTGTATGGATTAGCAACTATTATTACAATGATACTGCATGAAAATCTACCCCAAACACAGTAGCTTACAACGATTCACATTTATTGTTTTGTTCAAGAGTCTGCAGGTTGAACGCAAGCTGAGTTTGACTCGACATTTGTGCTTGAGCTGTGGTTCAGTCGGGTTTGGCTCCAGGATGCCGGCTGGGTTCAGTTCCGTTCCACATGTGTTTATTCCACGGTCAAGGCTAAGAATCAATACCTACCTGGACTGTGCTCCTCTCACGACGGGTCACTGGAGCACCATAACTAAGCCAACAGACATAAGCACATTGAAGCCTTCTGCTTAGATCACACCTGCTAACAAGTCACAGGGGAGCCCCAACATAATAGGGTAAAGTAGATTTCACCCACTGTTGGATAGGGAAGGATGTGACTATTACTGATAAATAATAATCTTAACCGTCATGCTATAATAATAATGCTATATTAATTTATTATTGTTAGCTGCAGTAGTAATAGTAAAGAAAAATAATCATTGATTCTTCCCACTGATTTTGTTTGGTTGCCCATCTGTGCCAGGGACTGCCTAGCCACTCTCCTGAGTAATATTAAGCTTTTCCCAATCATATAGTGACTTGGAGGTATGGTTTAATAATGACTTCAAAGACAATGACCTGAGTTATCCCAGTTATTTCCATGAGCTTGGAAACAGACAAACCTAAACTAACTGAGGGAACAAATACAGCTCATTCCTTGCTGGACATTGACTAACTCATTTACGGTTTTGGTGACCCCTCGGACATCTCTGAGCATCGGTTTTTCTAATCTAAAAAATGGAAAAGATGTTTTATTAAGTTCCTCCAACTTTACTGAGTCTTTCCCCACATAAAAGACTTTTGTTTGCGCCAGTCAGTCTCACACATTTTAGGCAAAACAGAAAAGCACTGAAACATAGTCAGTTGGCGTTCATTGGAGGGAAGGCTGACATCAAATGCGAGGTTCAATTCAGCCACAGAATAACTCATGGACAACGGAAATGATTCACAAAATGCATTGCTCGGTCCTTGCTGCGATGGGATAGGCAACTTGAAGAGGCTATTCCAACACAAAACCAGGTGTCCTGTTTTAGGGATTCCCTACTAGACACGGTGGAGGGCAAGGGGTAGAGGTAGCGGAGCTAGAGATGAAATAGGAAGGAAAAAAGAAGATCTTTGTCAGATGTTATTTGGCCAACAACCTTCTTGCGGTCTCTCATTCATTTTTCAAGCCAAAGAGAAGACCTATCAACTATCCCTGAATGACAGCTATCAACTCTATAGAAACATCAGCTAGATGACCTCACCGGGTTTGATCGTCTCTGTTCCACAATTCCATTGGCTAAAAAACCAGAGGAAAAGAACAAAAGCTAGAACCTGAAAATTTTAAGTTGAGCATGCAGGGAGGTTTCCCATCTTAGAAGGCTGATAAATATTGAGGTATCTTAAGGTTTAGTTGGCAACTTGTCTCGCCCACTCTGTTGGTATGGAGAACGAAGGAGAGAAAAATGACTGGCATTTATTGTTAGTAAGGACCTGCTCTCCCATTAAACACCACAAGAACCCAGCCAGGTAAATATAATAACCTTATACTTTCAAAAAAGAATCCAGGATTGTTTGGGTTAAATGCATTATTATCCCCAAAAATGTTATGAGGGAGCGATGGGGTTGACCTCAAGCCTAGCCTCTGATTTTCCCACCATATTACATTTTGATCTTTAAGGTATGCACACAGATTTCAAAATTTTATTGCTTTTAGCAAAAAAGCAGGGAGATAGACTAAATTAATGTTCACAAAGTCCCTTTCAGTACCAGACATCTGCGAGTCTATGATATACAGCAAATTATTTCCTCCATGAGCCTAAACCGTCGGCTACATTGGACATATTTTTCCGTTGTTTTCTTCTGTCAGCTCCTTGAGTGCCCCTCACCGCCACTTTGCAAGTCTTGATTGCCAAGCATTTATTTTCTTTTTCCAGTTTGTCTGCAGGACAGAAAGCCCCGGGAAGGGATTCTTGGGCTTTTGATAGAAGGCACATGAAATATCTGTAATTATGGATTACATTTTTGTACCCAATAAACGGCTGAAAGAAGTCCTATGATAGAAACTTTTAGAAGATAATTGAATGTGTCAACTGGATCAAAAAATTATGTACTTGCTCCACCTCTGCAAACTGTGATAAATAGTCCATTGTCTGGAGAGTTTGCTTGGCATTTTCTTTTGCACAATTATTGTAGCCCTTGTCACCGAATTTTTGGTTAACAACTCAAAGAAACCTTTTAGACTAGAATTAATCTTGCAGATGGCAGATATTGCACATAGTTACCTGGAAAACACAGATTTTAATGATTCAAGACTTCAATTTATTTCTACCATTATCCCAGGCAAAAGCAATGTATATATATTTTTAGCAAATTTATTGGTGAAAAATGGGGTGTGTCTCATGTCTGAAAAAAATTTGCATTCTCTATCTGAATAATGAAGTGAGAGAGAAAAAGCTTTTTTTTCTTCATTATTTATGTATCCAATTGTGTCCTTTGCATAATTGCCTTGAAACAGAAGCACCTTATTAAAATGGACAATCAATAGTAGCAATAGGATTCCCAAGTAGAAGAACAAAGCGAAATACGAATTAAAATTTTCTATTAAACCTCAGCAGCATACAGTGGCCTGACCAAGAAGAATCGAGCCTCGTTTGAATATTTACAAATCATAAAGAGCAGTAAGAGTAAATGGAAATAAAGAGTGACCAAATCTAGACTGGAGTGAGAATTTTCTAAGCTCAAAAGGAGAGGCAGAAATAACAAAGGGGAAAATCAGTAAGCACTTCACAAATTGCAATTTCTCCAAAACTGCTTGACAGGCAAATAAACCAGGGGAAATACTTGCTCTAAACAGGACAAAGGGTGATATCCTTAATAAGAAAAGAGCTTTTGCCTAAAGTTAATAATAAAAGCATTAAGTTCCCCATAAATAAAAGGGGAAGGGAACAAAGACAATTTAAAACACAGACATATCAATGGCTAATAAACACTTGATCATTTTTCAACGCTGTTCATTATTAAAGAAACAGAAGTTGGAATAGCCATGAGATGCTATTTTTAACCTCTCAGATTAGCAGAACTATAAAGAAATGTGAGAATATTTGATTCTGGGGATTAAGCTCAGTGACACACAGTCCACACAGCTTGGAAAGAACGCAAAGTGCTTCCAGCCCTGAGGAAGGAAAATGGCGGACAGTGTGAGAGCCTTGAAAACATCTGTACCCCTCACCTCCAAAACTCTGTTTCTGGAAGTCTAAAGAAGGAAATGATCTGAAATGAAGAAAGGGTTATCGGCCAAAGACATTTATCACATTGCTGTTCATAATATTGAAATTTGGGGAATAAATGAAGTTTCCAAAAATGAGGGTGATATTAAACAAATTAGAATAAAAAAAATGCGGCCACTCAAATATCTGTAAAATATTTTAAATCATCTCATAAAATGCCTAGGTTTTCATGTTAAATATAAAATTAGACTGTAAAACGTTACATATAGAATGAAATCAAAGGTATGAAATAATGGATAAAAATGACCAGAGTGGATGATAATGAAGCGCTCATAAAGGTTTTATCTGGCTGGTAAGATGATGGGTAGAGTGACCACATAATTTATTTTCCAAGAGGGGACACATTGAAACGTCTGTAAGATGGGACATATCAGGGAACATTCTTCTGCCAGTAAAGCCAAATGGCTATGTTACTTTCTATTAAGGTCCCTACCCTAAATATTTTTCGGGCAAGGACTACTTTTATAAAAGAATTCTTCCTAATTATCACAGTGATGCGTGCTCAATGCAGAAAATTCAGAGAACACAGAAGACGATGAAATTTGAGAAATTATACTGATGTAAATGGTGGGTAGGTCATGGCTCATTTGCAGGTGGTTTGGGAGAAGTGTGGCTGAGAAACCACTCGGGATGAGAAACACCGGAGGGCAGTGGGAAGCTTTAATGTTGGAGAAGCATGCACTAGACCAGAAGGAATTTTTGCAAAGGATTGAGCCCTGTCTCTGAAGTCGTCGCAGATGAGGCTGGCTGACCCCTTCAGGGATGTTCTTAGAGAGAACTGAAGTCTCCCTAAGAGACACCAACCCTGAGACCTGGGGTTCTTTGGAAGACCAGTCATGGACCAAAGTCAACCCCTAGCTTTCCTGTAGGAGGGGCTCTAACCCAGAGACCTTGGGATGTGTGGGTGGGTCATTACAGGCAGCAGCCACACCCCCACCAGAGAAGTGTATGGGTGGGCAGGGAATGGGCGGAGCCAAAACCATCCTCAGAACACTCCCTTATATGTGAGTATACTCTTTTCAAAGTTGTTTTACGTACCTCTATAACTTTTTTAATGTGTTGTTTTTATTGAACATGGAACATTCTCAAGAATCAGAAATCCCTTATTCTCCCTAATTGCCACCTCCTTTTCCCTCTGAAGGAAACCAATATCCTTAGCTCTTCTTATTCCTCTGGTCTATTCTTAAATCCTTCTAAATGGAATCATACAGTAGATACTCTCTTAGGTGTGGTTTTCTTCCTCCAACATTATACTTGTGAAATTTCTCTATACGGTTACTTTATAGCATTTAATTCTCACAGGGACACCAAAAGGTAGATAAAAAGTGATCAGCAGTTTGCTATGGAGAAAAGGAAATAACCACAAAGAGATTATGTGGCTTTCCCAAGGTCACATAAGGAGGGACTAACCAGTAAGTGGTACTTAGATCTCCAGGCTCCGGGTTAGCAACCCCAGAGAAGTATGGTTTTTGTGCAAACAGTGTGGGGAACTGGGTTTACTCCTATCCTGGTCCTCCTCATCATTTCGGTGAGGTTGGGCAAGTCACTTACTCTCTGAAACTTGCATGCCTCCCTTACAAAACAGAACTCTGAAATCAATGCCTCGTGGGCACCTGGTTAATATTTGTTAAGTGGATGAACCAATGAGTCAGGCTGTCAGGAGAAAATGAGATCATGTGTATAAAATCTAGTATGGTACTTGTCACTTTTCCAGCACTCAACTAAGAAGAGCTCTAGGTGGCCTTAAAAAGGCAGTCTCCTACCAGGGGAAGCTCCCCATGCAAGACTAATTCTGACGCATCAGTTAGAATGCATTAAAATATAAAAACTATCATCTGGGAATTTGCAACGTCTCAGTACTGGATGTTATGCGGGTGACCTGGATGACCCATTGCACACTCAGCGTCACCTAGAAGGTTCAGTCTAGTGACAACTCCTCTCATTAACCCTCTTAAAGGCTTTCAAAGTGTTTCTCGGACCCCTCCCCACCCCCCACTCCCTCCTGGCTTTGGCAATATGGACGCAAATGTCAGCTTTTCAAAGCTAATCTCTTCCTGAGTTTTTGACATGCATATAGTGCTGGTGAATTGCAACAACCTCTGGGACAGCATAGCTTTGCTCAAGCGGAATGTAAGAGCCTTCCAGCTGGCAGGCCGAGCTGAGAAATCCGCGTTCATCTAAGTTAGTTTGTACCTAAATGCTCTCTGGGGCTTTACTTATTTTTCGACTTGCTCTTGCTGGGAAAGTTCCATCTTCGAAATGTTAAGTCGCCGAGCCATAAAAAGATGTGACATGACCATAGTCAGCAGGCAGTGCCAATCGATTTGCGTGGTGCTAGCCATGGGGAGTTTGGGGATGGATTTCTAAATATTGTGGCGTCCTATCCTTTCATATATAGTAGCTATCATGACATTTTATTGAGCACTTAGTATGTGTCAGACTCTGGTAGCTCCTCTTTGAGTTCATCTTTACAATAACCCCCATGAGATAGAATTATCATCATCATTGTATAGAGAAGGAAACAGACCCAGAAACGTTAAAGAACTTTTTCAAGGTCAAATAATTCCTAAAGGGCAGAGCTGGGATGGGAGCCTAGAGCTGCCTGATTTTAATACTAGTTCTTCCCTCTGGGACTAGAAGCAGGAATGAGGAGACTCTAATGAGAGAGGTCTAGATTGTGTGTCCCAAGGAAGAGACGCACACTGACCTTACTAATATGCGTGGGTCTGTGAGAGTGGGCACCATGTTTGTCCGGAGTCCAGATGACTGAATCATTAGAGAATACACCTGCAGTGGCTAGAGGGGAGCAGATGTTAGCACACCTGCCAAGAAGGAGGACAAGTGCCTCAACCTTGACCCCAGTTTTCCGTATTTTTCTCCCACCACCAAGGGGAGGTGCACTCTGTCAGTCTATCTTGGTTCTTTATTTAGTATACCACTTCTGCTCTGCCAAAACATCTGTTCCAAATATGAGCGCTTAAAATAATGACCATGATAAACAAAAGGACAAATGTACCCTTAGGTAACCTCCAATAGTGAGGAAGGAGATAGAAACACGTTGCTTTCCGTGAGGGCCAGGCCCCGCTGCACCTTTGCGCTAAGAGACGTGTCTCTGTGCATTGTCCCCTTGCTCCTTCTCCTTTGTCTTTAGAGCCACTTGGGTGTTTAAGGTGACCTCTGTCCAAACTGGCACTTAAGCCCCAAATTCATTCCTCCTTTTTAGACCCACTACTCCCCCACCATCTATCCCTTGCCACATCTCCCCAGGACCACTTGCTCCACCAGCCCCGGGTTCCTTTCCCACCCTCACCTCCTATAATTTACTCTCCTCAAAGCATCCAGCTTTGTCATCTCCATCACAAAATCACATTCTGTCTGCAGTGAATTTTGTTCTCCAAATCAGTTACACCAATGTATCTCCTTCCACATGTTCTTACGAAGTGATACCGAGGCTCCTCCATCAACAGTAGAGTCTATATTCTCTCCCCTTGATGCAGGACAAGTTTGGAGGATGGCCTCCATGAGTAGAACACAGCGGTCGTCCAAGACTAAATTAGGAAAGGCAATCCAAGCCCCCACTGGGCTCTCTCCTGGGATGTGGCCCTGGTCATCCAGCCGCCCTCTTTTGAGGAAGCCAGGCAGGCACCCAGAAGGGCCAGGTAGGTGCAGTCCACCTGAGGTCCCAGTGGAAATCCAGCACCGCCCACCGGGACGTGAGAGAGCAAGACTTCAGATGATTGCTGACCTCCGCCTTGGAGCTGCTGCCCCCGCTGCACCAAATGGTGCAGAGATGAGCTTACTCCTCCAGGCCCTGGTCACGGGAAAGGACTCTGAGCAAGAAAGACGTCTTTGCATGAAGACGCCAAGTTTAGGGGAGGTTTGTACCATACCAACAGGAGATAGAACTCCATCACTCCTTTGCTTGAAAGCCTCTCAAGTCTTCCTTGTGCCATGTAAAGAAACGCCAACGTCCTTACTTTGGTCTGCAAAACTGTGAGTGATCTAGTCCCTGACAGCCTGGGGACTCCCATTTCTTCAGGCCTGTGGTCATTGCACTGCAACCACACACTTCTTTCTCCCAGTTGAATCCACCAAGCTTGTACTGACCTCAAGGCCTCTGTTCTTATGGCTCTTTCTCCCTGAATGCTATTCCCTGGGTACTAGCACAGCTGGATTCTGCTCATAAGTCAGGTTCCAGCTCAAACATTCACTGTTTACTGCAGACTCGCCTCTTGGGCCTCTTTGGATTAGGGGTCGCACATAAAAGATTAGATGGTCATTGTGACGTTTTTTTCACTAGCATTGTTCAGATGCAAAGAGGCAGGCATGTAACAAGTGCAGAGTAGAATTGACTTACTAAATGTATCAGATACTAAATGTATCAGCCATGCAGCTGTCCATGGAAGAGTGTCCCAGGAAGAAGGAACAGCAGGTGCAAAGTGCCCTGTTTGTGAGTATGTGTGGTACGTTCAGGGATTAGCAGAAAAGACAGTTTGACTGGAATGCTGTGAGGAAGGAGATAGGGTTCTAGAAAGACCATGACTACATCTTATATGGACTTGTATGTCAAGGGCTTTTGCTCATGCTCTGAGGGCAATGGGATACCTCATTTGGTTTCAAATAGGATGTGACATATATTCTGGCTACTGGATAAGGAGAGGCAGCAGGACAGAGAAGAAGCAGGAAGACTCCCTGGGAGCCTTTTTCAATGATCCAGGAATGGGGTGACAGAGGCTTTCATGAAGGTGTTAGAAGCTGGAATAGTGTTTAAGTGGTTGTATTTTGGATATATTTTAAGCATATAACCAACATTTGCTGATAGGTTAGATATCCACATTGAGAAAAATGGTGTTACTGGCGACTCCCAAGTTTTTAGCCTGAATCATTGTGAGAATGGAATTGTCTTATACTGCCATGATTGAGATAGTAAGAGAAACAGGTTTGGAGAAGATAATCAGAAGTGTCGGGAATCCTATTTCATACAGGTTATGGTTGAAATACCTCCATGTCCATTAGACATCCAGGTAGATATATTGTACAGACAGCTGGATGCATGAGTATAGCTTTCAGAGAAGATTAGTCTAGAGATATAAATTTGGTGTCATCAGAGCATAAATGGTATTTATAATCACAAGTCTAGAAGGATCTCACTATGAACTGGATACAGAAAAAGGGAAGAAGTCCAAGAAGTGAGATGTGGAGATTTTCAGCATTTATGGGGGTGATTGGCCAATGAGGTGGGAGATCAGAGTGGCACGTGGAAAGCTAAGAATGTGCTTGAAAGGGCGCCTGGGTGTCTCAGTCGGTTAAGCAACCAGCTCAAGTCATGATCTCAGGGTCCTGGGATCCAGCCTGCATTGGGCTCCATACTCAGTGGAGAATCTGCTTGAGGATTCTCTTTCTCTTTCCTTCTGCCCCTCCCCCTGCTTGCTCTCTCTCCAATAAATAAATAAATAAATAGATCTTAAAAAAAAAAAGAAAAAAGAACGTGCTTGGAGAGGGAGGGAGCAATCAACTGGCTGAAACATTGGTGCACAGCAGAGTAAGATGCATGTTGAGAATTGCCTTTGTTGCATTTGGAGATGAGCAAGTAGTTGGCATCATTGACAGGATCTATCTCGAAGGTGGAGAGAGGGTGAAAACCTCGATGACACTGGGTTCAGGAGAAGATAGGAGCAAAGGAAATGAAGACAATGACTTTATTCTAGGGTATTTTTCCTGGAAAAATGAGTACAGATCCCTGAAGAGGGATGGATGTGGGGCAAGTGATGGGTTTTTTGAAATACCAAAAACTTCAACATGTTTGTACACTACTGAAGAAGAGTGAGGAAAGTTGGTGATACAAGGTAGAGAGGAAACAAGAGGTAGATCCCCAACGGAGGAGCTGGCCAGAGAAAGAAGAAAGAAAGGCAATCAACAGAAACAAGAGAATATGAGATGTCTATATAGGTTGGCAGATGGAGATAGTGATGGGCATGCATGAAAATTACTTTCTGATTGCTTTTATGCTATAGAAGGGAAAAGGAAGCAGGGTAACTATTTGGGAGTGAAAATGAGAGAAGAGATAACATGGGTTTGGGAAGAAGAAAAGAGTCAACCAGGAGATGAGAAAATGGATTAGCGAAATGCAGTAGAATTAGTGACAACGCTACAAGTCCACTTCAGGTTAATGGTTAAGCATTTAAGATTAGATCGGTCACTATAACATTTGCCATGGTCAGCTGCACACATGGAGTAGGTATAATGTTGTATTTAAACAGGTGTAAGTTTTGTTGGGTGATGTGAACTAAATTGTGTCTTCCCACAGTCCATATGTTGGGGCCCCACTCTCCAAAGTGACTGTATTTGGAGAAAGCACTTTTAGGAAGTAATTATGGTTAAATAAGGTCATAAGTGTGGGGGGTCCAAATCTGATAGGATTGACAGTCTTATAAAAAGGAAAAGCATGAAAGAGAGATTTTTTTCTTCCTACTCATGTACCAAAAGAAGGCCAGATGAGCACACACTGAGATGATGCTGCCTGCAAGCCAGGAGAGAAAGTTCTCCCCGGGAATCAAACGGACTGGCCCCTTGATCTTGGACTCCCCAGCCTCTACAACGGTGAGAAATAGATTTCTGTTGTTCCAGTCCCCAGGCTGTGGTATTTGTTCTTGTAGCCTGAGCTAAGAAATCAGGCGAGTGTGATAAAGGAAAGGGAGCCAAGGTGGTTGAGGGTGTGTACAAGGGAACGGTTATGATCACAGCCCATGGAAACTGGATTAGGTGAGAAGGGAAGGCATGACGTTGTGGGGTGAAAGGTAGTATGACTGTTGAATATGATAAAACCAATGAATTATGGATCTAAATTGATCTAAGAGTCCATAGAGTCTGGTACTTGATGGGGATGAAGCAGAAAGATAGGAGGCAATGGTCGGCAAGCGGGATGTGTTCTGTAAGATCGTGGAAGGGGTACGGTAGTTGATGATGACAATGTCTAGGGTGCGATCAAGGAAGTGGGAAGCTGGTTTATTTGAGGATAAAAGTCTGAGAAACTGAAACTCCAGAGTGTTAGATTGTCTTTGTGAATATTGGAATAATCAAGGATGACAGTAACTGCTGGAATTAGTGTAACTGTTGAAGTGAGTGACCATAAGCACAGTGCTCACATCTCCAAAGAATGAAGAGCTATGCCCGAGAAGAGCAGTTTAAGTGATTTCAAGGAGGCGGGGTGTGAATAACGGAGGCTGAAGGGTGATCTTCAAAACTGTGGGTTGTTAGGGAGAGGGAAGAACAGTTAAGTGTCAATAAGAACTAAGTGTCAATGAGAACTAAGGATGTATATTATATCTTCCTTAGAGATATCTCTATCTGTCTATCTGTCATCTATATATCTATCACTTATCTGCCTATCATCTATTTCTCTATGTCTACCTGCCTCTCAATTATCTCTATCATCTATCACCTATCTATCTATCATCTATCATCTATCATCTATCATCTATCTATCTATCTATCTATCTATCTATCTATCTATCTATCATCTATTATCTATCTATCTATCATCTATCTATCTATCTATCTATCATCTATTATCTATCTATCTATCTATCTATCTATCTATCTATCTCACCTATCTATCTGCCATCTATCTAAGGAAATTATATAGATATCCTTAGATTTATCAAAGGATGGATATAAGAGATAGATTAGATAGATGGATAGATAGATAGATAGATAGATAGATAGATAGATAGATAGATAGATAGATAGATAGATGATATGATAGATGGATGGATAGATAGATATGATAGATGGATGGATGGATGGATAGATAGATAGATAGATAGATATGATGGATGGATGGATAGATAGATAGATAGATAGATAGATAGATAGATAGATAGATAGATAGATAGATATGATAGATGGATGGATAGATAGATATGATAGATGGATGGATGGATAGATAGATAGATAGATAGATAGATAGATAGATAGATGATATGATAGATAGATCTCCCACCACCAAGCTCATGGAGGTAGAAGGAAGAGGAGGGAAAGCAGCTGCTTCTTGAGAAATCTGCAGAGAAATTTGAGTCCATACAGAACTAAATTTCAGTTGGGCAAACATGAAGGGCACATTACAGGAGAGGTTGATGATGAAGATGTTGCTAATGGTTGCCCGGAGTTCTTGAAGGACAGAGGAAGGGGTCAGGATTTGGGGGTGGCAATGGGGCTAGATTAGGGCATGTGTTGAGCTTTCAAGGGCTGGTGATTCTTCTGCCTGTGCTGGTCCCTTGATAATCACCATCTTTGTTGATTCTCACATCTCTGCCCATATGTCATCCAACAAACCCTTCATTAACTCCCCAGCTGAGTGACCCATTGGTTCATGCCTGGACCCTAGTGGTCTACTTTTGGCTACTAAAAGGTGTGCCCACTTCCATATGTCCAGGTGTGTTCAGGACAATTCTGGCTTACATGATTGGTACCGGTATAATTATTAATAGCACTTCCAAAAGTATTCCAGTTTTTGGCTAATTATATAGTAACCCTACCTCTGGTCCCCTGGTTCAATGGTCCCAAGTACCTGTAAATCTGAACCTCCAGATGACCTTCTCTCTGGCTGGAGTCTTCTTAATCTCTTGCAGTCTTTCCTGTGAGCTCAGAGGCTGGATAGCTTGGAAACGGAGGAGAGAGAGGAAGAGCCCAGCCTGGTCTTTATTTTCATTCTTTTAGCACAGCAGGCTAAAAGCAAATGACAAAACAGAGCTCTTCTTGTTTATGATTTACATTTTTCCATGCTTAATCATGTATAATGAAGAGACGCTTCTCTGGGGTCATCGGCTCATTAGCTCCTCATCCTCCCTTATTCTAGATATGTATAATGTCAACCCAAATAGCGTGGCACAGGTCAACTGAGAAATATCGAGTGGCTTTGCAACCTTGGACAAGTTAAGCTAAGCGCTCTTGGCCTCGAATTCCTTCTTTGCAAATGCGAGGATTCATTGTACCTGCTTAACAGGGTAACTAGAATTCAATGAGTTAATACACAAAGAGGTGAAATACTGCTGACACATAGTAAGCACTATGCAATTGTAACTTTACCACACAGACACAGATACACAGTGATGGGGAAAAGGGAGTACGGGGGTACTTGCGTAGCACGGGGGTACTTGCGTAGCGAGAGATCGTGACTCTAT
Organism: Procyon lotor; assembly: GCA_028646535.1. NCBI lineage: Eukaryota > Metazoa > Chordata > Mammalia > Carnivora > Procyonidae > Procyon > Procyon lotor. Next base: position 7,183,098 of record CM053609.1, read on the forward strand.
TTTGCTAAGGAACACAGCAGTGGGGCTCTGAGGCAATATAATGTTACAGATCACTGTAGTTTGTTGCAACAAGGAGCTATTTCCTGTCTGTACAGGATATGCATTTCTAGAAGTGAGAAGAAGAAACTTGTGCTTGCTTCAAGTCTCTTTGGAGAAATCCAACTTTGATCTCCCACAGACCCTCCACTCTGGAAAATGTGGAACAGCTTCTCGGAGCCTGGATGTAGTTTTAGTTTTTGTCTATGCTAACAAAATGAATCAAATTAGCATTTATTTTTATGATCTGACATAAATTCTGGGCGGGGGCAGGGGTGGGAGGAGGGTCTAACCAGAAGGCAGACATCATGTAATCATTTAGACAAAGGAAGTATAATAGAATTGTTAAGCTATGATAGGAGAGTAACTATAGAGACGGGAGTGGGGGGGGG
>CM053609.1:7184025-7232332 GCA_028646535.1 Procyon lotor
TTTTTATAATCACAATATTAAAGACTTGGAAATGTATTATGAGGTAAGCATTTCTCTGAGTGACATCCCTTTTCCGACTCATTACCAGAAGGGGTCATTAGATAATCTTCTGGTGGCATCGGGTGAATCTATTTCTCGAAACTGTTCTCCTGGGATAAACAGATAGTCGTCATTTTGTTCTCCGTGGTGTCTCTAACTCTCAAAATGACTGATGGGCCATCACGTCGTGCCATGGGGATGAAATGCATTGGCCCTTTGGTTTCCTTAGCAACTCCCTCCTGGGGACCTCACGGCAGCCACGTTTATTCAAAGTCAGGATTCTAGCAACCACAAAAAAATGATAGTATTTCAATGGAGATTTGTATACACCTAAATTAACTTTGCTCAAGAGAGATGCATTTTTGCATTGCCGTCATGTTTTTATTTTTTATTTTTTTAGTTTGTGTGCTGCTTCTCATTGGAATAGCAAATTCCACCCTCAGAGGAGAGTAGGCTGGGAGGGGAGAGAGCTGGGGTAGAGATTAGAGAGGCTTAATAACCCGAGTCCCAAAGAGGAAGTGGTTTTCTCTTAGCTCCTGTTTCCCATATAGCCCCGAGGGGAACTAATTTAGAATCTAAGCAAGCCCCGTCAAATACACGGTCTCCTTAGTACCGTGTTATTCAATCCAAGGAGAAATAACTTCGTCTTTCCCATTGTTTTTACAGAAAAGCTGGTCTCTGTGTGAGATTTATTACCATTTCCTTCCAGGGTTTCTGAAGCTTGGCACGACTAGTAACTCGGATCCGATAATTGTTGGGGCGGGGGGAGGGGAGCCGGGAGGGGTTGCCTCGTGTCCTGGAGGGTGTTTAGCAGTATCCCTGGGCTGGTAGAGCCCCTCCCCCACTGGGACAACCCAAAGTCCCCAGACATTGTCAAATATCCCCTGCGGGGGCAAAATGACTCCCGTTGAGATCTATTGTCCAAAGGAAAAGTATCATGTGATCCCCCGGATAACTCATTGTCATTTTTCCTACCTCAGTCCTTTTTTCAGCTTCCTGAACTAGATAACCTGTGTTCCAAGTGCTGGAGAGCCCATACCCAGCAGGCCCACTAAAGAGAATGATGTTCTATTTGCACACAATTTTGCGATCACTGTCACATCGATGTCCTTGTTAGAGGTGATCTGACCTGTCATTTCCCATCTCTGCCACAGCTACCCCCATCACACCCCATATTTTTTTATGAGGGGATGCATGTCACATGGAGGGCGCTAACGCCTCCCAGCCCCAAGACGAGAAAGCTAATGGCATAATAAAATTAAAATGAGGCAGGGAGTCATGGAGAGCCTAGGGCGGATCCCACAGGACAGAGCTTTGCAGAATATTGTTTCTACTTGTGCCTACAATTAACCACAAAATTAGACACATTCGAGGGGGATATTTATGTAACACTTGTCAGCCCTAGAAGACCACTAGTGTTTTTTCCAGCAAGATCTACTATAACAAAATTTCTAAATCAATAAAAACATATGTGCAGAGGGATGCCTGGGTGGCTCAGTTGGTTAAGCCACTGTCTTCAACTCGGGTCATGGTCCTGCGGTCCTGGGATCGAGTCCTTGCTCAGGGGGAGCCTGCTTTTCTCTCTGCCTCTGCCTACCTCTCTGCCTGCTTATGCTCTCTCTCTGACAATTAGATAAATAAAAATCTTTAAAAAAACAAACAAACAAAAACACATATGTGCAGCTCCTTGCACCTCTGTGTGACCAAAGCAACCTTTCTAGAAGGAAGGTATCACTCTGTAAATCCCGTAGATGGAGAACCAGTGTTGTCTGATCACAAAAAGTTGATAGGGTTATCCAAGTTTTTTCTAGAGCGTCCACAATGCAGTTGGAACTGGCCTGATCTGAAGCTGAGACATCGCTTGAAAAATTCCAGCCGAGTCAGTGCGGGGCACGGTGTGTCCCAGCACAGATCCCGCAGTTGTTTGCTGGTTGTGTTGGAACTGGTTTTAATCTTAGGATGAAGCCTAAGTGACAAGGGAGGTGGAAAGACTGTGGGTTTTTACACGTGATAGACTTGAGTTTTCAAGCCAGCACGGACTGTGTGATTTCAGGCATCTTATTTCACCCTTCTGAGCTCCCTCATCTGAGAAAAGTCTAATACGCCCATCTCAGGGTCGTCTCGGGGATCGGAAAGGAGGCAGATAGAGCTCCGAGCAGAATGTCCAGCCTAAGAAGGAGCCGCGTCCCCGTGGCCCGGTTACTCCATGCTGATGGCACTTCTGACACACACAGCAAAAGCCGCATGCAGTGTCCTTTTCCACGCAGATGATCAGACCCTTCGTGTTCATTTGAACAACAAGGGATTCCTGCGAATTCCTGTCTACCTTGGAGGTGTCTGAATGATAAGGTCAGCCTGGCTGGGTCAGATACACCTGGGAGCCGGTTAAAAACAATGATGCCTGCTTCCTACCCTAGAGCTTCCGATTCAGCGAATTCTAGGACCCGGGAACGGGGGCTTTAGAAAGCTCCCGAAGAGCGGCCGTGTGCTATTTCTCAACCCGGCCGCTTCTGTGGGAGTGTTCACTTTGTGGACACTCACCGACAGCTACGCAATTCTGCATGTATGTGACAGCTTGCAGAAGACTTCCATAAAAGTTTAATTGAAGGTAAAATATCTCCCTGGGCAATTCTGATGCACAGTTGGTTTTGAGAGCCACTGGTTTATACCGTATCCAAACCACACTGAAAAGCCTAAAAGTGACAAATATGATTTTTTTCATCATTGATGACAGAATTACTGGACCAACGGTTTTTGGCCAGCGGAAGAGTTGCTTCCCAGCACTGCAGGAGAATGGATCTTGACAACACCTACAGAGCGAGTAGTTTGAGCCTTTCTTGCTGCAGTTGGGGAAACTGAGAGCCAACGGAGGCATTGAATTGCCGTAGGTGGCCCAGGGAGGAGCTGGCAAAGTGGACAGGTGACCAGGTGACCATTCCTGTGAGATGTAAGTCACGGGTGAAAACATACCCACGTTTCAAACCCAGTTCTGTCATGGGACACAGAACCAGTTCCAAACTGAGGTCCAGCTGTTTTGCTGCTGGGAAATCAATACATGAGGGACAAGTCATGGTGGGAAAAGAAAGGTTCCTTTGCTTAGGAAGCCAGCAACCTGGGAAGGTGGGGAGCTAACCTCTTAAAGACCATCTCCCCCATCTGAAGGAAGCTGGATGGGCGAGCCCGGTGGTGGGTATTGAGGAGGGCACGTATTGCATGGAGCACTGGGTGTGGTGCATAAACAGTGAATCTTGGAACACTGAAAAAATAAAATCAAATTAAAAACAAAAATAAAGGAAGCTGGAGTATTTTAAAGGGGAAGGCACAGGGAAAAGGGAAGGGGGTTGTGTGCCTGAGAAGCAGGTGCCGGGGCAGGGGGTGGAGTGGGGGGATGGCTAGTTGTATGTTGACTTGACCCTGAACAGACTTGCTGGCCTTGGTGGCCACTGTTTTCAAATAGGGCCAGGCTTTATCTTCTGCGAAGTCTGGTCCTTCGCTCCTCAAGGGCGGTGGTCTGCGAGTCTGTAGGAAGGTCAAAGAGTTCTGCTACAAGCCATGGGACTTAGGTCAGCAAGCAAGGAGTGCGGATGACTGAAGCCAGCTCAGCCTTCAGACCAGCTGGAGGGCTATTCAAGGACTAGATGTGCAAAAAAGTTGGCCTTGGTTCTCCGATATCACACCACTAACCAGAGCTTTGACCTGGACTCGGTGCCTGAATGGAAACTAACAAATCTTGCCTGCTTTTCAGCTGCTGATACTGACCCACACCTTTCACTTCCCTTAAAACTTCAAGGAATAAAAAGCCACAAGAATAAAGTGCTTTCAAGCTTGTCCTAGAGAGCTCTCCTTTATGGCAACTGTGTTTCTGAAATCAGAGTGCGGCTCCTCGATGGCAAGGCTCATGGAACCTCCAGCATTGAGAATGGGGAAAATGGATGGCTAATTGCTCGTGTCTGTCCTGCAGCTCAACTAGAAGTTAAAAGCTCTAATACTGTTGAAGCGAAGATTGCAGATTGTGTACAAAGTGGCATACTTCCACTTTTCTTGTCAAAAGTGGTTAATTTCCTCCTGAGGAAGTCTAGCCGCACACTGTTTTATCCAGCATTGAATAAGAGAAAGAAATTGCATTTTTAAGCTCAGGAAGTATGGTATTTATTTGTACTTTCACTTAAGAGACGAGCCACTTAAGTGTTATACAAAATGTCCACACGTCTACACTCAGGGTGTGCAGAGGCAATTGCTGTGATTTTGACTAGGGGTTTAGTGTCCAATTTGCTACTTTATTTGCTTACTTCAGTTCTAGATAAATAGGGTGAGTTAAGTTCACAAGACTCTGAGAATTTTCTCTCTGTGGTGATTAATAAAAGAAGCAGAGAGAAATACACTGTCCGTGTCTTAATCAAATATGTAATGGAAGAAATATTGTTTTTTTTAATATTTTGTTTATTTATTTGACAGAGAGAGAGATCACAAGTAGGCAGAGAGGCAGGCAGAGGGAGGAAGCAGGCTCCCCGCTGAGCAGAGAGCCCAATGCGGGGCTCGATCCCAGGACCCTGAGATCATGACCTGAGCCGAAGGCAGAGGCTTTAACCCACTGAGCCACCCAGGCGCCCCGAAATATTGGGTTTTAACCTAAGAAAGTCCCAGGATTCTTTTTTTGTAACTAAGTCAAATGCTGTGAAAACTAATGATTATCATTCTGGAACAGTATATTTAAAAATATACACACTGGATAAGTGGATTGAGAGTAATCTGACTGATTCTGGAATGACACAGTAAATAATTTCAGTTGGATCCTCACAATCATCCTTCAAGATTAGGATGATGTGCCCATTTTCTACATGAGGAGACTAAGTCACAGAGGGCCTTTGGAACTGGAATCCATGCGGGTCTGCTTGAACACGCCTTCTTCCCCTGCCTCCCTGGTGATGTTTGTGAGTGAAGAGCATTCATGCGTTCCAAAATATTGGGAAAGGGCCTTGGGATGCAGTCATGGCAGACAGAAGGCACAAACGAGGAAGTGAGGCACCATGAGGAATAACTAGTGAATAAAAGTAAAGTCGGTATTATGAAGGGGAAAGAAGGCCAAGGGACAACGGAATTCATAAGCCAACACAGTTCATGAACAGATGCCTAGAAAAGTGCGTATCTGTGGAATAGACAACAGGGTTCCTGGAGGAGCACACGCCATGACCTGTATCCATTAGCGGGTGGATGCTAAATGAACAAATCTTTTGTAAAATCTCAAAGAGAAAGGAAAAGAGTTTTATTCGAGCCCACATTTGGACAGCTGCCCAGGTTACACAATCTTCACAAAGAGGAGGAAGGAACCTTTGGTGCACCCTTAAATGTGTTTACGTATTTAGAGTTACAAGTTACAAATCATTACAGAGTTACAATCGTGTCAAAGGACATTCCAGAAAGCTACAGGCTTTATCTTGTTTTCAGTGTGTGCAAGGCTATCTGACTTGACTCTTATGGGAACCAGGGTTTTCTTTTTTTTGTTTTATTTTGTTTTGTTTTTTCTTATCTTTATGTTTGGAATGCTCTTTGGGGGTTACTTTTTTTCTTTTAATGAGGCAGACATACAATGAGCTCAGGGCGGAAATAAAGCCCATGCTTTGAGGTCTTGTCGAGTCATGCAGGCCTTGATAAATGTTAAGGTATAGCTTCTCTAGGAGCCCAGGAGCTAGGCCCACAAACATTAAAAGCTGGAAATGTCTTTCACCAAGTGAAACAGTTGATGGTCTCCTAAGCCCACAGACATCACTGAAACTTTGCAAGTATTTTCACATACTCTTTGTGATGGGTTGAATGATGGCTCCTCAAAAAAGATGTGTCTACGTCCCAGGATCTGTGAATGTGACCTTGAAAAAAGGGGGTCTTCACAGATGTAATCAAATTAAGGATCTTGAGATGAGGTCATCCCAATATCCGCCCCCCTCCCCCGGAAGTCCTAAATCTTGCGAATATCTTTAGAGAGAAGAGAAGACCCAAACGCAGAGGAGAAACCAGAGGCAGAGGTTGGAGTTAGGCAACCACAAGTCAGGGGACAGCTAAGAGCCTTCTGGAACATTCAGGGAGGGATTTTCCTCCAGAGCATCTCAGAGGAGCGTGATTCTGCCAACACTTTGATTTCAGAATTCTGGCCTCCCTAGAGGATGAATCTGTTTAAGTCACCAAGTTTGTGATCATTTGTTAGGGCCGCCCTAGGGACGCAGCACACTTTTCTTAACCCCATTTTATAGATAAAGAAACTGAGGCTTCAAATGGCAAATAGATTGCTCAGTTCACACAGCTATCAAGAGGTCAAACTAGAGCTGGAACTCGGCCACAGAGACTATGCTCAGAACCTCACACTGGCGCCCTGAGCCCGTCTCCAGAAATGGGGCCACATTTTTTCGGCTGGCCCCGTAAGCTCTCACAGAGGGGCTCAAGGCACCTTTCCAGACCTTGCATTCACCACTTCCCACCTCCACCACTCAGCACATCCTGTATTATATTGAGTATCTTGTCATGTGTGCATTTCTAATAAAAACAGTTACTATGGATCCTAGCGCCTACTATGTACCAGGCTCTGTCCTCGATTCTTATATTCATATTGCATTGACTCCTCCAGAACTTATAAAATCCATTTTACAAATAAAAGGATCAAGGATGGGGCACCCAGGTGGCTCAGTCGCTTCAGCATCTGCCTTCAGCTCAGGTTGTGATCCCGGGGTCCTGGGATCGAGTCCCACATTGGGCTCCCTGCTCAGCGGGGAGCCTGCTTCTCCCTCTCCCTCTGCTCCTCCCTGCTTCATGCTCTTTCTCTCTCTCTCTCTCTAATATAAACAAATAAATTCTTTTAAGAAAAAAGAATGGATCAAGGTTTGTAAGATCAGCTAGTAAATATTAGAGGTACTGGGCCAGCTCAAAAGTCACTTGCCCTATGGAAATCATCCTAGATTTTTCTTTTTCTTTTTTTTTTTTTTTAAGATTTTATTTATTTATTTGAAAGAGAGGAGAGAGCTCACAAGTAGGCAGAGAGGCAGGCAGAGGGAGAGAGGAGGAAGCAGGCTCCCCGCCGAGCAGAGAGCCCGATGCGGGGCTCGATCCCAGGACCCTGAGATCATGACCCGACCTGAAGGCAGAGGCTTTAACCCACTGAGCCACCCAGGCGCCCCATCCTGGATTTTTCTTACCACAGCAGAAAATTACCATCTCTCCTATGCTTCTTATCATTTGGACCCACTTCTCACTCTATCAACCTTTCATTTCTTCAACTTAGCTATGGAGCAAGTGCTTTTCACCAGGTACTGAATTTGGAAATGATGACATGGAGAGGAAAAAAAAAAAAAAAACCCTTGGAAGCTCATGGCCAGGTGGGAAAAAGAAGAACAATGTAACAGTAGACTACAATGATTGTTTGGAATAGTTAGATTCAGGATGCTGCCTAAGCACCAGTGAGGAGCATCCCCCTAAATCTACCCTTAGCTGAGAAAGTGATAGAGGTACTCAACCTTCAAACCCCAGGACCTTTGCACAGGACCCTTTTTATTCCTGAAGATGCCGCCTCTCTTTATTTTTTTATTTCTGCTGCTCCGTGAGTTTGCACAAGCTGAGGATGAGTTGATTTCAGAGGAGAAGGAAGAGTATCTGGGGATAGACCCTCCTGGAAACAGCCTATGCACACTCCTGAAGCTGGTTAGACCCAAGAAGCAGTTTAACAATAAGCTCTGCAGACTTAAAAATGTACAAAAACTTCAAGGCAACTTCTGGCTGGTTTCTTGCCTCCCCTTGAGGGTCAGAATTATGCCCATCAGTCCTGTGCAAAAGGCCTGGGCCTTCAGATGAGTACCTCTTACCACCACTCTCTCAGCTGACAGGGTATAAGAGGAGGGAGCCGGTACAAAAAGGAGATGAGGGAATGCTTCCTCACACAGTGAGAGTTTTCACATTAAGTCATCATGACTTGAGAAGGTGAGCGATCTCAAGCAATGGAAAGTCAGTTGCTAGAAGGCCAGGCTTTATTCATGTTTGAGGGCTCAGGGTGGGCCTCCAGCCCAGAGCATCACAGCTGTGGGCCAAGCAGTGGAGGGAAGGAGCCCCCCGCTGCCCCACTTCCTTCTCCACACTGTATCCCACACAAAGTCCGGAGTTCTGGCAGCCCATGTGTCCGGGCGCATTGTCCAGTGACATCCCGGTGCCTTGAGACTCTTCCCCATCTTACACGCATTCAGTGACCCTAGTTGGCTGGAGTGGGCCGTGTGCCCCTGGGCACATCCCCCAGCTCTCTCCTCTCTTCCAGGGACACACAGGCTCAAGCACTCTCGCCTCCAAACAAGCTCGCTGTGCAATCGCTGAAACCCAAATTCTTGATTTGGGCCCTGGAAGCTAGCAGCTCCCTTTCCCATTAGCCTAGGGCCACCTGCTCGGGCCCAGGTTCCCAGAGAGCTCGTCGGCAGTGTTTGGGCCACAATCCCAGCTCACATCCTAAGAAGTGGGTTCCCCATCCACCTCTGACCCCCGGGCATGTCATTCCTTGGAAGCCGGGTTTGGTCCGGGATGCATCCTGGTGACGTCACAGCTGTGCTCCCGACCACGGCCACCAGGCTCAGGGTGGGCTTGCCTTTCACAGGAGAGGAGACAGAGGGAGGCTCACGAGCCCCAGGCCCAGCAGTGGGGCTCCACACAGAAGGACAAGCCAGGGGGAAGGGCTGCAGAACTTGGCTGTCTTCCCAATCCCTCATTTCACAGAACCACAGTGATTTTAATTAAATACTCCCCCTACTGACTCAGCAACGGCTGACAAAGCCAAATGCAGAGCCCGAAGCCTGATAAGCAGTGTTACTGAAGGTAGTCAGTCTGGAAGGCCATGGCTGGAGCCCGTCAGCCCTGCCTTCTTGCCTGCCAGGCCCCAGAGCGGGTGACAGCCCCGTCCTTCCCCTCAGTGGGACACCCTGCAGGCTTGTTGGAGGCAGGCAAGCTGTGCATTCTCAAAACCCCTTGGGAGAGACACTTTCCTGGCCCCCACTGGTCTTGATGGTGAGTCCTTTACCAAATTCCTACTTGGAAAACTGCTTCATTGACCCCATAAATCTCTCCTGCAATTTGCAGAGCTGTGCCTAGAAGCTGACTTCTCAGCCCTCTCAGCAGCCCCTGGAAGAAGATAGAAGAGGATGACTCTGAAAAAGAAGATGCTGGAACTCACAGCCCACAGTGGAGTCAGCAGAAAGGCCCAGGCCTTGTACCCAAACCCACATGGGTTCTGATACCAGCTCTTTCCAGGATTCCGGGGTAATTGCTCAGCCTGCCCGCCTCAGTCTTCTTATATACAAACCAGAAAGAATACTATCTGTTTTATTGGGTGATTGGAAGGATTGAGACAAAAAACAGCACCTAGCAAGCCTTCGACAACTGGATAAACAGCAGCCTTTGACAGAGCTGCCGAGACGCTGCCGACATTTGTGAGACGATATTAAATATTTCAGGCATTATGCTCCATACTCTCCGTACCACCCAGGCTCCTTATATTCAGGAAAGGATTCAAGGTCTCAGCGAGGCCACCCTAGACCTTTCCATTCCAAGGCCCTATGCAAGTGTCTTATCAAGTATACCAGTCCTGGTGGTAAAATCAGTTATTATCCAGCAACTTCTCACCCCCTACAAGGAGGTTACCTCTTCAGCAGTGATACTGAACTTGCCATGTTTGTTTTGGCCAAATAGCGTGTCGACAGAAGCGACGGTGTCCGAGTTCTGAATCCAGGCCTGAGGGGTCATTGCGTGCTTCTGCTCATCATCCGGGGAGTGTCCTACCTCCCTCGTGAGTCGCTGTCCCCCAGCCAGGGCCACCGAATGGGATACATGAAGGAAGCCCACAGCCTGAAACAGGGACACCATAACCAATCTGCAAACCTGTGGGCAAAAATAAATGCCCAGTGCTCCATGCCCAAAGGATCTGTGGCTATTTGTTACTTAGCAAGATCTGATGAGTCCAGTGTCCCAGGGATTTAGACAGAGAGAAAGGCGAGAGTTTCCTCTATTCTTGGATCCCTGATCTACCTGGAAATTCTACTGTTCCTCTGCGCCCAGGATTCAATCAGGTCAGAAGATAAACACTACCTTTTCAGGATCAGCTCTTGGACTCCCTCCCGACCCCTCTGCCCACGTCAAGGCTACACAAAGGAGAAAACACTGATTTAGAAGCAACTCTTCCTCAATGTCCCCATCTTACACTTGAACCTTTACATGTTATGTTCTCTGACTCCATTAGAACAAATTTCCTTTGGAGTAAAGGTAGTCATCTCTAGCAGCTGCAGAGAGATCTTGAATGTAAGCCCAACAAAGCACCTCTACCACTCGGTGACTCCTTACTAAACAGGAGGGAAAACTGACTCAGTTTGGAAATATCCATCAGCCTCCTTAGCAAGGTCTCCTACCATCTACCCAATGGGCAGACAGATTGTGGCAGGAATCAGGGCCACGTATGTACCTAACAACATGGATCCCTCTTTGCTAAGACTTATCTGGCATTGCTAAGTGGCCACCTTCCAACAGCAACTAACTGCAAGCTTTTCGTATGGGATCTTGGAGAACCATCTTGGCACCTGGTGGCTGGTTGATTCCCTAAGCCCCTTCCATCATGGAGATATGTCAATTCCTTCTCAGTGAAAGAGATACACTCTAAATTTTAATTTACTTTTTCTGCTAGATGAACTTCTGCTAATTACTTATACTTGTCACTGTCTATTAGTGTGTGTGTGTGTGTGTGTGTGTGTGTGTGTGTGTGACTGGTCTCCCAGTCCAACTAAGGAATAATACCTTCCTTGGAAAGGATGCAGCCTTGCAGAATGAAGGATATGCTTAGAACAAAATTTTTAAGCTATCGTTTCATGAATCTCATCATATTACAAGGGTCCATTATCAGGTCTAGAACTGGGAGGCATGTCACAGAATTAAATCTAATGATTCACAAGCAAAAATTTTGCTTTGCAATCTTTAGTTCCCCATGCCATTCAATCAACCAGCCAAAAAGGGCACTAGATTGTTGACTGGGAACCTTAATCCCACCAAGGGGAAACAGTGTTGATTTAAGCAGTGGAATGGTAAGTGTTATAACTAGAACACAAGCGTTCTCTTGAGTGTCTCCTATTTCAGCCACTCCCACAATGCAAATGAGCAAGACCACCAAGAACTCACTTCCTTCGGGAAGAAAGGTTTAGGTCATCACACCAAGCAAACATTCCCAATCACCTCTGGTAGCCATAAGCTCTCTTTATTTAAGAGTCTGGTTTTTAGTTTGTCTTTTCTTTGTTCATTTATTTTGTTTCTTAAATTCCACAGATGAGTGAAATCATATGGTGCTTGTCTTCTTCTGACTGACTTGGCATCATACCCTCTAGGTCCATCCATGTTTTTGCAAATGGCAAACTCTCATTCTTCTTTATGGCTGAGTAATGTTCCATTGTATATATACACCACATCTTCTCTATCCATTCATCTATGGATGGACACTTGGGTTGCATCCATACCTTGGCTATTATAAATAATGCTACAATAAACATAGGGATGCATATGTCTTTTTGAACTAGCATTTTTGTTTTCTTTGGGTAAACACCCAGTAGTGGGATTTCTGGATCATATGGTAATTTTATTTTTAATTTTTGGAGGACCCTCCATACTATTTTTCACAGTGGCTACCCCATTTTGCATTCTCACCAGCAGTGCACAAGCATTCCTTTTTCCTCACATCCTTGCCAACCCTGGTTGTTTCTTGTCTTTTTGATGTTAGCCATTCTGGTAGGTGTGAGGTGCTATCTCATTGTGGTTTTGGTTTGTATTTCTCTGATAATGAGTGATGTTGATTAAAAAAAAAAAAAAGGCCTTTTAAGAAATGGTGACAGAGCAACACAAGTTTAAGGCATAGAACTTAGAAAATATAGATAAAAAAGGAAAAACCCACCCGTAGTAAACTGAGACCTTCAACCAGCAAGGTTGGCCATGTCCCACTTCCCTGCTATCCTTGGTGAGCTCCCCAAATCCAAATCCCACCTGTCTTTTCTCTCTGCCCCTCTTGGCTTCTTTGCCCTTAAAGAAAACTTCACACTACTCTTTCCACAGCATGTGCATGTGTGCGTAATTCTGCGAGTGTGCTTTCTTAAACTACAAAGTCCCATATCAGTCTAGAGTACTCTTAGCTAAACAATTGAGCTAGAAAATGGGATTGTGTTAAATGCCTTTCCCTGCTGCCTCTTTGCTCATTTCTTTCACTGCCTCTCCTTTGCGTATTTCTTTACCCACTTGGGTTCTTTCTACATGTCAGGGACTCTTTTCTCTGAGTCCCCAGAGCACTATGATTGTGCCTTATTGAAACACACTACCATTATCTGTGGATGGGTCTGAATCTCTCACCAGACTGAGATACTGTAAGTGCTAGGACTAAGTCTTAGATCTCATTCTGTCTTTAGTACCCAGGTAATCCCTGGCACATAGTAGACAGTTAACAAGGAGGTACAGAAAGAATACATGAGTGAATGAATTTGAATCTATTTAAATACATTCCTGAGGAATGCCATGTTACATCGGAAATTACTCAATCTTGGGATGAGGGGAACTATTGAGTCTTAGCATCTGTATAACTATGAAAAACATTGGCTTTATTAAAGACATCACACCTGTTCTGTTGTCTACAAATTATTAAATGCGTTTACAATCATGGCCAACACAATGGTATCTAAGTGAAAACAGAGTAATTAATGAAATAAAATAATGTCTAGGGAAAAAAATTCAATCTTGTTTAAATTAAGACAGATGAAAAAACTGGTATAAAATTTGGAGCACCAGATGGTATCAATACATTACGCTAATTGTCTATTCACATATTCAATTATAGTTTAAATAAAAACTAATATGGGTAATTTATCTCATGGTGTTTGTATGAGCCATCTGATTATAAATTCCCACAATGTCCAATTTACCCACCGATCTCACACTGCACAATTATTGAGCAAGCAGGGTATGATCTGTAAGGCATTCTGAGGGGTTGCTGGCTCCCCTGGGTGCTAGGAGGGAAGTGCCAAGGGGCAGGAGGTCAGTACTGACTTCTGCTTCCCAAGAGTGTGGGTGCCTGATAAATCAAATGCAGGATGCCCACTTAAATTTGAATTTCAGATAAACGTGGATAATTTTTTAGCACAAATATGGCAGGAGACACAGACTTTAAAAATTCCCATACTTTCCCATGTGCTTTCTTATGCATTTCTTTATTCTTTGCCACTGACCCATGATCCAGGACCTCAGATTCAGTGGAAAAGGGGAGACCCCAAGGGGATGATACATCCAGGCAAAGCCTAGCAGCATCTGAAGACAAGTCTGTGTTCAGCAGCAAAGAACCTCCTGAAGGAGCCGAGAGGGACTGGAGTGAGGTAGGACCAGGTCCTCTGGCTCTCTCTGATGCTGGATACTGATCAGAGCTGTCTTTGCTTTGGGCCAGACCTCGGGACAGGTCAACATCAGGCCCGGGGAAGACCCCCACTTTCTTGGCACTCCATACAAGATAAATCTCTGCACCTGCTTTAGGATATCAGAAATTAGTTTAAAATAGAGGAGGCAAGTGCAAATCTTCCAAATCTTAAAAGATGTATAACTTTAACATAATTGTACATAAATGTAGCAAATGTGTGTCTGTTGTCTCAATAACCACCAATTTGTCCTTCCTTGATCATCTTTTCCATCTCTTACCCATTTACTCCTTTTTCAAGTCCTCCCAGAGAGCTCAAAGACTACCTGTGGAACCTTTCTAAACCCTCATAGCCTGAAGGGATTGTCCCCTTTTGTGCATCGTCCCTCATCTCACAGTTGAACCTCTTTGTAATGTATCACTTGATCTTATATGGGGATTTATGTGTTTGACTTATCTCTCCTTTAGAATAGAGACTCCTTGGGGTAAAGAATCACATCTTTAGTTTCCAGGGAGCACATTCAGTGCCCTAAATATAATAGATGATAAATTATAACCAAAAAAGGAAAAGAATAAACCATCCTTTAGAGTTAACCAAAACCCTGTCTTCCAACAAAAGGAAACAGGGCTCCTTGGTGAAAAGGTTGATTCCAGGGCTGGGGCAAATACAATACAAAATGAAGATCTTGTTAAAGGGACACAGAAGCTAACTTGAAGGTGCTTGCACTAATCAAATATGGAATAATTTGAGCAACAAAGTTAATAAGTATAGAAACCCATAGAATAAAATGGGAACCCAATCAGTCTTCACTAAGATAAACACATAACTGAATAAATAAGTTAATGTTGCAGAAGGAAAGCTCTGCCTTCCAGAAAAATTCCAATAAAATGTAGCAATAATGACAGAATTAGAATATTAGAATATTACCATTTGGCAGCAACTGTAGTAATAATTGTGTTGTATAAGAATCATCAGGGCTGCCAAAACTAGCGGGGAAAATGTCATGAGAAATGGCACATATGTATATATTTCCAATGTATCTCCTCATAAGATGCCTTCTAATTAAAAGAGAAAAGGTAACTTTTCAATGGAGAGGCTTGGCAGGTGTCACCTTAACCTAGTGGTCAAAGTTAATATCATTACTAATGAGAGAACTCATCACCGTGCACCTACTGATATGAATAAACCCTCCTGTGTATTCCAGACAAAAATGTATACCATGAATCTAAACACAAGGAAACATCAGAAAAAGCCAAACTGAGGGACGTTCTACAAAGGTTTGTATGTACTCTTCCAAAATGCCAATCATTCATGAAAGAAAATATAGAGATGGCAAATATGCAGATTAACAGATGCTCCACATTGTAAATCACCGAGGAAATGCAAATTAAAGCAACCATGAGCTAACACTACACACCTATTAAAATGGCCCGAGTCCAGAGCTCTAGTAACACCAAAGGCTGGTGAGGATGTGGAGCCACCAGAGTTTTCATTCACTGCTGAGGGGAATGCATATGGGTAGAGCCACTTCGGAAGATGCTCCAGCAGTTTTTACAAAACTAAACATACTATTAACATGTGATTCACCAATTGCGCTCCTTGGTATTTACCCAGAGGAGTCGGAAACACGTCCACACAAAAATTTGCACATGTTTATAGCAGCTTTATTTAGAAGTGCCAAAATGTGGAAGCCACCCAGTTGTCCCTCAGTAAGTGTGTAGATAAACTGTGATACATCAGACAATGGAATAGTATTCAGCCCTAAAAAAGAAATGAGCTATTAAGCCCTGAAAAGACTTGGTGGAAACTTAAGTGCATGTTAATGAGTGAAAGAAGCCAGCTGGGAAAGTCTACATACAGAATAGGTCCAATTACCTGGCACCCTGGAAAGAGCAAAACTTGGGGATTGTAGAAAGATCAGTGTTTGCCAAAAGTTGGGGGGTGGGGGAGATGGTGAAGGGATGAAGAGGGGGACAGACCACACAGGGATTTGAGGGCAGTGAAACTACCCTGTATGTATAATGGTAGCATGTACCATTATACATTTGTCCAAACTCATAGGCTGTCCAATACAAGGAGTGAACCCTAATGAGCATTATGGATGCTGGGGGATAGGGACATATCGATGTAGGTTCATCAGCTATAGCAAATGTATCACTCTGGAGGGAAGATGTTGGTCAGAAAGAGCTGGGACACGTGCAATGGGAAATCTCTACACCTTTCTCTCAATTTTGCTGTGAACCTGAAACCGCTCTAAAAACTAAAGTGTGTTAAAAAAAAAAAATGCCCATCACGAAAGACAAGAAAAGAACTAGGAGCTCTTTTGGGCTAAAGAAGACCAAGAACATGTAAGCCAGGGCATGTGAATATGGTGTGTGATACCGAACGGCATCCTGGACTAGAAGAGCTTGTCTTTGGTTGTAGAGCACGTTAGTGGGACAATGGATGAAGTTTTACTATCTGGAGATAATTAATATTAGAGCATCAAAGTTGACTTTCTGATTTTGAACATTGTCCGGCAGCAGTGTTAGAGAATACCCTTGTGTTTTGGAAATACATACTGTAAAGGGGTATAAGGCTTTCTGCGTACCCTCAAACTAGTTCAGAAACAAAGGATAAGGGAAGGGAGGTGTCGAAGAGGAGACAGAGACTAAAGCAAAGGTGTTCAAGTTATGTAGGGTGCAGGTTATGTAAGAATTCTAAGTGCTATTTTTCTGACCTTTCTCTAAGTCTGAAAAGATTTCAACATTTTAAAATGGGAAAAACCCTCTGACGTAAAAAAGTATATATTTGCTCGTTCTTAAATTATATAATCATTAAAGATTACTTTAAAAGCTTATCGTGTATATTTCAAATCTCCCCAAAATGTCCCTGAGCTGCCAAACAAAAGCGATTTATCTCAGTTACTCCTGGTCCCTGAATTTCTGGGAATTTGACTTCTTTTTGTCATTTTTTGGGTAATTCTTCCGCAACATTGATTTCCTTTATGGAGAATTCAAAATTCAAAGTCAAATGAAAACTCCCGTAGAGTTCAAGGTGAGCTGTGTTGTGTCATTCCTGCAACTTACCTGTTCCTGTTATGAAAGTGTTTCATCGCACCTGCCACTGCGGGTCTGGTCTCCCTAAGACACTTTCCACATCTCCCTCCCCAAAGTCATTAGCTTCTTGTCTTGTGGTTGTCCTGACCTCCACTCCACTCTCCTTCCCCCAACTACTTGAGGCTTTGGAACTTGGCTTGTTATGTGGTCTCCAAAGAGCCTAGCACAGCATCTAAAATGTGGAATGCCGTATATATATATATATATATATATATATATATATAAAATGATCTCAAATTTTTAGACCTGTATTAATAAAAATACATATTATAAGTATATAATATATATTTATAGTGTATTTAATATGTAATTTATTATAGGTACATATAATAAATATAATAAACACACTATATTATTATTAATATATAATTTATAGAATATATTATAAATGTATATAAATATATTAAAAATATTTCCCCTTGGGACACCTGAGTGACTTAGTTTGTTAAGTGTCCCACTCTTGGTTTCGGCTTACGTCATGGTCTCAGGGTCCTGAGATCGAGCCCCGCGTCAGGCTCCGTGCTTAGTGAGGAGTCTGTTGAGGATCCTCTGCTTCTCCCTCTTGCCCTTACCCTGCTCACTCTCTCTCTCAAATAAACAAGTCTTAAAAAATAAAAATAAAGGGGCACCTGGGTGGCTCAGGGGGTTAAAGCCTCTGCCTTCAGCTTAGGTCATGATCTCAGGGTCCTGGGATCGAGCCCCGCATCGGGCTCTCTACTCGGCGGGGAGCCTGCTTCCCCCTCTCTCTGCCTGCCCCTCTGCCTACTTGTGATCTCTCTCCTCTCTGTCAAATAAATAAATAAAATCTTTAGAAAAAATAAAAATAAAGGTATGACCCCTTAAGTTTCTACATGTCTTAATCTCTCACAGAGCTGGTCCTTGTGCAAAGTGCATTAGCATTATTGAACCTGCGCCCCCCGGTCATCTCCTGCAGTCCCCAGTCATCCCGTATGACACAGGTACTGTGAGGCCATTTGGCAGATGAGAAAATTGAGGTTCGGAGATATTTTTTTTAAGTTGCTGAAGCTCGCATGGTAAGTCTCAGAACTAGTACTTGAACTCAGGTGAGTGTCATGCCGAAGTCTACACATTCCCCTTCTACTGTCCTCCGTAATTCTCTGTTTCAATTGCTTAAATCTCAAATGTAAGCAAACAGTTCCATTGAATAGCCATGTGCTGTAAAGTTGGTTCTTACAGATGCTTCCTTCGGGCTCCCCGTCCTCCTGGGGGTGGCAGGGGGAATAGAAAATAAAAATGTGGCTTTGAGAAAGTAAGTCGGAAGTCAAGTTCACAGCCACGTGGAACTAAGGAAAAAAACGGTTGCTTACTGAGATGCTTTCTGCGGTGTCTGCCCTGGAAGTTAATTTATAGCAGTATGTGCTCAACACATCTTACCTTTGAAAGGAAGGGAGCGGAAGATGCCGAGAAGAGCCGAGAAGCACCCCGTCCCCGATTCCTATCAGGTACCGCTCCTCGGAATGGCTGGATACACGGGGCAGCTGCATTTCCACAACACCTGGGACCCCTTTCCGCTGCCCCGCAGAAAACAGAAGCTATGATCTTGGGAGCGACACTCATCAGAACCGCTTGCTGGAATGACAGAGCGGCCGCTCACTCACACCCAACCCCCAAGTCCCTCATGTCCTTCTCACGTGACCAGAGTCTGAGCGAGAAAGATGCCATTGGGTCCCCAGCAAGTCAGGCCCCTCCTGCACCAGGGCGGAGAGAAGGTGAGCCTACAAAGGATGTGTGGGAAAATAATAATAAAAGAAAACAGCTAATAGGAAGGATCCTCCACCAGATGGATGTCCCCTGGTGGTCCCAGCCGGAGTCACCACACGGAGTGGGAGAACCACCCAGCTGAGCCCTGCCCCAATGCAGGACTCGCCACATTACAGGCTATCACAAAGTTGTGGTTTTAAGCCACTAAATCTGGAGGTAGGTTGTTACACATCAATAGGTAACTGGAAGACTGGTCCTGAGGGAGCTCACTGGACTCCAGGACCTCCAAGAGTCTTTGCAATCCTCAGATAATCCCTTGATATGTACGTTCAGCCTATTTTGTCCGATTGGTAATAAAAGTGTGCCAATGTGATGCCGTGCTATTCCTTCTAGCACTGAGATTAAAGCGGGGAAGAATATTTTAAAACAGTACCTGAGCTCTGAGGGTTTGCTGTATCATCAGAATGTTTGGCCTGATGAGAGTCTCAGAGTGCACGGTGTAAAGGGGCACGGGTCTGCTCCGGCAATGCGCAGAGCCCCCAGTGACCACAGTAAAACCAGGAGGCCCAAAGAGTCCCCTTGCTCATTAAGAAATTGGTATGGGACAAAGAAGAGCCATTTCAGCAATGATGAGCCGAGAAAATGTACAAACTACACAAAATCCCATAAATAGGAGAGGAATGTATTTCTCCTACATACTAATTTTCCTTAATAACATCTTTGAGCGCTGTCATTTACAAATTTATCTCAGCCATCCTCAAACCTATTTACATTTTCACCCTCTTGGAATCACAAGCTCCGTATCATCTTTATATTTATTTGGCCTAAATTTACCTCCCATAAGCTAGTTTTAGTAATCTACCACCTCCTTCCCTCTGTGTGACTAGGCTTAGCAAATCCAAAAATCTAAGTTGTGAAATAAAATATACCGAAAACTAACCACATTGAATTCTTTGTAAAGTAAACCTAGATATAAATATAAAAATGCATAAAAATGGAATACAGAGTTTCCCCATCAAACAGGGTCCCATGAAAGTCTGTCAGAGAAATACAACATAAAGAGGAAAGAAGCAGACATTTTTATAACCTAAGGAGGCACCTGGTTATTGGTTTGGAGGGCAGAGTGGAAAGAGCTTAAAAGAGGAGTAGAACTATGGTCCCACCATTTACTATCTACATACCCTTGAAGAGTTCCCTGACCACCCAATTGCACAGGAAGAGGAAAGACACCTTAGTGGTTAAGACCGTGACCTAGAGAGCCAGCCTGCTTGGGCTACACCCGGCTCTACCACATATAGCTGTGTGACTCTGGGAAAGCTACTTAACCTCTCTGTGCCTCGGGCTCTTTTATGTGTAAAATAAGGAATAATAATACCTACTGCCTTGCATTTTCACAAGGTTTCATGAGGTTTAAATACGTGGGTCTCTGAACATGTCTGAGGCTTGGTCAATAGCATAAAAATGTAGCTGTTTTGAATATCCTAAGGTGTTAAGCAAATATGCATCGCCTTTCTCTCTTTCTTCTGCAGCTTTTGTAATAAAAATGAGGCTCTGCTGTTCTTTGGTTCCAAGGAGGCAGATACCTGGACAATGTAAATAAACATTGCTATCATCATATAAGCCAGCTTGTAAAAGGAAGAGCTTCCACCCTGCTAAGCTCACTGATACAAATGATGGGAGGCTCTGATGCCATCTTTCCTATGAGTCTTTAAGATGAGAATGAATAATTGTGTGTCCTGATCACTGGTTTTTATCCTGCAAAAATGAAGATGGAAAAGAAGTTCACCTGACAAGCGCATGGTAGTCACGTCATAGGTATTTGGAGACAAATTGCTGCTGAACGGCTGCTGGAAAACACGTTTGTGGGCTGTCCCTCCAGTTCATGGGTTCTTGACAGGTCTTCCGAATGGAAGGGGGTAGTGTATTTCATCTTTGGAGATAGAAAGACTCATTCCGGGACACCTGGGTGGCTCAGTCGTTAAGCGTCTGCCTTCGGCTCAGGTCATGATCCCAGGGGCCTGGGATCGAGCCCCGCATCGGGCTCCTTGCTTCGCGGGAAGCCTGCTTCTCCCGCTACCATTCCCTCTGCTTGTGTTCCCTCTCTCACTGTGTTTCTTGCTGTCAAATAAATAAAATCTTTAAAAAAAAGAAAAGAAAAAAGAAAGACTCATTCCCTTTAGGGTTTCCCTCTGTCCCTGATGCATTGCTGGGTAGCTGACAGCTGTGTACTGGGCAACCAGGGGCAGCAGCTCCTGAGATATGGGGAGGACCCAAGCATGGTTGTGACTGATTGCTGCAGGTGATACGTCCATCTTGAAATGATGGCGGGAGTCTAGATATGGAAGGGCAGACTCGTTAGCCCCTACTAAATGTGGACTCACCTGCCTTGAAATTGGCATCTTATCCTGTGCCCCACTGTGAGCCCTGAATTTCCTGCACTGACCACTCCAATATAACTTTGTAATAAAGTCAGTAGGGTTGACATTACTTAACAGCGTGTGTAGTGCCCCAGCTGTTTGCTACAGAAATGCGACATTCTGCAATAAATATATTCGCCAAGAAAAGGGGTGACTTGGGGTCTCCATCGTATGAGAAGCCTGGGCCAATTTCCCTGCCAAGCACATTTTTCCAGAACATTAATCTGCTATAAATCACTTAAGTCAATCTCCAGAACCACTTGATCCCCATAATTTTCATTTACATAATTCATCAATTAAAAATATTGGAGGAGAAATAAATCTGTTACTGCAGAACATATTCTCTTGACTCTCCATCCATAAAATTATATCCTATAAACTTTCGGCTCTGAACTGGGCTCTGAATGAATTTGCTAGACCCCTAGATCAACTGCAAGGGAGAGTTCTCATTTTTCGGGAGTCCCTTTTTTGTACCTAGACCTAGGTTTGCATTCTCCCTAAACATTCATTTTCTCCTCTATATATTGGTAATAATAATAATGAACAATTCTTGTAATAATGGGTTGCTACAAGAACTCCTAAGAAAACATATGTGAAGTGTCTACCAAAAAGCCATTTTATAATTGGCACTGAGAGTACATATTTGACATTCTTTGTTCATTCAGCATCCAGACTCCGTCCCTGTATCCGAGCAATTCCCTGTCTTTTGTATCCTAGTAGGAAATAGACACTGAAAATTCCAGACACCGATTTTTCACACTGGGGGGTCCAAGGTGATTATTGACCTGGCTCTCACTCATGTGTTTGTGTTTTTTGGCTCTTGAAATCTGCCTTTCTGATTCAGGTGTTAAAACTTCCTGTGACAAATCTGCCCTCACTTGTTTGTCCTGCTTCCAGGATACCTTGAGCCCCAGTAGGGTCAAGCCAGGAGGATTGGATTTAGGGCAGTGGAAATGGAAGGAAAAAAAAAAAGGTTCAAACCTCCAAGAGACTTCTGAAAACATTACGAATATGGATTTAAGATATGCTTCTTGTCATTAAAGCAGTGTCAAATCTCCTGATCATTTTTGGCCAAATCTTTCCATTTTAGTGACAGATATTAAGTATAAAATTGAGGAAAACCATGGAAGAGAGAAAACTCAAAGGTTACCTGAGGCAACCAACTACATTAAATTTTAAATTGGAAAACTAATCATTTCTTCAAGTGATTATTTTCTGAGTTCCCTTGAAACCAACATCTACAGAGCACCCAATCCGTTCCAGATAACAGGGTTTGAGGTTTTATTGGAGTCAAGACATCGTGTTTATCATTTATCATTTATGGTGTATTTGCTTTTTGGAGGAATCAATCAGCCTGGAATCAAAGTTTATATTTATTTTTCAGATACGTCCTGGTTTAGCCATTACCCATGTTTACAATGAAGCAGAGAATTAAACTTTAAAAAAAAAAATCTTGTCTGTCTATACATAGAATGTTCTCTCTTTTCGGGGTACTAATATTAACAAGGGTACTGGTCTTAGGATGAGGAATGAGAACATAAACATACCCAGATCCTATCAGGAAAATCTGCTTTATAATTCCCTGAAGTCATACGCAGCACACGCTACATGGTGCATAATCTGGATTCTTGAAATAAACCACCACTGAATTCCAAGAACATCTATGTGAAAGCCGAATAACCTGATTACGTTGTCCTAATGCTCTAACTTAAGGTCAAGGGCTGCCAATGGTTTTATCATAAATTAGGTGAACATTTGAGGGAAATTCTTAAAAAACGGCATGTCCTCACGTATGGATTGACAACTGAGCAATTTTCCTGCTGTGCTTTAGAAAGAGATGCCAACTCGGTGAGGTGCTGCCGGAGTGATGGAGAACCACCTGCTGCCGATTTCTATTTCCCAGTATGAACACCAGTCTTCTCAAGGATTATCGCGGCTAGGAGGAGACAGAAAATTGCCTCTGCCCTTGCTGACTGTCGTTAATTGGTTGGGGGAGCTTCGTATCCCGGGTCTCGGGACATTCACAGGGGTACAAAGATGCAAAGCGACAAGAAGGAGCCAGGACACCCTGTGACAAAGGACGCAACCACTTATTCCACAGTAAGAGTCGGGGAGGGGACACCAGGCTGGAGTCCTTATTATGCTTGAAAGGCCCTTTTACAAAAGCACATTGTAGTCACAGGAATAATGCTCTGATTCATAAAAGCACCAAATACTAATTTTCTAGGAGTCATAGCTCTTTTTGGTTTGTTTGTCTGCGTTTAAAAAAATTTGTGTTTCACTATAACCTTGGGGATACTTTACAAAAAAAAAATCCATAATAATCTTTATTTTTTAATGTTTTTAATGTTTTAATGTTTTCAATGTCCTAGTTTGATCCATGTGAAAGGATATTGCTATAAAAGGTTACGATCAGAATGAATATCATCATTTGTCATTGTTACTTTAATAGTGTAGTTCAGGGGCTGCCTGGGTGGCTCAGTCAGTGGACCGTCCCACTCTTGATTTTGGCTCAGGTCATAATCTCAGGGTTGTGGGATGGAACCCCGAGTCAGGGTCCACACTGGACATGAAGCCTGCTTAAGATTCTCTCTCTTCCTCCCTTTCTGTTCCTTCCCTCCCACGCTCACTCAAGTTCTCTTTCTCTCAAACAGTAAAATAAATTAATAAATAAATAAAAATCATGCAGCTCAGATATTGCTTGGCTTTTTTTTTTTTCATAATTTTCATTAGTAATAGATGTGTACCAGCTCATGTAGTTGGGATATGTGATACCTAAGTCTGAAATGTACGATCATTTCTCATCGTGGATACTATGATAAATCTTTCTAATGTTTCACCATCGTGGGTAAGAGTTAACACATTTCCTTTTCTTCTGCACAATTATTTCTCAGGATGAAATTCTGGGATTGGAACTACTGACACAAAGACTTGAGCCTGTCCGTTAGGTTCCTAAACACCTTCTTGCTGATTGCACACAGCACAAATCCAAGGGTGCTCTTCATAAAGCTTCCCGCCTGCCCAAAGATGTACATGGTGAGTGGTACCCTCTGCATCTTGAATACCAAGCTATTACCAGTCGCTTTCTGAAGGATTCACCCAAAAGAAACTCAAAGAGAAAAAAAAGAAAAAGAAAAGACAATCCCATACAACTTGTTGTTTAGGAGTTAATTGAAGATGTGAGGACAGAAGAGTCAACAATAAAAGGACATTTGCCACATGCCCTTATGGGACTCATGACTAGTTGACGGTATGGTGCTTGAGATCAGTTTTTTTAGAGAAAATGAAAAATTTGTGAATTTAGTTTGAATTTTTAAAGGAAAAAAGAATAAGCATGTCGAGAAAAACTAAAGAAAGGAAATACAGATCTCAGAAGAAAGAAATTTATACAAATATACAAAGCAGTAGAAATTACAAATATCATGACTACATCTTTGAAAACCATAATATAATAAATGAATTGTTGGCTGGAAAGGAAAAAGGGAAAAGTAGTGAAAGATACTTTGATGAGTAATAAATGGACCATTTAAAAATGAGAAAGGGTAAACAACCAATATCAAAGATGTTAACATCATATGAATACTACATTAATACCTATTAAATTTGAAAAGGGCAATGAATTATATGTTCTACTAAAAAACAATAAATGGTGTGATGTATAAACTTGTCGAATCACTGAGTTGTATACCTGAAATCAATGTAACACTGTGTGTCAACTATATTTTAAAAAAAGATCCATAAATACCAATATGCATGAATGAAATAAAAAAACCTCAACAGATATATGACCAAAAAGAAAAAAAATGACCAAGATGTTACAGTTTATCAGTTTAGGAAAAATCAGAATGTCATTCTTAAACTGTTTCAGACATTAGAAATAATCTCTTGGTTTTGGGGGATTTTTTAAAGGTTATTTATTTATTTATGTGTCAGAGAGAGAGTGAGAGAGAGAGAGAGAGCACAAGCAGGGGGAGTGGCAGGCAGAGAGAAGCAGGCTCCCAGCTGAGCAAGGAGCCTGATGTGGGGCTTGATCCCAGGACTCCAGGATCACAACTTGAGTGGAAGGCAGATACTTACTGAGCCACCCAGGTGCCCAAAATAGTCTCTTGTTATGTAAAAAAACTGGTGGCAAAAATAGGATCAGGTGACAAAACTCTTTTTATAAGGCCAAGTTCACTGTGATTTTCAAACTTAGAGAAAATGGCACACAATTTTAAATGTGTGGTGTCTGTAAACTGTTTTAGAATTTTAACTGATGAGGGGCACCTGGGTGGCTCAGTGGGTTAAAGCCTCTGCCTTCAGCTCAGGTCATGATCTCGGGGTCCTGGGATGGAGGCCTGAGTTGGGCTCTCTGCTCAGTGGGGAGCCTGCTTCCTCCTCTCTCTCTGCCTGTCTCTCTGTCTACTTGTGATCTTTCTCTGTCAAATAAATAAATAAAATCTTTTAAAAAAAAAAAAAGAATTTTAACTGATGAAATCAAGAACCAAATTGGGTATACAGTATGATTTCCATCATATAAGAAAAACAAAAGTATATATTATAAAAAAATGAAACCAGGAAGAAAAAAAATGTCAGAATGTGGAGAGTAATTCACTCAATTTGAATGAGTGATTTATTTTCCTTTAACTCTTCAAAGATTGCCTAGTTCCCACTATGAATTGGTGGTGGTGGGGGGGGACTCTTATGGGATAAATTACGTTCGCCCCGGTAAGATTCATATGTTGAAATCCTAAGTCCCACTATCTTCCTTAGACTATAACAGTGTTTGGAGATAGGGTCTTTAAAACGGCCATTAAAATAGTCATTGGGGTGGGCCCAAATCCAATATGATGTCCTTATAAGAAGAGGCGATCCAGACAGACACACAGAGGAAAGATCATGTGAAGGTGCAGGAAGGTGACAGTCAAGCACAAGCCTAGGGAGAAATCTGGAATTTTCTCACTGCCCTCAGAAAGAACCAACCTTGCTAAGACCTTGATCTTGGACTTCTAGCCTCCAGAAATGTGAGAGGATAGATTTCTGTTGTTGAAGCCATTCAGTCTGTGGTACTTTGTTAAGGTAGCCCTAGCAAAGAGATTCAAGGTCTTTCTTTTCTTTCTTCTCTCTCTCCCTCCCTCCTTCTCTTTTCCTTTTCTTTCTTTCTTTCTCTTCTTTCCTTCCTTCCTTCCTTCCTTCCTTCCTTCCTTCCTTCCTTCCTTCCTTCCTTCCTTTCTTTCTTTCTTTCTTTCTTTCTTTCTTTCTTTCATTTCCTTCCTCTCCCTTTGTCAGTTAAAATAATCCCAACGGAGGAGATTGAGAAAATTTTTAAAAGCATGTATTATTGGGCACCTGGCTAGGTCAGTAGAGCATGTGACTCTTAATCTCAGGGATGTGGGTTCAAGCCCCACATTGGCCATGGAGCTTACTTTTAAAAATTAAATAAATAAATAAATAAATAAATAAATAAATAAATAAATAGCATGTATTACTTCTATACATGGGTTTTCATAACACTACTTATCAACGACCTGATAGATTGGGGAGGGGGATTATTTGAATTACTGGAAGTTGCGTTGGTAATGTTATAATCAGCATTTGGAACCAGCATCTCAGGCTGGGGGGAAGCCACTGGACTAAGCTATCAGACAATTCTGTTTGAGTGGCTCTGAGTTTTGTTCATTGGGTAATAAAGATGGGAAGAACGAGCGAGAGTCTCCATGCCAATAATAGTGTCAGCAGGAATAGAAAAGGAAAAGTCGTTAACTCTACGTATCAGCTCCATTTGATCAAAACTGGATTGCTCAGCAATGTTGAGTTTTTATAGCTATTCTTTTATAGCTATAAAAATACCTTTGCTCATGATACTCTTGAAGGAAAAATAATGTGGTTATTGCCAAGCTGAAATTCTAAAGCACAAAGCATCTTTATCCCCACTGAATCAATTGCTTTATAATTCAAGTCTTGGCAACACAAACATTTTATAAACTACTATAATGGAAATTAAAATTTGGTTATGCAAAGAGGGAGAATCCTACAAGGATCAAGTAAGCTGCTCATATCCTGCAGCATTTCTAAACCCATCAGAGAACTGGGTAAGTAACTTTCATACTACTTGCATCCCTATAAACTTTGCTTCTACAAAGATATATACTCTCTTCCATCATCCCCCTAATCTGCATATTGCAGAGAAAAGCTTCTCCACTATCAAGGAAATACCAGTGTGAGCAGGTGACAAGTGGCCATTGACCCAATCCTTTTTGAGTAGAGGGTGGCTGAGCCTGCAGAGACCTGGGAGAAAGTCCTCCATCCAAAGGGGCTTCCTGTGCAGAAAATCCACCAACTGCCAAGAAGGGAACACATTTTGGATGGCTATGCAAATTCTGCAAGTTTTTAAATGTTGGCTCATAATTCTTTAAAGCAAATTCATCAGGTCAATTGCTTCTATGTGTGGGAATGCTACTGCCTGCCACTAGTAAAATAAAAGAGTTACTCTGGAAGTCAGAAGAAAGGATCCTGGATCTACCCATTACTGCCGGTGACCTGGGGGGACTGTTGGATTACCTGGCTCACAGTTTCAGCGTCCACAAAATGCACTAGCTGTTTTCAGGGTAAACAAAGCTTCCAGCAGAGGGTCTGGCTTGTACAAGGTCTTGAAAAAATGTTATGTGGTTGCAATATCACCATATGGTTTATCAATCAGAAAATGCAGAAAAAGCAGTGGACAAAATATAGTGCCCGTTCCAAATAAAAAGCTTCTATCAGAATAGAGAGAATCTTTCATAATCAGGTTAGTATGTTCAACCCAAAGTGATATTAAATTCCACATGGATCTGAGGCAGTATTACCTTAAATCTAGTAAGAAAAAGAGAGCAACTATCACTATTATTGTACAATTTCTTAAATTTCTTTTGAATTGTAGCGAAATAGACATAACATGAAATTCACTATTTAAACATCTTGAAGTGTGCAGATCAGTGGCATTAAATACATTCACTTTGTTGTGCACCCATCACCAACATATAGCTCCAGAATTTTCTTCACATTGCAAAGTGGAAACTCTGTACCTATTAAACAATAATAATAATCATTACACAATAACTCCCCATTGAGAAAGAAGGCAAAGGGATGATTACTCATGGACAGCATGATTATACACATGAAAAACATACAACATGAGACGCCTGGGTGGCTCAGTCAGTTAAGCGATTGCCTTCGGCTCTGGTCATGATCCCAGGGTCCTGAGATCAAGTCCCTCATCGGGCTCCTTGCCTACTTTTCTCTCTGCCTCTGCCTGCCACTATTCCTGCTTCTGCACTCTCTCTCTGACAAATAAAGAAATAAAATCTTAAAATATATATATATATACACAGCATGCTAGAATTATAAATAATTTATAATTTATATATATAATTTATAAATTTATAACTTATAAATAAAAATAAATAAATTATAAATAGTTATTGGAATGCTTAGATACAAAAGAAACGCTCAAAAACTGATAGTATTAGATTATACATATGAAATTCACCTAGAAAATATGACAAAACAGGTTACTGTTCATAAGATCAAAAGCATAGGAGACTTATAAGGAAATTTGAGGAAAGGGGACAGGTGCCTTTTACCTATAATGGTTTTTTTTGTTAATCATTGCCAAAAGTGAAGATTCTTTTTTTTTAAATAAGCAGACCATGTTAATTCATACATTTAAAACAATTCCAATCAAAATTCCAACCAAACTTACTCTACACTAGTGAGACAGGAAGTGCAAAAGACAGCTCCGAGTAAGATCATTGTGGAAAGAGGGCATGTGGAGGACCCTAGCCCACTAAACGTTAAAATGTACTGTAAACCAAAGTCAATTAAGTAGTATGGCACCGGCACCAAAATGAAAATATAAGTCCTCAGAAATGGATCAATGGTGAACCATTGCATAAATGCTTAACATGTTAAAATCAAGAAAATCAGAAAGAACCGTTAATTAATAATGAAATAGCAAATTGAAGGAGAGGAGAGTAAGTTTTTAGGTTTCTATATTACACTATATGCCTAAATATATTGAAGTTACATTCCGAGTTTACCTTAAAGTGCTGAATAGATTTTAAATTTTAGTTTTAAAAGCATACTCACAGGGATGCCTGGGTGGCTCAGTTGGTCAAGCATCTGACTCTTGATCTTGGCTCAGGTCATGATCTCAGGGTCACGGAATCCAGCCCCATCTTCTGGGTGTGGAGCCTGCTTAAGATTCTCTCTCCCTCTCCCTCCGCTCCTCCCCGCCTCCCTAACCCCCACTCTTGTGCTCTCTTTCTCTCTAAAAAAAATATAAAAAATAAAAACAAAAACATATGGTACAAGTTAAAATATTAACCAAGTAATTCAGGAAATGATCAAGACCTTTCCAACTTGATCACGAAGGAAAAAAAATCACTGAATAAAAGACTATTTTAAATGCATAAAATATTTAAAAAATACATTAATCTAATAATAAAAACAAAACTTAAATGTAAAAGTACACAATATTTTAAAAAATTCACTAAATTTGACAAAACAAACAAGAAATTAATATTTGCAGCACAGTAAAAGCTCATTCAATTTTACAAAGTAAGCAGGAAGACTCCATAGATAAATGGCCCCAGATAAAAGTAGTTAATATTTGTTGAGTGTTTTCACTGAGCCTTGCAAGCACTTACTTATATTAGCTCATGTAATCCTCACCACAACTCTGTGAGACAAGAGATATTAATATCTCCGTTTTATAGATCTTAACCCACTTGGTCCCATAGGCATAAAAAGCCGAGTCGAAGTTTTGCTTTAACTACTACTACTGCTTTATATACTCTTTTAGATATTCCAAAAAATTAAATTACACAGCATAAATGATCAAAAATGTCTTGCAATTCATTGACTTAATATTCACTGAGTATCAACTACATACCATGCCCTACGCTGGGCACCAGGAACTGGAGACAGAGTAAGATGCTCTTCAGACATCTAGTGGGGGAAACAGGCACATAAAATAACTACGAACATTATGACACAATGTACGTTCCATGATGCAAATTAAAACAGTAGAGGTACCATTTTGAGAACCAAGCCAAAATTTGAAATAGTAATAAAAGCAAAAGCTTTAAGGAATTGATACAACTCTTGTGCTCGCTTCGGCAGCACATATTCTAAAGATGGGAATTGATACAACTCTTTTAAAAAGGAACATTCAAGTACATATTAAGAATTTCAAAATGTTAAAAAAAAAAAAAGAATTTCAAAATGTTTATTTCCTTTGACCCAGTGATCTCTCTTATTCGTGGAAATTCATCCTAAAGAAATAGTTCGTTAGAAGGAAACAAAACTATCATTCATTAATTAACATTTCAAATATTTATATTATACTTATAATATTTATTTGTGCCTATTGCCTACCATATTCCATGTTAAGGGAGATAAAGATGAAGAAGAAACTCTCATTCCAAGGAAGTCTTCATTTCAGCCCTCATTGTGACAGTGGAGATGGGAAATAACCATAATGTTCAATTATGAAGAGTTATTGTATGTATTATGGTACATTGGCTTGCATAAATATAGCCAGTATTTAAATTATATGTCAAAATTACATAGGGAAAAGGTCATTTTCACGATACAATGCTAACTCAAAAATATTAAATTTTGTAGAGAGTTCTTTGCAGCATTTACTCATAAAGGTAAAAGCTAGATGTATATTCAAATAAGAAAAATTGTATTAGGGCTTGGGGGTTGTGGATGAATTTTATTTTATAAAATTAATATTACTGCTCTATGGTTGTTTTTTTTTTTAATAAATTTTTAAAAAAGCAGAAAGAAGAGAAAGAATTAGTATAACCGAAGAGTGATCCTGGAAGATATTAATAATTGATTACAAAGGGGTTCATAAACACGAAATTCTGAGTAACATCTCACAGAATAACAAAGCAGAGCTTCAACATTTGAAGGAAATGGTAATGCCTTACACAGACAGTAAAAAGAAGTTAGAAGATGGCATAAAAGTTTGCCCTAAAATCTCATTCCATATAACATTATAATTACTCTGAAATCACTGCCTTCCGCAAGGCAGCACAGCACTCGGTAAGTGTTGTCAAATATAATTTTATTCAGGATTCCCGGGGTCAAGTATTCAGCATACAAAATGTACTTTAACATACTTATAAAAATGATAAAAGACTTCGGTGATTCTTGGTCCCTTTGAGTCTTATTTCTACCTCCCTAATTCAGCCCAATTATGTGCTCTTAAGTCAACTGACGTGCCATCTAGAAAGCAGGCACGCTGGTCCCTCTGACTTTTTTTCTTGAACCCTCTGTTGCTTTTCTGGTTCCTCATGGCTTGATGTTCTTGAGTCTGACCCTCAGTCAACAAGAAGGAAGCCGTGGGGAAAAGAAGAAAGATGTTCCCCAATGCAAGGTCTAACATGGATCTCTCCGCAGAAAATGAACGCTCATCGCAAGCAGGGGAAAGCTTTGACTTTGACTATTTGACTATGACAACACTCATTGTCTTCAGGGACAAGCTTTTTGCTCAACCTTGGTGGTGAGGAGTCAGCTCAACAAAGAAGAACAGAATATCTCAGTGAGGCAGGCAATATAGTGTCTATGATCCCGGGTGTTAGGGTTAGGGTTAGGGTTAGCTAGATGTCGAAGGCAAGTGTGGACTTAGATACAGGTCTCACGATGAGCACTTGGCTCCTATAAACCAGACAACAGACTGAAGTCTGACCAAGGCCACGGCCCTTATGACAGTACTGGAAAAATTAACTCATCACATCCAGTGTAAGAAATGCTACACTCCAGGTTCAATGTCTGCTGCGTACTGTTTTTGCAGTTGGAATGATGCTTGGTTCTGTAATTCCAAATGACTGTTGACCCTTGAACAATATAGTAGGAGCACTGACCTTCCGTACAGCTGAAATTCTAACTTTTGAGTCGCCCCAAACGTACCTACTCAAAGCCTACTACTATTTGACTAGAATCCTTATCAATAACATAAACAGTCAGTTAACACATATTCTGTGTGTGATATATATTATATACTGTATTCTTACCATAAAGTAAGCTAAAGAAAAGAAAACGTTAAGAAAATCATAAAGAAAGTACATTTACAGAACTATACTGTAAAAAATTGCATTGAAGTGGACCCTTCATAGTTCAAACCTGTGCTATTCAAGGTTGACTGTGTATCTGTATCTTCCCCCAAATCCATCTATTTTCATATCAGTTCAGAACTTTGATTGTTTTCCCCTTTGATCAACATTGTATTTGCCATAGACATCTCACTCCTGCCTTGGATGAGAACTGGTGGGTCCCTAAATGACTACAAATGATACTGCTTGGCTTCGACAGATGTTCTGTCCACTGCCTCCAGTCTCATATTTCCCCCACTGGAAATGATGATTGCTATTGCTTCTTTGGCATTATTCCATGGTTCTTTAGAGCTAAAACTGGCTATTGCCTCCCAGAATGCACTTGCCTTCCATGAGAGAATCCACATGGCCAGTATCCTAGTGAAGCTGGCCATCAAGGAGACTTTCATGAAATTCTATTTTGTATTTGCCAATATAATCTATTCTCCAGTTAACCTACATGTCAGGAAAGACTTGAGAAGATGACCACTGCCCAAGCACATAATCAAAGGCTACATGATTCAAAGGTTCCACCATGAGTCCGATGACACAGGCAGAATTAGAACTCAGTTTCTCACTACTAATCTGGTGCACATACTTAATGCAAGGAAATTTTAGTCCACTGGATAAGTAAGCAAAGATATTTCAAATACAGTGTCTAAAGTTTTCTTCTTTGGATGCTTGATTATTTCATTGAGTCCAAGATGACCTGGTAATATCAGAGCTTCCAAAATGTCTTGCTGAACTCAATAAGTAGATGTCCTTTATTTTTGCAATCAAGGCAGAAAGAGATACACATCATGAGATACACATGAAGCAAGGGAGATTGGAATAGGAAAGAAGTTCAAGATGGTAATGGTGGGAGGCCTTTGCTGGCTTCCATGATAAGAAAACTCCCACGATGGCCAATTTCAGGTTGCTACCACTGTGAAGTCAACCAGCTTGCCAAATTCCTGAAAGTTTAATAATTAGCTCTCTCAAACCACTTTAAGCAGACTCGAGCACAACCCTGCCTCTGCTCATCCTCCGTGCTGTGAATTACCACTTGCAGATAAGATTTTGGTGATCGTATACTTCCATTAATACTGTTTTGTTGTTCTATTTGTTTTTGATTGTCCATAATTATTTTTCCCAGTCTCACTGATACATAAAATGTAAGTAAATGACTTCTTGGCTGAGGTAGAGTTATAAATTCTGCCATATGAAAGAAGAGAAATTCATGTAGCTATATACCCTTTCAAACATTTCTCCTCCAACTCTTTCTGGCATCTGGCCTCATGGAAGGGAACAGTTCACAAACAGAGACTGGGAAGTATGGTAATATTTTAATTACAAATGTTTGTGAAAGCTTCTCTCTGAGTCAGGCTTGAACCCATAAAATGTCTTGAGATTCTTCCACCCAAGAAGTTGTTGTATTGGGGCACCTGGCTGGCTCAGTTGTTAAGTGTCTGCCTTTGGCTCAGGTCATGATCCTGGGGTCCTGGGATCGAGCCCTGCATTGGGCTCCCCGTTCCGTGGGAAGCCTGCTTCTCCCTCTCCCATTCCCCCTGCTTGTGTCCCCTCTCTTGCAGTCTCTCTCTGCCAAATAAATAAATAAAATCTTTTTTAAAAAAAAAGTTGTCATAATCACTTTAGGATACAGAAGAATCTCAAAACGTCATGTCGACTAAAATAAGACATGAAGAGGAGAGGGGAAGCCCTAGCGACCATAACAATAAGAGCACAACCAAGATACCATATACTTTACAGCCTTTCAGTTTATGAAGCACTTGTGCACACACCTTCACCGTTCTGGGTATCGCATTTTAAGAGGACATTCATAAATGGTAGCACATCCAGAGGAGACCAATAACAATAAGAGGTGCTCATACTTTGGGAATGTTTACAATGGGCCATGCACCCTACTGATGGTATTACATGTTCAATCCTCTTTAATTCTTTTGGCTCTCCTATGCTCTTACAGATGAGAAAAATCACAAATGGAATTACGATTGCTAACACATCCTCTGTTGTGTATGTGGTAAATAATAAGGTTAAGATTTAGAACCAGGCAGTCTAATCCCAGAAGATGTGCTCTTAAGGACTAGATAATATCCAAACCATGTTTTGTCTGGAATAGAGACTAACCAGTGACCTATTAGATGTTTTCAAGTTCTCGAAAGCTCCCTCTTCCCCTTGCATTGCAGCTAGATTGAATGTCCCATAAGGAAGGTCTGGGATCACAGGGTGAAAGATGTCAAAAGGCTGACTTGGAAGCAATAATAAGTTTACCTTTCTCTTCACAGGGGCCCAAAGGGAAAGGGACCATCTTGGGAAACCATGGTCTTACCACTGGAGGTGCCCAGGCAAAGACTGGGTTACAGGTGTGAGACACTTGTAGAAAGAATGTGGCTAAGAAGGGTAGTTTGGATTGGATAACTTCTCTGTGCTATGCCGTGAAGTGGCTACAATGTACATGTGGCTATCTGGATTAAAGTTACAAGTTCAAGTCCTCAGTCACACTAACCACATTGCACATGCATAATAGCGACGTGTGACCAGTGGCCGCCCTGAGAGGTGGTGGAGATACATAGAACATTTCCACCGTCACTGAAAGTTCTCCTGGACGGTGTTGTTCTAAAATATAAAATCTGCCTTTTAGAATTCTCTCTGCCTTTGAAAAAGCACGGTAATTACCCTGATTTCATAGATGAAGAAATTAAGGATGAAAGCTTTTAGTCTATGTTAACACTCCAGGATCCTCTGATGCCCACACACACCTCACTCTTCGCCACCGCATGCCTCTTCCTGCTGTGGCAGCCGCTGGGGCTGTGGGGTGTGCACTCTGGCTCCCTCCATCATTTTTTTTTTTCCCTCCATCATTTTGAATGCTTCCTCTTTGTGACCACAAGAGAACTTGGCCATGTGCTGTTTGGTGCATAGATAATTGTCAGTTATTTCTGCCTTCCCTTTAATTTGCTCACAGAGCATTTCCTGAGAAGATCTTTGAAAGCAATTGGGCCACAACACTCTGTGGGCAAGGAGAGGAATTACAGTGGTTGGGAGCAAGATAAATTGTGATGTCAGCTTGATTACAGTGCCGGTTACAGATCAGTAGGAACTTTGGGAAAAAGAGCCCTTGGCCATGAAATCCATTTATAGACTATCTAGCATGGCGCCACCTGTTGACTACCAATGGTATAACGAAGGAAGCTCTGCCAGCCTGCGGTCAGCCTCCCGCTGGGTATGGGGCTGGTGGGCTTCTGTGGAAGGCGCTAGCCCCGCAGGATTTCCTCGGTTCAGAACGGGTGAAGTCTATTCGTTTCAACCCTCAAATAACCGATTTAGGAAGAAAGGTATTCAAGACCTGAGATGCGATATGCTTTCTGGCTACTCAATGCATCCATGCATTTTTGACTGGCTGACTTTCTAAAGGGTTCTGACCTTTATTTACAGTGTCCTAGCAAGAAGTAAGTCAGTAGTAAACATGTCTGGGTTGTACATGCTTTAATTCTGGGTAACTTGCAAAAAGGAACATTCATGGAACTTTCTGTCAAATGCTCAGCTAGATACATCAGCATAGCTTATCCCACTTAATTTGCATAGTGACAGCTCAGGTCAGATAGTATCATCATCCTAGTTTTACAAAGGAGGAGGCAGTAACGGAATAAATTGTTAAATCCAGGTCTTCAGATTCTAACCCCAAGTTTCTTTCCACTAATACACTGATACCTCTCGGGTAAAAGCCCGAATACCAGTTTATGTTATTTGAATGGCCTATTCCTGGATCCCTTGGACACATCCCCATATCTCTTCAATATCTCACCAACTTCCTTCCTCTTTCTGGCTCCAAATATTATCTTCAGTAATAATCCTACTCAAATGCTACCAAGATCTAAGTTGGCCATTCTTTCTTTCTATATTTGCATATAACCTTTCTCTCACCTAAAAGCGTGTTCTGCCTTCCCTCATAATGGCTTATGAATCCCTTACTTACAAGAACATTTCAATGGTCTTGTCACATCAGAAGACACCTGGAGAAGGTCTACAGATCATGAGTTGCAAGAAACAACTGAATAGGCTCATATTTCCTTCGAACTTATTTACGATCCTGCTACAGTATCACTAATTGGTTTTTGTTGTGTGTACATCTTGCATATCTTTAATTGTGCGTCTTTTTTTGAGGAAGGAAGATATCTTCCACTGCCGGTTCTTCTTTCTACAGTATCTCTATATTTTTGACCGAGGGAATTTCCAGAATTCAAATTTAGGAGGAGAGATCGAGTTGTTTAAACAGGTTGGTTCTTTTAAAAAAAATGTGGACTCTGAGGCTTTTTTCCTGCTTTTTTCTTTTTAAAGCCACCCATCTATTTTAGTGCCCTCATACAGTTATAGATTAAAATTCATACTACTTATTATATTTGGTATCTTTCTTCAATAACCATAATGACTCTCGAGCATTAAGAGGCACATCAAGTCAACCGCTTGGTTGTATAATGTATACATTATATCAACTATACTCTACTTATGTCATCTGAATTATTATCAGAGTGAGTGAAGGAGCACTAAAAATAAATCATCATCATTATAAGCCATTATAATAGGTTATTCAATTTGATGAATAATGTTACTTTGGCCTCACATCACATTTATCTTGCAAGGGGCTGACGTACTTCACGGTACTTACTAAATATCTAAAATTCACTAATACCCAGGATATGGAGCCTGTGAAGACTTCACAGAATGATACATTTGAGCTGGGCATCATCACCAGTAACATCTGGGGAATCCTGAAGGATGAAGAGGAATCCCTTTTAAATGAGTGGATCTTAAGAAATTGGAGTTTATCCTTTTAAGTCATGAGGTGCTTTAAAAAAAAATCCATTTCTGAAATTGCTGATATGTACTTTTTTTGCTTAAGAAAATAAGGTAGTGTGTATGATACAATTTACCTTTGTGTTCATGAGCCAGGGTACTTGTTGGGAACATCAGAAAATGCCCACACAGACAAGGCATGTATGGTTACAAAGAACACAGTTTGGAGTATAAAAGACCTGGATATTAATCCTTGCTTTATCAGTTAGCATCCTTTAGGGTGCAAGTAACTTAAAACCCCAACTCATGGACCTCACACAGTAAAGTAATTAAAGAAGTCAGAACGGAGGTTGGTTTCAGAGTCAGTTAATTTGTCGCTTCAGAAAGTCATCACACACCCAGATCCTTTGCCTTATTTTATTTTTTTTTTAAGATTTTTATTTATTTATTTAAGAGAGAAAGAGAGAGCACATGCACAAGTAGAGGGGAGGGGTAGAGGGAGAAGCAGACTCCTGCCTGAGCAGGGAGCCCGATGTGGGACTTGATCCCAGGATCCCAGGATCATGACCTAAGCGGAAGACAGATGCTTAACTGACTGAGCCACACGCCCCAACTTTGTCTTGTTTATTTATTTGTCTATTTGTTTATTATTTGTTTATTCGCTCTTTGGCCTTCCTTAGTGCTTTGGATTTGTCCTCAGGTGACAGCTGGACATTACAGCCCATGTCCCAGTCAGCTACAGTAGCATCCAGTAGAAGGAAAGACCATCTCTTCTCTAGATCTCTTTTTGAACAGAGCAAACCCTTTCCTGGAAGCCTCAGAGCTTCCTTCCCCTTGGGCGATCTCGGGTAGAATTGGGTCACGTGCACACCCCTTACCCAATCACTACAGAGGGGGGATGGGATTATCAGCATTGGCTTAGACCAATCCGGATTCATCCCCTGGGACTAAATCTCAGGCACCATGCAAGATAAGCAAAACGCAAGATTTTCAGAAAGAAGAAAGGATGGCAGACGAAGAAAAACCCTCACTGTGAGATCTTGGGCTTGTTACGTAGCACCTTCAAGTCTTAATTTGTAACTCTGAAAAATGGAGATACTGTCTGCACCTCACAGTAAGGTAAGAATTAGAAAAGGTGATCTTTTCCCAGTACCTGGTACATTAGGAGTGTG
Source organism: Procyon lotor (assembly GCA_028646535.1). Lineage (NCBI taxonomy): Eukaryota > Metazoa > Chordata > Mammalia > Carnivora > Procyonidae > Procyon > Procyon lotor. The sequence goes on from CM053609.1 coordinate 7,221,830, forward strand.
AGTGGTTGCTTTTGCACATTGCAGTTGGCCCTATGTTTCTTTGCTAATGCCTCTTGTGCCCACTCCTTGGCAAAATGTGCTATTCCCAGTCTTTGGTTTTTGGTGCTCTCAGTGGGTTGTTCTGAAACAACAGTGGTTCCCAGGCTTTTGGGTTTGGGTTATCTGTCACTCATTGTCCTCGTGTTTTTTTTGTTTCTTTCTCTATTGAACTTTATCTTTACTGTGCTTTTCTTCTTCTAAGCATTATTATTTGTGTATGTGTGTGTGTTTTAGATATATTCATGACTCCCAAGGGTGATAAATTTCTTCTGCTTAGCAAATACCATCAGACCCTAGGAGTACTCCACATTTATTTGAAGGCAACTGGAAAATATTCTCTCGAGATGCCTGTGTAATTATGTCTTTACTACTACACTTAAAATCAGAATTGGTTGATTAAGGTAAGTGGAAATAAGCTGAAAGAACATTCAACAAACATTTTAGGTTCCCATCATGATACTAAATGCCAGATAGAGGCAAAGGTGAAGCACAGAAAAAGAAAAAAGCTGAGGAATGGTGAATTTGTACAAAGAAATGGTAATCAGTCAGATAGAAAATGCAATGTGAAAACACATTTGGAGAATATTGAGCTCTATGCCAAGAAAGTGGGGACTTTATATTTTTGTCATGAAGCAAGGGACAGAGTGGAGCCATTAAGTATTTTAATTAGATATGAAATATGAAGAAAACATAATTACAGAACTTAATTTGGCAGTAGTATAAAAGAATAATAGGAAGGAATACAAAGTACTCCAATCAAGCCAGTTAGACTATCAGACAGGTTAGACAAGCAACCCCCAGACTCTTGTGACTTAAAACAAAGAAACAAAAAAAAAAAGGTTATTTTTTTATTCATATGACCCGTTCATTTGCCAGGAAGCAGGGAACTCTGCTCTTCATGTTCACACAGGGATGTAGCCTGATAGAACAATGGTGGTACCACTATCTTAAACCTTGACAAAGCAAAAGAAGGCCCTGGAGGGTCTCGCACCAACAATTAATGCTTTGGCGCTCCGGCGAATCACACAGTGGTGTGCTAGAGCCAGCTTGTACACAATTGGCTCACCAAGTTGTGGACATCTTTCCCAACTTCACATTCAGCAGTGTCAAGATGGTAGCTTGAGGTTAGCCACGGTAAGAGTATTTGCATCACAGAATTTGGCAAACTCTACAAGTCTTGCCTCCCTCCCTGCTCCAAAGAACCAGTTGTTAAAACATTTACCAACACACTTCTGGACTCACTTCGCCTTCACTCGCCACTCATCGGCCAACCCAAACCCAAAGGGATCAAGAAGTCCAATCGTACCCTTGCCTTGGAGGCGGAGAGTCAGAAATATTTGTGAACAACATTAATGACAACCACCGGACAATGCAAGGGCCCAAGTGTTGGTCATCTACGTGTTCACGTATGGAACACTTCAGACTTGAACCAAGGAGCGATAAAAATGGGAAGCAGAAGAGTTAAAGCAGAGGTGGCATGACAGTTGTCTATTTCTTAGCTCTCTGCTCCTAATCCACCCTTCACGTCCCTGCGGGGTACTGGAGATGGATTTTGTAAACATTCCTCTTTGCTAGGAGAGGTTGCAGACAGATCCTACAGAAGGAAAGGGCCTCGGGTACTGGTGTGATTTCTCTATTGACTCTGCAGTACTCCTCTGGCAAGAGAGCTACAAGCAGAATTCATGCCCGGAACGTTTCAGAGGGACCTTCAAGAGTAGCTTACTAGCAAGTTCCAAGGATGCCTCAGGCAATTTCCCAACACGTACAGCAGTATCCTCTGCAGGTGGCTTTCTGGTGGCTTTCCAGAGTCCTACTGATGCCACAGCCAATTCCCTGGTGAGTTCAACAGCATTCACCATCAGCAGCCTCCCGGTAAGTTTTTCTAGCATATGAATAGATGGTTTCCTGCCCACCAGCCTCAGTCTGGCAGCACCCCAATGGGAGGCTTCCAGCTTGCCAGCTTCAACCCACAGTTTTCTGCCTGTCAACCCCAATCCACCAACTGTGAACCGGCTCTGGGCAAGGAAACCCAGCGAACTTCCTTGCCATCCAGTGAGCCGCAACCACATCCTGCCCAATGAGGTTGGATTCTTGACTTTGTGTAGGAGGGCTCTCTCCCAAGTTTAGTACTCCCCTGTAGCCTTAGGGTGTTCTTTAGTATTCATCCTCCCTTAGTAGCTAATTACCTATAAGTGGTTAACAATTATTTGTTTCAAATCTTCCCCGTTGTAATCATTGTGTGGTTTCTTCTTCCTGACTGGACACTAATATGGGTGGGAAAACTAGACTTACTGAATGTAATTTAGGCTTCGGTGCAGAGAACAGCCCGGGGCTGGTCAAGAGTAGAGAAGCCAGTTAAGTGGCAGATGGTGGTTGGTCAAATGAGCTCAGATGACAGCCGTACCAATCAAGAGATACGGAAATATTATCAATGTTCTACCAATCAAGAGATACGGAAATATTATCAATGTTTTTAGGAAGTAAAATAAGTAGGTCTTGATAATGAGCTTGAGTGAATGAAAGAAAGTTGAATTGTAGTGTTACCCACCAAGTTCGAGGACACTGAAAGAAGATGAGATTTAGAGAACCACATTTTTTGGCCTTTTAGAATTGGAGATACTTTGAGTCACCTAAATGGAGATGTCACAGGTGGATTGAGGATTGTGCTCAGGGGAGAGTTATGGGCCGGAGATATAAATGTGTGGGTCATATGGGTGTAGTACTACAGATTAGGTAAATGGTTTTGCCTGGCCAACATTTCTTTCTTTCTTTCTTTCTTTCTTTCTTTCTTTCTTTCTTTCTTTCTTTCTTTCTTTCTTTCTTTCTTTCTTTCTTTCTTTCTTTCTTTCGTTCTTTCTTTCCTTCCTTCCTACCTTCCTTCCTTCCTTTCAGATTTTATTTATCTGGGAGAGAGCGAGAGAGGGAGAGAGAGTACAGAGGGAGAGGGAGAAGCAGACTCTCCAACAAGCAGAGAGCCCAATATGGGGCTAGATCCCAGGACCCTGAGATCATGACCCGAGCTGAAGGCAGACACTTTATTGACTGAGCCACCCAGGTGCTCGACTCCAATTTTTCTTTACAGAACTATTCTTTTATTAAATGGAAGTTTCTGGTGATACGCCATGAGATAATAAATAGTATATATTCTAAAGAGGTTGTTAGAACATATACAGAATGTGTGAAGGAGGTCATCAAAAACTGTTATACAGTTGAATCCCCTCACCTCCTTCAAAGGCCTAAAAGAGTTTTAGGCAGGAGGGTACTATCTCTTAGACTCGAGCTTGGTGATAAGGAATCCAAATAGAATATTCATAGGTATATATAAAGACAGCTTTGGAATGTTGGGAATCCCAGCTCTTCCGAAAGAGATGGGTGGAATGATGCCTCCTCTTCACCGTAAGAAAGAGAGTTTAAATGTGTCCCCTTAATTTGGGTAGGGAGTTAAACAGTTGCCTTAGATTTGACTCATGTCTTATGAATCTAAAGAATGAGAGACTGGCGAAAGGAGTATGTGAGAGTTACATGAAAGCAAAGTAAAAGGGACCGTATTGGGATCAACCTGTGCTTTTTGCATTTGTCGGGGCAAAAAGGATAGTCAGTGCTGCCCAGAGGTTAGAGGTGATTACCTACAAGGCAGAGCAGGAGTAAAGTCATCTCAGGGCCTGTCTGTGAGGGCTCTTTGCACAGGTGAATAGACCTTAGTAGAAAGGTGTTGAAAATACCATCAGAGTGGTGCCTCGGTGGCTCGGTCAGTTGGGCTTCTGCCGTCAGCTCAGGCCATGATCTCAGGGTCCTGGGATCAAGCTCCGTGTCAGGCTCCATGCTCAGTGGAGAGTCTGCTTATCTCTCTCTCTCTCTCTCTCTCTCTCTCTCTGACCCTCACCACCCTTCTTATGCTCTCTTGTGTCTCTCTCAAATAAGTAAATAAAATATATTAAAAAAGAAAATACCATCAGATGTCTGGGTGCTGAAGAAAGAGGGAACAGCCCAGAGATGTGGAAATACATCTGCCCTGAAAGTTAGAGATCCCAGTAAGAGTCGAGTCGTCTCCAAGAACTTAAGAAGATGGGAGGTGAGGAGGATAAGTGTAACCCAAACACGGGTGGAGTAATGGAGTATAGAGAAGAGTCCATACAGCATCTTTGTTGTGGGTGATGGGAAGGAAAATAGCTAGGTAAAGCTAGAGTGAGGGCTGTAGGCTTGTAGTAAGAGATTTAGGGCATTCTTATCTGATGGCACCAATTTTCTCTACAAGGTAGGGGACAGACAAAACCATATGCTCAGAGAAAAGAGTTGGTGTGTGCTGGCAGAGAGGATATGGGGGGGTCACAGTTTTGAGAGGAGTGAAGATGGCTGGAAATATCTGTGTAGAAGAGATAAGAGTTACCTAGAGGACTATGATCGGATTATCAGGGGGTAACTCAGTACCCATCTGAAACTGGAATCATGAGTTTATGGTGGAATGGTCCTTCCCTAGAGCCCACAGATATGAAAACAAAGACAGAGGGAAACAGATAGAAGGATTTATCAAAGTTTGAGTTTTCACCATGTGGAAAAAGATAAAGGGAAAGAGATGTTTGGAACATTTATAAGAGCTTTATTGTAAAGATGGGCTGGATGAGCATAAACTTAAAGAGAGGGCTGATGAATGTGGAGACAGTAGAGTATTCCACGGCCTGGAAAGCTGCACTAGGTCTCTGTAGGTGCCTATAAAGCAAACTGAAATGACCATAGGAATGAGAATTCTTCAGTTAGTGATATTGGAGGCGTAGCACTTTTAAGTGACCATGGAAGTTACAGGCAAGGTTGAGAGGCAAAGAAAGCCATTGGAGGTCAAGAAATCGAGATGCCAGGACTTTGGATGGATCTTCTATGTGCAGCCTCCACTTTTCTTTTTTTTTTTTGGATGATGACAAGGCTTGGTGTGGAGAGGAAGATGTGGAACCAGGAGCCAGGGTTTGCAACAAGGGGGAATAATAGGCTGTTTAGTGGACAGAAGAATGAGGGGGAGAGGTACTACGGTCATACAGAATGAGGCTAAGAGAAACAAAGCTCTTTAAAAGAGGCCAGGTAAGGGTGTGGAAGCTGAAATCAGGGGACACAGAACCCACTTTATTACCGTGAGCTGCGTGGGATGTGAGAGAATCAAGAGCCACCCCTGAGAAGAGTGGAGGAGAGGGAAATAATGTGGTCCAGGTGAGCCAGCCCTCAGGTGAGTCAGAACTTGAAGGTGTAGATGAGTTTGTTGATAACGGAGCAGTAGTGAGGACTCACCAGGAGAGGGATGAGGGTGAGCCAATGAAACAGAGCCCCCCTTGGGTGGGGCCCGAATGTTTTTACAAGTGGACCTTAAGGGTATAGCAAGAGAACAGTGACGGAACATGGCGAACGTGGTGAATTTTTATATTGGTGGTGGGACCAGTGAGGGGATCACTGAAGATGGCCACCCAATAGGGAAGACACGATAATGCATGTAGCCAGAGCATAAAAGACTTAAAAATAGTGATAAGGACTCATAAGGACCTGTTACTTATTTGGTGAGGGGATGGAGGAGAGATTGTGTGAGAAGGCAAACGACAGAGAGGATGCAAAAGTGACTAGTCATGGCCTGAGGGTATGAGGAAAGTGGGGTGCATTCAGTACAAATAAGAATGTTCACAGGGGATCAGTCGTATTGGGCTTGAAGGAAGTGGTTTTTGGCATTATGGGCACCGTGCTTGTCGGGGTTGAGGGTGGAGATGTGGGCAGCATCCACACATTGCTGGTGAGTGGCCCCTGAGGTGGCAGAGATCTCTGATGGTCTTGGAAGAGCAGGGAAGGAAATGCTCAGTGGCACATGATCCTTCCTGAAGCCCCCGAGCTCTGGGCACCGGCCTCCCAAGAGCAGGTTCAAGCTCCATCAATACCACACCTGGCTTCTAAAGGCTCCCAGATTTCTCGTTGCCCCAAGACCCAGTGTGAAAACTGTCTTTCCTTCTTTTTCACCCAAAAGAACTTAGGTGTTTTCTAAAAGCAACTTTTAGGGGCGGCTCAGTGGGTTAAAGCCTCTGCCTCTGGCTCAGGTCATGATCTTAGGGTCCTGGGATTGAGCCCCGCATCGGGCTCTCTGCTCAGTGGGGAGCCTGCTTCCCCCTCTCGGTCTGCCTGCCTCTCTGCCTACTGGTGATCTCTCTCTCTGTCAAATAAATAAATAAAATATTTTTAAAATAAATAAATAAAAGCAACTTTTATTGGAGAAAACTACCAATGATGAAAATTCTAAGTCTGACAATAGCTGTTTCCGGACTATAATCTGCTCATTGAAATTGAAATGTAAGTAGAGCCTGAATGCAAATAAGATCGGTCTGCGGCAGGGCCCACTGAGGCTCTGATTCACCTTCCTGGACATGCGTACACCTGATTCTCTGGCCTCCTAGCTTCATTTTAATCATATTTATTAACAGATTGTTAAGGCTGTTTCTCTCCTGGTTGGTGAAGTGATGTTTCCTCTCAGATTGTTCTAAAATAGCATCTTAAGGTCCCAGGTCCCAGGGCGGGTGGGGGCACACTCAGAGATGTAGTGTAAAAGGAAATCATTGCTATTCTACCAATGCACTAAAAGCCTTGGTTAAAAGGTTTCAGAAATCTACAAAAGAGAGTATTCATATGGGCCTTTCCCCCTGGTGTGTATTTCCTGTGTTTTTTCCACAATAAGTGTGCATTACATTTTCAGTGGGTAAAAATAAATTGCATTTACATTAATTAGGAAAAAAAACACAATGCTTAAAGATTTATCTAACACAAAAGAGAATAATTAGATTATCATTGGTAGAAAATTGCACTCTTGAATCTGGAGATTTGTTCATTTTCTATAGGTAGTCCAGGATACATTTGAGAGAAGTCTGTTATTTCTTGTATTATTTGGGACATACGCCATTAGAGAGATTTAAAGAAGGCTTATACTGATTAAATATTTACTAGTAAAGACTTGATAACAACCCAACCACCTTTTAAGCATTCAAATGAGTGGCGAAAGTGTCCCACTGGGGAGAAACACAGGAAAACTATACTGGATAGCATTTCTAGTAACTCCCTTAATGCATCCTTTATGACCCCTGGAAAACTAAAAGGATTTCTGATCTGCAATATATTTCACACTTTTGTCTTTCAAAGCTTCTACTTAGAAAATCCTTGACACTCATTGACATCGAGCAACTGATTTCCTATTTTTGGAAAACAAAGATAAAGAGTTGCCCCCAAATACAAAAAAAAGTCAGGAACTGTAGGAAGATCCCACAAAGAGCTCTTGGCATGCATTCATCCTTCGTCCATCCATGCGGTATACATAGAGCGACACACTCTAGGAAGCGACGCACCTACCGCTATGGAGACCAAGACAGCAAATATCATCCTGAAAGTGACTGATGTTTTAGTAGGAAAGATAAAATATGCCCACAAACAGTAAAAACAATTCAAGGGAGTCGATGGCCATTGTCCTAAAAGACCTTCAAAGAAGGTGTCCGTGGGTAGGGAGTAATCCCGTTCTATTGAGGCCAGAGATAGGTCCAATCCAGAAGTGGTGTTAAGTAGGGCAGGTGGGGGAATTATTTCCCAAAGCAGCTGTTAGGGCAAAGAGAAGAGGCAATCAGGTATGACAAGGGAGATAAGCAGGAATCAAATTCACGTTCTGCGGAGACTGGAAGCTTATCCAGGTATCACAACACTATTTGAGAAAAGGATATCAAGCTTTTTTTTTAATGATAGGGCCCTTCCATGTGCATGAAGAGGCCCTGAAGCTTGAACTTGCTTCAGCCTCACCAATATTCCACTCTGGAGGCCAGGTTCTTGAGCTAAGCTGACTGAGGGCAAGTCTGTCTCTGGCACTTACTACCTGTACGATTTTAGGCAAATTATTTTCCTGAGCACTGGTTTCTTCGAACGATGCTTCCTTCAAATAATACTTCCTTGTAGAATTGGAAATAGCAGCCCCGTTGTCCTTTTGACAATACCCCTCCCTTGTTCTCAGCCAAAGAGTCAGAGCCCTCCTCATACTTTATGGGTTGGGTCTCTGGCTTGGTCCATAAATGACCACATCCCACGCAGTCTGGGGCCCAAGTCAGGCCAATCTGAATCCACCCTCCCCCACTCCCCCCCACCCCCCAGGATATTGCTGCAACTAACAGGAATTCTTTTCCCACTCGGGCGGGCTGATAAGCTACTAGAATATAACCCAGAGCAGCTGGTGGCCGGCCAACTGACCTCCACTGTGAGAGAATTTGGAGGCAAAAAGCAGACTGCAGAGCGTATAGACAGACATAGTGGCCTAAGGGCACATCAGAACTATGCTTGCCCCGACTGAGAAGGATTCTGTCATCTCCAGTCTCCAGGGCCCTGACCAATACACTACAGTCATGGCAGTCCTGTGATACCGAAGGACCCAGAAATCCTACCATTCACTTCAACACTAATAAACATTTGTGGGCCAAAAAATATAAAATAAATATAAAATAAAAAAGTAAAGTAATGTAAAATAAAGTAAAGTAAAATAAAATAAAATAAAGTAAAATAAAATAAAGTAAAATAAAATAATAAAATAAAATAAATAAAAAATAAAGTTAAATAAATAAAATAAAAAATAAAATAAGATAAATAAAATTAAAAAGTAAAGTAATGTAAAATAAAGTAAAGTAAAATAAAATAAAGTAACATAAAGTAAAATAAAATACAGTAAAATAAAGTAAAATTAAATAAATAAAATAAAATAAAAAATAAAATAAAATAAATAAATAATTAAAATAATAAAATAAGATAAAATAAAATATAAAAAAAATAAAATAAAATAAGATAAGATAAAATAAAATAAAATAAAATAAAATATACATTCATGGGCCACCCACTATGTGCCAGGCAGGGTCTTCCATGCTGTTCCATGCTGTTCCATGCCATGTTCCATGCTGTTCCATGCTGTTCCATGCCAAGAACACAGAGATGAGAACTCTGTTTAAATGGAGCTTTTGGTGGCTCTTCACTCTGTGGAATCACTGCTTTTTTCCATTCTGCCCATGCGTACGTTTCCCGGTTCCATCGTGCCATGCAGACATCCCCTCACATATATTACAGTTGTACCTGAGACAAATCTGTTCACCATTTTGACTGAATAAACTGAACTAATAAAACTGGTCAACAACAGGTGTAACTGAATGGTCCACAGATGATTTAAGGTTGTGTAGGCTATTTTCTATGAATCATGAACAACTCCGAGCCGTAACTGTCTCTAATTCTCATTAACTACTGGAATTCAAGTGGACGAGTGACATGATTTGGGGGGATAGCTATACGTGTGCTATAATTTATTCATCCAGAGTAAATTCTCTGGAGATTTGGGGACTTGAGCTGTGGTCCGTACCATGACTTACGGCCCATCGGCAGCGGGTGGATCTCACTAACCCACTGGAACACCAAAATAGAGAATCATCGCTGTGTAAACAACACAAAGCCCCAGAGCACATGTATACCTGATTCCTGCTCTAAAGAGGGAGCCGAACACAAGTCCTTTTATTTGGCTCTGCATCCCCAGCACCTAGCAGAGAGCTTGACCAAACAGGAGGCTCCTTTAATGTTTGTCGAATTGAACGGACCTGAACCTCATCTCCTGCTGTAAACAGATGCGACCTCTCTGCTTTACCGAAGCCAGCTGCGTACCAGTCCTGACTCTCACCTGCTATTTGCTCTGCCTGGAAAACTCTGCAGCAAATCACGTCCCTTATCACCTTCAAGATACTCAGATCTCACGGCCTTGACGATAGATTTTTAGTCCACTGCTTCTCAAACTTAGCTGCACATGAGAATCACCGGGGGACTTTTAAAAATCCTGATGCCCAGCTCACGCTCTGAATCGACTAAATCAGAGTTGTTGGGGTGACACCCAGGCGCCCCCGGGATTTTTTTTTTAAACTTCCCCAGGTGATTCCAGCATACAGCCAAGGTTGAGGAATACTCCAGTAAAGCAACTGTTACCCAGTTCCCGTAGTAGAATCTCTTTGTTCCAAGTTCTTCCTTGTGATCTCTACTGCCCTAGCTCAGACCAGCACTGGAATACAATGGTTTCATAAGAGCGGTGACAAAATATTAGATCTCTGATACCATCCCCCCCTAGAACCTCAGATGCCTCTCTTAGGATTCAGGAGGAAAAGAACAAAAGGCATTTTCTGGGGTTCCTTCCCATTCCCAACCAAGTTCCTTTCCCTAAAAACTATCTAGCCCTGCCCACTCACAGAAATGGGCCCCAAGTCATGGACAAGTTCCATAAACCTGCTTCCCACTCCCCTACAGCCCACCCCTCCTTCCTCTTGCGAGGGTCAGAGTCACCAGGAGCACTTCTGATAGCAGATTCCTGGCCCCACCTCTAGAACTTCTCACTTGACTGGGGTGAGAGTGGGGTAGGGCTTGAGAATCTGACAATCCCCCAGGCCTTGCTGATGCTGC
>CM053609.1:7232832-7256904 GCA_028646535.1 Procyon lotor
AATGCTTGGTCTTTGAGGCCACCTGCTATTTCTGTTCTTGTTGCATTTTTTTTTTTAATGGAGAAATGGTTTTCCTTTGGCCATGTTAGACTCTGAGGAGTCCACAGAGCAAAATCGCTTGGCATGCCATCTTTTGAAGCATGTCTAGTGACACATTCTTTGTTTTCAACTGCCTTTGAAAAATTATAGGCTTTTTCTCCCGCATGGGCTCCCGCAGAGCCACAGGGACACCTGGGGACGAACACACCAGGCTACCTGCTGAATATTCTCTCTGTTACATCTACCGCGCAGTGTTTGGAGATCCGTGATGTGTACTCAACTTTCTCTCCATTTGAGTATCTTCGGTACCCTAGACCATTCCTGGAGGTGAGAGAGGGGCCATTGTCCCTGACTGGGGGGGCTCTCGGGTCTGGTACTGGATATTTTCCATTCGTCCCTCAGGTCTCCTCTCCACACAGAGCTGAGTCCCAGGAGGCTGCCCTACCTGGCCTGCGTGCCTCAGCCCCCTTCCCCTCTGGCTTCCGAGTAGGTCTGGAGGGCTGCAGAGGGAGAGGGCCACGCGGGGTCCTTATTCCCCCAGCTCCCTCCCTACGGTTGCCGTTGGCACTGGCGGCTTCCTCAGCTGAAGGGAACAGCCAGCTTCTGTCAGGTGGCCCTCATCACAAAATCCTCTCTCAGACCTGCTCTCTGCTTGCCCCTTCACGTCAAGACACGGTAAGAAAACCCCACCATCAGGATCCCCAGATACCACACTATCTCTTAAAGTCTCCCTGGCTCATACCTTGGAACTCTTTCAAACTTACCTCATTTGAATGTGAACCTCCGGGACGCCTGGGTGGCTCAGTTGGTTAAGCGGCTGCCTTCGGCTCAGGTCATGATCCCAGGGTCCTGGGATCGAGTCCCACATTGGGCTCCTTGCTCGGCAGGGAGCCTGCTTCTGCCTCTGCCTGCCTCTCTGTCTACTTGTGATCTCTCTCTCTCTCTGTGTCAAATAAATAAATAAAGTCTTTAAAAAAAAAAAATGAATGTGAACCTCCTTCCCAGTGGGACCCTAATTGATAACAGAGCCTTGGCCTTACCTAACCAGCCACAGTCCCCACTAAAGGCCCCTCCACCCCAGGGAAATTCCTGATTCTCGCCTCACTAATCCTCGGGAAATATTGAGGTTGGTTAAATTTTTCACTGTTTGCTTAGACCCACGCGTGGGGGCCCTTGCTGGCTGCCTGTCATTCGTCCCTGTCCCCTCCCTCTTTGGCCCAGCCCAGTGATTCTCAGCCTTGGATGTGCAAACTAGAATCACCTGGGGGGTTGGGAGGGGGATCAGGTTCCTGATGCCCAGGTTGCTGAGTAGTATTTACCTTGACAAGGTAAATACTACATCTTCTTCCTGTTCACTTGGACCTCTTCCATCTCTTTTATTTTTTTATTTTTTAAGATTTTACTTATTTATTTGAGACAGAGACAGTGAGAGAGAGGATGAGAGGGGAGAAGGTCAGAGGGAGAAGCAGACTCCTCGTGGAGCTGGGAGCCCGATGCGGGACTCGATCCCGGGACACCGGGATCATGACCTGAGCTGCAGGCAGTTGCTTAACCAACTGAGCCACCCAGGCACCCATTCTGTCTCTTTTATTGTAAAGTAACTCCTCCAGCTCAGAAACAATTCCTTCTTTTGATTCATACATTCCCACAAAGTCCAGTAAAGGGTCCCGTACACAGTGGGTATTTAATAAACATGACCATGAATGTTGTATAGATGGAGAACAGTTGGAGGAAATGTTGAAAAATACGGTCGGGATGATCGTGCGACTGGCCTTGCGTGTCAGCCTACATCACCTTGTAGCACATCAGTAAATGCTCTCGCTTCATTTATGGAAAACTAGTGAAAACAAGAGTGCCGGCAACCTTCCCGAGCACTTAACTTTGTGTCCAGTGATACCCTAGGCTCTTTCCATGTATTATCTCATTTAAATATTTTTTTAGAACTCCTACTTATGAAATAGATAAGACCATTATCAGATGAAGAAAGTGGGGCTTAAGAAAGGTAAGTCATTTTCCCAAGGTTTAAAAGCTGGTCAATAGCTTGGTTTGTATAGAATCCAGTCTTACTCCGGTCAGAGCAAATACCCATTGAAAAGAGCCCAAGGATTGACAACGTCTCCTTATGTTCCGGGACCCACAGGTACTTTCCATCCCCTGATTATTTACTCTTTGCCCTGGCTTTAGACTTTCTGTATTTTTATTTTTATTTTTTTGCCTGCCCTTTAGAGCTGACCTTGACCCCTGCCATCAGGCTGGCCTTCTGCATCATTCACTGGGTCTACCCCACTGCTCAGATGGCCCCTGGCTCTCCCTCTTGGAGCTGCCCATCCTCTTCACACTGACACTTCAGATGCTGCCCACACACCTCCAGTGATCACTGGGAGCCCTAGGTAGGTGCCGGGTTTGTGTTGGTGACTTCAGAATTCCCTGCTGTCCTTGTTCTGTGGACAAATCAACATATGAAAAGCTTTCCTCCCAATCCCACTCTCGTAATCTCAAGTGCGGGTTTACCATATTACAGCTGCATAGAAAATCTGTGGATTGGATTTGCGTGTTTCATTCTTTTCTTTTTCAGCGAATGGTGAGTATCTAATTTGGACACGCACTGGGCTATCATGGACAAAAGGGAGTCCCATCTCTGCTGCCATCGGCTTTCTCATTGAACGGGTGAGGACAAGATCATGAGCCAGTAAATAAATAATAGTCTTGCAGATAACAACAAGTGTATGAAGGAGGCTATTTTTTTTTTTTAAGATTTTATTTATTTGACAGAGAGAAACGCCGCGAGAGAGGGAACACAAGCAGAGGGAATGGTAGCGGGAGAACCAGGCTTCCTGCCGAGCAAGGAGCCCGATGCGGGTCTCGATCCCAGGACCCTGGGATCATGACCTGAGCCGAAGGCAGACACTTAACGACTGAGCTATTTTTAACCTAATGCTTAATTTACTTAACTGGAGGTTGCCATCCGTACTCAGGGCTTTTGGCCAGGAACAACGTTGGGCAATAAAGCCCAGCAATAACTTACACAGGCTCTTCAAGAATACGTGTTCTTTTTAAAACTCCCTTGTGAGCAATCCATCTAACCTTAAAATCCGTGATCCTACTCCAGTTATCTATGTCCACGGTAATACTCGGGGCTCATGTTTTGGAGCGCTTGAAATATACCGGGCACTCCGCTAAAAGTTTAATATGTATAATCTCAGGCATTCATGCAACAAACTTGTGCAGAATATAGTATTTTTATCTCCGTAGTACAGATGAGAAACTGAGGCCTAGAGCCCATGCACACTCCCAGTTATAAAGCCTGGGAGTAGCATTCATACAAATTCAGGGATGGGTTGTGTGTCCCCTCCTTGACCAGAAGGCAGGCTCAGAAAGGCAGAGACCGGATGCCCAGTGGCTCAGTCAGTTGAGCATCAGGCTCTCGGTTTTGGCGCAGGTCACAGTTTCAGGGTTGTGAGATCGAGCCCCACTTCGGTCTCCGTACTCAGTGGAGAGTCTGCTTAACATTTATTGAATGCCAGGTATTACACAACAATCCAATGAGCAATTACGTCCTTGCACTTTCAAATGAGGAGACTGGGGCACAGAAAATCCGAGAGACTTGCTCGTAGGTGCTAAGTGATGGGCCAGAGTTGAAACCCAGGCAGTCTAGCTGTGCTAGGATACATGATGGTCATCTGGAGGGCCAGGTGATAATGCCCAGAGGGCTGGGCCTTCATGCCAGGTTCCTGGTTTAGCCCGTCCACAGAGGCCCGAGATCCTACATGCCTAAGATGATCAAGGGATGCTGACTCCGCTGCTGGTCCCCGGGGACCTCACTGTGCCTGAGAGGAGCGTCTAGACCGAGAATCTGTGCCCCCAAAGACTAAATCGTGGTGTTTCTGCAGTAGATTAATAACTTGCAGATCGACTGAGTAACAGGCAATACATTTGTATAATAATAAAGCCGCAATCAGCATATCTCAGATCCATTGATCATGCTAATCAGAAATTTGCATTTCTATTCCAGTACTCACTCAGCTTTTACCCGAATCATTCACTGGGGAATAGGGTGCTCTGCCAACCTCTTTGGAAGAACACTCTGTTAATCAGCACAGGTCTGAGAGCTTGGGAGAGGGCTGGTGGCTCAGGGCCCCGGGCCAAGAGGCAAGAAATCCTGCCTGGCCTCTCTACCTTCACCTGTTCTAAGGCTTCCTACTGAATTGGAATAAAACTAAAACTCCTTATGAGGGCCCAGAAGGCCCAGGCGATCTGGCCCCTTTGTGCCTGCCCCAGTCACACTGGCCTTCCAACAGTTTCTAGAACAAGATAAGCCTTTTCCCAGACACAGGGCCTTTGTACTTGCCGCGTTCCCTAACCCCTTCTCTCTCATTGTTATTTCTGTTGTCAAAAAAAAAAGAAAAAAAATTCCAGAGCCAGACAAAGGCATTTTATTTAGAAACTACTGCAGTGGTGGGAGAAAGACCTCAGAAGAGGACTCACAGCCGAGAAGCAGGGAGGGGCGGGTGCCGGAAGGAAAAAGGCGAGGAAGAAACCTCAGGGATGAGGGGGGGAGCGCCGCCGGCTCCTCGGACTGGGTCGGCTTCCTGCCCAGACAGGCCTGAGCCCTAAAACATCCGGAGAGGGGGTGGGGCGGTGTGTGTTAGGAATTTGATCAGATCTCTTGAGGGATCCAATACCGTGCAGAAAGAATGAGGAATTTGATCAGATAGGAAGGGTGGGGGTTTTCTCTAAATGGACCTAGTAGGACTGACCAGCCCAAGGACACACTTCAAGGGCAAAGCCTCATCAGAAAGGGGACTCCGTTGAGTGTTTGGTTAAAGTGTATCCTCTTATCTGTGGAATTTACAAAACAATACAGATGAGGTTAGGGGAAGGGAAGGAAAAATAAAATAAGATAAAAACAGAGGGAGGCAACCATTAAGAGCCTCTTAACTATAGGAAACAAATTGAGGGTGCGGGAGGGGAGCCGGGTGGGGGTTGGTCTAAATGGTTGATGGGCTTTATGGTGAGCACTGGGTGTTGCCTGTAAGTGACAAATCACTAAATTCTGCTCAGGAAACCCAATACTACACTATATGTTAACTCACTGGAACTTCAATAAAAACTTGGAAGAAAAAAAAAAAGAAGAGCCTTTGATTAAAGACAGAGTCTGAAAAAAAGTAATTAAAAAAAATGCAGAGTCTGTCCCCAACAACCCTTTGCACTATTTTTTCTTTTTTTTAAAAAAAGATTTTATTTATTTATTTGACAGAGGGAGATCCCCACCAAGCAGAGAGCCCGATGCGGGGCTCGATCCCAGGACCCTGAGATCATGACCTGAGCCGATGGCAGAGGCTTTAACCCACTGAGCCACCCAGGCGCCCCTGCACTATTTTCTGTATTATATACTTTGACACTTCATTAACCTCCATGGAGTCTTTCCTGCTTTGTTTTTGGATTTCTTTTCTTTCTTTCTTTTTTCATATTTATGAATATTTTCTCTACTCGAGACCATAAGCACCGTTAGGAACTTTTGTTTTCTTCACCTTCCCAGAACCAGAGCAGATGCCCGTCACCACCCTTGTCCTCACAAGTTTGCGGTGTTCCAGGGAAGGCTCGACACGCCGGTGGCGGAAGAGCCACAGTGAGGGTCTCAACCAAGTTCTATGGGATTGCAGAGATTATGGTGATCGCAGCCAGTTGTAGCTTGGGGATGGGAAGCGGACTTGCGAGTGGGGTTTCTAGGGTTAGATGGATATAAAAAGGCAGAGAGAAGAAGGGGGGGGAGGAGGGAAAAGAGGGAACTTGGCAAAGGAGATGTTATAAGCATAAGCCAGAGTTTTGTTTGTTCCCTCCTTTTGTTATTTTTGGTTTTGTTTAAATGTTTCATGTAAATGTTTCATTGAAGTGTGAGATACAAACAGAACTCAGTGCACACATCTCAGTGGTCTTGGAAGTAAATGTATCCTTTCGCCACAGTCCAAACCAAGAAAGAGCCTGTTTCCAGTCCCCAGAACCCTCCCTGCCTTCTCTGGTTGTTGCCCCTACAAGTAACCTCTGTCCCGACAAGGGTCACCCAAGATGAGTTTTTGCTTGCTGCTAAACCTTTTATAGATAAAACAATGTTGCTTTTTCTTTTGTGTCTGGTTTCTTTCGTTCCACCTGGGCCCGGGCTTGACCCAGGGTCATTCGATTTCCTTGCTGGGTAGTTTTCTGTCATAAGATGAGTTCACATTCATGTATCCGTTTTAGTACTGATGGACGTTTAGATTGTTTACAGGTCCCGACTGTTGCAATCATGCCATGATTGTATGTGGATTTTGGTGAGCATACAGAGGTACATTTCTGTTGGGTATATCTGGGTGTGGAATTACTCAGAGAATACGGCTGGTGATCCAATGTGGGCGCACCAGGTGACCTTCCTCGCTGTGATTTGGGAGAGTTCCAGTGACCTCAAATCCTTTGCACCATTACCTTTTATGTGCTTCTTAAAACGTTCCTGTGATTTTTCACCTTTTTTTTCCTGTTAGTGTTAAAACTAACCTTGCATTCCTGGATTTCAACTTGGTTGTGGTTTGTTATCATTTTTGTATGTCACTGGATTCAAATTATTCTGGGTAGGATTTTTGCATCTACGTTTGTAAGAGATGTTGGCTATTTTTCTCTCTTATAATGTCCCCATGGGTCTGTTTTCAAAGTTAGGCTGGTTTCAGAAACTACATCGCAATGCCCTCCATCTTTTTTTATTCTCTGGAAGATTTGGGGTAACATTAGGGTTCTCTATTCCTTAAATGTTTTGAAGAACTGATCGTGCATTTCTCTTCTTTCTTAGATTTTGACCTCTAAAGGCCAGCTGTCTTGGCTACTTTGTGATATTTCCACATAGCTTTTTTTTTTTTTTTTTTAAGGATTTATTTATTTATTTGACAGAGAGGAGAGAGATCACAATCAGGCAGAGAGGCAGGCAGAGAGAGAGGGGGAAGCAGGCTCCCTGCTGAGCAGAGAGCCCGATGTGGGGCTCGATCCCAGGACCTGAGATCATGACCTTAGCCCAAGGCAGAGGCTTTAACCCACTGAGCCACCCAGGCGCCCCTCACATAGCTTTTTTGTTTTGTGTTTAACCAGACTTCGTAATGATTCTCAGCAAGATGTCGTCCTGATACAACCAAGTCTTACAAAGTTCTTTCTTAAGGGCCATGTATGAACAAAGAATAGATTACGAACGATGAATGGTTGGAAACAGACACCCATTGGTTTTCAGTCATGGAGTGTCTCGGATTCCAGCAAATGCGAAGCAGTAGGGTTCCCTGCCAGTTTTTGAGGAGTGATACAATGTGATCAGAGCTGGAACTCAAAAAGTAAATATAGCAAATATGGTAAATATAAATAAATAAATATGCCATGAAAGGAAGGAAGAACAGGAAAGAGCTTATGGCAGAAGTTCAGTGAAAGCACATAAGGATCTGCTCAGGGGAGCGCCAACAAAAATGTCAAAAGTCTTCCTTCTAACCGATGGTTCTCAAAGTGGGTTCCTGGAACAGCAGCAGAAGCTTACCTGGGAATTTTGCTGACAAAGCTGATTCTCAGCCCTGGCCCCACCGATCACAATGTCTAGGGATGACACCCAACAATCTGTGTTCTAAGAAACCTTCCGGGCGATTCCCATGGTGCTTCCATTTTGCAAATCACCTCTTTAGACCAAATTTTAGCCCTTCTCACAGCTAGGGATGACTGTGTGCTTCTAGTTCTGGCCAGTGAAACATGAGGGGCTATGTTCTAATTAAAAGGACAGATGAAGCTGGGTTGCCCTTCTTTCTTCCTGCCGTGAATGCTGATTGAAGAGGTACAAGTTCTGAGGACAGAGAAGTTCAACAGGTTAGCAAGGCAGGGATACACAAGAGCCAAGGTTCTGGGTATACCAGCCCCTTGCTGTCTCCCTTTACATGATTAAATGCATTTATCATGCAATTCACTGGTAACTGGGTATTCTAGTGCATGTAGCTAAATGAATTCCTAGCTGAGATTCATGTTACATTTATACCTGGCACCCAGTAGATCATAAGTGATAGTTCCCCTTGATAAAGTCAAAAAGGAAAAAAAGTTTGTTGCCTGTTCATTGAACCTACTTCTGGGGAAGAGGTACCTGCTAAGTGTTTTTTCTCCCCGTAGAGATCACAGCTTTGAGTAACATTCTATTTCTTAATACCTTGGGCAGAGAAGGCAGTTTTGAATGTTGTAGAGGCATTTCTTCCCTGGCTGAGGTCCCTTCTGTATGTGAGCCCAGGAAGCAAGGAATCACGGTGCCATCTCCTTGGCAAAACCACTTGCCTCACTCCCATCAGGAGGGGAAATCCAGTGGGAATAAAAGCCTCACTGAGAAATTCACACCAGAGACAAGTCTGTTCGTCTCTAATTCCTACTGTCAGAATACATCTCTGAATCCCGTTCCATGCTTTCCCAGGACTTGGAGGAAAGAGAATGGTCATTTCTGGCACAGAAATAAACCCCACAGTGCAGTGTGGGTGGGGCCTGGCGGGGCGGGCTCCATTATTTGGAGCCCCCTCTCCGAGAACATTCCAGATGGCAGCAGGGACCTCTCCAAGTCTCAAAGATGCCGATGTGGCAGATGTGACTTGGGTGTGACAGTCCTGCTCTACAGGGACTGACCCATGGCACACGACACAAAACTCGAGTGGAAAACATCAGCTGAGGACCTGACAAGGAACCTGCCCTGGGGTGTCCCCCACACCCCCACCTTTGGGCTCCTAATTTCTGCTTTGAGTTGTAGGTGCCATTTTGGGTCCCAGGCAGGATGTTCTGTGAGTGGATACAAATCCCGAATCACCTCCGCAGGGAGCTTTTTGGCACTGACCGCCCTGTTGAAAGCTACAAACCCCCTTCCAAACGAGCACGCGTGTTCCCGCATCTTTGCTGTATTTTTCAGCATGTAGTACTTATCACCATCTGGCACACTATATGCTTTACTTACTCAAGTTTTTATTGTCCCTCCTCCTCCACTGGATCGTAGGGTTTATGAGAGCAGTAATTTTTGCTCGTTTGTTCATTGCTACATGAATCCACAATATTTAGGAAGTAGCTGCCATGTAGTGGGTCTTCAGTAAACGTTCCAGAATAGAGGCGTCTGAACGGATTGGCTGACGGGTCCTGATACATGGCCCGCCCTTTCCTGCCCTTGGCCATCGTTGCTCTAGAGTACAAGCCTTAGGACACAGTAGGCTCCAAATTCTGCTATGGTTTACTCCTTGTCAATAGAAACTGGTCGGATGATAATTCTGATTTAAAATAACTATTATTAGTGGAAGGGCTCACTGTGTGGCAGACATACTAGGTGCTTTACATGCACCATATTAATTCTCAGAGCAACCCGAGCAGCTCGGGTCCCCTTTTGTCAATGAGAACAAGGAGGGTCAGAGATCTCAGCGGACTCATACAGGCTCTCAGGGCTCATCAGTGGCAGAGCTGGGATTTGAACTTGGACTTGAACTTGGAACTTGAACTTGGAGCTGTTGGACTCCAGAGCCTGCGCTTTACCCACCACCTCCCTGGAGATCAACTACAACTTTTAGCTGACAAATCTGTTGCCTTGATTTCTCTTCTTCTCTTGTGAAAGAACAGGTATTTTTATGCAAGCTCAGGAATCAAGTGATTGCTCAGAGATGCATTCTTCCAGACCTCCCTCCTGCCTAGATACGTAGATAAAAATACTTGGGAAAGTGACAGAAGGGAACTTTTGATTGAAGGTTGACTGTTTAGGTGTTTATGTACCTTCCCAAAGAAGGAAATAAAAGCATTTTATGTAGCATGAACTTGTTTTGGCGAAAGGGTTTGTTTTTTGGGTTTTTTTTTAAGATTTTATTTATTTATTTGACAGAGATCACCAGTAGGCAGAGAGGCAGGCAGAGAGAGGTGGAAGCAGGCTCCCTGCTGAGCAGAGAGCCGGATGCGGGGCTCGATCCCAGGACCCTGAGATCATGACCTGAGCCGAAGGCAGACGTTTAACCGACTGAGCCCCCCAGGCGCCCCAAAGTTTTTTTTTTTTTGATAGTATCAAGGCAAAAAATTTCAGAAGTCCTAGTTGTTAGAGAAATGTCTAATATTATTAGACAGTAGCACAAGTCTTAAAATTAGTAATAATGATAGTGACAAATAAAGTGTGCTTATTATGAGTTTGGCTTAAAATCTGCAACAGGCGTACAAGCAAATAAAGGAGCAAAGTCATGGCTAACCAGTTGCTTTTGGGGAATGGCCACCCCTGGCCCCCCACACCAGCTTCTCTTGTGACGGAGTCTCCCCCATTTCCAGATGGCACAGAGGTCCAACACCGCCCCATGTCGTCTGATGTCAGTAAGCTTCACTCACACAGTTCTCTCTTCCTGAAATGCCTTTCCCCTCCTGTTGGCATTGGGAACTCCTGTCTGTCCCTCCGGACCCTTCTTGGGTCTTGTGTCACTTCCCCTAAGAAACCTCTAAATCTTAGTTGTCTCTTTCTCTGTGCTCCTAGATGCCCTGTTCTATACAACATAGAGTCATTTTTCCTTCATTAAACTGTAAGCCTCGTGAAAGAGGGACATCCATCTGTGCAGTCAACAAAGCCTAGGAATGTTCTGGAACCAGAAGTCCAAAGAGCTCAGCTGAAATCAAAGAGGGCTAAAACGAAGTCCCATATAGCATGACTAGTCATGGAGTTAAGGAAGCCTACTGATCAATAATATAATCAAAGTTTTAGACATCCAGATATCCCTTACTGAAAGCTCTCCAACATCCTCTTAGCAGCCTTGGATTCTGTAATTTTTGAGCATGTACGGTGACTTTGACAGCGTTAAGCATAATTGGGAGAAAGGGAGGTATAAGACATAGTCCTTGAATGACTTCGCATCAAAGGAAAAATGACAAAAAGAAAGGCCCAGTGGGCTGCAGTCTGTTTATTCCCCGGCCTAAATCTTTGGCAGTAGTGGTGCGACACCACATATAAGGAAAGAAATTCCTTTAACTCCCCCACCCCCCACCCCCGCAAGAAACACTTCGAACTCAATGCTTTATTTTAGATCTAGATTAAAGAATTCCTCCTCTGGATCTCGGACCCACCACGTTGGAACACTTCTGCCAAGAGAAAAGCTGCCGGCATGTCAAAGGATTTCTCTGCAACAGGACTGCTGAAGAGCACCTAGCCACAGTTTGTTAAATCAACTACGGGAGGCAAAAGGCTTGGCTTGGGGCCCCACACCTTTCCAGATCAGCTAGGAACTATCTCCACCAAGATGATGGTAAAAGTCTGTTTGAATAGCTGACGCTCCCAGGGCACTGTGTAGGGAGGGGGCGATTGTTTACCAAATGAAGGAAAGTTTATTTTAGGACTATTGGAAGGCAGCCGACCACCCGACCACCCGCAGGATCTCCGCGTCTTGACTTCTATGGGAAAGTTATTAAAATGAAATTAACCTTTCCTGTGACAAAGGGGCTTACCTCCCCTCTCCGCATTTCCATCTCTACAATCTGCTGTGAATCTGCTGTCTCCATCACGTCTCTGCCCTCAGCACATGCAAGGGGCTCTTCTTCCTGGACCAGATTTAACACGTGTAGGAAATGCTGAATTTGGGTGCTTGGGTGGCTCAGTTAGTTAAGCGACTGACTGCCTTCACCTCATGATCCTGGAGTCCCAGGATTAAGTCCCACATCAGGCTCCCAGCTCAGTGGGGAGTCTGCTTCTCCCTCCAACCCTACCTCCTCTTGTGCACTCTCTCTCTCTCTCAAATAAATAAATAAAATCTTTTAAAAATATATCAATAATTAAAAGGAAAGAAAGGGGCGCCTGGGTGGCTCAGTCATTAAGCGTCTGCCTTCGGCTCAGGTCATGATCCCAGAGTCCTGGGATCGAGCCCCACATCCGGCTCCTTGCTCGGCAGGAAGCCTGCTTCTCCCGCTACCATTCCCTCTGCTTGTGTTCCCTCTCTCGCTGTGTTTCTCTCTGTCAAATAAATAAAATCTTAAAAAAAAAAAAAAGAAAGAAAAGGAAAGAAAATGCTGAATTCAGCAATGCTGAATGGGTTTCTTTGCAGCAGGACTTCTCAGAGCCTTTAGTCTCTGTGATGCGTACGGGGTATGCAGCATTTCCCAAGATTATCTGACCATGGAACCATGGTCCTCCTCTGCAGTGGAACAAGTAGTTCACAGGGTGTGTGGGCCACATGTCCTACACTTTGGGATAATCAGAAATTGGATCTCATGTTCAAAAATATGCTCAGTGAAAGAAGCCATTCACCAAAGATCACATCCTGTATGATTGCATTTATATGAAATATCCAGAACAGGCATATCTGTAGAGACAGAAAGGAAATTAATGTTTGCCCAGGGACAGGGAACGAAGTGAGGAGCGAGGTAGGACCACTAATGGGTTAAGAGTTTCCTTGTGAGGTTGGTGAAATGTTCTAAAATTAAATGATGGTGATGCTTGCATAATTCTATCAATATGTTTCAAAACCATGGAACTCTACACTTCAAATGGTATAGAATTTTATGGTATGTAAATTATATGTCAACAAAGCTGTTAAAATGCTTTTTTTTTTAACGAAGATCCTCTAAAGATCATTTCATTCCTGCCAATTAAACTAGTTCTGTATCTTTCTTTGACTTTCTTCTTCTACCTCTTTTCCCTCCCCAACTCTTTGTTGGTCTGCTCCCCCAGTTCAAATCCCTTCCGGTATTTTCTAATAAGGTAATTTTTCCTAATAAGGAACACGTGCACAGTGTTAAAATGGCACCGAGCATGAAAAGCGCACCATGAGATGTACACGCTCCTCCTCTTCCCCGAACCCCAACCCCATTCTCAGATGTAACTGCAATCAACAGTGTCTTATGAGTCCCTTTGGAAATTGTTTACACATTCGTAGCCCATGTCCATATGGTGCCTATATTTTTGCACAGATTGGCCCACACTCTATTCTGCATCTCGTTGGTCTCATTTCGTGGTGGAGCTCAGAGATCTTTCCGTGTTTGCACATACAGACCGAGCACATCTGCTTAACAGCAGCATAGGGTTCATTGAATATTTATGACATATTTATGTAATCAGTTCCTTATTAAGATATTTAGGTTGTCTCCAGATGTGGGTGATTCTTATGTTTGGCTATTACAAACGATACTCCAATAAACATCTTCGTGTGTTGGTGTAGGATAATTACTAGGAAGTGTTCGTGGAGCCCAAGCCGTGTGCCTGCGGATGTGGATAAATGCGAATAGACGGTGCCCTGCCCCCCCATCACGCCCTCAGGGAATGTGGGAGCCCGTGTGTGTTCTGAAAGCCCTCTGGCCCTGGACCCTCAGTCACACCCTCTCTCAGCCCCCAGTGCTGACCAGCGCCGAGCACCACCCTGGCTGTGAACGCTGGAACGCCGGGCTTTATTCTCAGCATTCCACTTATTTATTTTATTTTTTAAAGATTTTTATTTATTTATTTGTCAGAGAGAGAGCACGCCCAAGCAGGGGGAGACGCAGGCAGAGGGAGAAGCAGGCTCCCCGCTGAGCAAGGAGCCCGATGTGGGACTCGATCCCAGGACCTTGGGATTATGCCCTGAGCAGAAGGCAGAGGCTTAACTGCCTGAGTCCCCCCAGGTGTCCCTGTTCATAAGCTCTTGATCCATCGAATTCATGTCAGTATTGGGGTTGGAGGTTCAGCTCTGACATTGGTAAACACAGATGGGATGGGGTGGGGGAGACCCTTGGGTAGAGAGGCAGCATTCAACTTTCCTGGACATGCTCTTCCTCAGCTATAAAAGGAGGGCGTTGGTGTAGGGTCGCAACCTCAGAAGCCTCCAGTGGGCTGACCGTACCTGCACGTGTGCAGCAGACCAGGGGGACTGCACTCTCAGGGGACCTCAAGCCTAACCGGGCAGGGGAGGGGTGGCCACGCCTCAGTTACACCTCATCTCTGCCCTGCCCGCCCGAGGGTACAACACCCTCAGGCCAAACAAAACAGTAGGCCCGCAAGCCCGTGGGGGTGTCTTCTCCACCACCCTGTTCTGGCTCTGACCCTGGACTATCCCAAGGAGTACAAAGTAAGAATCAAACAGGCTACAGCTGTATTAAGTATTTCGTAGGCATACACACCCTGCCACGCACTAAATAATAGTAATGATAAGATTCAGTATTAGCTTATTAGTCAGAATTAGCTTCTTCAATCCTCCAGGCAAACCAGTGATGTAGAAACAGTGATTATCCCCATTTCACAGAGGAGAAGACAGAGACAGAGAATTGTAGCAACTGGCCTGACATGACATTTTTAGCAGGTGGCGGAACTAGACACCAATCTCAGGCGAATCTGACCGGCTTCTGGGCCCCACACTGTGGGGGACATGTGGGGCCCCAGCGAGCCCATTCTTCAGCCCAGCCCCTGTGGATGCCTTCTTCCCACAGCTGGGCCTCTCCACCTCTGTCGTGTCCCGTCCCCCCCCCCCCCCCCCCGTGTGCCTGCTGTCACCTTACTCACCCTGGCTCCTGTGCTAGACTTTCTCTTAGTGCATGCAAGGGGGGGTCTGCCGGTCTGCCCCCGAGCCCCAGCTAAACCGAAGGAGTGGGGTGGTTCTAAGGCCGCCCCAGCTCCATATGCCTAGTTCTGCTGCACCTCATTCTAGAAAGTTCTAAGATGCTGTCATACTGATTCCACACCCCCCAAGAAGGGTCACAGTCTTCCTAGCCCAAAGAATATGCTCCTCCAAGAAGATGAGCCATTTGAGGAAGGACAGAAAGGTGAGCAAAGGTAGTATGAGTCCGTTGTAAGAAATTGAATGAAGTCTTGCCCGCAGACCTAACAGGTGTTCGGGGGTCAACAGACTAAAGAGATTGAGGGAAAAAACATGGGAAATGAGGGAGAGCCACTTCATAGTAGTTTTCCATGTCCAGACCCAGATCTTGACTCCTGGCCCTCAGTCCACATAAGCTTCTTGTGAAAATCACCCCAGCGATTGTTGGTGGTGAAAGGGGTTTGTAAATTCGAACACAGTGGCCAGCCATGAAGTTTTACTGATTTCCTGAAATTAGCTTGGTATGAAATGAATTAAAGTCCAGGGGTGACGGGCCCTACCAAAAATATCTCTATTTTTTTTTTTTTAAATCAGCACAATTTGGGTTTGGATGTAGATGGTACTTAATTGACTCTTATATGAGTATGTTCACCATCATCTGTTTGAGATTCTTTCTTTAGACTAAGCCGAATTTCCCTTTAAAAAATAAAAACAGGCATTTTAAGAACAATTCTTTTGGTGCTGATCGTAATCTATCCATATTTCTGCTTCACAAATTAAAAGAGAAAGTATCTGGGGAGTAATTAAATGTGTCTGGTGGGATATTTCCCTCCTGATGGGAGAGGAGATGGAACTAGAGGATTTGAAGCAGCTCTTAGAATGTAATACCCTGCTACCAAGCTACAAAAATCCTGCCTGATTTGTAAATTTGCGTTTCCATGGCAACTCAAGTATGTAGTTAAATAATCCTCACTGGTCTAGGACTGAATTCCAGCAAGTCTTCCTAAACCTTCAGCCTATTCTAATCCCACAGCTGTTGCCATGGAAATGATCAGATAAGATTCCGTCCTGGAGGCAGATGGGTCTATGGTGGGAGCGAAGTCCTGGCCTCCAGAGAGCCCCCAAAATATGAGGGTTTGGTTTGGTTTTGCTTTGTTTTCGTTTTTGTATTCCCCCCCACCCCCCCACCCCGAGTCTTTGAACCACCGAAGGCGGCTTCCTCCAAGGAGCAGGCAGTGCGTTGTCATGAAGATCTGTCTTGGGTTTTGGACGTCTGGAGCAAAAGAGGGAAAGTCCGCTCCAAAATACTACTGCAGAATGGAAAATCGGGATGTTTTGTTTTCACTCGGTTTTGGACGCTTGCTCTAAGAGATCATCACACACGGGATTTCCTTGCACATGTTGGTGTCTCAGAAGTGATTTCCAGGCCGCCGCCCGGCCCCTGCAAGGAGAGTCACTCCGGGCCACTTGCCGCTGCCTTGGCCAGCCCAGGAGGGGTCCTGGTCCAATGTTCCCCATTGCTCACTAGGAGTTTCATTGTCCACAGGTGATGGGAGTGGATAATGCAACCTGAGGGCTCACTCAGGCCGTGTCCACGGCGTCCTTAAAAAAAAACCAGTGAAGGAATTTTCCTGCCAATTCACCAGCGTTCTTTTGTCATATGCATTCTTGCCAACAGATTGTTTGGAAAGACCTATAGTTAAATCATTGTTTCTAAGCCTTGCTTCTAAGTATCTATGTCACTGAGGCTGTGCTTTGTTTGAAATAGAAAAAGCAATTACTTGTCTCTTTCCTTTGAACGGTGTGCTTTCCTATGTTGCAAAGTCTTTGCCAGATAGTTTATGGAGGTGGAGGTTAGGGTAGTGAAGCCAGCCCCCAAAGCAACCGGGCCTTTCACACTCCCTGCAAAGTGCAAGCCCCCGTGTGTCAGAGGAGAACGAGACAAAACCCACAGTAACATTTACAGAAGCCCAGACACGGAAGGGACCTTATAGGGTCTCCGGCAGTTCCTGTGAGTAGTTTCCAGATGCACAACCTGAGGTCTCACTGGGTAGGATTCCTGCACGTTTCCTCTGTAGCTCTTCCCCCTCTGCCACCATTTACCAAAGGATCCAAGTGATACGGCTGTCCCTGCCTTCATCCTCCTCATCCTGGGGAGCCCCAGATGAATTCCTCCAGGGTAGTTCTTATTGATTATTCCCTTTTAGAAGCTTTACTCATACATGCCATGCATCATTTCATAAACCTTCGCTTACATACAATGTTCAATAAACATCTATTGAATTAATAATTAATCACTGTAATTAATAATTCATTGTTAATGTAATGATAATGTAAGTAACAATGGATGTACTACATAATTCGAGGCTTTAGTGCAGTGTTGGCAATAAGAAGCTGCTATCTAACCGTTAATATTTATCTTGTTCTGCGTGACTGCGCTAACCACAGTTACAGCAAGAGAATGGTAACTTTTAGTTTATTTTTTTTAAAGATTTTATTTATCTATTTGACAGAGAGAGAGAGATCACAAGTAGGCAGAGAGGCAGGCAGAGAGAGAGGGGGAAGCAGGCTCCCCGCTGAGCAGAGAGCCCGATGCAGGCTAAAAACCTCAATCTGATGATGTCATTATCTTGTTGAAAACTTTTCTTTTCTTTTCTTTTTTAAGATTTTTCATTTCTTTATTTGAGAGAGAGAGAGACTCCCCATTGAGCATGGAGCTCAATCCCAGGACCCTGAGATCATGGCCTGAGCTGAAGGTAGACCCTTAAACAACTGAGCCTCCCTGGCGCCCCTTGTTTAAAACCTTTCAATGACTCACCTCTGCCCTGGATTAAAATCCCAAACCCTTAGCCTGGCTTTGCACACAGGAGCTCTTCCCACCTTCCCGGTGCAGCCCGCAGCCTCCCACTCTGTATTTCTCAGGCTCCAGCCACACCCCAGGTCCCCAGCGTGAGCCCCATGCCTGGGCTTCCCCTGCCTCTGTCCCTGGCCCCAGGCTGACTTCTACTCACCCTGCAGCCTTAGCTGAAATGTCACTCCCTAAAAAAAGCCTCTGCTGAACTCCCAGATCAGCTCGGGTCCTACTCTTATAAATTCTCCTTGCTTTATACGCATGTATTTAGAGGAACTTACCACAACTGTAACCACATAGCAATGACATTATCTGTAGTCCCTTCTAGAAGGTAAGTTCCATGAAGACAGAGACTATTTTTCTCGTGCATCTTGGTCTCCCAAATGTGTGGCACAGATGAGATGCCTGAAAAGTAGCTTTTAAAATAACATCACGCTCTCTCTCCATCTAGCTCTAAAGGTGAATAAATAGAATCTTCAAAAAAATAAAATAAAATAAGGAATGAGGGGCCCCTCCGTTGGTTGGGTGGCTCAGTCGGTTGAATGTCAGACTCTTGATTTTAGCTCAGGTCATGATCTCAGGGTGATGAGATCAAGCCCCGTGTCGGGCTCCATGGGCTGGGTGTGGAGCCTGCAAAAGACTTTCCCTCTCCCTCTGTCCCTTCCCCCATCCCCTTCTCTAAAAAATAAAATAAAATAAAATAAAATAAAATAAAATAAAATAAAATAAAATAAAATAAAATAAAATAAAATAAAATAAAATAATAAAGTAGTAAAAATGAATGGCTGGCACTAGGTAAACAGAGTGAAATCAGTCATTGGCATTGAAAGGGTTTGGGCAATTAAAAGCAGGTTATTAGAAAGGTCACCGATGCTTAAAAACAGACAGGGAACAAGGGATACCTTCAGGTCCAGTTGAAATATTGAGCATCTCTGTGTGCCAGACCCTGAGCCAGGCACATCCCTTCCCTCCAGTTGTCCACAGTGTCGTGAGGGAGGCATCCACGGAAGTGTAAATGTACACCATACACACTTTTACGTTGCATGGATTTAATTATATGTGCTACACGCCCCCCACAGAAGACATACCACATGTCATGTTTTATGCCACAGGGTATCAGCATGATTCGGCAGATCTAGATATTCTATGCCCTCAGTGAGGCTGGGTTCCTGCAAGCATCTTTCCCCAGGGAAGTTCATCCTGGTCCTTGCGATGGGTATTTATCTTGCATCATGGACTTGACCTTGAATCAACTATTTCACCTGGTGCTCAACGGAGGCAAAGGGGATCTGCTTCAAGGCCAAAGGGAGAAAATGCAAGAAGTAGGATTCAGTAGAAGAAGGTGTCGAGCTGCAGTGAAGTCTCAACAAAGGCCTCCATCGATCCCACTGGGGGCTCTGGAACTGGGAGGACCCTCAGGAGTTGTCCTGAATTCATGCAACCAACGGGCTGGACTTTTGAATCCCCACACTGACCAGCCATCGAAAGCAGGATGCCCCAGTCATGGGAGTAACCTTAGATTAAGAGCCTCCCTTGGGGGGAAATTCAGCCACAAGCATCAGTAGGAAACCTTTAGGGAAGGGGGACAGGGAATGAGTGCCTTGGCCTTGAAGGTGGGACCTGCAGCGGGGGGAGGGCAGCAAGAGATTCTAGATACCTGCTTGTTTCCCAATAATATAATCCTTTGCCGTCATCAACGGGTGCTGACTGGTGAGTGAAGGTGCGTAGAAATGTTCTGTCCCTTCAAGAAAGAGTTAAATGTATTTCCCAAAGATGAAACTCGTGGATGATTTGGCCCATAGAAATAGGAGGGCTGCATATGGATGAGTGTCAGGGAGTTTTGTGGCCCTCGGCAGTGCTATGGCCACAGCTCCTTGTTCCCTTCCTACCCACTGGTTTCTAGAAGGAGCTATTCGTCGTCCTCAGCTGAAATGCAGGGATGACTACCAGGGAGGCTCTCGGGGCTTCGTGTGCCCACTGAGGTTTTGCTCCAGCTGGACAGAGCGGCTGCTGGGTTGGCCGCAGGAAGGGCAGATCGGAGAGACAAGCCTCCTGCCCAGGCTCTTTCAAGAATCCAGGTGCTCCCGGAGTCAGGCTCAAACTATTGATCTAAGTGGCAATGCCTGTAGCAGTGAGAGGTTCTCCATCTTTGCCCACCCAGACGTACGGTTATGTACAAACACTGTTCTGAATACATTTTCCGGGAAGCCACGGCCCTTAGCAGCACACTGCATGCTGTTTTCCCAGAGCTCCAGTCCCTCCCCTTTCCTTCCCTCCTCCCTGCCTCCTCTCCTGATGGCCTCGCTGATGGAGTGATGGAACCATCGCAATGGGAGCACCTCTTGCCCCACGAGGGATGAGAAGGTCAGGTGGGTGTGGCTTCACCTCCTGCCACGGCATCACCCTAACACAACCCCTCTCCAGGCCCAAAGCAATCAGATGGTCAGATTCTCCTTTTCCGAGCTTATTCCAGAACTACTCAGAGCTCTTGCAGCTTTCCAGAGACCCTGTAAAACGTTTGTCACATCTCTGGAACTCCTCTCCGGTCTGGACCAGCCTGCCACGTTTTAAAGCCCAACAGTGCCGTACTGGGTTAGGATGGAATCCAGACTCGCAGAGGCACTGAAAAATTGGGCAAACTTTCTGGAAATACTCTAGCTACGAGATTTTTGTTCTTTTTTAGTCTCACTGTATGAAGCCTCTTGTCACTCCAAAGGAGAATTGGCAGCTTCTTTATGCTCACGTGTCTTCGCTGGAAATAAGTCCAACTTAAATCTATTTCTTTTGCCCTCACCACTAAGCCGTATTCCCAGCACCCCCTCTATTCAAACACATATTGGGCACCTGCTGCGTGCCAGGCTCTATCCTGGGTCCTGGAGGCGGAAATACCAGAGAGACACTGTTTATGTTATAAGTGTGTCCCATTCTGGGACAAAGCACCATGAGGGGCATCCCTGGAGCTGCATGACTAGAAGAAAACCACTGGGGCACCTGGGTGGTTCAGCGGGTTAAAGCCTCTGCCTTCGGCTCAGGTCATGATCTCCGGGTCCTGGGATCGAGCCCCGCATCGGGCTCTCTGCTCAGCAGGGAGCCTGCTTCCACCCCCCCCCCTGCCTGCCTCTCTGCCTACTTGTGATCTCTCTCTCTGCCAAATAAATAAATAAAATCTTTAAAAAAAAAAAAAAAGGAAACCCCTGCCCGAGAAGCTCGCTGCTTGGACCTGCTGCTCCCCAATACCTAGCCCCTGGTCACCTGCGCATGTTGGGCATCGAAATGCAACTGAGGGACTGAACTTGTAATTTTCCTTAATTTCCATTAACTTTGATTTTAAAACAAAGACCTGCTTCCATTACTGGAAAACTTGTAAGCATACTTGGAACCACTTGAGAAGGTGGGTCCCCCTTTTGAACTCTAAGTGTTAGGAAGTATACGTAGCGATCGAGTCTTCCCAGTGAAAATGGATCATCTACACTGAGATGCGCTATAAAGTGTAAAACACACATTGGATTCCTGAGACTTAGTGTGAAAAGAAGACTATAAAATGTCCCATTAATAATGTATGTTTATTACATGTTGAAATGACAGTTCTTTGGATATATTGGGTTAAATTATATATATATATAATATATATATATATAATTTATATATATATTTAAAGATTTTATTTTTCATTTCTTTGAGAGAGAGAGAGAGTGCATGAGTGGTGGGGAAGGACAGAGGGAGAGGGGAAGGACAGACTCCCCACTGAGCAGGGAGCCCAGCACAGGGCTCAATCCCAGGATCTTGGGATCATGACCTGAGCAGAAGGCAAATGCTTCACCGACTGAGGCACTCAGGTGCTCAAATAAAATATATTATTAAAATTAATTACCTGGGATTTTATGTTCACTTTTGAAACTGGCTTCTAGAAAAAAATTTTTTTTAGAAAACTTAAAATTACATATGTGGTCCATGTTATGTTGGGTAATAGTATTCTAGAAGAAGAAAGAGATGAGGAAATTAAAAATGAAAATTTTCGGTGGTTTTATGTGTGATAGAGAAGTGAGGGACCCAAGAGGTGGGGTATCTCCTACCTGGGTTGTGTAGGAGTTCGAAGGCCTATGGAATTAGAGAAGAAAGGGTGTTCCTATCAGACAGCTTGACAAGTGCAAAGATAAGGAAGGACAGATAAACCTCCTACATTGAGAATGTAAATGAATTAGAATGTTTAATGTGATTGGCAATCAAAGCAGGATCAGAAATTGAAGGACCTTGTGCCCCTTATGAAGGGAACCGAGCCTTATCCTACAATGAGGAGCCATTGAAATACTTAAAGGAAAGTGTTTAAGGAAAGTGGTGGTGTGGAAATAGAATAGAAGCCAGTGACTCTGAAGAGCACCCTCTACCTACACAGGACAGCAAGGCAGACATCCGGGGGTCCAGCCTGTCCCTGGACAGAAGGGAAGGTCAAGGGAAGGGAGGGGAGGGGGGGGGGGGGGGGGGGGGGGGGGGGGGGGGGGGGGGGGGGGGGGGGGGGGGGGGGGGGGGGGGGGGGAGCTGGGAAAGAATGATCCAGACTGCCGCCCCACCGTGGGAATAACCAAGTCAGTCATAGACAGGAGTTTTCAGAAAAAGAAGAAATTTTATACTCACGGTCACGTGACTGCCTTTCCTGGAAAAAAAAGATCAAGTTCTTCTTAGAAAGTACACACCAAACCTGTGAAAACAATCTCACGTATTTGGGAAGGCAAGGTACAACCGGAGAACCCTGAAAATACGAGCTTCGGACAACCCAAATCGATTAATTTATACCCTGTGGCATGAAAAATGCAATTACAAAAGGGAGAAGAAACTGGCCACATGGTGAAGACAGATTGTCCAGGATGACAGCCAACCTTGACATTTTTCTGATCCTGTTTATTTGACTGCTCTGTGGGGTCAGGCCTCGCTTTCCTGTGCTTGGCCTTGGGACCCTTCGGGCAAACAGCTTCGAATACAAATAATTCTAGCTCTTTCTTGGGATCCTCTCATTAGGTAAGGACCTCGTTACGAGTTCTAACCTCATTTCATTACCAATTTACATTTACTTTCCTTCCAGGAGGTCATAGGTTTGTTTTGTTTTGTTTCATTTTACAAGGAAATGTAAATTGCTGTCTATTTCTATTTTTCCGTGAAGCACCTACCATTTGGGAATTACGTGTCGTTCTCTATCTCCCGAGAAGGATCGAATGAGTCAGAATTTAAAACGTGTAAAATGCCTCAGGCTTCTTAGAAGAATAATGTTCTAGAGGTCAAAATAGGAGTACAGATTTATAGGTATCACCGGAAATTCCCCGGGTTTAATCAACACAAATGGTGAGCAGTGATTGGGCAGCTGCTTGGTGCACCATCTGGAGCAGGAGTCAGGAGGCTGGGTCGTGGTCCTACTGTGTGTCGGGCCTCTGGGCCAAATGGGCCATTCATTCACTTCATTGCCCCTGACTTGCACTTCCTAGTGTGGGAAATTAAAATACTATCTGCCCTCTATGCCCCAGGGGCCTGTGAGGAGAATGGAATAAAATATCCTCCCTAAAACCCGTTGAGCAGGGAACACTTTCCCTGTGCATCACTAGAAGTGGCAAATTTTGGAGGACAAATAATCATGATTCTGGTGGTTCGTGGCACGGTTGTTTACACTTTCCACGCCCAGCTCATACCTGGGCCCGACCAGCGTTGTCCGGCGGAAGCATTATTTCTCAGGGAGTTCTCATCATGGTCAGAGATCCTCTTTGCCTCTTTCCCTCCACGCTTTTTTCTTTTAGGAATTCTTAAAGCCCTCTTCTTCCACCTCCCATAGATGTACCTTAGTCTCTGGTTTTTCTTTTTCTTTTTCTTTTTTAAGATTTTATTTATTTATTTGACAGAGAGAGATCCCAAGCAGGCAGAGGGACAGGCAGAGAGAGGGGGGGAAGCAGGCTCCCTGCTGAGCAGGGAGCCCGATGCGGGGCTCGATCCCAGGACCCTGAGATCATGACCTGAGCTGAATGGCAGAGGCTTTAACCCACTGAGCCACCCAGGTGCCCCTCTTTTTCTGTTTTTCTTAAAGGTTTTATTTATTTATTAGAGAGAGAGTAGGGAGGGGCAGAGGGAAAGGGAGAAGCAGACTCCCCGCTGAGCAGGGAGCCCGTCGCGGGGCTCGATCCCAGGACCCTGAGATCATGACCCCTGAGCCGAAGTCAGACACCTAAACCGCCTGAGCCCCCCAGGGACCCCTAGTCCCTGATTTTTCAAGACTGGCCCTCCATGCTGATCCCATCCACATGCTGTTTGCCTGACCTCTGTTTCTCCTTCCTCCCAGTCTGAGCTGTAGAAAATCTGTGACCTCCTTCTTTTCTACACCCACACGGGACTGAAATTTCAGTTAGCACTTCAGCACTTCTGTGGTTTTTCGTGCTTTTTTTTCCCCCTTCATCTCAGCAAATTGTTTGCCTCATTGTCAGAAAAACTCTCTTCCTCTCTTTCCCTTCTTTTCTTTATTTTTTTATTTTTAAAGATTTTATTTATTTGACAGAGAGATCACACATAGGCAGAGAGGGAGAAGCAGGCTCCCCACCGAGCAGAGAGCCCAATGCGGGGCTCGATCCCAGGACCCTGAGATCATGACCTGAGCTGAAGGCAGAGGCTTTAACCCGCTGAGCCACC
>CM053609.1:7263760-7324911 GCA_028646535.1 Procyon lotor
AGAGGACTATGGGCACGAAGCACCAGCTGCCCTATGAACAGGGCGGCAAACAGTGCAGCCGAGAGCGTTAGTGCTAAAATTTTAGCTGATCCCGCAGCAGCCATTCATTGGCTCTTTGAGATATTGGGCTTTTGAATGGGCTTGTTTTTTTTTTTTTTTTTTTAAGATTTTTTCATTTATTAGAGAGAGCGAGCGAGCAAGCATGCAAGCGTGAACACAATCGGGAGGGGCAGAGGCAAAGGGAGAGGATCTCAAACAGACTCCTGCTGAGTGTGGAGCCCAGTGCAGGGCTCAATCTCATGACCCTGAGATCATGACCTAAACTGAAACCAAGAGTCAGACGCTTAACCACTTGGGCCACCCAGTACCCCTTGGGCTTCTGTTTTTGTTTTGTTTTTTTTTTAAGATTTTATTTATTTGATAGAGAGAAACACAGCGAGAGAGGGAACACAAGCAGAGGGAATGGTAGTGGGAGAAGCAGGCTTCCCGCCAAGCAGGGAGCCCGATGCGGGGCTCGATCCCAGGATCCTGGGATCATGACCTGAGCCGAAGGCAGATGCTTAACGACTGAGCCATCCAGGTGCCCCTGGGCTTCTGTTTTTAAAGTCAAGTTGGTGTGGCCTTTGGAGTCCACCGGAACTTGATTCAAATCTTGGTGGAGCCACACCCTAGCCCGGAGATCAAGGAGGTGACGTAATCTGAGTCCCAGTTACTCCTGCAGAGACGTGGAGTTGCGGAGACGATTCCTATTTCCTAAGGGGATTGAGAGGATTTAATCAGATGGGTAAGCAAGGGGTCTAGCACAGGGCCTGGGGGTGGAATAAACACCTGATAACAGGTACTCACTCTCCCTCCAGGTGAGAGGTGGGATCAAGTGTTCGGACTCAGATCCCGGCTCAGCTACTTATGGGATCTCAGGCCGGTTAACATCTTCACATCTCAGTGTCTTTACCTATAAAATGAGAGTGGTTATAGATGTCCACTGCCCATTATCCACAATTTCCAAATCCAAACGCTTCAGGGCACCAAAGCGTTTTCCCCATAACTCCATTGTTGACAAACCCTGACCTCCATGGACAGGAGGCTATTTCCAATCTGTGTCTATCCCGCTTGGTATAAATATTCACATTGATCATGGAGGGCTGCCCCAGACTTCACGGGGGAGGGGGGTGTTACGTTAAATATAGCATATAATTGTACTACCTTCTAAAATTTGAAAACTCTGAATTCTGGAAACCATGTGGCCTCAAGGATTCCTGGATAAGAGACTGTGGACCTACATGGAAAACCCAGTTCATGGGATCAGGGGGACTGATGGGAGCACCTATGGAGAACAGCACCCGGCACACGGAAAGGACTCAGTGAGTGTGAGTGGGTCCACAGGCCACAGACTTGGCACCAGGCTGCAAAGGTCAAAATCGCATTCCACTGTTTTCCTCCATGACTTTTGATGAGCTACTAACCTTTCTCAGTTTCCCCACTGTGAAACAAGAATAATGACCGTGATGCTAACTAAATCAATTAATATATGTAAACTACTTGGTAAATTGCCTAGGATGTAACCAATACTACTAAGTGTGAGCTCATTATCATTATTACATTTTTATGTGTAGGTGAAAATCCCTTCTTTAGAAAGGGCATGGCATTATAGCAAACAAGGCAGTTGACCTGGGATTGGTATTCCAAGAATTTCACAGGGACAAGAAAGGTTACTCAGTGTATTAATCTAAGCTGACCTTTTGTGCCTTCTTAAATCAGATCAAAGCACTTTTCATTAAAATCGTTTTATTTTATTTTCACATAATGTTCTTGACGGATTTCCCCCCTAAGAGTTCTGATAAGACAAAAATAAGAGCAAAATAGTTATTTCTTGCTTTTAGCCATGTCAGTTATTTCAGATAGACAGGTGAGGAGGGCGTTGTTGAAAGAGTGCCCGATGAGGATCCTGTGCTCAGGACTGTTGGACACAGCACCTGTTTCTACTTCCTTCCACTGTGGTTGTGGACGGTACCACTCAGATTTCTAAGAGGGCTTGCAGTGGAGCTGGGAGGACAGCATCACACGCCCCCCCCATTTGTGTCTCCTACCTATGTGCTGAGACCACACTCCTCCCACGTGGCTGACGGCTGGTGACTTGGTGCAGTGGGGGGCCTGGTACCAGCCCACACCTACCTCCAACTTGGGATTCCTTTAATGGGCAATTGTTGGCTTGGTCAAGACTTCCTTAGAACTGCAGTGTGAGGCTACTGGATATTTACCCCAAAGACACAAATGTAGTAATCCAAAGGGGCACGTGCACCCGAATGTTTATAGCAGCAATGTCCACAATAGCCAAACTATGGAAAGAGCCTAGATGTCCATCAACATCAACATTTAATGGCTAAAGAAGATGTGGTATATTTATATAGTGAAATATTACGCAGCCATCAAAAATGAAATCTTGCCATTTGCAACCGCATGGATGGAACTTGAGGGTATTATGCTAAGCGAAATAAGTCAATCAGAGAAAAACAGTTATCTTATGATCTCCCTGATATGAGGAATTTGAGAAACAAGACAGGGGACCATAGGGGAAGGGAGGGAAAAATGAAACAAGATGAAACCAGAGTGGGAGACAAACCATAAGAGACTCTTAATCTCAGGAAACAAACTGAGGGTTGCTAGAGGGGAGGGGGTAAGAGGGATGGAGTGGCCAGGGGATGGACATTGGGGCGGGTGTGAGCTATGGTAAGCGCTGTGAATTGTGTAAGACTGATGAATCACAGACCTGTATCCCTAAAACAAATAATACATTATATTAAAAAAATTTAATTCACCATTGAACCTCCCCCTCCAAAAAAAGAAGTGCAGTGCAAGGTTTGTCCTACTCAATCCTTCTTTTCCCCTCTCCTTGTACAGGTGCCCAGCGGGCATTGAAGTCTGAAGACTCTCCCTGCCTAGTTGTGCTTTTACCCCCTTTATCGTTGAGCGACAGTTCTCTAATAAACATTTTGCGCATCTGATCTCTAATCCCATCTTGGTGTTTGTTCCCTGACGGACCCTCTCCTTCACCTTGAAGGTTCAGGATGGTATTTAAGTTCTGCCTCTGAGCTGTGGAAAGGGGAAGGAAGGGACACATTAATCTCTCTGTAATGCGGGTAGCTGACAACTGGGCTCAAGCAGATACGGGCTTTGCAGCAACCGGACTCCGCATTCCATTCTCTGATCACCAGCGTCACGGACTCGGGCTGCTGTGACATTGGCGGCAGCAGCAGGGAACCCTGGGTCACAGCTGCTGTGGGCCAGGATTTTAAAGCCAAGAAGCAGCTCCTTAGCTCTCTGCTCTTACAGCCACTCTAATAATTTCATAAACACTTGTTTCCCTGAACTGAGTTTCTCTCTGCTTAAAACACCTGAGGTAATTTCTGGGGTTTTGTACCAAATGCTAACTGATACAGCAATGGATTTGCAGGTTGCAAAAGTTGACTTTTTTTTTATGCTCAAGAGGAAAAAAAAAAAAATGTCATAAAGCTGTTACCTTCTCTAACTCGGAAGTGAGATTACAGACCTACCAAGCCCGTAACTCAAGAAGAAGGGATTATAAAAACCTAAAGGATTAGTTTGTGTTGGCTGCTCCTCAAAAGGTGTTTCAAGAAAAATTGAGTTCCATTAAGGATTAGCCAGTGTGCAAGCAGAAGTGGAAGGGAATGGAGGGTCCAGGGATGAATAGGTCTTCACTGTATTGGGAAGGCAGCTGCTTCTCTACCATGTTTCCTTGAGACAGTCAGTCCTGGAGACAGTCCTTCTTTACCAAAGATATCTGTTTGGATGATGGATTAAATGGCCATCCAATTTGGGCCCCAGATAGCTGGAGAGAGGACAACCATTCAAAGACCTATTAAGTCCTTCTGGTCAAAGTCAAACAAAGGCATCCATCGCGACCCTGGATGGTACTGTTGGCTTCCACTCCAACCCCCTTAGTCTTCACAATGTCTGCTTGCAGGCTTTCTTCTCTTCTGGACTGCCCCAACCTTTCCTTTTCTCTTTGAGAGTTTTTATTGCAGTTACCCTGGTCCTGCTTGTTTATTGTACATTGGGGGGTGGAGGTGCGGGTGAATTGTCTGTTTACAGGTCATTGAACCATAAAGAGCCTGAGATTCTTTGAGCTTAATTCAGAAACTGGCTGGTAGTTCGGATTGTCTCCCTTGGGGAAAAATGATTCTGTTTGATGTGTGGGAAGAAGAATGCACATGGATATTTGGTGGCCAGAGGGGTGGGCTGTGTTGGAGACAGATTGTTATGCATAAAGAATCCATTCCCCCCTTCTTCTCATGTGTTTCAGTCGGGATCCAATCAGGAAAACACAAGCCCCACCAGGTCTTTCATCGGGAGGGTATTTAACACGGAATTGGTTTCACAAAGGATGGAAGAGCTGAGAAAGCAAACGGGAAGATCAGATACCATAGAAATTGGGCCAAAGGGAGGAGGCAAAAGCCAGAAGCATGGTGTCCCTGTCTTGGGAGAGCCGTGACCATGGAGGGAGGGGCTGTGTGGCAGGAGGTGTAGTGATGGAGAAACACAGGGGGATGGGGAGGGACTGCCCAGGCTTCTCACCTGCTCCCTCACTCCCGTCTTCCACCCACACCAACTTTACCCAAAGCCAGAGGTAAGGAGGAGTGGAAAGTGGGGCTCCCTGTGATGCATAAGCCAGCCACATGGGGCATCAGGCTGGACTGCACTGCCCGACCTCACTTACAGTGAGCTGGGTCATGAGATTAAGTTCTCTCATTTGGGGGGTGAGCAGAAATCCTGTGTGCCCTTCCAAATCTTGGGGCTCCCATCACTGGTCATGCTTCCTCCATGTGACCCTTCTACTCCCCGGCTGCCTTAGGGGGGCTTGGAATTCACTGAGCAGACAGCCACGTGCCCTAGCAGAAGGGAGAACAATTCATGGGACAAACTGTGTTCCCTGCATGTCCAAACCTGGGGCAGAGCCTCCCAATGACAGGGACGATTCACCTGGAAGAGGGTACAAAAGAGAGAAAGAAGCCATGTTCTTGGGTCTCTTGGCTATAGCTCAGGCCTTTCTCCTAATAGAGCTCTTACTGTTCTTCATTTATCTGTTAATTCATTTATTCAAACTGCAATCATCACCTGTGATGTAGGCTCTCAGGTACAGAAGAGAAAAGTACACACACGTCCTTGCTGTCAGGGAGGTCACTACCCCCTCGGGGAGACATGTGTTAAAACTTCCGATTTTGCAGGTAGAAAAACAGAAATTTGGAGAGTTAAAATGATTTCTCTAGAGCCACACAACGGATTGTCAAGATTGAAACCCAGGTCAGCCTGACTTTAAAACCAATGTTCTTTCCACCGTGGTAAGTCATCCCTCTCTCCAGGGAGCTTTGGTTTTGTGATACGCCTCCGGGTGCACCTGCTGGAAGAGGCCTGCTTGCCTGACCCGCCCTAACATGTACCCAACACATCGCTCAGGCCCACGAGGAGAAGATGGAAAGACAGCGTGGCAAGGAGAAGCCGCTCTCATGATTTGATTTATTTGCTTTATTTCCGATCAGAATAAGGTACTCACCACCAGCATGACTGCCCTCCTTACTTCATATCAGATTTGTTCTAAATGACTTCAGGCTGTTTCCCAAAAAAGCCAGATAAAGCTTTACCACCATGAAGGATATTCAAAAGAAACGCTTTAGGCTCTGGCCACACTTAATAGCTGTCTCTGAAAGTTCCCGGGCAATTGAAAGGACAAGAGAACCACTTTCCACTGGGTCTGAAGACCCCATTTTTAGCTGTCTGAACAAGAGACATTTTGGCCCACATTAACTCTGGGAGACATCTTCTTATGACCAAGATGTGACAAAGCCGCCGCTTACCTATAGGTAATAATTGAACAAGATTACAACACTCGGTGTAGCAACACCGAGTAGCAACACCGAGTGTAGCACGCTTCTCAAAAACTTAAATGAGACTGACAGATATTAACAGGGATTTTTTTCTAGGTATCTGTTTGACATTATACGAGGCAATGAGACCTACAGTTGTCTGTTGGAAAGGAGCAACAGAAGCATTTTCAAGGTCCCATCTTGTCCCACTTCAAACGATGTGAGTTGCCATTCTCTGCCCCTTTTGCAAGTGATGGTTTTTTTTTTTTTTTAAATAAGAAAAGATATTTTGAAGGCAACCACGTTTCCAAAACAGGAAAAGGTAATATGGTCTCAGAGCAACAGGATCATAAATTACGTCCTGTGTTAGCCTAGCCACGGTGTGCCTCTGAGTTCTTATGGAGAAGTCATTATTTTACAGTCAATAGCAGGAGGATCATACAATGTTTTCTTCCCAGAAGTTTGCAATGTTCAACTCATGAACATTGAATGCCATCCACATGGCATTCACAAAAAAAAG
Source organism: Procyon lotor (assembly GCA_028646535.1). NCBI lineage: Eukaryota > Metazoa > Chordata > Mammalia > Carnivora > Procyonidae > Procyon > Procyon lotor. The sequence goes on from CM053609.1 coordinate 7,270,160, forward strand.
TATGCGAAAGGCACAGGGAGGCCAATTTTGCAGGGATGGAGGCCAAGACATTAAGTGATTATGCCGAAGATGACAGAGAAAAACACACTTGTAGGCACAGAGTCCAAATCTCCTGGGTCAAGAGCCCACTAAACACAATCTTTTCTCTCCTTGCCTCTTGGGCGTTTTTGCTAAAATTGACAATGACCAGAATAACAAATCTAATCGAGTTCGTACACAAACCTGATTGGACGTTGAGCTTGATGATAAACGTACAAAATAAATCGGCTCACAAAAAGATAAGAAATCAGATCTCCCACCCTCTTCTGGAACATTCCATAAAAACCAAACTAAATCAAATCAAATCTATTCCCCGGGCTTAGATGATTAGTAGGCACAGATATATCCTGATTAGCTTCATGGTTGCTCACTGACTTGGGTGTTCAAGGCAATCCCAACGATGCCGACAGTGCAACAGCCATGCAACGGTGCAAAACAACGGTGCAAACAGCACCGTGTTTGCAAAGTCTCCCTGTTGGGATCTATTATCCTGGGCAGTCCACATTTTCCTAAATGCATGCACGCCCAAAAGGCGATGGTGGGAAGAGACGTAACAAGCAATATATTACATATCCTTTCACTGAGATGCTCAAATTTTTCTAATTTTCACTGGGTGTCCTTCCTGTACGTGTCTTCATTTCACGCCCAGCCAGAGGAGGCAGAGAAGAGGGAAGGAGGCCTGGAGCTAATGTGGAAGGAGGTCTCCTCCCCTGGGCTGTCTGCCCCTGGAGGGCAGCCTTCTTACTGTCCATCCCTCCACACTGTTGGCCCATCCCCCTGGCGTGCAGCCACCATGCACCAGCCCATCGCCACATCTCCAAGCTCTTTTTTTCCTCCCCTTTTCCTCCTTTCTCATCTGCTCCTCTCCCTCCCTCTCGGCCTCTTCAGCTCTTGCAACTCTCCAAACATGGCCGACATGCTCCCGCCTCCCTCCACCCACACGGTGGTCTGGTGAACGTCTCGCACCCCCTGGCTTGTTCTCGGCTCCCTTCCCCAGATGGTTTTTGTTTATCCACCCCGGTGGCCATCTTTTTAAAATAAATTTTACTTAAGATTTTATTTATTTATTTGAGAGAGAGAGAGAACAAGCATGGGGTTGGGCAGGGGCAGAGAGAAAGAGACAAGCAGACTCCCCACCAAGCAGGGGGCCCCACTCAGAGCACCATCCTAGGCAGAAGCATAACCTGCTGAGCTGCCCCCCCCACTCCAGGCACCCCACACTGCTGGCCAAAGACTCTAGGGGCCTGAGCACAGCTGTGTCTGGGACATAAGGTCCTCAGTGTAACTGGTGGGCTCTTTCCGTGGGGACCATCAGGGCCAGTGTCCAGGCCGGCCAGCGCTCTACCAAATGCAGCTACCAGCCCCTCTCTGGAGGTAGAGAAAGTGAGCAGGTGGGGACTTGCCCACTTCCTGCCTCTGATCTTCCATTATTTCTTCATCTTGTTTTCTGACCTTCAGGAGGTAGGACAGGGCTGTCACGCAGGCTGAAGAGGGAGGGAACCTCACAGCTCCAAGACCGCCTGCCACTCTTGGTACCCATGGCCTCTGCCTTCTTGATTCTAGATCTCTGCTCAAGGACCTTGCAAGCCCTTGCTTCACCAAACCTCCTTCTCCACTCAAAGAAGAAAGGGAACAACTTTGGTCAGACCAAGAGCAACCAGCCCAAGTTGTGGACCCCACATTAGACTTTGCACTGAACCCAGTTTTAATTAGTTTGCTGTGATTCCTAATACCCTTTTGCACAGTAAGATGGTGAAAGTATGGATCCCTCGGGGATGAGTATTAACACCTGTCTCTTCTAGCACCTTCCTAAAGGATGAGGAAACAATTAAGAGAAAAAGGTCTGAGATTTCCAATAGCTGATCCTACATCAGGGCTCTAAGGAACCAAGTGAAAAGAAGTGGGTCACAGAAGGGCTTATGGGTCTGCAAACCAGAACACAGGAGTTTGCTGTGACTTTTTTTTAAAATCACTTAGGGCTGGGGCGCCTGAGTGGCTCAGTTGTTAAGTGTCTGCCTTTGGCTCAGGTCATGATCCCAGGGTCCTGGGATCGAGCCCCACATCGGGCTCCCTGCTCGGCAGGAAGCCTGCTTCTCCCGCTACCATTCCCTCTGCTTGTGTTCTCTCTCTCGCTGTGTTTCTCTCTGTCAAATAAATAAAATCTTAAAAATAAAATAAAATAAAATCACTAAGTGTGGAGTAAATGTTTCAGGACAAGAATAATCCAAATTGGGAATATGAATGAAGAGCTAGAGCTATTGGTGAAAATGAGCTTTATGAAGACTGCCGAGTAAGACATAAAGCTTACTACTCACAGAAAGCAAGGTTGCTAGTATCACTTATTAATCCTAATAGGTTACTTGTTTATTTTGGGGAGTTATCTATATACTTTATCTACATATGTCATATCATCTGTAAACAAAACTCACGTTATTTCTCCCTTTCCAATCCTTACGCCACTATTTCCCTTGCCTCGTTGTACTGGATAATACCTTCAACAAAATGGTGAATGGATGTGGTGAGAGTGAAGGCTGATGTCTGACTCCTGATCTCAGGAGGAACATTTTCTTTCTTTTGTTTTTTTAAGATTTTATTTATTTATTTATTTGACAGAGAGAGAGAGAGAGAGAGAGAGAGAGAGAGATCCCAAGTAGGCAGAGAGAGAGAGAGATCCCAAGTAGGCAGAGAGGTGGGGGGAGGGGGGAAGCAGGCTCCCCGCTGAGCAGAGAGCCCGATGCAGGGCTCGATCCCAGGACCCTGAGATCATGATCTGAGCTGAAGGCAGAGGCTTAACCCACTGAGCCGCCCAGGCGCCCCGGGAGGAACATTTTCAATATTGCATCATTAACTATAAGATTTTTCCGTCTGGTGTTTCTAGATAACCTCTATCACCTTAAAGAAGATTTCCTCTATTTCTACTTTGCTTAGAGTTTCTGTCATGAATGGAAATGAATCATACTGCATACAGCATGCATTTATTGAAATAATCACGTGACTTGCCCTATTTTACCGTATTTTTGAAGGAATTGTGTCACGTGATTTTCCATGTGAAACTAACCTTGCATTCCCGAAATAATCCCAAATTAGCTGTGATGTATGATCCTTTTCTAGTTGTTAACATTCTGTTTAGGATTTTTGCACCTTAGTTCATGAGAAAGAGGGAAAATAGGTTTTTCTTCTGATATCCTTGTTCAATATGACTATTAAAAGTATGCTATCCTCATAAAATAGATTGGGAACAGGTTGGAAAGTTATCTTATTTTTCTACTGTTTAGGCATGCAGGAAGTTAGCTCATTTCTCTGCAGTCCCTTTTCCTGTGGTCTATTGACTTTTCCAGTCCTGACTCCATTTCGTGCCCTAAATTCTGATTTCATGTTTCCCCTTCTGCAAGCCTTTGATCTCTGTACTACTTACCACCATCATCTTATGGTCTGAGGGGAAAAGTGGTGAACATAGAGCTCACTTTAATTTGTTCTTCTACTGTCTCGGCCCCTCAAAACCCAGATGTCTTGGTTGTCAATGATGCCTTCAACAGCTTTTTAAAAGCCAGATTTTACATTTTTTTTGGTGCCATTTATCATAACCAAAAGAGGAAATGCAATCATCATCTTTAGGGTTGATGTCAGATTGAGAGGTGATTCAATCTGACATCAACCCTAAAAACGAGGACGGTAACACAAAGGGCTTGCTAACATGAACGCTGAATTAACATTATCATTTACACTGATTTCTGTGTCCTTTTTATTTCTCTTTCTTAATGACTTTGGAGTCACTGGTTTACTCAAATGTAAAAAAGACTGACCTTCTGCTTTCTCTTGTACCTGCATACAATTGCTGCTCCCTCAGTTAATATTTTCTGAATAGATTAATTGAAGGGATTTGATTCAACATGTTGAATTCAATGTGGTTTATTTAATTCCATTGATTCCAAAATAATGGTGATTTCCATCAGCAAGTATTAGGTCATGACCTCATCAGGCACTTTTCCATTAAGCCAGGAGTAATCTCAGTGAAACAATCTTGAGATGCCAACAACTTTTCCCACCTCTATCCCAAAGTAGAAAAAACCTGGTACTTCTAAGATAAATAATGGAGTAGACTATTTCTCAAGGCAGAATCATAGCCCGGTTAAAAGAGAAATAATTTTCCCTTGCCGTGATTTTATGTTGTATAGTCTTTAAGAAAAAATAAATGTTTGTGCTTGGATGATAAGTTTCATGGCCTGGACAAAGGGACCTACAGAGCATAACCGAAAAGGATACTTGGAGAGAAGGATCTAGTCTTACTCTCTTGCCCACAAAACAGCCTATTCTCACTCCCTGTGCCTTGTGAAGTATTATCACTCATCTGGCTGGAGCCCAGGGAATGTCTCAGAACCTGAAGACTGAGACCAGAGTAATATATGAGGGCATATAATCTCTTTTGTGGAAGGGGTGGGCTTTCCCAAAACAGGTGATGGGTTTGGCAGAAGGCAAGGGGCATAGCGGGTTACACACTGCTGTCCTGAGGGTAGAAGGAAAGATCAGGTCCAACTTCAGGGGCAGTTCAAGATTTTGTTTATTATTTTTTGCAGTTCAAGATTTTTAGTGGGCTTCCCACATACAATTTGAGAGTCATTGCTAGAAAAAAACAATACATAACAGAAGACACAAGAATTATAGTTTCAAAGGTGATCGCTTTTATTTAGAACGTGGAGAGAAATTACAACAAATTACAAATTTTAAAAGCCTTACTGCACATATGCAATAAATAACATAGTATTTTGATTGTTTGGCACCCCTCTTGAGTAGTGTTTGCCCATAGCTATTGGCTACATACCCTGGATGATTTTGAAATATTTCCTTTAGAGAGAAGGAGGTAGTCCAGGCTTTCTTTTAGCATGTTCAAGTAAAAGTTATTTTTTACTGTTGAGAGCTTAGGAAATTTCCTTTAGCTTCAGAATTACTTTTGGTAATGTCATGTGCTGAGTTTCAAGTTGTTGTCAATTCCTAAAAAACCAGTATCCACTTTTTCTCTTTTCTCTATGAGCTGTTACACTTGGAAGAATTTTCCAGGCTAGTTTATGACTCTGGGCATTTCAGGTCTTTATGCTTTCCCCAGATCCCTACATACCTGTGGTTCTGGACCCCATGTGAGATCTTCTCATGATCTGGAGCCATACTCTTTTGGGTGACAGTGCTGAATGAGTCAGCATATTCCGAAGAGCCATTCCAAGACAGAATAGCTAATTGTAACTACAGTGTATAGAGAGAGCAAGCACATAAATACTTTACAGGGAAACACAAATGTCTATGGGCACTCTAATGGCCCTGAATCTGAGGAAATATGTGACAGAGAATAAAATGAAATGACAGTAGCAGGTGGTTCTTAATTGCATGTAATTAAAATATCTTACTTCTGCCATTTATACAAAAACCTATAAGCACTTGAACACATTGCTAGGCCTCCTCCCCCGGCCTTTCGGGGCTCATGCAGGTGAGGGAGCCCGGAACTAAAGCTTCAGTAGCTTCTTGCAAATACACCCCTGCCGGGAAACACTCTCTTTGTCTACGTCTTCCCCTGTTTGAGGTAAAGTTCTAAATGAGCTGGAACTTTATTGCGTTTCCCTTCTGAAAATGTCCTCCTTCCTTCAGCAGAGAACTTTACATGGGCCCATGTATTCGTCTTGTGGAGATGGAGGGATAGACTTAGGAAAGGAATGAAGGATTTTTTTCCTCCCAGTGAGCTTTCAGCCCATCAGGAGAACTACACCGGCAAATTGCCAGTAGAGGATGACTTTGTGGAGTTCTGCATCCCATAGGAAGATCCCAGAGAGGGTATAGGTAGGTCACACCTCTCTACAAAGCAGGGTTCCCAGGAGAAGGTGGGTTTGGAAGGGAATAAGTGTATCGTCAAGAGAACTCCTTCTTCATCCCATCCCCACACTGTTGCTCCACATCTACCCTTTGGCCTCATGGTGTAGCCAAGATAAGGAACTCAGATTGTGAAGTCATTTGACAAAGAGGGGAAAAAAATAGAGCTGTGGTCACTGTCTGTAAAAATCTGTATAATTTTTTTTTATTTGGGTCATTTTTATGGTTAAAACAAAATTGAAGACTGCCTCCTCAAAATGGGTCCTGGCCAGTGAGCCTTTGACCACCTCAATGTTGAATACAATTGCTTCCATTACTAATCAGCATGGAGGGTGGAGGATATCCACTATTAACTGGACCCCGCCTGCCCAGAAGATGGAGATTGGCTGCTGTCCTTGTAACACCAGTTGGGGTCAAGTGGTCATGGGAACTGAGGAGTTAAGATAACCCAGACACAAGAGTCTAACAGAACAATGTGTCCCTGTTCTTGATCTTAGGCTGAGGAATTTACCAATGCTGCATTGGATGAAGACCAGGTCCTTTCCCTGGTTACAAAGGCTCATTCTCACTGGGGAAAAAAAGCATCTTGCATGTGCCCTCCTGGAATGCTATGAAAACAAATGCTATGCTTTTTTGCATGTGTGTGTGTGTGTGCACGCGCGTGCGTGCGTGCATGCGCATGTGTGCCGTGTGTTTGTGTGTGTGTGTGTGTGTGTGCTCATGAGCATATATGGCAAACATTTGAAAAATGCTTTATGGCCTTATACTGGGTCACAATTACTTAGATGTGTCGCCTGATTCTGAGGTTCATAGTTATTCTACTCCACAGCTGGCTGCCTCATTAAAGAGATTCTCTCGACTGGCAGAAAATAATAGCCTTCTAGGACCACTGAGCTATGCAGACTATGTGATGAGTTGAAATAATATACCATCATAGGAATACTTAATAGTTATTGAATGCTATTGACACAAATGAATGATAGAATATTAGAGCTAGCAGAAACCTTACAATGAATCACAGAATCAAATAATATTTATTGAATATCTATTGTGTGCTATGCATTCTTCCATGCACGAGGGGTATAAAAATGAATGAGCTACACAGATTATTTGCCCTCATGGAGTTTATATTCTAGTAAAGGCAACATATTAACAAGGAAGGAAATAAGATAAATTATGCTGATTATAAGTGTTATGATGGAAATAAACTAGGTGTATGGCAGAAAGACTCTGTGAGGGGTGGGAGATCTTCTTTAGGTAAGGTGGTCGGGGAAGCTTCCACGTTCAATATTCTCCATTTGCACCTACAGATTCTACTGTCTCCCCTTCCTCACCAGCTCTGAGGCCCTGAAGTTTGATCACTCAATTCTTATGATGCAGCAAATCCAATGATATCTGAAGTATCTGGGGGCAGACAGGGATGCTTTAGGAAGGCACTGGGGAACCCCAACAAGAAAACCATTGTGCAGATCCATAGGGCTTGGGAATGAGGTCACCCACATGGTACCATCTCCTTGGGGAAACTGCTAGTCAACTGGTAGTGGCATGTGAGATAATCCTATCCCACATAAATGCCCCCAGGGATTATCCACACTGGAGGAAGCTATCGACCATGAGTTAGACAAAATTGTCTGTCCTGGACATGTCAGCCAGGCTCTTTTCCAATCTATGCTAGTGTTTGCTTTGAGGGCCATGAACAGAGTGGCCCTGATGGCAGAGATGGAGAAACACATGGCTCAAAAGAAAACTCTGGACTTCCCTGACTTAATCTCATTCAGCTAGCATTCCTGCTGAGAGCCCAGCCTCTACGTGGGAGAAGCCAACATTGAGTCCCTGACATGAGACCATTCCTTTGGGTGACCTGCCAGGCAGTAGACAGATTATGTAAGGGCCTTTACATGGTGGCAAGAGTAATACTTTTTTTTCACAGTAATAGATACGTATTCCAGATATGGATTTGCCTTCCTTTCCTGCAAGAATTCTGCCGCCACTGCCCTTCAGGGATTTCCACAGCTACTTTTCCCTCTTTTTGGTATCCCTCACACTGCCTATGACAGCAAAGGAAGTGAGACAGTGAGGACCTATCGTCAAGACAGTGTGTTTGACCCTTTATATGGATCAGTCCACATCCCAACCCCATGATCTAGGTACTATTGTTATCCACTGAAATGAAGATTGGGGAGTGTAAGAAACTTGCCCCAACTTGTCAGCTAGCTTGTGGCAGGACTAGGACTAAACTCTAGGCTTTCTGGCCAAGTCTGTGTTTAAAGAACAATCAAACCCACAAACGCTGTACTTCTTTGGAGAAACAGCTGCTTTCAGGGTTGGGGAAAGGAAAACACAAGATGAACCAGAAACTTCTTAGAGTGTCAGAAAATATGCAAGGGCCTCTCCCCTCACCAAAAAACAAAACACAAAAACAAACAAACAAAAAGAAAAGAGAAAAAAGGGAGAGAAGGAGGAAAGAAAGAAAGAAAGAAAGAAAGAAAGAAAGAAAGAAAGAAAGAAAGAAAGAAAGAAAGAAAGAAAGAAAGAAAGAGAAGGAAGGAAGGAAGGAAGGAAGGAAGGAAGGAAGGAAGGAAGGAAGGAAGGAAGGAAGGAAGACAGAGAAGCTTGTCAGAAAAATATATAAGCCAACCTAAAAAAGCTCTCAGTGGCCAAGGCTGGAACAATTTGAACAACAAAATCAATAATGATAATGTTGGATTGTAACCCACAGAATAAACAAAATTCCATGAATCCATACTGATATATAGTTGATGCTTGACCAATGTGCATTTGAACTGTGTGGGTCCAGTCATATGCAGGTTTTTTGCAACAAAGTACAGTACTATAAATGTATTTTCTTCTCCTTGTGATTTTCTTGTGATGTCCTAATCAACTATGTTACTGGTAAGCCTTCTGGTCAACAGTAGGCTATTGGTTAAATTTTGGGGGAGTCAAAAGTTAAACATGGATTTTCAATTGTGCAGATGGTCAGCCCCCCAACCTCTGTGTTGTTCAAGAGTCGACTGTATAAATAATTGATTGAATAAGTAAATACACGGAGGAAAAGGGATAAATCTTTCTTACCGAAGAATTACAAATAATGTATGTAGGCTCTCCCTCCCCTAACAGGTGGGACGTCCTCTCTCTCCCCTTAAGTTCTGGCTGTACCTAAAAAGTAGCTTATAGAAAGAGGAACATTTGACAAATGGAAAAACAAGGGACCAAGATTAACATCACTAATAACAAGTCACATTGACATCTTGCATTGTCTGATGTAGAGAACGATCCTTCTCTACACAATACACATGCAATTATATATTATTCCCAAAAACTCTCAGTCTCAGTCTAATTGTGAGAAAACATCAAACAAACCCAACCTGAGGGACATTCTGCAAAATATCTGACTGATACTCTACAAAACTGTCAAGGTCATAGGGACACATGGAAAGATGGAGAAACTCTGGTGACATATGGCTAAGTGCACTATGATGTCCTGGAATTGGATACTGTAACAAAAATAGGCCACTAACTAGGAAAATTGGCAAAATAAAGTCTGTAGTTTCAAGTACCAATGTGAATTTCTTAGTTTTGACCAATATAACATGATTATACATGATATCAGCCTTAGGAAAAGCTGAACAAAAGGTATATGCTAGTTCTCTGTATCAACTCTGCAGCTTTTCTGTAAATCTAAAATTATTGCAAAGAAAAAAGTTTTTGCAAAAATTAAGAAAACACACAAAAAACAAGACCACTATATGTATCACCTCTGAGTCATACCATTTGACAGAATTTCCCTGGGTACTTTCCATTTAGGAATGTTTAGCCAGGGGCCAGAGAAAATTTGCCTCTCTGTCCCATTAATAGAGAAAATAAAGAAAGGATAAGAAAAGAAACATAAAAAGTTGATTAAATTCTCCAGTTTATAAAGAGCTTGCACAATGTAATAAATTCAGTGAAGCTACCGTCAGCTGCCGGTTCCGTTGTTGACTATTTCTCTAAGCAGTCATAAAAACCGCAGGGTTTAAATCTTTTACTAAAATCTCCAGCTTGACCAGGAAAATATAGCGTGCCACCCCTGGTGAGTAGTAACTGGGATAAATCATTTGAGAGGATCAGCAGCTAGCTCCATTATGCATTTGCCTGAAAACTGGCCTCTTCGGTGAATATTTCTGATGCATTTCTCAGGTCTGTTTCCATTGCAACTCATCATTCCGGTGAATCAGTAGAGACAGCAAATGGAGACAGCAAACAAAGGAGGCGAAATGTGATTACTGAAAATGGAAATCAAGGGCAGTGTCTTCTCCAATGCAGAGAGACTTCCTTTCATCACGAGTTGCCGCGGGACCCACACCTCTTCAATGCAGTTGGCATTTAATAACTGCGTGTTTATTAAACACTTGCCTCTGAAATTCAGAGAAATAACTCCCCACCCCCCACGTAGCAGCACCAAATGATCGTCCTTTTTCTTACCAACCCTACAAAATAGGCATGATTATCATCACTGCTAGGTGTGAAGAGATTAAGACTCAATCATGAAGCCACCTTGTTTTTTGTTTGTTTGGGGTTTTTTTTGTTAAAATTTTATTCATTTATTTGACAGAGAGAGAGATCACAGGCAGGCAGAGAGAGGGGGAAGCAGTCTCCCTGCTGAGCAGAGAGCCCGATGTGGGGCTGGATCCCAGGACCCCGAGATCATGACCTGAGCTGAAGGCAGAGGCTTCAACCCACTGAGCCACCAGGCGCCCCATGAAGCCACCTTGTTAATTGGGCACCGAGACTAGATTCCCTTGGCTTCAGACCTCAAGCACGTCCCCTGAAATAGCACTGCTTTGTCACAGGGACTAGATCGCCACGAACACACATTAACACATCACACAGCCTACACACTGCACCCCCGGGCAACACGGGAGAGCCTGAAGGTCATTGTTCAAATAAATCTTTTTTTTTTTTTTTTTTTTAAGTGGGCGATCAGTTAAACCACATTTGGTTATTCCTTGACTCCAATTTTCTCTATGTTTTTCCTTGAAAGGTATGTTCTCCATTCCACGTAAACATTGGAAGGAAGTGAGAATTCTCAACGTCAGAGATGCCTGTTCCAGATCAAGTCCGGGCAAATATCTTTTTAACATTTTCCTCCACTCAAGTCACAAGAACCTGCTTTCTTCTTTTTAAAAACAGCGACCAAAAAAAGTGTGAGTGTTATATGAAAGAATAGTCTCTTGAGCAGAAGCACAAAGAGCAGGTTCAGTGTAAACCTATAGCAGCTTCTCCCAAAAGAAACATTAAAACACACTTACAAAGGAGTAGGGAGAAGCTTGGTAAACAGAAGGCTGCACAGCAGAAAGCCTGGGAGTCACAACCCTCTGAATGGGTTCCAGAAATGAAAACAGAATTCAAACAGGCAGAGGGACCACTGCATGACCGAACTTCAAATCTATATCTATATCTTTATCTATATCTGTATCTAATTTATATATTTTATATACTTATATAATATATAATCATATATGATTTATATATAAATTTTAATATATATTATATATAAATATATATATTTTTGGATTTGTAGATGATACATAATATAAAAAGGCATACAATATAAAAAGACATATATATATGTACACACATTTTTAAAAAGATTTTATTTATTTATTTGAGAGAGAGACACGGAGAAAGAGAGAGAGAGCATGAGCACGGGGAGTTGCAGAGAGGGAGGGAGAAGCAGATTCCCCACCGAGCGGGGAGCCTGACACCTGGCCCCATCCCAGGACCCTGGGATCATGACCTGAGCAGAAGGCAGATGCTTAACCTACTGAGCCACCCAGACACCCCTATATACACATTTTTATATTTTGGATTTGTATATCTTTATCTCTCTATATTCATAAATATGGAATTACATATAGATAAGAAGTATACAATTATATTTATATATCATATATAATAAATTCAAAGTACAAAATAAGGCATGTTGTCTTAAGTCATAATTTTTTTAAATGAATCCATAGTCTCACTTTTCTTTTTTAAGTTGGAAGTCAGGGGTAGTTAATTAGGTATAGGGGCAAATCCCTTGACTGGATGAGGGTACCTCTTCAGGACAATGGTGTATAACTGGGGGGAAGTTCTGACTCCTTTGAGAATATAATGGAAGCTAAAAAGCATCTTCCATGAAGATTAATACATACCCATTCCTGTGGGTTTTCTTTCTGAGAGTCCTTGGACACCTAGTGACCATCCCTATGGAGAACCCAGGGGCCTTCTGCCATGTTTGCTAATTAAACTTAGAGAGATTGACAAGCCATCAGGATTTCTAAAAAATAGCCCACAAATCCTTTGTTAAAGGAGCTTTGAGTTTTATCTACGTACACATATGAGGTTGATTTCTCTGCCTTCTGATTTCTAGGTAATGTTCCAAGACACATATGCCCCAGAATAATTGAAGTCAGGCAAACAATGAAAGACCACACTAGAAGACCAAACACTCTTGGGCTTTGGTGCATTTGCAAGAGGTTCCCAAAGCTTGGAATCTGATGAACTTTAGCCAAACCTTGAAGGCCAAATAATCTGGTCCATAGAAACATGGCCAGTGGAGCCAGAATATTGCCCCGGCCTTCTCCCGTTCCTCTCCAGGGCCAAAGAGAAACAGGTGGAATATGGTGTTGGAGCTGGGATGTTGAAATCAATGTGCTGAGCACATGAGCTGATCCCAATTAACAGAATGGAGTTGTATCATGTGCACATTCATTGCATTAACTCAACTGCACCAACAAGGAAATTAGGAGGAAAAAGCATAAGTAAAGCAACAGAAACAGAGACTAGCTTAAATAATGCAGGCTATGAGGCCAACCCAGTCAGCGAACACATGCCAAAAAGCAGGGGATGCAAGGCTGTTGGCAAAACCTAGAAGAATAAGAACCTATGAAGGATTTTAGGGATTTCTTGGCCACTGACAAGGAAGCAAGCCCATTGTGCATCTAGACCAATAAGTACTGAAGAAAGGCAAAGAGAAATTAGGGACCAAGGCCACAAAGAAACATTAGCCAGCACAGGATGAGAGAAACCTGTGAAATCATCTGCAAAAATTAGAAACACCTAGATATCGTGTTAGGCAGCAGAGGGGGATAGGCAATGGGTACCCTCTCTCCTAGAAATGGACTATACAATAGTCAATCTTGGCAGAAAAATAAAAAGCAAAAATGAAAGTACATGTCAACAAAGAAGTGTGGCCTGAGCCCCCGAGTCACTAGCTGCTGTGTTCTTGTGTCAGGCTGGGGCATTGCTGGACTACACATTTGTTGGACGTTCCCAGCTTTTGTCACTCAGGGATATCTGAAGCACTGAGTAAATAGAGTGGACATGATGTCACACTTGACCTTGAGCAAGAGAAACAGAGCAGGGAAGTCACCGTCATGTGAAACACTAGACTGAGCCCCGTAGGTATCCATGAGTGTGTGAAATGCCCTTGGTCCAAATGACATCCTGTCCATCACCATCACTGACTGAGCCCCAGTGATGAAAGACTGGGGTCACAGCCCATGGGGGGGAAATTTAGGCCTGAACTAATGTTTCATTTCTTAACTCTCCCCAGGAGTTACTTAGCAGAGTGTTCCATGGGCCTTTGCCTTTGTCATCCACAATTAAACCTCAAAGAAAGTCCTTCCCATGAGAGTCACAGTACATAAAGTGGCCATTTCATGGACTCCAAGAACAAGTGGAATTTATGGTACCAAAGATCAAATGCAATTCAGGGGCATTTTCTAATGGTGATGAGGGGTAAAGAACCCCTCCTTATCATTGTGACCTATCTTTGAGTTGGCAGAAATGCATTATATTGGCAAGTACACTTGTCTATAAAATTCTGTCATCACATCTGCAAAATTGCGAGAAAAAAGTTATCCTTCTCATTCATACGGTACTTTTCAGTTTACCATGTGCCTTAATACATATTGGCTCATGCCATGGTTGGGGTGAGGAGCCACAGGCTCAGGACATTTTGATGACTCGCCAAGGTTCAGACCTAGAATGGGGATGCCTGTTTGGTCACAATTAGCTGAGCCACTAATAACATCCTGTACCAAGCTACAAAGGAAAAGAAATATCTGTTTGGTTGTCTATTTCTTTGGGATAGCAACTTGCAAGTTACTAAAAAAACCAGTGAGGCTCTCAGGGCACTGGCTTTTCAAATTCCATCACTAACCAGGATGAGTGGATGCCCAATTTTACAGGCTTCCCTGGGAATAACGCTGACTCTCCACTCTCGCCTAGACTCTCCCAATTCAGAGCTATTGTTTGGTTATTCTGGATTTTTCTCCTCCATGTATTTATTATAAAATCCTTCCAATTCTTTTTTTTTTTTTTAAGATTTTATTTATTTATCTGACAGAGAGGAGAGAGATCACAAGTAGGCAGAGAGGCAGGCGGAGGCGGGGGCAGGGGGAAGCAGGCTCCCCGCTGAGCAGAGAGCCCGATGCGGGGCTCGATCCCAGGACCCTGAGGTCATGACCTGAGCCAAAGGTAAAGGCTTTAACCCACTGAGCCACCCAGGCGCCCCAAGTCCTTCCAATTCTTAAGACTCTAAACTATGGGTGAATGCAAATGTAGGAGGAATCTGTCAGGCACATAACCTTCTACCAGGCTACATATTACTCTGCACTACGTCACAAATGTGTGTTAGTATTCCTGTACCTTTGTAATGAGAATTTCTCATTATGACAAACCAAACATGGCAGAAGATGGCTTATTTTGCATGTAATTTAGGCAGCCTTTTATTTATTCTTGTATAATTGTAATAATGTCTCTGGAACTCAATATTATATCCAAACCTCCAGATCCCTAACGCACTTGAAAATAAAACAGAAGGAACAATTTCAATTTTAAAGAGGAAAACAAGTGCTGAGCTCATAGAAGATAATTATAACTCTAGGAAAGTCTCAAGAAGTTCATGCACCAGTGCTTCTCAAAATGGGCCTTCTTCTTCCTTCCGAATCAAACCTAAATCCAGTCTGCTCTCCAACAGCCAGAGAGAGAACAAATTTTGACCTATGAATCAGGCCATCAGGATGAAATTTCAAAAGAGTCATTTTTCACATGATGGAACATTAGGCATACATTCAAATGAAGTTTTCAAGTCATTTGTAATATGGGAAGCAAACGAAGATATTAGACTATCTACATTCTGTAATCTCATTGATACAAAAATATGTAATATAAAATATATTTTAAGTGGCTGGGAAGAAGCACATGAAATGTTTATTACTGATGATCTAGGAGTTATGCAATGATGATAAACTCTTGTGTCATTTTTTTTCTTCTAGTTTTCCACAGCAGTTATATATTGCTATTTTTCTTAAAAAAAAAAAAAAAGTGGGGCACCTGGGTGGTTCAGTGGGTTAAAGCCTCTGCCTTCAGCTCAGGTCATGATCTCAGGGTGCTGGGATCGAGCCCCGCATCGGGGCTCTCTGCTCAGCAGGGAGCCTGCTTCCCCCTCTTTCTCTGCCTGCCTCTCTGCCTACTTGTGTTCTCTTGTTCTCTCTCTCTCTCTGTCAAATAAATAAATAAAATCTTAAAAAAAAATAAAGTATTTGTTCTTTAATCAGCCCTTCCCATTTTAGAGCAATGACTTGTCAGTGGCGAACTATTTCCATAGTCAGCTCATCCTATGCTCAGGATTTACTCTAGATGCTCTACCAGCCCTCTTCCTTTCCTACCGTGTGCTTTTCCTAGGCAGGCTTGTCAACTCCCATTGCTTCTATTACAATCTGTATACTGATCACTTCCAAACATATGTCCACATTCCAGAACTTTCCTCTGAACTCTAGACCTGTGCATACAGTTGCCCATTTGGTACGTCCACCATGATCACTCACTGGCAACTTAAACTCAGTGTGTGCAGATCAGAACTCAGGGCCCCTGCTCCATGCCCAGCCCCCTTCCACTTTCCCCTGTCAGTGAGTGTCACCACCCTCTCCATCATTACATAAGCCAGGAACCTGGCTTGCCATCTCCCTCTCCATCATATGGCATATATCCCATACATTAGCCAGTCCTACTGCTTCTTCTTCTTACAAAATGTATCTCAAACCTATCTGCTTTGCTCCATTTTTAGGGCCATTCCACTGGGTGAAGATGTCACCTGGCGCATTGCAACATGTCCCAGTTGGTTTTTCTGTGTCTACTTTTGCCTTTTTCCAGGCAAATCTATCATTTTGAAAACACGAATTTGATCACGTATTGCCCCAAACTTTATTTTTTTAATTTAATTTTATTTTTTCAGTGTACCAAAATGCCCCAAACTTTAAATCCTTCAAGCCTTCCCTCTTTTTTAAGATGAGATTTAAGCTGTTGATCAAAATCTGCAGGACGCTCAACAATATGGCCCCTTCATTTTTTCATCCTCCTCCTCCGGTTCGGCCCTCCCTTTGATTTCTCCAGTCTGATATCATGGAGGGAAAACCCCACAGAATTTGAAAATAAGGCTTCACCCTTTATAAGAACTGCATTGCAGGAAAGAAGAAGAAGTCTTACCTGTTAAGGGTGAGGGACAACCTCAACCCAGTTCTCCAACACATCAAAGTGACAGGCTTTCTTTTTGATCTGGGTACAGCAAATAATCCCTCCAAAACTTGCCCTATAGTCAGCGAAGGAGAAGACCTTGTGATGCTCAGGTAGGGAAGAAGAGAGAGGTGATGCTCGCTGGGGAGTGCAAGGTGATTCTTTTTTTTTTTTTTTTTAAAGATTTTATCCATTTATTTGACAGAGAGAGAGATCACAAGTAGGCAGAGAGGCAGGCAGAGAGAGGAGGAAGCAGGCTCCCCGCTGAGCAGAGAGCCCGATGTGGGGCTCGATCCCAGGACCCCGGGATCATGACCTGAGCCGAAGGCAGAGGCTTTAACCACTGAGCCACCCAGGCGCCCCTGCAAGGTGATTCTTGATGTAAGCTGTCAAACAGCAGAAGACTATTTATATAGGGGCTCCAAAAATATGTATTTAAAGAAAGTATTTGTCCAGTACAGCACTTAGGATGCTTAAGGGATTACAGTATTTGTCCGGGAGAGTGAGGCATTTAAGCTCTATACAGGATTCAAGATGTTTGCTCAAGGCAGTCAAACATTAAGGATCTCTTTGGCTGATATTTGCAGAGAATGAATCAAGAACATCTGTTCATCATGGAAGGGCTGATTTCCTCCTCCTCAACAGCAACTTTCATTACATGCCTTAAGGAAGGAAAAAGGTGCCCTTCTTGTTCAGCTGGATTCCACATACTGTCCACTCTGTTTGAAACACTCTTCTCCTACCCTCCTTCCCTTTTCCAGGATAATTCCTATTCTTCCTGGGGAATCTCAGTTCAATATAACTTCCTCTGTGACAGCTGCTCTGCTGATCATCAGCTGTGAAATGATTAACCACTTCCCTGATTAACTCTTCTAGAATTCCTGACATGTTGTTCAAGTAATTAATTAATTGACTGATTCATGTGAGCATCTAAGCTCCAAAATATGACCATCAGACTCATCATCGTTGCCCCCACTCTCAGCACGGGATCTTACACCTTTTAGAAATATTTGTTGGAAGAGTAAATTAATTCTTTGTGTGACTTAATATTTGTTTACAGAACAGTAACTCCCTTGACACAAAGATGTTGTCGTATTTCTCTTTGTATCTCCTCAAACATGAATTACTTGGCTCACAGTAAATCTGCAATCAATGTTTTTATACATACCTAAATAAATAAACAAGCAAATAAATAAAAAGAAATTAAAAATACCTAAATTATAAATAAATAAATAGATAAATAAAATACAAATACATAGTAGTTTCTTTTATCACACCCTTATGAGATAGAGCAACAATCCTAAATTTCTGGTTGCAGGATCCTTTCATTATTAAAATTTATTTAGGACCTCAAAGAGTTGTTTATCTAATAGGCACACACTGACACATTTACATATATGCATATATATTTTCATATGTACATTTTATATATACACATATGTATATTTATTAACTAAGAATTAAAACTGAAGAACTTTTTAAAATATCAACTTAATAATTTGCTAAAATAACAAACTCATTACGTGTTAATAGAAATACCACAATTTTTGTGAAGAATATTGTATTGCCAAGCCCAAAACAAATATTTAGTGAGAAGAATGCATTTAAAAAAATCTCTTTAATGTCTAGTTTAAAGAAGACAATTAGCAGAATTCTCATCCCTGGAATCTGTTGTAACATGTTGGTTTGAAGTATATGAAGAAAATCTGGTACCATACAGCTATGTAGTTGGGAGAGATTTTTAATAGCTTTTTTCAATAATTGTGAATATTCTTCTTTACTACTACACCAACACTCAACAAGTGGCGATTTCTTAAATATTAGTTGCAATATAGAATTTGAAACATTATTAATGGAATTTTTCATATATTGTTACATTAAAATCTATCAGTTTATCTTGTACTTTGAATAGATATTCAACTCATGCATGTCTTTGTAACATGGTACAGCAATCATTTGGAAAATATTAATTCACTGAGTTATGCTGATCCTCTAAGTGTCCTATTTCATTATACAATATGCAATATTATAGTTAACATCACCACCAATCTCATCAAAAGTCATTGTTGGAAAGCTGTCAAACTCACGATGGCAAATACAAATTTTCCAAAAGCCTGACTTTTTTTCACTTGAAACCTTAAATCTTTTTTTTTAATTTTTTTTTTTTTACTTCTTTATTTGACAGAGAGAGAGAGAGAGATCACAAGTAGGCAGAGAGGCAGGCAGAGAGAGAGAGGGGGAAGCAGGCTCCCTGCTGAGCAGAGAGCCCGACGCGGGGCTTGATCCCAGGACCCTGAGATCATGACCTGAGCCAAAGGCAGAGGCTTAACCCACTGAGCCACCCAGGCGCCCTGAGACCTTAAATCTTAATTGACAACAACAACTCAGTTGTTTTACTTAAATTAAACTAAGCTTCATTTATTTTTAGAAAAGCATTTTCTAAATACCCAAGTCCAAACAACCAAGAGTTTATCTCTCAGTCATTGTTTCAAGCAAAACTGCCATTTTATTTTATTTTATTTTTTATATGTTTTTTAAGATTTTATTTATTTATTTGACAGAGAGAGAGAGATCACAAGTAGGCAGAGAGGCAGGCAGAGAGAGAGGGGAAAGCAGGCTCCTCTCTGAGCAGAGAGCCCGATGCGGGGCTCGATCCCAGGACCCTGAGATCATGACCTGAGCTGAAGGCAGAGGTTTTAACCCACTGAGCCACTCAGGTGCCCCCGCCATTTTATTTTTTTTAAAAATGGCTACTTTGGCTCTTAACTTTGATATTAGGCAACAGAAATCTTATCTGTGCTTCTCTTTTTTACTGTGCCATACTTGAGGGGGGAATTCAATAGCTGGCTCTTAAGAGGCATCCATTGGCAATCAATATTCCATCTTGGAGTTCAGCCTTTATCCCCTGTTGACTTGGATGCAAAGTTATGCTTTCCAATACCTCCATCTCCCAGACAATGCTGTCAAATTCTACATCTAAGAATGATAATGTAGCTGATAGTATTATTATCATTATCCTTATAGGCATGTCTTGTTGTTCACATGGGGGTTCACATGGGGGGTTCACTTGTTGTTCACATGCAAGAGATGCCAGTTAGGAAAGAACAAAACAAAACCAACTCAAACTCTAGGTCCTCTTGCTGATGAGTGGAGCCATTCCTTCCAGATTCATGGAAGTAGGAAAAAGAAAGCTGAACGTCCACCTCCAGGGTGTGTCTGAGGATCCAAGAGGATGATGCTGGCACAGAAGAGGAAGTAATCAGGGAGCAAGAGTCCAAAGAGAAGGCTTGAAGATGGCACTGGGACTGGGGATCATTTTCTTCCCCATTAAATAATTATAAGCATTTCCAAAAACACTTACCTCATTGATGCAGTGATTTAGCCAAGAAGTGAAAAACCACTGTCATTAGGGAACAAATAAATGGTTCGGGAAATTAATAATAGAGCAACCACCAGGAGCCACAGAGCCCCCTCTGTCCCCAGAAAAGCAGAGTTTCTCCTCCTCACTCCTCCTCCATTGGTTGCCCTTTTAACTGTCTACGGTGCTTGAAAACTTTCCTGAGCATTTTGAGATTAGGATTTGGAGAGATGGTTAGCCTTGAGATGTATTTTAGAAATTTGGTGTTTGCTGTATATCTCCTCTGTACATTAAACCTCCATTACGAGTAGCTTCAAGGGGATAAACCATGAGAAGGGGGCATGTCTTAGTCTTGGAAACCTAATGAAAGATGCTGCTCAAGTGAAGATTCTTCCAAGAATAGCATTTCTATGATTTTTTTTGTTTTAGCAAGCAAAAGTTGACTTCGGTGCAGCTCTGCATCCTTGGACAAGTTACATAACCTCTCTGAGCCTCTGTTTTCTCCTTTGTAAAATAAGGATAACAATAGTATTTATTTATAAAGACAGCTATGGAGGTTAAGTAAGATTTTCCCATGAGGTACTCAACACTGTTTGAGACATACTAAAGCATAGTAAATAGTGGCAAGGGTGATGGTGGAGGCAGTGGCCATGGCAGAAATGGTGGTGTTGGTGGTAGTGGTGTTAGTGACTCTGGTGGTAATGATGATCTTAGCAATGGCAGGGGGATGAGAGCGGTAGTGGAAGTGGTGGCAGTAGTGGCAGCAGCAGTGATGGCCATAATTGTTGTGGTGATGATGGAGATGGTATGGTGGTAGTGGTAGTGGCGATGCTGGAGGTGGAGGGGGTGAAGGTGGTGGTAGAAGTGCTGGTGGTGGAGGTGATGGAAGTGGAAGTGGCAGTGTTGATAGAGATGATGGAAGTGAAGTCATGGTGGGAAAAGTGGAGATGATGATAATGGTGATGTGGAGTCAGTAGAGCTGGTGAAGGGGAGGTGATGGTATAGGTGGAGGTAATGGTAGTGGTAGAGGCAGAGGTGGTGGTGATAGAAGTAATGGTGGTGGTGGAGGTGATAGGTGCAGGTGGAGGTGGTCGTAGAGGTGATGGAAGTGATGGTGGGGAAAGATGGTGGGATGGTGGTGGAGGTGGAGGTAGTGGTAAGTTGGTGGAAGTGATGGTGGGGAAAGATGGAGGCAATGGTGGTGGAGGTGATGGTGGAGGTGATGATGAAGGTGGATGTGATGGTGGAGGTGATGGAGGTGATGATGGGGGAAGATGGTGATGGTGGTAGAGGTGATGGTGGAGGTGGAGGTGATGATGAAGGTGGATGTGATGGTGGAGGTGATGGAGGTGATGATGGGGGAAGATGGTGGTGATGGTGGTAGAGGTGGTGGTGGAGGTTGAGATGGTAGTAAAGGTGATGGAGCAGGTGGTAGAGGAACTAGCTTGATCATCAGAGTTGATCAGGTCTCTGCAAAGGCATTCTCTTAATACATCAGAGGCGTGGAAAACATCTCGTCATGGAGGACTTCACTAGTTTTCTAGCCCTGCTCCTGACATTATGTCTTCCACTCATGACACTCCCTATGGCTGCAGAATGTTGGGAAGATCACTGAAGATGAAAACTTGTTTATCAGAGGAGCTTAACTTGATAGAGGCTTAAAAGATCAATTTAAATCTTTTTCCTTCCTTCAAACCCAACTTCTCACATTCCTGGATAAAATCTCAGGCAGGATTTTCTGTTTTTAAATTACTTTTTAGGGGTGCCTGGTGGTATGGTGGGGGAAGCATCTGACTCTTCTTTTTGGCTCATGTCTGATCTTGAGTCCTGGGATCCAGCTCTGCATCGGGCTCCACACTCAGTGGGAGTCTGCTTGAAAGTCTCTCTCTCCCTCAGCCCCACACACCTGCTCTCTCTCTCTCAAATGAAGAAAAAATTTTTTTATTTTTTAAAAATATTTATTCATTTCTTTGAGTGGGGGGAGAGGGGCAAAAGGAGAGGGACAAGCAGACTTCCTACTGAGTGCGGAGTCCCATGCCCCATGAACTATGACCTGAGCCAAAATCAAGAATTGAGCATTCAACTGACTGAGCCACCATAATTGCCCCATAAATTGTTTTTTTTAGATAATAAATAATCCCTTGGATTTGGCAACAAAATGTTGGGTCCAATGTAATAATTACCTAATTGTAGTGGAGTAGAGTACAGTAATTAAAACATTATAAATTCCTCACCCAATGCAAGCTTATTTCGGGCTGGATGGTCTCTGAGTTCCAGGCAGGGCCAAGAGGGTGAGCAGATAGGGGAAAAGGGAAGTGTCTTCCACAGTGACAGTGGTCATCTGGGCTGGTCCCTCTGGATGGAAGGTGGGTGGTACACCTTTGCTGGGTTTTGCCCTTGTAGGCACTTTTGTAGAGTCCTTGCAGATCCCCCACACTTAGCATACACACACAGTGCACACACACACACACACACACACACCATACTCATACACCACACCCACACATCCACACTACATACAAATACCATACATACCACACACCCCATGCACACACACATGCACACCACATTCACGTAACATATTCATACACCACACCCACATACCACACCCACCGCACATTCACCTAGCACACTGCACTCCCACACACATACACGTGTGTGCGCGCGCGCACGTGCACACACACTCACCCCACCACTGAGAGCAGCTTTCTCAGCACAGGCGAGACTTTTCTCCATTGGCTCTAGACATCTGATCTTTCACCTCTCCCATGGGATCACATCGTCCCTCCAGAATGTCTTGGGTCCCTTCACCAAGTTCTCATCTGGTCCCTAGAGAACATTCACAACTTTGCTCTTTACAATAAGGCAAATAGAGCATCAGTCACGGCCACTTCTCTTTGGAGTCTCTTGATGATGATTAAAGCACGTGTGTGATTCTGTGGGCCCCAGATGCCTGTGCGCTCATGTGAGTGGGCCCATCACAGTGCTCTCACTTGACTTAGGGTGACCAGAAGCCTCCTCCACTCACCCAGGGGATAGAAGGTAGAGCACAGCCGCTCCCTCCTCCCTTGAGCCTGGAAATGCCTCCTCAGGGACAAGCCTTGCAGAACTGGTTTTCCAACCTTTCAGCAAGCCCTGCTAAGGATGTGGGGGTACTTGGGATCTATTGTGCTGTTCTAAGGCTTTAAGATCTGCTGAAAACCTCAGACAGAGTGACATTTTAACGCACTCCCATGATAGGGTTGAACTGCTGGCAAATAAGGATGGAACAACAACAAAATTATGAACATATCGGTCCAGGAAAACAAACGCAAAGAGAAGACCATAATAATGAGAAAATGTATCACATTTGCTGAGCAAAGCTTTTCCATGTATTTGTTACATAAATTTCAAAGACTGGGAAATGGGTCTGGGAATTGCAGTAGTAACCTGACATTTGGATAACATGGCAGAATTTACAAAGAGCTTTCTCACATACTGTCCCATTGGGTTCTCCTAAGAAGCCCGGAGGTTGGTGCTGTTTGTCACATTTTACAGAAGAGTCAGGGTCAGGAGAGGCAAAGGGATTGAATCTCACAAGCTAACCCACATTAACTGAGACCTGGGCTATCAAAGTACAGTCTAAGTGCAAGAAATAGAAAGTAAGTATTCAGGCACTCGTCGAACAATTTAATGTTGCCGTAACATCTTAGTGTGTTATCAGTGGACTTGATTTACAGGGTGGGGTATGGACCACACCAGGAATTATCAAACTCACAGGGTGAGTCTCATGTGATATGAGCTCTGTACTAGTCATGGGCAGTAGGGCTGCATTCCAATCTGCTATGAGTTGGAAGTTCAAGAGAAAAACAAAAAGCAAAAAACAAACAAAACAAAACAAAAAAAACCCTGGCTCTTCACAATGGATAACTTGAAAAAAAATCATGCCCTGTGCAGAGCTGTGTGTGCAGAAGCATCCAAAGCCCAGGCAATAGTACTGTGGTTGATTAATGATGTCTGCGGTAAGCATGGAGGTGGGAGTCAGCACACCACACTCCGTCCTCTCTGCTGGGTCATGGGGTCCTAGTATAGTAGAACATGCCTAGATCTTGAAAAGAGACATATTTGCAGTAAAGGAAGCTAAACGTGACACTGATAATCCTGATTACAGAAACACCTTGTTTTCAAAATGTTTTCCAAATTTCGAAGACGTTTCATGCATACTATCTCATTGATACTTGGGATGAGTCTGATAAGAAGACAAAGAGAGAAGCATCGATCCTGTGTTGCAGGAGGGAAAACTGTGAGCCAGGATTTCTAAGTTCCTGCCCATGTGCACAGAGCTGGTCAGTGGCGGTGGTGGTACTGGAGCCCAGGACCCCAGCATGTCAGCCTTTACCACCTCAATCTGCTACCCTGCCCATGTGATGGTGAAAAAAAGGAAAGTATGGGCAAGCTCTGAGTACAACAATGTCGTGTGATAGGAGTTTTAGATAGAAAAGTTGAGGTAATTTCATGGATGACATTCCAAGATGGCTTTTTGATTGACATCACAGAAGACAGGCCACCCTGGTAATAAAAAGCAATTGCCACATTCAAACAAATGTCTTGGCTGGAGAGGAACGTGGGTCCAAGCTCAGGATGACAATTTCTCCCTTCATTTGATATCTCAGGACTTGTTCCAGGTAAAGCCACTCGAGTGTTATTATAAATAGGTCAGTGAAAATTTCCTTCTGTCCAACATATATCTATCAGTCATTGGCTGTGTGTTGGAAACTATTCTAGGCACTAGGGGCTCAGACAAGAACAAAAGCGAAAGATGCATGGGCAAACGTTTGCAATTAGCTGTCTCACATGCAATGCTGATAAATATGTAGGAGATTCAGAACTGCTTCCGAGGAGGGAGTGATTCATTCTACCAGAGGAGAGAGTGAGGAAAACAGAATAGGAAAAGAATTCGCAAAGGAGATCACCCCACTGGTGGCATGTTTTGAAGGGTGGATGAGCAGACAATCCAAGGAAGGGCATTCAGACAAAAGGAACAGCATAGCAAGGGCACAGATGATAGGTTTAAAACCACATGATGGGTTTGGAGAAATACAGATTTTACCTCTCATGTGCGTATACACGCGTGTTCATTATGGTAAAATATATACAAAATATATACAACATAGAACTTGCTGTTTAAAGTACACAGTTCAATGACATTAAATACATTCACACTGTTGGGCAGCAGTGTGGAGATGGTTGGGGGGAGAAATCAAGATTTGATCTTCACCATGCAGTTTTTAAGAGACATTCATCTATTGTTTACAGGAGAGGTAAACACTTTGCGTTACTGAAACTAGTCCGACACTTAGCCTGACAAAGACTTGGTTTCTCCTTCGATAGTGTAAGGATGCTAACAGAACCTGGCTCACGGAGTTGTTGTAAAGGCTCACCATGTAGAATGGCTAGAACCGTGTTAGCACACAGTAAATGCTTCCGGTTTTATTGTTGTTAATTGGTAGTGGCGATGGTGGTGGCAACAGTGATGATGGTGGTGGTGATTGTGGTGTTGATGATGGTGGTGATGGTGGTGGCAATGGAGGTGGCGATGGTGGTGTTGATTGGTGGTGGTGATGATGGTGTTGATTGGTGGTGGCGATGGTGATGGTGAAGGTGGTGGTGATGGTGGTGATGATGGTAGTGGCGATGGTGGTGGTGAGGGTGGTGGCGATGGTGGTGGTGATGGTGGTGATGATGGTAATGGCGATGGTGGTCTTGATGGTGGTGTCGATAGTGGTGGTGATGGTGATGGTGGTGGCGATGGTGTTGTTGATTGGTGGTGATGATGATGGTGGTGATGATGATGGTGGTGATGTTGATGGCAATGGTGGTGGCCGATGGTGATGGTGGTGGCAATGGTGATGGTGGTTGTGATTGTGGTGTTGATGATGGTGGTGATGGTGGTGGCAATGGAGGTGGCGATGGTGGTGGTGATGGTGGTGATGATGGTAGTGGCGATGGTGGTGGTGATTGGTGGTGGTGATGGTGGTGGCGATGGTGATGGAGGTGGTGATGGTGGTGTTGATTGGTGGTGGTGATGGTGGTGGTGATTGGTGGTGGCGATGGTGATTTCCATTTGACTTGGCCCCTCATTCTCCCACCCCCACACCGGGGCTTCTCGGACCAAATATGGAATGGATATGCAATTATGATATAACATTGTGGAGTACAGAGTATTTAGTGAAACCACTAACAACTGTTGTGCTTAGTATCTCAGGGGCAGGAGTGGACGAACTGCTGGCCAGAGGCTGTGGATGCACTGAGTTCAGTCTCTTCTCCCAGAAACCACACGGCACTGCCAATCACTTCTGCAAATTGTTGTTCACAGAAATCCTCGTTGTTCACAGATTTCCAATTTGTGAACACCCCTACTTGCTAAAATGTATTTGTAACTCAGAGTCAGGACTCATGGCACATTCATGGTCATTCGTAGACATGCATGGAGTGGTAAAAAATTTGAGTTGCCAATGTGCATACTCCCAGCTGGGTTGAAACGAGGTGCCACTCTGCCTTCTTGTTTGGGATTTCATCCTGTAAACAAGTGCCCTTTTCATGGTCTACTTAGTGCCACGTTTTTCACATTTCTGTGCTTTTGGTTGGCAATGTTGCTGTTTAAATGGCCCTCAGGCGTAGTGCTGAAATGCTGTCTCGTGCTCCTGAGTGCAAGAAGGCTGCAATGCACCCGACGGAGAAAATAGGTGTATTAAATAAGCTCAGTTCAGCTGTGAGCTCCATGTTAATGAGTCAACATCTATTAAATACAGTGTCCTTACACAGAAACACATGGAAAGCAAGCTTATGTACTGATGGATTGAGGAAAAGGTGACCAGAGGCTCGCAGGAAACTAACCCTGCTCTTGCCCTAGAAACGATAGCTCAGAATTTCCTATTCCCATGTTTGCAGGGACTTTTATGAATATAACTACCACGAATAACAGAAACTGGCTGCACAAGGAAGAAAATGGCCCAGGGAGGCCCACGGCGTGTAACCACGTTGGTGGAGAGAAGAGTAGAAGGACAATAAACCTCCTCTAGGGGCCACATCCTGGTGGAGGAGGAAAAGCCCCCCCCCCCGCTCTTATGTTTGTTGACTCAAGCAAGACGGGAGAGATTCCAACAGAGGCTTGGCACAAGAAGTCTCCATAACTAGTAAAATAAAGGTTTCTGAGAATGGACTTTTGGGTTTGGGGTTGTGGTATATGAACTTGCCTTTCCAGAAAACCACCTGTGTTGACTCGAAATGGCTTAAATTCCAATTTCCCTTTCTCCCAGAACTGTAATGTAACTGGGGAAATGAGTCCGCTCCTTTCCTGGCCAGACCACCCCGTGTCTTGCCTTCTGAGCAGTACTGATATGAAAATGTCCCAAAGATGACTGCTTTCTATCCGTCCTGGCAGATGAGGACATCTGCCTCTGGGACTGTACCAAGCCCTGCCCAGATCCAAGGTTATGAGATCCTGAGTTTGCACAATTGAAAAACAACGTTACTCCTCTCGCCTCTGTGGGTCACATGTAGAGGTGAGTAGGAGGCATCTGGTATCATGGTGACATTCTGGAGGGGGTGCCAGGAGCTGGGTCAGCTCCTTCATTAACTATTGTGTGTCTACTCGGTTCCAAGCACCACCCTGGGCCGTTGGGCCAGTTCAGGAAGTAAGCAGAATAGGCAGCTATCCTCATGAAGCTTAGATTCTAGCAGGCGTAGAAAGACAATAAATGGTAAATGCAGTAATCACGTAAGTTAGGAAATGATAAATGCTAGGGGAGAGGATACATGCAACAGGATTAAGAAGATGTACACAGCGGATGAGGGAAGACCACAAGTAGTTAACCTCTCTGTAACTCTGTGTGCTCGCAGCTAAATGTGGGCAACACCCCGTGGCTCTCCTTCCCAGGACGCAGTGAGGTGAAAGGATAAATCACAAA
Source organism: Procyon lotor (assembly GCA_028646535.1). Classification (NCBI taxonomy): domain Eukaryota; kingdom Metazoa; phylum Chordata; class Mammalia; order Carnivora; family Procyonidae; genus Procyon; species Procyon lotor. The sequence continues at coordinate 7,297,901 of CM053609.1, forward strand.
CCGTTAGATGAACATTTGCTGTTTGAAGAGGAATCTAATCATCTGCATGATTCCTCATTTGGACATGAAACTGACACAGGAGGGAAATTCACATGTGTTGAGCACCTACCTCGTACCATTTACTTCTCCAGAGACCTCCTCTTGCCTCCAAGCTGAGCATCATTATCCCAGTCTTGTGGCGGAGAAAAGCGAGGCTCAGAAATGAAGTAACCTGCCCAAGGTCAGGGCACAGAACTGGGGGAAATCCAGAGCTGGGCTGAGGATCCATTTCTGCCAATCCGAGAGACTCTTTCCCCAGGGGATCCAAAGCGTTAACCCGGCTAGATGACCTCTAAAATTCCTCCAATTCCAAGAGTGCTTGGCGTCTCAGTGATTACTCTTCTGGGTGAGGATAATTGGATGACCCAGAGAAAAACACGTCTCTGAAGGAAATGTGTCCCTTAGTTTCTAACAGGAAGGTCATTTCTCAGCAATCCTGGGGACATAGACCTCAGGGGAAGCTGCCATCAGCAGGCTTGCTGGGAAGGATGGATGAGGGGGGCTGCAGAAGCTTGACTCAAGGGGCCTCTTCCACCTTGTGGGGTCCTGGACCCCAGAAGAAAATAAAAGCATGAGGGATTTTGTTTGTACCTGCAAGCCTCCTAATAATTCTGACCGGGAGGTAATTATTAGAAGGGAGAAAGTTTCTTTTTTTAAAGACAGAGTGCTACATGCACGGTTGAAAGAACAAGGTGGCTTAGGAGAGGAAAAACATTTATATATATACATATTTTTTTTTCAAGTTCCAAGCTTGTGCATAGAAAGAATTGACAGGAATATTAAACACTGCTCACCAAAAAGTTGACCAGGAAAAATGTTTTTTTTCATGTCATTTTTTCCCAGTGTTTGAGGCTTTGAGATATTAAATCACTTAATATTATAGATAACGTAGTGTTTTTTTGGCCGTTATCTCGTGTCTGATCCCTGCCAGGTTATGAATAAAGATAGTCTGATTTACATATTTATTAGCTACGTTTTACAAGAAAATAGCAGCCCTGCATCTCCCACGGTCCATAATCTACACTGACTGGCAAGGACATTTAAAATAAGCCCCTGTCACAAATTCTCGTTTTATACTGGTCACAGTGATAGCTGTGCATAAAATTATAATAGGGAGATACTCAGAAGTCTGTGCTGAATATCAAGTTTAAGTGTGATGAGGTCATTTGGTGAGTCTGTGACCCTTCTAATTAGGTAAGGGAGTTACTGATACCCCTGAACCTCGACCTTGGGAACATTGTGGCCTAGATCAGCTCACAGAACAAAGGTTCAGATTATGAGATGCTCTGTCTGGAGGTTGTGGCCCACGTGTCCTTTGCAGAAAGGCCTCTCACCCAAAGGAGGCTTTAAGTGGAGCACCCTCTGTCTGGGGCCCTAACATCTATGATAGTTTGTCTAGAAGCCCTAGAACCACTTGGACAACCCTATAGACTTCCAGTCATTCTCCTGGGAACGCCGGCTCCTTCAACCAGAAAGCACTGACTGACCACAATTAGGCTCTCAGTCCAATTTCCCTTATCTTGTAGAAAAATACGTGTGCATAAAATTTTAACAAGGATTTCTCTTCTCAGACATAAAAGCACCTGCCAAGTAGAAATGATTTGGCCAGGAAGTCCAGGGATCTTGATTGAAGAGGGGTCTGTGAAGGTAGAGCTGCGCTAGCCCCCGGAGACCTCTGGTATCTTTTTTATTTCCAACCGCAGAGATGCTCACCTGTGTGGTGGAGTGGAGGAGGGGAGGCTCAGGTGGGCACAGGAGAAGAAAATTGTGAATGACTCCACACTTTTACTTTCTGACTACACCTTTGGGTTTAGTAAAATTTGTAACTACTGACGTCATCAAATGATGATTTGATGTTACGTTAAGGGCATCGCCTGCAGTGGGCCCACACCTAACGATGAAAAAGGAGATCTCTTCAAGACACTGCTGCTTAACCCTTAATCCAACCTCTTGCCCACGTCCTGATCATGGGGAGGCTATCAAACAACATGGACATTTGGTACGGAGCTGCTTTAAAAGAGGCATTTATTGTCTCTTTTCTCATGAGCCTGGAAACAACTTTATGCCCATTCTAAGGGCAGGCATCTCCTGAGAAGTCACACCAAGTGTAATTTGCATCCTTATCAATGGAGAGCATCACAAGGCTGCTTTAGAAATTTGCTGGCCATTCAGAGACCCTGTTTCTGGGCCATCAGTCTTCTCTTCGCTGCTTTAGTCAAAGATTTATTCATTTACTCAGAGACTCATTCACTTACCCAGAGATTTATTCCCATAAACACAGAGAAATGATGAGATACATAATGCACATCTAAGGATCACTGGTTGATGCTCCAGGTGGAGAATGCCGATAGGTAGGAAAGTGCCTTCCTTCTGACAAGTATCCGGTTTTTCTTTGCTTCAACTATCTTGAAACTGGAATCTTTCAAACTGAGCTTGACTGTCTAAGGTCAGGGACTTCCTACGGACATGTGGCTCTTGTGGAAAATAATATGGATTCTTATCTAATCTTTCCAGGACCTCTGGGAGCTGGCACACTATTTGGACAACATAGCTTTCTCCTTGAGTAGTTTAAGGAGAAACCCCGGCCATTCCTAATGGTAAGAACAAAGCTTTCTCTCCAACACTTAACCTCTCCGCCAGAATCAAGACACTTTCAGGAGGGACTGTTTGTGCAAATTGACCCAGCAGGAATTTCCCGGAGATGTTCCATTATAGCCTTAGAGGGACCGAAGGGATGGTGACCAAGCAATGACCAAAGAGACACTGCAGGATAAGATGAAGGCGAGTCGGGGGTGGAAAAGCCAGCCCTGAGAGCAGGGGTGTCCCACTGCCTCTGTCTCCCATCACCCTCTACTCCCCACCCATCACGGAGGATTCTCTCTGGGCCAGTCCTCCCCATTTGCCCCTCAAAAGCATCATCAAATAGGCAATTTGGAAATTGTGCATATGGATGTGAGGGTTGGAGGGGGAAGAGAGAAATAATGAATAAAGAAATGAAGGTGATCAAGAAAGCAAAAGATAACAAGCATTAGTGAGGATGTGAAATAAGGGACCCCTTGTGCACTGTTGCTGGGATGTAAATTGCTTAGCCACTATGGAAAACGGTATAGAGAGTCCTCAAAATATTAAAAGTAGAACTGCCATATGACCCAGAATTCAACTTCTGAGTATTTATCCAAAAGAAATGACAAGAGTACCTCAAAGAGATATCCGCACTCCCCGGTTCACTGCAACATTGTTCACAATGGCTAAGATATGGATAGAAGCTAAGTGTCCATCAGTGGATGAATGGATAAAGAAAAGTGGCACGCGCACACACACACACACACACACACACACACACACACACACGGTTGTGTGGTTGAATACCATTCAACCTTAAAAACCAAAAAAAAAAAAAGAAAAGAAATCCTGCCATTTTTAATGACACAGATGAAACTGGAGGATATTTTGCTAAGTCAAATAAGCCAGACACAGAAAGACAGGTACTGTATGATCTCACTTACACGAGGAATCTATAATTGTCAAACTGGTAGAAGCGGAGAGTAGAAAGGTGGTTGCCAGGGACTGGGGGAGGAGGGATCTGGGGAGATGGATAGTGGCCAAAGGGAACAAAGTTTCATTTATACAGGATGAATGAGTTCTGGAGATCTGATGTACAGCATGGTCACTATAGTTAACAATACTGTATTGTATAGTTGAAATTTGCTAAAAGGGTAGAACTTAAGTGTTCTCACTGGAAAGAAAGAAAGAAAGAAAGAAAGAAAGAAAGAAAGAAAGAAAGAAAGAAAGAAAGAAAGAAAGAAAGAAAGAAAGAGAAAGAGAGGAAGGAAAGGAGAGAGAGGGAGGGAGGGAGGGAGGAAGGATGGAAGGAAGGAAGGAAGGAAGGGAGGGAGGGAGGGAGGGTAAGGAAGAGATAGAGATAATTATGTGAGGCAACAAATTTGTTAAATGCCCTGATTATAGTGATTGTTTTACAACGTATACATATATCAAAATATCACATTGTATACCTTGCATAGGTACAATTCTTATTTGTTACTTATACCTCAATAAAACTGGGGAAAAAAATGAAAGTAACAAATTCTGGTATACTTCCTGAACTGCTGTACCAGGATCCCTTGAACTTGACTTGCCCCCCTCTGATGATGAGGACCACACTCAGTGTGGAAGGTAGCTTACCTCCACCTAACAAAAGCCAAGTTCTTCAGGAATAAGGAAATTCCAGAATGACTGAAAATGTCTAGGCTGAAAGTTCTGTACATCAACCAACCAGAAGGGAAGAGTAATGTGTACAGCCTCTCCCCGGATAAGTTTCCTCAGCAGAAAATAAAGATACTAATAAAATCTGCCCCATGGGTCATCATGTAGATTGAATTAACTCCTTCATGAAAAGCTTTTAGACCATAAGTGGTGAATAAGTGCTAACTAGCATTCATATTATAGCAACACAATTCGGAAAAGGTAAAAATAAGGTCCTGCATCCAGAAACTTGCCATCCAAGGGGAAAGCAGAGGTTAAAACAAACACATAGAACAAATAGGACAATTCCTATAGTGGAAGTGAGTGCATCTGGAAAGTCTAGAGTTTTCCCACATTTTCTGGAGAGGAAAAAAAGAAAAACTCCTAGAGAGGATGACATTTGAGCTAGAATATCAGAGATCAATAATGGCTGTGCTTTCCATACAATGTAGCTTTTTTTTTTTCTTTTTTTTTTGCCTCTAAACCAAGGACAGAGAATACACCAAGGCACATAGATATAAGACAACGATGGACTTCAGACCTGGTACTCCGAGGTTGCTCATTATGAGTCAAGTGTAAAACGAACTAGTGGTAGGATTTTTTTTAATTGCCAGAGATTTGAAAATTCAGGCAGGCAAGAACCAATTTGCACTTCTTAACTATAGGGAAGCTGATACTATCAGGCTTCTTGTTTAAAGGAAAGCATCAGCTGTTTCTGCTCCTGGCTATTATTTAGTTCCAGAGCAATGGAGTAACACTGTATATATTCTCTGGAAATTATCCTAATTAAGTAAACAACATACAAGATCTGAAACAGATCCTGAGGCAGTGTTACCAATGTGCAATTTAGAGCTGGAAGTATGTTTTTATCTTAAGTAGCCTGTTTGCCGGGTACTGAAAAGCATCATGACCCTCAACCAGACAAGAAGTCATTTTCTGCTATTATTAGTCAAGAGTTCTCCCCAAGAAACAAAACTGTAAGATATCCATATCTGTATCTGTATCCGGTTCGTTTCCCTCTATCTTTCTATTAAAGACATTTATTGTAAGGAATAGGCAAATTGGCTCATACAGTTATGGAGGCTGGAAAGTCCCAAGATCTGCAGTCAGCAAGTTGGAGACCCAGGAGAGTCAGTGGGTTAGCTGCAGTCTGAGTCAGAAGGCCTGAGGAAGAGGACAGCAGATGATGTCGTTTTAGCTCAAAAGCCTACAGGCTAGGGACCCGAAAAGAGCCAATGTTTCTGTTCCAATCTGAAGGCAGGAGAAAAACCAGTGTGCCGGCTTGAGTGCAGTCTGCCTAATTTCTTCTTAGGCAGAAGAAATTCTCTCTTACTCTAAGGAGTTGCACCCTTTTTGTTCCATTCAGGCCTTCAACTGATTGGACGAGGCCCACCCACAACACAGAGGCAATCCTTTTTACTCAGTTCAACTTCAGATGCTACCTCATCCAGAAACACCCTCACAAGATATGCCCAGATTAGTGTCTGAGCAAATATCTGGTCACCACGTGGTCCAGGCAAAGTGACACATAAAATTAATCTTCACACTTCATTGGTTTGATATACTACTGTTTGGCATTTGCATTCCATATGATGGAGTTTTCTTTGTTAACAGTTAACTTTGTTAACTGCAGTACCAAAGATAATCATTCAACCCCAAACTGGATGCATAAGATTTAAAATCAGGAAAGGCTTCTTCAGAGTTCAGAAGACCCAATTTGCATTTTCTTTCTTTCTTTTTTTTAAAGATTTTATTTATTTATTTGACAGAGAGGAGAGAGATCACAAGTAGGCAGAGAGGAAGGCAGAGAGAGAGGGGGAAGCAGGCTCCCTGCTGAGCAGAGAGCCCGATGTGGGGCTCGATCCCAGGACCCTGAGATCATGACCTGAGCTGAAGGCAGAGGCTTTAACCCACTGAGCCACCCAGATGCCCCCCGATTTGCATTTTCTTAACTGCCTAAATTTCTAATGACTCTGCAGCAAAATAAAGTGTGGTGGAGGACTAGCAGAAGGGGTCCAAATATTTGTAATTTATAACAAGAATTTATAACAAGAAGTTCTGAGTATTCCCACAGTGATAGAGGAGGAAATACTCTGACATCAGAGAACTAGACTCCAAGTTTCCAAGGCAGCGTGCGGCTCTTCCTTCTAAAATATGTATCATTAAAATCCTGCTCCTGGATAGAGCAGACCTTTACAGTTGCCCACACAGCACAACCTAAAACAATGCTCTGGCAGTCGCTTCTCAGACCCAATGTAAACAAGCAATCCTGTTAATTCAGAGCTGGGGTGATTTTTCTCTTGGCCTTCCTTACCAGTCTTGGCTCTGCACATCGATCACACTAATTGGTTAATGGTGAGCTTTGCACTGGGCTTCCTGCTGCTTGAAATCCCCGGGGAGTTTCATTTTAGGTAGAAAAATTTCTACCTCGCTATCCCCACACAAAACCCTTTTCCCAAAATTGGAAGAGAATCAAGAATTAATTAAGATTTTTCTCCCCTTAAAGTGTCCACTTGACCACTCCCTTTTGCACCTCCCTTAATGCCTTAGGGACAAGATTCCTTCTGGCAACACTTTCTCCTTGTGCTCTTGGCCAAGGCAAAACCTTGAGTCTAGAAATTGAATGGCCCTTGATACAGTAGCTCTGTTAAGTGTCCCCACACAATGAAGCTATCTGTTGAAATTTGTCCCTGGCCCCTGCAGTAGTGTGATTTATAAAAAATACATACATATATATATATATATATATACACACACATATATATGTATATATATATGTATATATATATATATATATACACACATACACATACATATATATATATATTTGGGCATATATATGTATTCATATGGCCAAATTATACTTTTCATGTGTATTTCATCTTTGTCCACAGTTTCCTGGCTCACAACTCCCAAAACCCTTGGAATTTCCTAAGAACAGAAGATGACTTTTGTTACGTTAACCGAGGCGACTTTTGGACACTGCCCACCGCCCCCAAGGGGAGGCCCCCTGCCCGGATAACCATCCCTATGACTAGAGAGTTGGAACTTCAGTCCCACCCCTGACCTCACAGAAGGGGAGAGGGGAGGGGCTGGAGGTTAATTCAGCCAATGACCAATGCCTTAGTCAATCAAGATTACTCCAGAAAGCCTCCCTTAAAAACCTCCCAAAAAGCTGAGTTCAAGCCTCTGGGTTGGTGGACACATGGAGTTTCAGGGAGATTGGCATCCTGCCCTGAGAGGGCATGGAAACTTCATGCCCGTTCTCCATATTTTGCCCTGTACATCTCTCACATCCAGGTGTTGATTCATAGCCTTCATCATAACCTTTAATAAAGTGGGACATTAAGTGTTTATCCGAGTTCTGTGAGCTGTTCCAGCAAATCAGACCCTCCAATGTGTAGCCGGTGGTTCAGAAGCACAGGTGTTATCCGTGTCTCGCACCTGGCGTCTGAAGTGGGGGTGGGGCAGTCTTGTAGGACAGAACCCTCAGCCTGTGGAATCTGATGCTATCTGTGGGTAGAGTGTCAGAACTGAGTTGAGACACCTTGCTGGGGTCTGAGAATCATTTGGTGTTGTGTGTACAGGAATCCCCCCGATCCCACGTTGGAATTGGATCTGGGAACCTTAAAAGACCTGCATATTGATCAAATTCTGTTTAAAATTATTTTTATTTATTTTTTAAAAAGATTTTGCAAAAAATAAAATAAAAATAATAAAAAGATTTTGCATTTATTTATTTGACAGAGAGAGAGATCACAAGTAGTCAGAGAGGCAGGCAGAGGGAGGAAAGAGGCTCCCTGCATAGCAGAGAGCCCAATGAGGGGCTCGATCCCAGGACCCTGAGATCATGACCTGAGCCGAAGGCAGAGGCTTAACCCACTGAGCCACCCAGGCGCCCCTAAAATTATTTTTAGAAGAGATGGGTTATTAACAGGGGAAAAGGTTTTTATGTTACAATTGTAAGAATAGCTTTAGGTGCTTAGATTTTTGTTTTCAATAACAGGGAAGATTAAGCCATCAGTGGGATATATTAGAACGTTAGGGATATCAGAATGAAGTATCAGTTGTCAGATTCTTTTAAGAAAAATGTCTTCATAGTTTTGCTTCCATATGCAGAAAAGGGTTCATTTTCTTATTTTAAATCAATAACGTATTCTGGGCGAAACAATTCACTCATTTGCCTATGACCGTTTAGAAAAGTTTTCTTTTTTATATAAAAGTTATTATACATATTATTACTCCGAATTTGCACTGACTATGTTTTTGGGTATTAATATGTGGTGAACTCAGTTTCTGAAATTAAACTTTTTATTTGCAATAAAAAAAAAAGTAGGGACTGTTTCCCACCTTCGAGCAGTCACCTTCTAAATCGGATTGACCTCTCTAAGCACAGTACCCCTTCCAGCATGCAAATGCTAATTGCTTATTTTCAGGCTGGTGGTTCCAAACCAGCATCTTAGGGGTTGATGAAGAGACTCGTTTTCCAAGGCTGCCGTGTGAAGGAAGAGGACTCTCTAAGGCAACTCTTCTTCTGTTTTACATGTAGACATACATGGCTGCCAAGGAAGACAGTGAAACAGAAGGGTCCATGATAACAAACACCTCAAGGCAATTATTTAGGAATCTTTCTCCCTTAATCCTCATGGCCTTTGTTGGAATTACTTGATTTTATGTATTAATAAACTAGACTACAATAACAAGCCAACCAGACTCTCAGTGGCTTACCACAGTAATGGCTTACTTTTTACGCATACCAGCTTATGTGACCAATACAGACTGCTGGAGAGTTCTACTCCACTAGTCACTGAGGGACCCAGGTAGACTGATGCTCTGACATCTCAACGTCACAGGGCAAGAGAAGGACTGAATGTCACGCACTGGCCATGGAGAATCTACCACCTGGAAGTGGTGAATACTACTTTCATTGTCACCGTTGGCCAAAGGGTCACATGGCCCCATCCAGCTGGAAGGAGCTGGGAAGTACAGAATTCCCAGGGCCCAGGAATTAGAGAAGAATGGAATGTCTGGCAATGTCTATAAGAGCTGCTCTTTTCTATCATCTCAGACTTCAGACTTCCAACTCCCTTCCAGGCTCGTTCTGATTTTATGACATCTTGGACCTTTTTCTGGAATTCTTTTTTTTTTTTTCTTAATTTTTTATTTATTTATTTGACAGAGAGAGACCTCAAACAGGCAGAGAGGCAGGCAGAGAGAGAAGGAGAAGCAGCTCCCCGCCGAGCAGAGAGCCCGACGCGGGACTCGATCCCAGGACCCCAGGACCATGACCCGAGCCGAAGGCAGAGGCCCAACCCACTGAGCCACCCAGGCGCCCCCCTTTTTCTGGAATTCTTGTCATCAGTATCTTTGTCATTGTTCTCCCCTAATGAACGTCCATACAAGTCAGACACACACACGTGTGTGTGTGCGCGTGCGTGCATGCATGTGTGTGTGTGTGTCTGTTGGGGGAAGAGGATTAGCAGGTTTATCTCATCCAAATGCAGAAATAGCAAATTCAACTAAAATGATCTGATAGCATTTTTTAAATTATGATACTCTTTGCTGGCAGAGATACAGAAAGGCAGACGTGCTCATACATTACAGGTGGGAGTGAACTCTGGTACAACGTTTCTGAAGAACAATCTTGCAATACTCATCAAAAGATTTAAAATTGTGTGTATGCTTTGCTCCATTTCTAAGTTTATTCTCGGGGGTAAGCACAAAGATTTAGTTGTAAAGTGGTTCGGTATAACTTTATTTATTATTGGCTTAAAACATTCTGGATGTCCAATAATAAGGAATTAAATAAATCATTTCATCTGATTGGACACGACCCAACAATTAAAATTACACTGTGGGAATATATTTGCTGACACGAGAAGCTGTTCATAGGTTATTGTTCTATGTTCCCATTTTGTAAACAAACACACATACACACACACATTGTCTTCGCGTAAGGGTCTACTTGGGTGATTTTTTCAATCTTCTTTTAATTGGTCTGACATTGCTTTCTAGTGGAGATATTTGTATAAAAATACTATTTTGAAAACATCCGAATTATGCATTTTGAAGGAGGCCTGATGGTGTGGAGTCATCTATGAAACATCTCTACTCACCCTGAAACCCTGCACTGAACAGATCTCATAACCACTCAGCTAAAGCTCTCTGCCCTTTTATGTTGTATTCCCCTAGCAAACACTCTGACACTTGGTAAATTGTACCCGTGGCTTTATGCTCTCATTAATATCAGTCTTTAGTTATTTGGCAATGAATCCCCACAAAAGCCTCTTCCCCCAACCTTGAATCCCCACAACTCTTCCCCTCAACCTTGAATTTAGACCCCTTTTTTCTTGCGCATGATTCTAAACTAGCTCCATGGTTTCAAGCACCGTATAAGAGACTCTCACCGCCATCCTTCAGAATCCGATCTCAGTTAAAGTTACTTATTATCGTCAAACCCTAAGGGTCGGTTCTCATCCCTTTGTACACTGCCGTCATTCCAAATCACGGGAATGGGACTAGATACAAAAGCAAAATTGTTTATATTGGTACAAACGCAGAACTCATGAAACTCTGACGGCCATGAAACTCACATTGACAATTGTGTACGGTGGTAAAGACGGAAGAACACTATTAAACCCAATTCTTGGTAAGGGTTTTTTTAGCCTAACAGCTCGAGTCTGACAATTTTAAAGGTTTTGAATAACCTTATATGTTCTTCCAACATTTGTCGTGGGTATTTGGCTAATAGGCAGCTAGGCAAAATTCTATGCAAACAAGCTCTTCTGTTTCACTGTTGAGGTCCAGTAGTGCCCTCACAAAAATTCCCTCTGGCTAGGACTGTGCTAAGTATAGCAGGTGCAAATGGAGAAAATAGAGTCTATTCCATCGGACTGAAAACAGATGCCCACCTTTCCTTCCGATCAGCCTTTGTTTCTATGACTCGTGCTATTCAGACTCCTGTTTCATTTGGAAGCAGTATTCTCTCCTGTGGGATAGGGGCAATTTGTTCTCGGCCATGCTAGAATCAATGAGCATCCTTTATTGGTCTAAAAGTTGTAACTGAGAGGCATCGCACTGGAAGAAAGAAAAACATGACTGCGAAGGATTTTTCAGCGCTTTCCAAAGTACTTCTCGCTCATTCTACCCTCTGGTGGGGCGACGGTCCTGAGGACGGCGTCTGTGCAAACACACACGGAGCCCTCCCAGGCTAGGCACACACAAGCTATTTCTGGACCGTGTGTGTGTGTGTGTGTGTGTGTGTGTGTGAGACAAATTCTCCTGCTGGGTATGTTATCACACATCATGGTGAAACTGAGGAGCAATCCATCTGGATCGACTTTATACTCTGAAATAGAAGGTTTCAGAATCGGGGGAAGTGTGCATTTTTTTTTTTTTTTTTTTTTTTTTTGAGGTTGTTCGTACGGAAGAGTGGCTGCCGTGGAGGTCAAAGCTGAGGAGACACTGGGTGTCGATACCTAAGTAGATAACGGGTAGTGACCTAAGAGGAGTTCTTTCATTAGCTGGTTTCTGCAAGCTCCCTCTAGGAGAGTCTTTTTATTTACAGACGCAAATGCCCCACCCCGGTTCAAAATATACGATTTAGACGAGAGCAAGAGGCTAAACTCGTAAGGATAAGATTACGAACCGTAATATGACTCGCAGCATAAACCCGGTGTCCTCTGGGCCGACTGAGGGCCCCTGTTAATACAATATTACTATTTGTTGTATATAATCTTGTAGAGACATCATCAAATTGACTGTGACTTTTTTCAACAAGGTGGCTAATCACTATTGAAATAAAAGCCCTTGATTAAATCAGCAATAAATCAAATTCGCTTACGGCTCCACGTTGCACCCTTGGTGAGAGAGCCAACGCTGGAGAGAGAAAGCACCACGTCAGCTGCTCTGCTGTCAACAGCAGTCACTGAGCTCAAGTCTCGTCTTATTTCATGAGCTGGAGGGACTGAAGAAGAGGAAGTGCATTTCGGAAGGGAGAGACCGGGCTGACAGTTACGGATGGCGATGTCCTTCATAACGGACAGCCAACTCAAAGGCGACAGGCTCTTTCTGCTCCTTCTCTGAGCTTAGGACTCAATGGGGAAGGACAGAGACCCGTCGGGACGGGGTCGATCTCCAGCAGCAGGAAGATGGCCCCAGGAAGTAACAAGGTAGGCTGATGTCGCAGAGAGAGAGACCTGGGTGAGAACCAGGAGACCTGGTTTTTAACTGTGGGGCCTCGATGAAGAACATGGCCTCTCTGAGCCTTGGTTTCTTCCCCTGAGTCACCGTGCTCATTCCACCCAGAGAGTTTCCAGGGGCTGCCGTAACACATTACCACAGATGGGGCAGCTGATGCAACAGTTTTGTTTTCTCACAGCTCTGGAGGCTGGGGTCCAAACTCAAGAGTTGGTTTCTCCTGAGGCCTCTCTCCTCAACTTGCAGATGGCCGCCTCATCATTCCAGAGGTGTCCTCATATGGTCTTTCCTTGGTGTACACCCTGGCATCTCTCTGTGTTCAGATTTCCTCTTCTTAAAAGGACAGCAATCAGATTGGATTAGGGCCTGTCCTAACACTCATTTTAACTTCATTACCGCTTTATTTTTTTTATTTTTACTTTTTTTTTTTTAAAGAGAGAGACCTTACGTGTGTGTGTATGTGTATGAGTGGTGGTGGGGGGAGAGGCAGAGGGGGAGGGAGAGAGAAAATCTTAAGCAGACTCCATACTCAGTGCTGAGCCAGATGTGGGGCTCCTTCTTGTGACTCTGAAACAAAATCAAGAATCGGGTTTTCAACCAACTGAGCCACCCGGGCACCCCTCTGTCACCTCTTTAAAGGCCCTATCTCCAAATAGAGTCATATTCAGAGATATAAGGAGTTAGGGATTCAACATATGCATTTGGGGGAGGGATGAGAGACACAATTCAGCCCACAGCACAGAGCAAAGTAAGTATGCGATGAGATAATAGATATTCAAGTACCTGATAAATTGCAAGGTGCTATATGGTATATAGTTCGTTATCACGTGGAAGGAAATGTCAGAAAATGCTGCCTCAGACCTCCAGCAGGAGCAATGGCTAATGAAAACCACCTTCAAGATATTCTGTTGTGAGGTAGTTGAAGAGAGTAGAGGAGAATGGGGGAAAAAGTGTAGAGAATATTTTTTAAAAATATTTTGCCCACTGGGCATCCATTGTCCTTCATAACTGTACCTGAATTTCCTTTGGGAATTGATCTCCCCGGCCCCGTCCCCTGGATGCGGTGAACGTGCCCTGCATTCCCACCACAGATTCCCACCAAAGAATCCGAGACCTTCTGCTAGACTCTTCCTTCCTCAAACTCTGTCCAAGATGGCGGAGCACACACCTTGGTGGGCTTATGGGTTACACTCTCCCAGGGCTGCATTTCCTACCAGAGTGATGGGAGGATAGAGAAAGATTGCCGGTTTCCTTCATTTTATCTGAAAAGCTCTGGTAGTCCCATGTCTCATGATGTCCTTCTCCCAAGTTTGGTTTTCGGACCTTACCGCTGGTTCTTAATGCTTCCCAATATCCCAGAAGTCTCTGCTGTCCACAGTCGCGAGGGTTTGTATTCTACTGTTTGCAAAGAGTCCCCTCTGGTAAAGAAGAGTGAAAGGATGGACAGAGGGAAGTTTGCAAGAGAGGAGGAAGGATGGCAGAAAAGGATAGTGGACAATTGAAAGAGGCGAGAGCGGAGGGAAGAAAGGAGCAGATAGAAGGGATGGAAGAGAAGGAAAGTATGGAAAGGTCATGAGGCACAGTTACCGACATCTTCCTTGAGTGAAATCGGCTCTCTGCCCAGAGAAGAGAATATGGTCTCCCCCTCACACTTAACACATAGAGTTACCACTTAGAAGATCCTTCTGTTCATGGAGACCAGTGTGGCCCCGGTCCACCCAGGTCACTTAACACCAAAAGGTTTCACCTCCTCAGGTAGCCTCTGGTTATAAAGCCTTACGTGAAGCTGAAATTCGCTCCCCTACTCACTGGAGGAACCCCAAACAGGTCTTCTGATGAACTTACCCATATTTTAGGACTGGTAGGGAGAGACAAAGGGGAGATACTACAGAGAGAAGCTATTCCCATGAGGTCAGCACACCCCAGATGCTGGTGCCCAGTTTCGGAGGTCCTGACACCCAATTTAGCCAGGACATCCAGAATGGACTGCTTGATTCACACAAATTCACCGTGGGATTCATGGGTGGAACAGGATCCAAATTTCTCGATTCGAAAGCACTAGGATAGACTCAGATCTGGATCCCACCCTGGCCCCTGTATTCTTAAGTGTGGGATTTTGTACGACTTCATTAACTTCGCCGAGCCTGAGTAAAACCCATGTTTGGTACAAGGGTTGCATTAAGCATTACCTGGAAATATCCTGGAGCATTATGGGAACCCAGCGCATGTCACTTCTCTTCTCTCATCTCCTGTACCCAGACTCCCCTCCCCCCCCCCGAAATCTTCAGACTCTCTCTGCCTCACTTGTTCGTGTTCCACCTACTACAACAGCAGCGGGCTCTGCATGAGCTCTGACTAACTCCATGCAGGAACATCTTGGAAGTATCTTCCTCTTGCCCATGCCTGTCCTTCTCCATCATGGCCCTCTGCTGACTCAGAGGTGTGGGAGGCTGCTGAATGCTTCCTGGGGCCCACCTGTGTACAGCCTTGAAGGATGGAGGAATTACTACCCTAGAGTGAATCTTTGACTGAGGAGAGACAGACTCAGGATAAATCCTTCCCCTTTTCTCCCCTCCATGGTACTGAGACCATTTATAAGGCTTCTCAGAGGACCATCCCTTCATCCCTGGGACCCTGGACCCCTCAGAATTTGGTAACCAGGGGCACTTGGCTATGGCTAACTTAGTAAGTTACCCTTGTATTGGCTTTTCCTCTTTCTTTCCCTTATTCCCTGATACTTTCACTCCCTGCCAAGTAAGAACAAAAAAGCCTTTCCCTCAAACCCTGGCTAAAGTGAACTCTGACTCCCTTTCCCTTTCCAATCAGCAGAATGCCTTCATTGATCTATCCATTGTCTGGATCAAGCAATTTTCATTGTACCCAGAGGTCAAATGAATAGTTGGCAGTTTGCTGCTATTGGTATATCCATACAATGCAATATTATGCAGCCCCAAAAGGAAGAAAATGTTGGCATGCACTATAGCCAGGGTGAACCTTGAGGCCATTATGCCAAGTAAGTAAACCAGTCACAGAATGACAAAAACTATATGGTTCTAATGAGGTACCGAGAATAGTCAAATTCATAGAAACAGAAAGCAGAATAGTGGTTACCAGGGACTCAGGGGAGGGATAAATGGGGAGTTATTTTTAATGGGTACAGAGTTTCATTTTTACAAGTTGAAGAGTTCTGGAGCTCGCTTGCATAGCAATTCAAATGTACTTTAAAAGAGCTCATTGGGACCGTTCCTGCTATAATTTGTAAACCATACTTTAGTATAGTCAAGGATTTTGCTAGACTTAGTCTGTATTAATTAGACTATAAATATCACCTAAGCAATGATTTGGATCTTGAAAGGCCCTTATAATGGATTGGATTGTACCTTCCACCCCAAATTCACACACTGAAGTCCTAACCCCCAGTACCTTAGAATGTGACCTTATTTGGAAATAGGCTTATTACAAGATATAATAGCTAAGATGTCATTAGGGTGTGCCCTAATCCAATGTGAACAGTGTCTTTAGAAAAAGGAGGAATTTAGAGATGCACACACATACAGAGAAAACCCCATGCAAAGGTGAAGGCAGAGATTCAACAAGGCAAGAAATGCCACGGATTACCGACAAACCGAAGAGACAAACCTAAGAGAAAGACATATAACAGATTCTTTTTTATATCCTTCACAAGGAACTAACCCAGGGCACCTGGGTGACTCAGTCAGTTAAGCATCTGCCTTCGGCTCAGGTCATGATGATCCTGGGTCCTGGGATCAAGCCCCGCATTGGGTTCCCTGCTCAGTGGGGAGTCTGCTTCTCCCTCTCCCTCTCCTTCTGCCTCTGCTCCTGACTTGTTCTCTGTCTCTCAAAAAAATAAATAAAATCTTAAAAAAAAATTAAAAAAGAAGAAGAAGAAGAGGAGGAGGAGGAGGAGGAGAGGAAGAGGAGGAGGAGGAGGAGAAGAAGAAGAAGAAGAAGAAGAAGAGGAAAAGGGAGAAGAAGAAGGAACTAACCCTATTTGTAGCTGACTTCAGACTTCTGGTCTCCAGAATGTAACACGATGCATTTCTGTTGTCTAAGCCACCAGCTTCTGGTATTTTGTCCTTGCTGCCCTAGCAAATGAATCCATGCCCCTCCAAGTTCTTTTCTACAAGTCAGGTCTCCCCTCTGCCATACTGTGCAATATTTATTTCTGTTTTATACCAGGGACAGAGCTTCATCTATATTTTGTATAATTGGGGTTCAGAATGTATGCCATCAAAATCACTGTGCCTCTTGGTTCTGTAACACTAGATTGCATATGCATCCCTTCCAGGTTACTACTATCTGCAAACTGAGCATTTGGTCCCTCTGGGGTAAGGACTGTGTCCTTCTTCCCCTGGGATTCAGAGTGTGACCCAGCCGCGCTTAGAACGACGCCAGCCTCCCAGGAAGATACACATTCTGCCTGGCTGAATGAATAACACTGGTTTTGTTATTGATGCCACTGACATATTTATGTGATTGGTGGATATCCCACAGGCCAACTAAAGTCAACAAGACGGAAAATCATATCTCTTTCTATTGGTGGTTATATAATGAAAGATTCACAATTTTATTATAATTTTGTTAAAAAAATAGAAGCCACTAAAAACCAACAATTTAGCCTGTGTCTCTGCTTTCTTTCTTTCTCTTTAGTGGTGGTTTGCTTCCCACTCCCCATATAGATAGATAGATAGATAGATAGATAGATAGATAGATAGATACAGATAGATATAGATATCGATCTAGTGATATTTCTCTCTCTCTCTCCCTCTCATATATACACATACATACATATGGAATGAGAGAAATATCACCAGATCTATCTGTCTAGCTCTGGATGTAAATATATCGTGTATATCATACACGTACTCATGCAGAAATGGATGGCTTGGCAAATTCAATATAGAGGAAGGACAGGGTATGCCTTTTGTATGTTTGTTATTTTGAAATAATTTACCCCAAATTCTCTATTCGGTTTGGTACAGTTTCCAGTTTTCATTGTGGGTAAGTCTGGGAAGCAGCTCGGAAGTTCATTTGTCTCTTTCCAACCCATCACACCAGTGGTCACACCACCTGTTGACATACCGTCTTGCTCCTTAGTTACCATTAACTCTGGGTGGTCGCAAATGTATCACTTCCCTTTTCTGGGCAGCTAACCTCTGAGGTCCCTTCAGTGCAGCCCTGATTCAGGGATGCTTTGGGGTGACTGGGGGCAGGGAATTCCTAGTCATCAATGCATGTTCTCCAAATGGCAATTCTCATCTCAAGAAAAGCAATTCCTGCTTGCAATTCAGAGTTGACAGAGACAGAACTGGAACAGGGTTAGTAATCATAATTTAAATCTCTCTCAAGACCCTTTTTCTAATGTTTGTAAATGAAATATGTCAAAAGCATTATATTCACTGGTGTGTATTTTATTGAATATCAAGAGTAAATAATACATGAATTGGGCGGAAATTTCTATTAAGTCTATTTGGGGCCTTTTGTAGATAAAGCTATTCAATTTGTGCTTTGCTTCAATACAGATGCAGCATTAATATTTATCTACAAACAATCCATGGATATTATTTTTACAGGTGCCTAAAACAATGTATGCCTTTGAAAGACATGTGGGGAGTCAGGGGCTTTCCCAAACCTCCAGAGAGCAACCTAGATAATAATTCTTCTGTGATGTGACCAACCAGCCAATGCCAAGTACTCTTTTGGGATCATTGGAGGCAGCTGCAGCCCCGGTGAGAAGAGAAGGCAAAGGATCTTAGGGGAACATCAAAGGGCCAGTGATGAAAGATCACTGAGTTCCATTAATGCAGCAACGGAATATTGGCCAAATGTAGGAAATAAACAAAGTCAATTTTTTGCTTTCTCCCTAAAACATAATCCCCACTAAAATGTTCTTTGAGGAAATAAACATGTATTGGTGATCAACTCTGCCTAGGAAATGTTACCAGTGCAATCTCATGAAAGCCCACAATAGCCCAGGGAAATATTCATGTCAGCTTCTGCTTTTAGATCTGTTATGTGATGTTCAAGGACTATGGTAAGGCAGGAAAAAAACAGCATTTATTCAGTACTTATCACATTCCGCTCATTGTGATAGATTTGATTAACCCTTACAAGAATCCTTTAAAATATGAGTCCATTTGACAGAGGAAGAAACTGAGAGTAACAGAGGTCTCTCACCCAAATAGAAAGTGCCAGCTTTGGACTTGACACCATAGACTCTTGAGTCTTCATGCTTTCTATTCGACTCTGCTGTATCATGGAGTGTAGCTGGAATTTTATATTTAAAAAAGTTAACAACCCTGAAAACATTACATTTCACTAAAACTTCCACAAATATTTAGGACAATGGGACATTTGCCCCCCGTCCCAAGTTTAGACATATTTCAATATTTCAATCTTTAACCCTGAATCCCTTAACACAACAGTGTAGTGTTAATTCAAGATCCACAGATTTGCTTCAAAGATCAACAAACCTTCTAGAATTGTATGTAAAATTGTGTGTTTGTGTGTGTGTTGCCAGCTTTCATTTTTAGAAAGGTCTGAATTCCAAAGAAAGTTAGGAATTAATGGAATAGATTCAAGGAATTATTATTAGCCTCCTGGCCACTGGTGCTTTAATAGACCATTGGGAAAACGGATAATATAAGCCATAGAGAAAGCGGTTGCTTAAAATGACGTATCTTAGAAGAAATTCACTGATAAGCTGCAAAGAGAATGTAACCGAGCTTTACATGGATCAAATCATAGGCAAGTCCATCCTATTCAGTCATGAGTGCCATAGCTAGGAAGGACCTCAACTGATCAGTGGGTAACCAGAGGGGAACAACTAAGCATCCAAGAAACCACATAATGCACAGAGCAGTTGGAAGAACAAGGGGTAAAAGAAACTCGGGGCGCCTGGGTGGCTCAGTCGTTAAGCGTCTGCCTTCGGCTCAGGTCATGATCCCAGGGTCCTGGGATCGAGCCCCGCATCGGGCTCCTTGCTCTGCAGGAAGCCTGCTTCTCCTGCTACCATTCCCTCTGCTTGTGTTCCCTCTCTCACTGTGTTTCTCTCTTTCAAATGAATGAAATCTTTAAAAAAAAAAAAAAAAAAGAAACTCACAGACATTGAGAGTCGGTGTGTAAATTGTACAACTTTGCAGAGCGCTGTGGTGCTATGTAGTAATTTAAAAGCATGGATATTCTACATCTCAGCATTTCTACCTGTCCATAGAGGAACTCTTACCAGGCGTAAAAGGAGCCACGTAGAATTGCATTTGGGTGTTGTGGATAATGGGAGAAAAGAGGAAGAAGAGGAGGTAGGAGGACGAGAAGAAGAAGAAAGAGAATAAGGAAAAGTAGGAGAAAAAGAAGGGGAGGACGAGAGGAGGAGAGGAGGGCCAGGAGGTGAGGGAGAGGAGGGGAGGAGGAAGAGGAAGGGACAGGATGACAACGACGAAGAAGAAGACTACCTATATATTTATCGGCAGAAGAATGGGTTCCAAAACAGTGTAAAATATTCACAGAATGGGAAATAGACAGCAGCTAAAATGAATGAACTAGTAGCACGTGTAGCAATACAGACACATCTCAATGCAAATTCTCCACACAGACCTAGAAAAGGTTACCTACCATATGATAGTCGTCATATAAATGTTAAAATCATGCAGGGGCACCTGGGTGGCTTAGTCAGTTAAGGGTCCAACTCTTGGTTTGGGTTCAGGTCATGATCTCTGGGTTGTAAGATTGAGCCCCACATCCGGTTGTGCGCTCAGCATGGAGTCCCCTTCAGATTCTCCCTCCCCCTCCTTCCCACTCACTCTTTCTCTCTCCCAAATAAACAAATAAATAAAATCTTAAAAAAAAAAACTTTAAGATCATGCAAAATATCTAATACAGTGTTTATGTACACATACACATGTGGTAAAAGTATAACAACATGCTCAGAAATGGTTCCAACAACTTCAGGGCGTGACTCTCTCAGGGGAAGGGGGAGGGGTAAAGGTGGGGGTGGGGGTAGGGGTGAGGGGTAGGGGTACAGAATGGCACCAGAGCAGTTACACAGGGATCTTCGGTTTTATTTGAAATGTTTGCTTTTTAAAACTGAAGCCAATGTGGAAAAACAGTACAATTCAACAAAGATGGTGGTGGGTGCCTGTTATTACTTCTACTATTATTATTTATACATATGCCTGTGTCTGAGACATTTTACTGTGTTGAAGCACAGACAGACATGGGAGCTGCCTTCGCTGGAGGGGTTCGGCCTGAGCTGAGCGTGTCTTTTAGTGGCAATTCCTAACCAACCTAAAACTGAACGGGATGGTGAGTCTTTTCCAGGCAGAAGCTTAGCGGAGTCTAGTGCCCCACTGGGGGACCATGACGTCCAGCCTCGAGCTTTGCCTCTGTTCCTCTCCAGAGCAGGAGGGGGCAGTGGCATTTTCCTCTCGTGTTCTGATGTGGTGCCATCACCCCGGTCCCCGCCGTGCTGCTGAGGCATCCACTGGAGTCCTCCTCTTGCCGGGTTCTAACACGTTCCAGAATAAACTCATGATCATATGGAACATCGCGAGCCCAGAACCAAAGTCTCTTTCTTCTTGCCTTTAGCACGCAGCTTTGTTCTCTAGGAAAACCTCTGGGCCTGGAAAGTGTTGGATGAGCAAGTGTCAAGCAACTTAGATTGTTGTGGCTTTGTCACTTCCAGCTTAGCTGGCCTGGCTCTGCTCCCACCTGTTGGCTCCCCACCCACCCCTCTTCTCTGCTGTTGGCTCAGCAGCACCCAGAAGAGCTGCGGGCCAGCATTGCCTCCCCTACGGTGCTTCGGGGCTCCCGCTTTTGTGCAAGGTGTCCCCTGCATCCATGATGGCTTTTTCTGAGTGATTGTCCCTTCTTCCCCCTTTAGAATTCAGCTCAGGCACTGGCTCCCAGAAGCTGGGCACTAATTCTTAAGCCCTCGAGTGGTCCCTGTGTGACAGTATAGCACTACTGTAGCCCTAACTGTATTCTATTGAAATGCCCTGTTTGGATGCTCGCCTCCACCATGGGGCTTTCTCCAAGGGGGACCCAGAGCCAATGTTATTGGCTATAATTTATTGTGCGTTGGGGCGCCTGGGGGGCTCAGTCCGCTAAGCGTCCGCTCTTGATTTCAGCTCAGGTCATGAGTCGTGAGATCGAGCTCCGTGTGGAACTCCTTACTGGAGGCAGAATCTGCTTAAGATTCTCTCCCTGTGCCCCTCCCTCTGCTCATGGGTGCCCTCTCCTTCTCTCACAAATAAATATATCTTGAAAAAAAGTTATTGCTCACTCTTTCTCACCAACCGCCCAAAAAGCCTAGGCATTATTTTTATCCCCGCTTTGCAAAGAAAAAGAGCAAGGTTTGGGAAGGTGAAGTGGTTCGCTCAAGGTCATGAGGTTAGAAAGTTGTAAAGGGAAGTTTCAAATGCAGTCTGTCAGACCCCAGAATCCATGCACTTAACTATTTGGCCAAATGGGCTCGTTCATCTTCCTGCCCAGCTCTCTGCCTCCGCCCTCGACTCTCATCGGCGTGCCTAGCACGGGGTTGGCGCTCAGTCGATGGCTGTCCAAAACAACTGAACTGCACCCAATTGGTAGATAAGGAAATTACATTCTTACTACTTATATCAGAGCCAGGAGGAATGAGCAGGTCTTTTTACATGTATGGATTTTAAATATCTCATTTTTTCCAAGAGGACAGGATAATCATCTTTCTTATCAATACATGCACGTGCAAGGCAAATTACAGACAAAAGGGCTATATATTTGCAAATGCAATTTCTTGTTGACATGTAACCATCTTGCATTTACATGCCTCTGGACTCACATCACCCAGGCTAACAGGCATTCCTAAAAAATTAGGGAGAAAGAGCTTTAACTACATTTGCAAAACGTGCAGTGATTTATAAGGTGACTCTCAACCGTTGCTGAGTCAAGGCTGTTCATGGGTTGTGTGTCACTGTCCCTTTAAATACGACTCTCCTGCTCTTTGGGAAAAGGGGAATGATGTATACTTCTAATTATAACGGACCAGGCTCTTCCACACTCTGTTTCCTTCCCCGCAGGTTACACTATTTGCCAATATCTATTTAACTGGAGTGGTAATAGGCAACGCTTCCCAGTCTAATCAACTGGAAATTCTTTGGCTCTCTCCCTCTGTAGTGGAATCATATTTCTGCACTTGAGGTCATCTTTATATATGAGGGGGGGGAAGGCTGGGAGAAAATTGGTATTAAAAATAGAGCGAAGTTCCAGACTCTGTCTCTAGAGCTCATGGAAGATTCTGGCCTTTTATTATTCATGCTCAATGCTGACATCATTCTCCTTCCTCGAGAGCGTGCCAAGGATCTTATAACACCCCTGGCTTCTTCTCACCAGCCACTGGGGTTGGCATGCATTGAAATGTTTCTTCTTCCTCCCGTCCATCACATCTAGGGACCATGGTAGCAGGATGGGTCAAGACGGATGGGGTGTCCATTCATCCCCAGGCCTGCTCCCCACTCTGAAACCCTGACTACCTCTCCCACTCCACCTACCTCAACCCTACACCCAAGGCTGCCTCAGCCCTGGACATCACCTGCCCCAAAGTTTACAATTTAGGGATGAATTTTACCAATCAGTTAGCTCCCTGAATTAAACACTGAAGATATGCTCTCCATAAGGAATTCCTTTTAGGCAGAAAATTCAACTTTTATTGATAATGCCCCTGCTGGTAAATCTAATTCAAAAGTCACTGCAATGGTAGCATTCCGGAATAGTTAAGAATATATTTTAAGGCAGATGAGAGCTTTTTAGAAAATCCTGGGTTTGACTACATCACAACTGGTACTGAGAGAAATAATTGGATGAGCAAGCAAAGGGGAAGCAAAGGGGATGAGCCTTGGCTGAAGACTGTCCACGCCAAGCACTGTGCTACATGCTAAACTCAGAATATTTCATTTATTTGTTCTCATCACCGTTTGGATAAATATAAAAATCCAGGGGGTCCTGGGTGGCTCAGTTGGTTAAGCATCTGCCTTCATCTCAAGTCATGATCTCAGGGTCCTGGGGTCGAGCACCATGTTGGGCTCCACACTCAGCAGGGAGTCTGCTTCTCCTTCGCTCTCTCCCTCTGTGCACATGCTTTCTCTCATAAATAAATAAACAACAAACAAATAAAAAATAGATAAAATCTTAAAAAATCCACATTCTTGCAGTTGAGAATACTGAGCCGCAAGGAGGTCAAATACTCTTCCAAGGTCATACACCTGCGTGCAAACTTGAACCCTGGCCAGGTGACCTCCAAAGTGAGGATTTCCCCTTGATCCCACCCTGGGAGACCAAGTATTGGCCCAGGCCAGAAGAAGGTGTAGAATCTACCCATGGAATCAGGACAAGAGAAGGGTGCATGGGTCTACGGGCCAAATCCAATGCTTAGATTAGGGGTTGTGCCCAAGCACGGGCAAGCTGACTAACAGAGAAGAATCAAATGGCCAATAGATGCACCAGATGCATTTGGCGAGGACGAAGGAAGCAGGAAAGAGGTTCCAGGGAGGTATAGGGCAGGCCCAGGGAGAGTGATGCTTGGGACCAGGGCCTCTGTCTGTTTGGAAACTGGAGGGCAGGACAGAGAATGAACAGAGGACCAGAGCCTCAGGATTGGGGAGGGACCTACGCCAAGCTTGGCCTGACGCTGAGGTTCTAGGCAAACAGCCCAGGACCTAAATATTCCCGGATCAGGGATGAGGCTAAGCCCACAGGGGGTTCTCTGTTATCTTAGGTCACTGGGTTGAGAATCCTGCAAGCTGAGGTGATGTGAGACTCATTGACCCCCATGAAGGCCTCTGGCGGAGCCCAAATATGAGCACATTTCACGGAAGCCAACAGGATTACACGTTTAGTCAGTCAGCAAATCAGAAACTGAGCCACCAAACGCTCCTTTGGGCCCTTTGATTCTTTCATTCCTCTGTGAGTTGGTGCCACTGCACTACTGTGCCCAGGCCACGTTCTGCTTGGGGTATAAAGAGATAAAAGCCAGGCTCTGTGCTAGATATCTCAGGAGCCGTGTCTACGAGACTGCTGCGGTCTCTCCCTAACGGAGCTTGGACTCCAGCAGAGAACATGAGACACGCCTGGACTAGCTATAGCATCAGGTCCCATGTGACAAGGACCCCAGCGGGGGAGTGAAGAAGCAGTTCTCACATAATGAGAGAAGGTGGAGGACCTCCAGTGGCCGGAGGAAGGAGGAGGGTAGCTGGTGGGATTTCCGGGGGCATAAGACCTTGGCTATAAGGAGTGTAAGAGAGGTATGGAGGTTTGGGTTGTCGGACTGAGCTTCAGGATGGGGTGACCCTCTTCTACATGATGAAGTCAAAGCTCCTCATCACCCTGTCCACAGCTGACTTCCAAATACCATACCCCACTCTACCTGTTCTTCCGGTATTAGAAACACACTCTCTCCCTAAAGATCACTGACCAATAATCTCTCCGCCATGACATGGTCCGTGATCAGATCCCTCGAGTCTGACTTCATTGCTGAATCCCCTTTCCCTTGAGCATAGAGGGTGGTGTGCTGGAGTTAGCAGGCCTCTGCTCATCAAGGCACACCTCCTGAGAGATAAGGCAGAAAGCCAGGTTGTTCTCCGGATCATATTTGAAATCTGCATATGACAGCTTGCCATTATCCAGTAGAAAATCCTTGTTAAGCAAAATGATCATCTGAAACACAAATAATCCTACCCTATGTGTCTATTTCCTAATATGAATTCTGCAGAGGGTAAGTTTTCTTGCCCTCTGTATCTGTGGGTTCTTCAGGTACGTATTTTTATGGGAGCTTTTCGTAACTTAAAATTGTCTTTCTCTTCAAATGGTATGAGAATCTTCAGATCAAAGAGCTCATTTTTTAAACTCACTTTCCCAAAGGGTCTTGAACAGTGACACTCTGGAAGGCTTAACTGCTGGCCTGGCTGGCTCCATGGTGATCTCAGTGGGCTCAGGGACAATCTCGGTGGGGGGGGGGGGGAACACACGGCTTGCTCTGTGTGGATGCTGTCCCGTGGCTGCACCAAAGGAGGCTGCAGGGAAGTCAGCCCGTCTACAGGGCAGCGTGGTTCGGATCCATTCTGCAAGGCCTTTATGATCTACCCATCTGACGGACCAGAATCCTACAGCCTAAGGTGTTATATCCTCTCGTGGAAGGCCTCTCTCCTCAAAAAGGAGTAGCAGCATAAACTAATAGGAAGAGAAATGCCACCCAAATCAGGCAAGCTGAGTTCAAATAGCACCTTTGCTAACTAATAGCTGTGAGGGCAAAGTACTAAACGTAACCTCTTTGAAGGCTGCTTATTTTTACGAAGAGATCAATAGTACCTACTGCAGAAACTTGTGACCAAACAATGAGTCTGCATAGAACAGCCCCTTAGGGAATGAAGACTGTGGATAACATTCCTTCTTGGAAATTAAAAATTTTAATTAGAATGATTTTTTAAGAAAAACTGAATCCACGCACTTTTAAAAAAAAATGGTATCAAGTGCACAAAATTATATTTGGTTTGCTGAAGGGCTGACAAGGCAAGACGTATCTCTATAAAATAGGTTTAAACCCATATACTTATTATGAATACAGATACTATGTACCTGAGGGTGCACAGATGGACACACACACACACACACACACACACGCACGCACGTACACATACCACACCTCAAATTAATTGCAGATGTGATGAGTATTTGGTTCCAGCATTAATTTCCAGTCCCTCCTCGCCGAGGAATTATCATTGCTAAACTGAATTAATATCACTCTCTTGTTATTGTAAACACACTTGCTGGCAAGAGGTTCCCCCGGATTCCTTAGTTCCCAGTCCCTAAATTTGATGCTGGCTGGGTTGGACCTGTTGCCCCAGTTCAGGTGGTTGCCATGGCAAGAAACCGAGCCCTTTGGCAGAGCTAACAAGCCCCTTTAGGATTTACGCCTGCCCTCAAACAAGAGATGGAGGGCCCCACCCAGCTCTGGGATTCCGGTGGGGGTAGGGAGCGTCTGCCGCACCTCAGGGCTAACACCCACACCCTGCTCGGCTGACGTATTTGGTTCTTAACCAGATCATATCACTAATGGAGTTTCCATGTAATTACTCACGCAGCTGTCTTTGTTCTGTGTAGTTTTTGTGTATGTGGAGTACGTGGTATTCATTTGTGCATCCCAGTGTCTAGCTGGCTTGTGTAGTTCCTGGCGTAGACTTGATTAGTTGGATGGATGGATGGATGGATGGATGGGTGGATGGAAAATGAACGGATGGGTGGGCACATGGCACATTTGCTATTTTAGTTACCTATATCAACCTTGATCTGGAGACAGAGGAGAAGTTTTTTTTAAAGTAATCATTTACCCTATTTTTAAATATTGTCAGTTATCATCTCCTTCATGGCCAGAAGCTTAGACCTTTGATGATCAGTAGGTGGTTATGCTGCCTTGTACCACATCCTGTATATCAGCTTCTACCTCAAGGCCATGCTCTGGCCCCAGTCTTTTTCCCCTTGAA
>CM053609.1:7325411-7347803 GCA_028646535.1 Procyon lotor
AAGAGACGTGGTCCGACTGTGCCTCGGATCCCGGTGTCAGGTAACCCCGAGCTGAGAGCCCACACTCGGCTCCGTCTCTACAGCCTGCTTCCCCTCCGATACCTGGGGGCTCTGCCGCACTCAGACACCCCGGTCTTCCTGTGACCCCGCGGGTCCTGAGACCACACTGTCCCCGCGAGCGCTCCGCCCCCTGCTTAGCCTCTGGAGTGACATCCCTCAGTGGAGCAGACTCTAAAATTCCGATTTTGTGCCCAGTGGCTCTACCACCTGCTGGGAACCGCCCCTCCCCCCCTACATGGTCTCTTTTCCCATGTTTCACATGGGATTCACTTCTCTGCACATCCTACCTTCCAGAAAGTGGTTGCTTCTCTGTTCCTAGAATTGCTGCTCTTCTTCTCTTTGATCTCCTGTTGAGTTTGTAGGTATTCAGAATGGTTTGATAACTAGCTGAATTCCTAGGATCAGATGATATTTAGATCTCTTCCATCATCTTAAACAAGGATTAAGTTTGTTTTAATTGATTAAAAATTAACTAGATTTCAAAATTTTTTAATTTTCATTTTCTAAAAGATTTTATTTATTTGAGAGAGAGAAAGAGGAGAGGAAGGGGCAGAGGAAGAGAGACAGACTGCCTGCTGAGCAGGGACCCTGACCTGGGGCTCAATCCTGGGACTTGAGAATCATGACCTGAGCCACCCAGGAACCCCCAGAATTCAGAATCTTGATGACATGCTTTCTTTATTTTTATAACTTCCACACATTCTAAGACATGCTAGATTTTTCATTCTCCTCACTGAAATATTTGTCACTGAGGTAACATCATCTAGTTGCTAAAATCTTCCTTTACTGAATAAAAGGTAAGGGGCAAGATGTTTTCCACTTCTGGTAGGGTAGTTTGCTGCAGACCAATTTTGCCTGTAAGAATAACTAGAAAATCTGGTCACAATTCAAACTAGGTCCTGTTTAAAGGCACTGAAGAGCTATCAGAGCAGCAGAGAGGAGTACTACATGAATGTGAGCCTGACATTCTAGATATTTTTCCCATTGAGGCATTTGGTAATTCTAAAGCAGTTTAGAGCCAAGAGACTAAAAAGTGGCATCCAAGAGACTGAAAGTTTAGGCAGAGATTTTGGTAAACTCATAGAGCTTGAAAGACAGGTATTAAAGGTCAGAGCTCACCAAATACCCCAGACTTCCAGTTAAAACCATAAAAGTAAACCCTAGAAGTAAAAATAAGCTGGAAATAGACCATCCTCCACAAAAACTGAAACCATTGATCAAACCACTCAATCTCAAACTGAATTAAGGAGATCTGGCCTAATTTTAATTGGCTCCCAGAAAGAGAAAATAAATGCTCTATGGAGAAAGATGTCAGCCAGAGATTCAGGAATTCAAGGTTGGTTTAAGACTCGGAAATCAATTCATTATTCATAATTCCTCCCACTAATAAGGAGAAAAATAAAGAATTATCTGAATAGATGTAGAAAAAATGTTTGACAAAATTCAATCCTGATTCATGATTTAAAAAAAAAAAGCAAACCATCTATAAAAAGGAACCTCTTTAAACTGATAAAGAATATCTACAAAACACC
The DNA here is from genome assembly GCA_028646535.1 of Procyon lotor. Classification (NCBI taxonomy): domain Eukaryota; kingdom Metazoa; phylum Chordata; class Mammalia; order Carnivora; family Procyonidae; genus Procyon; species Procyon lotor. The sequence continues at coordinate 7,327,004 of CM053609.1, forward strand.
AATAGCAAACATCATATTTAATGACCAACTATTGCAATTTTTATCAGAGACTAGAAGTAAGACAATAACTGTTCTATCTCCATTCCTATCCAACTTTGTATTAGAGGCTGTGACCATGTGATATATTATTTAAAAAATGCATACAGAGTGGCGCCTGGGTGGCTCAGTGGGTGAAAGCCTCTGCCTTCAGCTCAGGTCATGATCTCAGGGTCCTGGGATCGAGCCCCACATCGGGCTCTCTGCTGAGCAGGGAGCCTGCTTCCCCCCCTCTCTGCCTGCCTCTCTGCCTCCTTTGATCTCTTTCTCTCTGTCAAATAAATAAATAAAATCTTTAAAAAAAAAATGAAATACACACAGACATAGACTTAACTAAAATAAATATACATAGATTAAAATGGAATAGAAATAAAGCTGTCATTCACAGAAAACATGGTTGTATACACAGAGAATTTAAAAATCAACAAATTATTAAAATTAGTAAATGAATTTAGCAAGTTTTTTGGGTACAAGGTCAGTATAAAAAATAAATTTTATTTCCATATACCAGCAACAATTTGAGAAATGAATTAAATGAATAACACCATGTAGAAGAACGTTTGAAAAAAATTTTTTTCAAATACCTAAAACCAAATTAATGGGCAAGACCTCTATAATATAGAAAGAATATATTCAAATGATTTAAATAAAAACTAAATAATTGGAAGGATATATTATGTTTCATGGATTGGAAGAGTTACTGATGTAAATTTGTAAATTTTTTTTCTTTTTTTAATTTGTAAATTTTCCAAGTTGACCTAAATTTCAGAAGGCTTGTGTGTGTGTGTGTGTGTGTGTGTGTGTGTGTAAATGAACAATTGGAATTTTGAAATTTGTATGGAAATGCAATGATCCATAGGTAGCCAGATAAACTTGAAATATTTCTATCATTAGATATAAAGACTTATTGTAAAGACATTATAATTAAGATATTAATGAGCATAGATAATTAGACCAATGAAACAATAAGAGTCCAGAGGCAGACTCATACATAAAGGGGCACTTTATTTATGACAGAATGAAAAGAGGATTCTGTTAACAATGATGCTAGATAATTGGCATCATATCTCCCACACGCGCAAGATAAAATATACCAACCGAATAAGGAAAAGACCATTAGAAATAATAGGAAATAGAAAAAAGCAATAGAAAATGAGCAAAGAATTTGAATAGGCACTTTAAAAAACATAAAAACCAGGGCACCTGGGTGGCTTAGTCCGTTGAGCATCTATCTGACTCTTAGTTTAGGCTTAGGTCATGATCTCAGGGTCATGAGATGGAGCCCCACTTTGGGCTCTGTGCTGAACATGAAGCTTGCTTAAGATTCTCCCTCTCCCTCTGCCCCTCCCCTCCTCTCTCTCTCTCTCTCTCAAATAAATAAATAAATATTAATTTACTTATTTATTTATACATACATACACTGCTAGGAAAATGCAAATGACAGCCACAGTAAGATACCACTACACACTCAGAAGAATGGGTAAAAGTAAAAGGATTAACCATATCAAATATTGGTCAGTTGTGGAGAAACTGGATTCTTCATACATCCACAATGGGAGCAGAAATTAGTGCAACTACTTTGGAAAACTCTTCGGCATTCTGCAAAAGCTGAACATAACGTGCACCCTGTGATCCAATAGTTCCATTCTCAGGAAGAGAAGACCCAGCAGAAACGCACACATATGTTGACCAACAGACATTTCAAGAATACTCACAGTGGCCTGATTTATAAAAGCCAAAAATTAGAAACAATCCAAAGGTCCATCAGTAATAGAATGTATAAATAAATGGACTATTTTAGAGCAATGAGATGAATGGTGCGTCCACTTGCCCAGTATGTATTTGTAGAATGAATACATTACAGAACCGCATTTTTACATATCCTTCGGTCTGTTCCTGGGCCATCCTTTCTGTCCCAGGAATCTCTGTATTTGTGCATCAGTTCCGTGGTGATTTAAATACTGGGACTTTGGAGTTTATCTCAACATGTGGTAGGACAGCCCCAGGAGGTGTGATGCAAGCAGTGGGCTCTGCATCAGAGATACAACTGCAAGCAAAAATAGACAGATGGTGTCATTGTTCTCATAAAGGTCAAATCCTGGTAAGATCATGGAGGAAGAAGAGCGTAGTTTCACAGGAGAAATTGGCAGCTTTTTCTAGGTCTGAGGAGTAAATGCATAAATGCGGGAAATGGGTAGAATATCTTCTCAGGGGTGGGGAAGCAGGTTTGCAGATCAGATCTCGACAAATCTCCAAAGTGAGGCTCAGGTTTTTTATTCGAGGTGAGCTTCTTGGGAGGGCTTTGTAGGTTCTAAAAAGGGCGTGTTATTTCCAATCCCGAAACCAAGTGGTGAGTGTTAGTATCTATGAAACGGAGCCCAGAATAAATTCCTGCTGAGATTGTATGACCAGTGCGGTGCACGGGGTGATCCATTCATCTGATCCTCCTGATGGAGCAGCAACACAAACAGCTCAGATTGTCCCCTGTGCCCTTACTTTGAACCAGAGCAGGCCTGGGGCCCAAGGGTTAAGGGGGGATTTGAAAAATTAAACAGCTATCTGAGAATGTTCCAGGTGATAACCCAGCTGTGCCCCTTGGCCGGGACTGGCTTCTCCACTGCCCCAGTCGGGGATAGTGTTGCCGGCTGCCCCAGATTTTGGAGGGTGAGATGGCCAAAGGTAAAGACGTCGCTGTCCCTGGCCAGATGAGGATGCCAGGGCAGATTTAGAAACCTCGTCAACCCCGTGCGCAGGAGAGCAAGGAGGCGTGTATTTCAGTCTCTGCACCTCGGCTGCAAATATTTCCAATATTTTGAGTTTATGTTGTACTCTCGCACCGCGAGTTTCCACCCCACTAGGTGAGCCTGGGCTCTCTTTTACTTTTTATTTCATAGTTTGGTGTGAAGTTTGATTCCGACCAAATTTTAATAACCCAAATCATCATGCCCCATATCATCTTCAGAGACCATTTAAGTCGGAGACCATTTAAGTCAATGGAGCTGTTTTACGATGCAAATTACTACCCAGTTTTGCATGTTCGGGTTTTAAAAGCTGAGCTTTTGTAAAGCAGGATATGATGGCAATGAGGCCTCACCTCCCTGGTTTTTGCAGGCAAGTCTGGATGCTCCGCGAAGAAGGGAGCAGCTCTGGCCATGTGTCAGCTGAGATCTCAGGAAGGTGGGAAAAGAGCCTGGCTGGTTTCTATATGCCTCATTGTCCTCTCCAACCATACGTGTTCGGATACTCATCTTGCAGGGAGAAGGGATTTCTCCTAGGGCCTTGGGATAAAAAGCATCCTTGGCCCTTCCTGGATTCTCTCCCTTACTCCCGGGAACGGTAATACCTCCAAGGGAGAGTGTGTTGAGTAGTTAAGTGCCTGGAGGCCTTCAGGCCAGCAGACAGCACTCCCAGAGCTCCGTGCAGTCCCCGTCTTCCTGACTGGAGCCTGGTGCTGGACTTGCTCTTGTCAGATACTAGGCTGTGACCTTCCGGGGGGCAAAAAATCCTGTCTATTTCCATTTGAATGCATCGCCGTTGAAGTGAACACATTAGGCAGGTGGGATTTGGTTGGTGGACAATGAAATGGAGCTGGTCCACCCCATCTCTTTCATATGGACACTGGACTTCTATTAGCACATGATGTTTAACAGTGATTTTTTAAAATAATCTCTATCCCCAATGACCCCAAGAGTCCCATGCCCTACCTACTGAGCCAGGTGCCCCTATATTGTTTTTTTTTTTTAACTACTGCATCACGTGATTTATAAATATGACATAAAAGACCACTTTAGACCTTCATTTTCAAGAAGAATGCCCTGAGAATAGGTCTTTTTTTTTCTTTCTGCCCTCCATTTACCTTATTAAAAATTAAGAGTTTCTAATTTGTATGGGTATACAGAACACATATTTGTCTTCTTTCATTCTCGAGAGCCAACTAAAATAGGAAAGAAGTATAAAAAAGGTTAAACCACTAATAGTAAAGAAATAAACTGGGGAGAGTAGGAATTAAGAACAACATGGCCAATGAGAAATTTCTAATACTTTCCAGAAGGCCAAAGCCAATGGGAGCCTTTGATAAATGGAATGATGTGAAGAAAGCAGGAGGCAGTATTAACTCATACCTGTCATAGATTTAATTTTTGGTGGATTGGGAGAGAAGGAATCTGTGACCCTGCCCCCATCTAAGGAGCAGGTGTGGAGGTCCCAGATCTTTATCTTGACGAGCAGAGCCCTGGGCAAACTCGATTTAGCTTTGATTTCCTATCAGGTCCTTTCCTTATTAATTTGTTTATCCAACACTTACTGCATCCTGATAAGTGTCAGGCTGTGTCAGAAGCAGTGGATCCAAAGATGAATAAGATAAAATATTTATCTTTGGGGAACGGCAGGGTCTAATGGGAGAAGCAGATGTGTAAACATATCATTACAGAGCAGGATGAGAAGAGCTCCATCTAAGGATGGACATTCCATTCTCGCCAGGGAAGAGGTGAGACTAGAAATGGTTTTTAAAGGAGCTCATGTTTGATGTGAATCCTAAAGGAGGCTAGGATTTCTCCAGCAGAGAATGCAAGAAGAACATATTAGTGTTAAGAAGACACAACAGGGCCCCCACTTTCGCGGAGCCTCACCCGGACTTAACACCTGCCCTCAGGGCAGTTCCGGCATCTCCCAGGAGTAGAATTTTAAACCAATCAGTCTGGAATTCCCTGATCAACACTAAATGACCTAATCTGCAGGATAAAACCCTCTGACCTCCCCACTGAGGGAAGGGGACCTTGCCTGAAGCAATCTTTTTTCCACCTCCCAAAACTGTTTCTGCCTGTAAAATATCTCCATTTTGTAGAGCACCTCAGAGCTCCCTCCTATTTGCTTGATGGGATGCTGCCCAATTCATGATTCATTGAACGAAGCCAACTAGATCTTCAAATTTTACTCTGTCGAACTTTGTTTTTTAATGAATGAACAAACAATGTCTTCAGTTCGTATGGGCATTAAAAAAGAGGTTAGGCTCCACGTATGTCACCATGGATCGGTGCAGTCATAGCTTTATTAGAGTAGACTGGAAATACCCAAGAACCCACAGCTCAACAGATAAATCACTAGTATCGTTCATCAACTGAAGATATATGTGGGTCAAGAGCTCTTGTTGAGATTTAAAAACCCAAGGGGCGCCTGGGTGGCTCAGTCGTTAAGCGGCTGCCTTCAGCTCAGGTCATGATCCCAGGGTCCTGGGATTGAGGATTGAGGATTCCTAGAGGAAGCCTGCTTCTCCTGCTACCATTCCCTATGCTTGTGTTCCCTCTCTCACTGTGTTTCTCTCTGTCAAATAAATAAAATCTTAAAAAAAAAGAGAGAGAGATTTAAAAACCCTCTTGGAGATGCAGGTATATTACACTGTAGTGCCATTTGCTTTAATCTTATAATCAATGCTAACTATTCAGAGTGGTCTCTGAAATAAAATCTGTTTGGGTGTGCATGGAGAGAGGTTATCTTAATAGAAGACTTCCGTGAAGTAGAGCATTTGAGATAATCATATCACAGCGATCACATTTAAGTGCAAACCTCAAGCTAGGCAATCTGGAGTGTTTATCTCACTTTCTTCTTCCAATCTCTATCAAACAGGGTATTATTATCCAAGTTTTACGTAGAAGGAAACTAAAGATAAGAGAGGTTAAGGACATGTCCAAGTTCAACTCAGCCAGCCAGTGATAAGATCAGGATTTAGACCAAACTGACTGCTTTACCTACTACTGGGGCTGGCAACACTCTTCTAGAAGGGGCCAGACAGTGAATGCTTTAGGTTATGCAGGTCATAGAGTCTCAGGCCTGAGTCCTCAACACTGCCAATAGAATGTGAAAACAGTCAGACAATAAATGAGCCAATGAACATGACTGTGTGCCCACAAATCTTCGTCTATGGACTCCCAAATATGAATTGCATATCATTCTCATATGTCACAAATATTCTTATTTTTATTTTTTCAACCATTAAAAATGTTACAACCACTTTTGGCTGCAAGCTCTGGGTATATATACTTACACTTATATATAAAGTAATATAAGATATATATACAATACCCTTCCTATTGAACTATGCTAGTTCATTTGAGTGCTACCTTAGTCTGATTTCTCATCAATGCAGTTTTGTTTGTATGTGAATGTAAACTACTTTAGTTTTTATTTCAGTTTAATATATTCTCATTTTTTTAAAGTTTTACTAACAGTATTCCCATGTGGAGATAACTGATTTCTTGCTCTTCCTTCATTTATCATTTTATTAACAGTTTTGATATTAACAGTTAGCCAAACTCTGATTCTAGATAAAATTTCATAAAGAATGATTGTCTTATCATTAAAAAAAAAAAAAAGCAAAAAGCAGGCAGTGGGCTGCATTTGGCTCTTGGGCTATAGTTCGCCAACTGCTGACATATTCCTCCCCCCACTTTGGAGGCAATAGGAATGCTGGGGGCAAAGGGTGCCTGGGAAGTAGGTGTGAGAAAAAGTAAGCAAGATCTAGAAAAAAAAAATTGTGTCCCTTGAAGTCTAGCTCAGGAATGAGGGGGCATTTGTATACCAGAACTTCATCTTTCCGTGAAATCTAATGCTCTTTTAGCATGTAGGCTGTTGCAATACAAATTGAAATGCCCGGAATAACCCTTTGAGATAACCCTCTCACCCTTTTCAGAAGGGTGAAAGCAAAACAAGAAGAGGGAATGTGATCATCGTGCATCTGAAAACAATGTGGTCCAGACTCCTGCACTCATTCATTCCTTCCTCTCCACCTGTATTACTTAATATTGACTATAGGCAATTGAAAACACAAAATAACGGGGGTCTGAATGACAAAAAAGAAGTGTATTTCCTTCTCCTGGAAAGTTAAACAGCCCAAAATGGATCTTTCCACCTTACTGATCTGTTGTCAACTGGCTTTCAATGGGTGGCCCAAGATGACTGCTTCCTTCCAGCCATCATGTCTGCATCCCAAAGAGAAAATTATAGAAAAGCAGGACTTGCTCTTTTCAAGGCACTTCCATTTCTGCTTACATCCTGATAATGCTGTACCTAGCTGCAAGGAAATTTGAGAAACATAGACTTTGATTGTTGACATCAAGTATCCAGCTAATATTTTGGGTAGCAAGGAGAAAAGAGATGGTGGTGCATAATGAATGATTTCTGCCACAAAATTCATTGCTACCTTCTGCTATTGACTTTTGCCTCTATGACACTGATATAAAGGGTTCTAACCACTACTTCTGTCTTGGACAAAGCTCAGAGTTGCTCATCCTGACTGTGCCTTACACTTTCCCTGTGCATATATGCTTCTCCTGGCCACCAATATCAACATTCAGCTACTCTTTCTGCTTATCCTTTTTCTTTACCCTTCCCCATTATTACCTTTCAACTGTCTCCTTTCAACTGGATTCATGACACTACATTTTGGCAACAGACTCTGGGACTAGAGTAGAACCTTCTAGATTAACCTGATTTCCAAGACCTTTAACCTGGTCTCCTTGGGTGGGTCTAGCATCCATTTCACACTGAATGTGTCTGCAGGCCGAACCCATTACCTTTAAGCTAACATTGAATATCTGAAGCACAGACATGAACCCATTTTGATCCCAAGAATACATTAAAAAATGATAAAGGGAAAACCCAAAATACAGAGAAAAATGCTTAATCAGCCCTTATTTTTTCAAAAAATCAAGTTTAAAATTTAAAGAGCTACAACATGGTTTCATTATTAGACACTATTAAATCAGTGGTAATAAATTTGCTATTTGATTTACTGATGTGCAAATCTAAGTTTTGAAAAAAATATTTATTAGTTGAATGGCATTCAGGAACACAGCTTCTGATAGGATAAGGTCATCAGTGGAATTCCTAATATGGGTTTGATTTTTCAATACTGAAGAGAGCAAAATGAGACATCGCCTTTTGTTCTTTTTTATTCATATTTAGAAGTGCAGTTTAATGTCATTGGAAGAGATATTTTTTAAAAAAAAATGTATTATGGAGTATAGAATAAACTTTTTTCCTGAAAGCTATCTTCTCCCAAGCTAAAAAGTCCTGTGGTTATAAAGTTAAAATGACATATGTATGAAATGGGTTTGTTGGATGTCCAGGATTATAAGGGTAGCAAATAAACTGTTCCAGAAATGCCAGTTATATATGCAGCCACCCAAGCACCCTGAGGCCAGCAGAGCTCCTAGAACTTGTCTCTCTCCTACTGACCAGATCTCTTTGTTTATAGTTTGGATGTGCAGCTTTGAGTTTAAGAAACTGGAAACAAATGCACGCTGTAGGAGAAACTCATTTTACTAATGAGTCAAGTTTAGTGGATCAACCTTTTGAGGTTTAAGAGTGTTGTGATTCAAAGTATTTTTTTTTTTTTATCTTTTTCTTCATCTTTGCTTCCCCCAAACAACTTCTCCCAAAGTTACATCACTTTTCAAGGCTCTTTTGAGTCTGATTTGTCTTTTGGATGTTATGCTGTGCAGAAACTGGCCTGGAGGCTGCCCAGGATGATTCTGTTTATATTTATTTGATTTCGTTTTATACTTTCTACAGATAAGGAAGAGTGTCTCCAAAATGGCCTCTGGCAATGTGTTCATCACTCAGTTTAAAGCATGGGACACAATCGCTCTTCCAGTTGCTAGCAGGCAAGGTCAGGGTTATAGAAGAAGATGTATAGATACACACACACACATACACACACACATATACATATGTATATATTTATATGTTTATATATATACTTATATGTGTATTTATATTTATATGTATATAGATACACATATTTATGTGTGTGTGTATGTATATATGCGTGAGTGTCTATATATACACACGCACAAATATATAAACTGCAGTATATATTGGAAACTAAATGGGCATGAAACTAGGGACATTTAGAGTACAAGTGTTTAAAAAACATTACCTCCCATCCCCTCAGCTTTACTCAGTGCATCTGCCCCAGATGCCTTCATATGAGAACTAAGGCTCTCTTCTTGTTTATGAAAACCCACACACTATGGCGGCCACAGTGCTCTTATGATGGTCACCATGCACTCTCAACATTTGCTGAAAATTTTCCCTCCTATGGTTTTTATTTTTTATTCTTTTATTTCCTTCTTATATGTTTTATTGTTTTCCCCCAAATGCTTTTATTTTTTTTTCAGTGTTACAAGATTAATTGTTCATGCACCACACCCAGTGCTCCATGTAATACGTGCCCTCCTTGATACCCACTGGGCTCGCCCAACCCCCCAACCCCTCCCCTCCAAAACCCTCAGTTTGTTGCTCAGAGTCTATATTTTATTTTATTTTATATTTTATTTATTTGAGAGAGAGAGTGAGTGGGGTGGGGAGGGAGGGGCAGAAGGAGAAAATCTTCAAGCAGACTCCCCACTGAGCACAGAGCTACACAGGGCTCCGTCTCATCACCCTGAGATCATGGCCTGAGCTGAAATCAGGATTCAGTTGCTTAACCTACTGAGCCACCCAGGTGCCCCTCCTTCCTATGGTTTGTAGCATGATGTTCAAACAGAGTGACCTTGTCACTACCACTGATCTCTTTGTGTTTCATGGGGCTTTGAAGAACCATTAGGAGTCTTCCTCATGAAATAGCTCCTGAGGAAAGCAGGGAGGGTTGACCAAATGTTTCCAGATCCTTAAAATTGGCAACAGGTATAACATAAATGAAGCATAATAAGCAATCCAGGGCCACCATTGAATGCAAGGCTAGGGTAAGTAGGGAACGAGTCTGGAGAACTAAGAATCAAGAATATATAGTTCCTATAAATACTAGAAAAGGCAAGATATTAATTTTAGAGGTAGCAGGCTTATGGACTTATTTTAGTCATTTTCAAATAAAAGTCAACAGCTACATAATGAGATTCACCAAAATAAAAGTCAAATATCAAAATTATCAAATAAAAGCTACATGATGAGATCCACCAAAGCTTGTACTGCTCGCAGTGCTCTGTTCCTATTATGGAGAGGAAATAGCTTTAACAAGCAATGGAAAGACCACATCTCAGCAATTACTCTGGCTTTTGCTATTGGTATGAGCCTCATGTCACTGAAAGCCTACTGGAAAGCAGCAATTACACTGGAAATGTAACACTCTGTTATCATCATCAGAATTACTTCCTCCACATGTTGCTAATTCAGAGCAGACACAACATGGACTTCTTTATTGGCCAGAGGGGAATTGACATTATCTTGGGCTTTGTCTCTATCAAGAGAGATTTCCGTTTCCTAACACATTTTCCATAAATTTACTGCAGAGGCCTAAATTGAAGACGGGGATTTCAAAGTCAAGGGCCTTTAGGAGATTAGAGAGTCAGAGTTGGCTGAATCAAAAGGTTGTCTGCCTTGGCTTGTCAGAATGCTCCTAGGGAGCAGTGGGTCAAATATGAGGGGTCCCTGCTTCATGGCCTATTACCGTAACCAGGCTAAGATAAAGAGATCATATTGGTCTCATCCCCATCCAAGGAAGACATTGCCTAAGATGAAAAAATCCAGCATATTTCTGTGAGATTCGAGAGGGCTCATGGATTGGAAAAGATGTGGCTGTTTTCCCCGGAGGCATTAGAAGACAGCAGCTATTTTGAGACGGAGGTTGGACTGTACTTGGTGAAAATGGCCCAGAGCTATAATGATCCTGAAAGGTAACATTATCTGCGAAGTCTGCATGTAGTTTATTGCTTTAAGTGCCTTCACTGTAGGTCCCCGATGCCTTGGTCAGCCCATCCAGTAGAGACATTAAGGTAACCACAAACTTCTTAGTCTTTGTCCCTGTTCCAGTGAGCTGGCTCCTTTGCTGGCCTTCAGGCCTTCTGGGACCAGTCAATTATGAAATAAGATCATACATTCTCAGTGGTAAGAATACCCAAGGGCCCTGTAGGGTGGCACCAGAAGAGGGACCGATGATTAAATAAATGCACCCTTGGATGAGTTCCCACTGTAAATGGGTCCCGAAGTTTAATGGGCTATTGTGCCATAGAGGAATCTTCGATTGGCTACGGAAGGTCGTTGTCTCTGCACAAGTGTCTTGTATCATCCTCCCCTCTCGCTGGCCTCCCCGATGCCCCACAGTCCTGCTATATGACTTTCCCAAATACCTTGTCCTCTTATCTTTTCTCATTCTCTGATTTGCCCATAATCAACAGGTATGAAAGAACTTAAACTCAGTAGTGAGACCATATTGTCTATGCCTGGCAGTACCGAGGAAACTACGGTCTCTTTTACTAGGACTGGGTGGTCCAAATGAGGACAGCATCCAGGGTTTGGCCTCTGAGAGCAGCAGTCTCTCAAAGAAACCAAGAATGGAAAGCCTGGAAGGAACACTGAGATGTGGTAGAAAGTATTCTGTCATCATTATCTTCGTTGGCAAGTCTAATGGGTAGGCACAGGTGCCAAAAATAGTCGACAACATCAAGACTCTGAATCAGAGTGAAGTGATTCCTGGGCTGTGTGTCGTGAAAGCTGAAAGGCCTATAGCCTGTCTACACTGGTCTTGAGTCACATGGTATGTGAATTGTAAATGGGTCAGGCTTGTTTTAAATGTATAGGATGGGTCAACACTCTCTACCAGTGGGTGAGTTTGGAGCTCCTCTGCTGTCCCCAGACCCAGGATGCAGCTCGCCTGACAGGAGCTTCTGGACACCATCCATCCATGGAGACGCCATCTTTCTCTCCCCTCCACTGGGGCTAGGCTTCTGTGAGCATGAAGGGGAAGGAAGCAATGGAGTGCAGTCCTCTCCATAGACCCAAATTCAATTCTTTCAGAAGAAGTGTTCATGTTACTTTATTGCTTCAGGTATAACCATGAGAGAAGAGAGGACCCTGGAGAGGTAGTGGGAGGATGAGAGGGGATGCTCTGTTAGGGAGAACAAGGCATCCAAGACTAAAAAACAAAGAGTTTATTTGCTTCTTACATTCAGTACTTATGAGTGAGTTTTGGACTTAGTATACTAAGTGATGTCCTCTTTCCAAAAATTAAGAATGGACTTTAGGTCCACCACTAACAATTGGGAAGAAACTGAACTCTTATATTTCTCCATTCCCTTGTCTAAAAAATGGGAAAGCATGAGTCTACACTTTTAAAAATCATAACTTTTTTGGGGGGTGGTATTACACCTTGGTGTAATGGGCTCATTAATAGCTACACCCGGTTGTATAAGAAACAGAAATCAAGACAAGTTTTACACCATCTCCCAGAGGTCCCCACCCAAACTTAGCCAAATGTATTCCAAATTAAGGAGACTTTGTATTGCAGGTATTTATAAAATGGAAAAAAGAAACTACATTTGCTTCTGTTCATGCTTCCCCCAGGATTAATTTAAATCCAGAAGAAATAAAGAGGTTATGAAGAGCTCCCTTTTGCTGGGCTTGTTTCTCTAACATTTTATGTTATTTCATAACATTGATAACACAATATAAGGACCAAAAACAAGCTAGGCTTCTTTAGTTTCACTGAATTATTGGTTTCTAAGCAAAGGTGGGAACAAAGCCCATAGGAAAATTTGACCTGTTAGACACAGTGTAGATAGGGGTCTGTGAGAATTAACGGAAGCCCTTTTGATCTTTTTTCACTATCATTATCCAATTTATTTAACCTAAAAAAAAAAAAAAATTCACCCATTTCTGTCCTGACTCTGGCAACCAACAACTTATTCTCTGTATCCATGAGCTTGGGGTTGTTTATTTGTTTGTTTTGTTTTATTTTGTTTTGTTTTTTGTTTAGATTCCACATGTAAGAGAAATGATACACTATTTTTCCTTCTCTGTCTGACTTATTTCACATAGCATAATGCCATCAAAGTCCATCCGTGTTGTTGCATATGGCAAGCTTTCGTCTTTTTTGTGGCTGAGTAATATTCCATCATGTATATGTGTAAAGACACCACAGTGTCTTTATCCATTCATCTATCAGGGGACACTTAGGTTGTGTCCATATCGTGGCTGTTGTCAATAACACGGCAGTAAACATAGAGGTACGTGTATCTTTTCAAGTTAGTTTTTTCATTTTCTTTGGATAAACATACCCGGAAGTGGGGTTGCTGGATCATAGGGTAGTTTCTACTTTTAATGTTTTGAGGAACCTCCATACTGTTTTCCAGTGGCTGAACAATTTGAATTGCCACCAACAGTGTACAAGGGTTCCCTCCTTGCCAACACATGTTGTTTCTTATCTTTTTTATATTAGCCATTCTAACAGGCATGAGGTGCTATCTCATTGTGGTTTTGATTTGCATTTCTCTGCTGATGAGCGATGTTGAGCATCTTTTCATGTACCTACGGGACATCTGTGTGTCTTCTTTGGAAAAATGCCTAGTCACATCTTCTGCCCACTTTTAAATCAAATTGTTTGTTTTATTGTTATTGAGTTGGAGGAGTTCTTTATATATTTGCATATTAGCCCCTTATCAAATATATGATTTGCAAATATTTTCTCCCATTCAGTAGATTGCCTTTTCCTGTTGTTGGTGGTTTCTTTTGGTGTGCAGAAGCTCTTTAGTTTGATGTGGTCCCACTTGTTTACTTTTATTTTGTTGCTTTTGCTTTTGGCATCAGATCAAAACCTCATTGGTAAGACCTATGTCAAGGCGCTTACCACTTATGTTTTCTTCTAGGAGTTTTATAGTTTTTGGTGTTACATTCAAGTCTTTAATCCATTTCGAGTTAACTTTGTGTATGGTGTAAGAAAGTGATCTGGTTTCATTCTTTTGCATGTGGCTTTCCCAACATCATCTGTTGAAGACATCGTCTTTTCCTCCTGGTGTATTCTTGGCTCCTTTGTTGGAAATTTGTTGGTCATATATGCACGGGTTTACATCCGAGCTCTCTATTCTGTTCTTTTGATCTATGTGTCTGTTTTTACGTTAGTGCCATAACTGTTTTAATTACTACCACTTTGTAGTATAATTTGAAATCAGGGAAAGTGAAGCCTCCAGCTTTGTTCACCTTTCCAAGGATTGCTTTGGCTGTTTGCTGTCTTTTGTGATTCCATACAGATGATAGGATTGTTTGCTTTATTTCCGTGAAAAATGCCATTGGAATTTTGATATGGATGGCATTGACTCTGTATATTGCTTTGAGTAGTATGGACATTTCAATAATGATAATTATATTTTCTGTCTCTTTGTTGAGGTTCTCCTTGTGTTCATCTATTCTTCTCCCCAGTTCACTGGGCATCTTTATGATTTTGAATTTTTTATCTGGTAAGTTGCTTATCTCCATTTTATTAAGGTTTTTTTTTTTTTTTTTTCCTGTGGTTTCATTGCATTCTTTCCTTTGGAACACATTCCTCTGTTTATTCATTTTGCTTCATTCTTTGTGTTTGTATCTATACAACAATCTCTCCCAATCTTGTAGGAGTGGCTTCATGTAGGAGGTGAACCTTGTTGTTCAACCTCATCCCAGCTCTGGGTTATTTCTCAGACCCATCGTGCTCGTCCAAGCAGCCTGTTATATTTTATAAGTTCCTTGTATTTAAGGATGTGCCAAGAGGTTAGGGTCCTGAAGGGGAGAATGTCAGCACCTAAATTCAGATTGCCTGGCAGCCAGACCCTCAGGTGGCAGCTTTTAAAAGTATGCAAATGAAGGAGCACCTGGGTGGCTCAGTCAATGAAATGTCAGACACTTGGTTTTGACTCAGGTCGTGATCTCAGGATCCTGGGATGGAATCCTGCCTTGGGCTATGCACTCAGCATGGAGTCTGCTTAAAAGATTCTCTCCCTCTGCCTCTCCCCTAACTTGCACTCTTTCTCTCTTTCAAATAAATAAATAAAACTTTAATAAATAATATATGCAAATATATACAGTCCTGCGGGACCACCATCATAAGCCCCACTGGCCGCCAGAGCCAGGAGATCTAGAAGTGTCCCCTGGGCAGTGACCGTAAAAACTGGGCCACCGGATGTAAAAAGCAGGGCACCAGACGGGGGTAAATCTCCCCTCCAGGAGATGCTGGCACTCTGCAGTGTGGCAGAGGGTGAGCACGAAGACAGCACTTGCCCTTCAGGTCTCTGGAAAGGATTACAGTCAGCTCCTAGATGTGTATTTAATTAGAAGCCTGCCCCTCAGGCCACAGTCATGATGATTAGCTAATAGGCCTCCTTCACAGAAGTCTGAGCTCCTGGCTCTGCAGCCTCTATGCCCTGGGGGTGACAGCTGTTTAAGGCTTCTTTCTCAGTCGGTCCTGTGGGACCTGCCATCAAAAGCCCCACTGGCCACCGGAGGGAAATGGTAGAGGTGTCTTGGGGCAGGAGTTACAAAAATCGAGGAGCGTGAACTCCTTTTTTGGGTGACACAGATTATTGAGGTCTCTTGGGATCAGGAATGCAAGCTGCCCTGGCCTCCAGAGCCAGGGGATCAAGAGGTGTCGCCTGGGGGGCAGCCAATAACTCAGTGCCCCCGATGCCTGTAAAATCTCCCAACTTAGAGTGAAGGAGGTGCTTGCTTATATTAGAACCTCAGGCCGAAGGGCAGGCATCTAATTTAACACGCCCGGCCAGGAGCCTGCTGAAACACTCTCCAGGGATAGAGACGGGCAGATGCCATGTTCACGCTTTGCCTATACCATCATACTCCATACAGACTTTCAAGAATGAGAAATCCACTTGCGTTTTGTTTTATTTTGAGGGGATATGTGATGGTTGAATATGAATACAAATATCCACCACTTATTTTCGGCTACATGCCTGGTGCTGTTGTTAAGCATCTTTACACTGATCACTTTATCTTCGTGACAATCTTCGGTGGACGTTATCAATTCCATTTGAAGAGAACACATTCAAATCTAGAAAATAGAAGTCACGTGTCCAAGTTCATACAGCTAGAAAATGGCAGTGGTCTAGGGCAAACCCTGGTGCATTTCACACATGGACGTAATAAATATTGATTAAGCACCTACGATGTCCCAGACACAGTATTAAGTACTTTGGTGCTGGGATGATTAAAAACAGATACAATCTTTAACCTCCGTCTACCAAGGAAGAGGAATAGGAAGGAGTTGTAAAAAAAAAACATGTGTTAGAATAGCAACAAACAGAGGGACTAGGAAGAAGAGTTACATGGCACTTGGAAAGCCTATAATAGAGGCATTTGACCTAGTCAGGAAGGTTGGGAAGGTCTCCCGATGTGTCTGAAGCTGGGCAGAGGGCGTGGCATGAACAGCACATGCCAAAGTCCTGTGGCAGGAAAGATGATGGGGACTATGCGGGAGTAAGAGAAAGCCAATGTGACTGACACAGAGAAAGTAGAGGGTTCACAAAGTAGCCGGAGGGCCAGATGGGACCAGGCCATGGAAAAGCCTTATGGGCCACAGTGAAGAATTTTCTTCTGAGAGCAATAGAACCTCACTGAGAAGTTCTGAGCAGGCAAAACATTGAGGTACTAATTTAGATACAAATTTTCTTCCTTTCTTTGCCAGTGGAAATGAGGTCAAGTAAAACACCCACGTTATGGAGAGGAGAGAACAGAAGAAACAAGGGAATGATGTTTTTCTCCTTGAGGGTATTGACTTAACCACAGATCATTAGCAGTAGGGTGAATAGTCTACAGGGACAAACATTACGTGAAAACCCACGAAGGACCCACCTTGGCTTCTAGAATGTTCTGCCAGTAGAAACCTTGCCCCAGTCTTCAGTTCTTAAAATGCAGTTACATGAGAAACAGATGAATTCTATTTGCTTTGTCTATAAACCAACAGATTTAGGTGCCTACTCACCCAGTGTGGTAGTTAGTAACACTAAACAAGCATATAAATCAAACACACAATGAATAACTACCGATGTCCTGCATCTTAAGTGATTGCTAGTGTTTTTGTATGATTGGTGGGGGGAGTTCTCTCTCTGTTAAAGGACTCCGGGCCCTTTTAGATATACAGGCTTCCCCTAGAAGAAATAAACAAGACAAGTTAAAGTTGGTTTCATTTCTTTTATTGAAGTGAGCATATGCTCATCAGCTCCGAGAGAGAACTGTGGCATAAGAGAAAGAACTTGAGCAACTTAGGCGCATTTCTAGGAAAATCAGACATTTTGTGCTTACTTTGGTCTTGCTGACTATTGAGTTTTGGAACTGGAAGAAGTTTCATTATAGATTAAAAAGGAAAAGAATCTCAAGTTCAGTTCCCTGCACTTCAGAAAGGACAAGGCTGTGTAACAGATCTTAAAAGATGCAGAAATGGAAAAGAACGTTCTAGAAAACTCAGAAATGGAAGAATAATGTTCTAGAAAACAGGTTTTCCATTTTCTTTGGACCTTAGGCAGCAGAGGGTACTCAAATAAGGCTTTTCCATGATCTCACTGTGTCCTATTCACAGGGTTGATACATATTTTCTACAAAAGTAGCAGGGTAGTCCCTGCTGCCTCCAACTAGGACTCTCCCACTCTTCAGTGAGCCAGCCCTACATGATGCTTCCGAGTCTGGCCTCCACCAATATCCCCACTCTGCTTAGATCTCTCTACTTTATGTGGTGGTTTTAAAGTATGTCCCCAAGTGGAAATTCCTCCCTCCAAATGGTGGGGCTGATTTCTTACCCTGCTCTTGAGTGTGGCTAGACTTCTTGACTCACCTCTAAGATAGAATGTAGTGGATGTGGCAGGATGTGGCCCCTGAAAATAGGCCGTAGAAGATACCACAGCTTTATCCTTCCTCTCTTTCTTAGAACACTTAGGTTGTGGGAAGCCAGCTGACATGTCATACACTCAGGTAACCCTGTGGAGAAGCCCGCATGTGAGGACTGAAGGCTTCCCACCAGTGGCCACATGGGTGCGCCATCTTGGAAGTGGATCCTCCAGCCCTCGTCAAGCTTGCCTTTGACTACACCTGCAGCCGACATCTTGAGTGGCCCTAAGCCAGAATCCCCGAGCCAAACCAAATTCCTAGCCCATAGCAACTAAGAACATAATGGGATAATCTCTTACATAGCAATAGGTAACTAATATCTCACATGATAATAGTAGCACAAAAAATTAACACTTTACTAGAATATAATCTCCTTGAACAAAAGAACCCTATCTGTGTCTCACCATTGGAACCTCCCTGCATGGCCGGAAGTCAGTCCTCCATACATACTTGTGGGTTAAATGAATGATAAGACCATAGTTACGTTGACTGGTATGTTATTCATTGTACACGTATTTTCTCATGGAATTCTTGTAGCTATTCTATAAGGTATATTTTTTATCTTTGTTTTACAGATTAGTAATGTGAGATGTAGCAAAATGATGAATGCGTACTGTGGAATCTCTGACTCCAGGACCTAAGGCTGGCACGGGAGTCGGTGGCAGTCCCGTGGACTTAGATCTAGCCACCGTGAGATGTGTTTTTGCACTTCCTGTGCTCTCAGCTAGAGACACGCTCTTCTCACACCTCACCTCAGAACTCTGACAACTGAGCCGAAACGTGCCAAACCTCTCGTGGAGGTGTGACCGCCATATGGTCCCCAAGAAAGCACGAGAACAAGCTCAGTTGCTTAGGATGGGAAGACCCAGTTCTGCTGCTAGAGGGGAAAGGAGGGGGAAGAAGGGACAGGATCCACACAGGGCAAAGGAATAAGCTATTGTCCCTCTCAGGAGGGCCTGCCCCTCTCACCATGGTTTTACACAAGTCAGATCTCCCACATTGGCAGCAAGCCTTTAGGCTGGTTCCAAACAGTGGAAGCAAAGTTTCCAGACCTAAGCAAGATCCACAAGAGTCTACCTGGGTTCTCCAAACATAGTACGCTCCAGAGAATTAAATTCCAAGGCTCCAAGTCCCTAAATTGCATTCCTGGCCTCTCTCTAAACCTTGATGGAGAAATGCTGAGTGGTTGAAAAGCAGGCTATGAGATATTAACCTACCAAATCCAATCAATGATCAGTTTGTAGTGAACACTAACCAGATATGTTCATGTCTAAATGCACAGTGTCTTTGTGGTAACTTACTTTTTCCTTGTAAAACCTAAAAATCTGGAGTGCCAGTGTAATTTAGGAAGAACTTGAGCGTTTCCCTTTGTGCTGTTTTGGGACTTTCTGCAGATTTCATGAAATCCTGTGGCTCTGGGATCATATTTAAACTTGGAAATAATCTTACCAACCTTTGCCCTTAATATCTTAGTTTTTCCTTTAGGTTAGCTAATTTTGTGTTTGTGAAATTCATTTTTGAATAGAGCTCCAGAAGCTTTTATGGCCCATGAGAGAATCTTGAGATACTGTATTTTGATATTTTCCCAATAAGCAGCTTATTTTTCTGATGGGAAAAGAGGGAAATAGGGAACACATCTTATTTTTTTAATGTCAAAATAATTTTTAAAGGAATATTTAGTAATATAGGAAAAAGTTCACTAATACTAGGAAAAAGGTAGGTTACAAATTAGTATGTATATTATGATGTTCTCACATTAAATATATAGATATATGTTTATATCTATAAAATGCCAAACTAGATATGAAATATTAATAATAGTTAGCCCTCTTTTTCTTGAAGAAATCCATTGATTCTTTCCTTCCAATGTCTCTTGAATGTCTCCTACGTGTCGAGCACCAAGCTAGGCTTCAGGTTTCTAGAGGTAAGAGTCAGTGTTGCCCTCAGGTAGCTCACAGCCTAGTGAAAAGATCACTGAAATAAACAAATAGAAGAAACTAGATTTATAAAAGGCACTTACTTACTATGCACTTACTATGATTAACGCAGATCCGAGTATAAACCATTGTTTTGTACTTACCATGGGCTCTTAAGTAAATTTTCTCACTTCTCCAAGCTCCAATGTCAATTTCCACACAAGGGGGGCTAGAACGGCCTACCTCACCTGACAGTCATAAAAAATCTGAATGTGAGGCAGTAAGGGTGGGCCTGGCCATAGTAAGCACTCAATAAACGGCCACCATTGGTTGTTATCAGAGGGCAGAATGGAAGCTCAGAGGAAGCCCGCAGGTTCCTGAAGATACAGATCCCTGAGCTCACAGTCATAGGACTAACCCCGACCTGGTAATGATAAATCACTAACCTAGAGCTTGTGTTCTTTGCAAATCCAATGTGGGTAAAACCTGTCATTGTTATCTGACAAAAATGTCAATAATCTACCACACCCAACTCCTGTTTGATGAGGCCACTCTGTTTTAGGTGGACTTGTTTTCTTTTAAAGCTTTTAGCTTTACTCATGTCCGGGGCCCCTTCTGAAGGCCCTGATGTAGCCGTCTACCACATGGCAAATCCCAAACCAGCTTAATGGCCTCCACCAGAGCCTCTCCCCCCAAACTCGCACCCCCCCCAAGAGTCCTGGCTTCCCGCCTTTCTTGCTTTTCATTCCTCCTTTTTCTCTTCCTTTTACAGGAAATTTTAGCTCCTACCATAACTAAAAGAATTCGTGCATCTTACCTCCTCAAGAGCGGCATGGTGACAGTGAAAGCACAGCCCTTGGAGTCAGGCAGCCCTGACTCGGAATCCTATGGCTCAGGGCCCAGGAATGTCGAGCAAATAATCCACACCAGTCCCGTCCCTGTGTGTTTGCAGGAGAGTGAAAATGACCTCATGGGTCTGTCATGGAAATGAAGGTCACTAGCCTAGTAACCACCACTTGACACACCCTCAATAAATGTTGGCTTTCTTTCTTTTTCAATAAGAACATTGTATTGACTGTATTTATACACAGACTTTTAGGGCTCTGCCACAGAGTGCCAACAGGCCCCCCTTCTCCTTTCATCTGCATCCAGAGGTAAAGAAGCCTTTCAGATGCTTTGAAAGTTGCAGCCCAGCTGAACTAATGAAGTAGTTT
>CM053609.1:7348303-7413355 GCA_028646535.1 Procyon lotor
AACTGCTATATGCCTCTCTCCATCTCTAACTTTGAGTTACTTTATAAGAAGAACATACTTTCTCTTGGTGCCCTAAGGTCTAGCAAAATGCCTGGCACATCATAGCAGGAAAAAAAAAAATCAAACTTTGTTGGATAAATGAAGTTCTGTTGATTTACCTCTGTATTTTCTCAACTGTCTGTACCTTCATTCCCTTTCTCTCTCCCAAACTAGAGAGGTAAGCCTCTAACTTAGACTATCAAAGAGCTGTCATTATTCTGTGTTCTATGTCTTTTCACTAATATTTATCCAAAGCACAGAAGCCAAAGCAACATCCCTAACGTCTTATAGCCACTGATTCAGTTCCCCAGTGACATCCGGCCAACCTAGCTACCGCCACTCCTCTCCAAGACTTTAGTTTGGAAAAACGTGGCACATCAGGGGATTTTTAACACCTTGGCTCCAAAGGAAGACTAACAATTCCATTCGATTGTTCAGCCTTTACATCAGCGTCTGCTTACAAATCTGCCGATGGTTGATATGACTTATCAAATAAAGGCACAATTCCTTGTCATGGTATTAAGGTCTTCATAACTGGATACCATTTTCAGCCTTATATGCAAATAATATGTTTGATATCCTATACCAGTGTATCTCAAAATGTAGTATGTTTATGCATCATTTGAGGGATTTTGCACCAAATGTAGATTCTGATTCTGTAGGACTAGAGTGAGAGCCCCAGACTGCATTTCTACCAAGGGCCAGGTGATGTCAATGCCTCTGCTCCACAGACCATAGCTTTGAGTAGTAAGGGACTCAATCCAAGCCACCTCTGCCCCTGTGTTCCTACTTTAATTTCCACTTGGAATGCTCTCGATCTCCATTAATTAATTGATTAATCCCTCAAAGCCAAGCTCAAATGCAGCCTTCTCACTAAAATGTTCTCTTATCTCCTGAAGTAAATACGAGCTCTTTCTCCTTGGAATTCTTGCATGTTTGATATGGGAAATCAATCACCCAAAAGGCATAACTAGCAAAGTTTTTATATATAATTTCCAGCTTAAGACAAGTTTTATTGTTTTCCTATTAGTTGACCCAATCATACCCTACAATGACCTACACATTCATTATACTGCTACATAGTAATTAAAGTACTTGAGAAGGCTCCCATTCATTCATGATAAAATAACCAGAAAAAATGTGAACAACCTAGATTGTGAAGAATTGCATGATAATAATTTCTGTTCATAGTAATAACCCAGAAGCACAAGGAGCCTAAAATAGCTCCTGAATTATCAAAGAAAGGTTAAAATTACATTCAGCATATTTTAGTGTCAAGTGAATCTGATCGCGTTCTAAGTCTTTGAAAACTGACATGTGGCATATGTATATGTGTCTGATATGTTCCAATTCCTTGAAAATGTATAAGGACTATATAATTGTCTTTAACAGTCACATGTAATGTTCACCACCCTTAGCACCAACTCCATGCCTGCTTTTCCCTAACACATGTGCGTGCCCACAGGTGCATGTGTGCAGGCACACACACACATCCATGCATGTAGGCAACATGATTTCTCAGGGAAAAAAACAGAAATCTAGGATTCTACTGTACTTCCTAAATTCCCCCCCCAAAAATCCTCAAGGCCCTGAGTTTTTCCCAAAAGCTGAAAACCTTACAGTTTTCTGGACTCAGCCTAGGACTGGTTCTTTCTCCATTTTTGCGTATTCCCATAATTAATGCATATTCATTCCATAAAGATTTGCAATGGATTACAAAGCATACACAATGCAACTTCAAAAACAAATTAAGTTAAATATGCAGAAGAAAAAACAAGGTTTGAATGTGAATGAAGCCAGAAAGAGTGGTTGCCTGGCCCTGAGTTTTGTAAGATGCTACTTAATCATCAACCTGGAGCAAGGATGTCAGCACATGTAGCTTCCCCTTCCTCCTTCCTCTTCTGCTCCCATAGCCCACCAGGGCAGGTGAAAAGGTGTTTCCCTTCTTCCTCTTCCCTGGGGCTTGTTTGTATACCTGCCCTCCTCATTTGAAGGTAGCATATGCCTCCCTGTTCTCCTTGGGATTGTATCGGTATTGCTGCTTAATATATTAGGGAAACTAAGTCACGCAATGATTTCATTTTTTCTTTACCATTATCTTCAATACCTCCTTCCCCTAATAAACTTTTGTACCCTCCCCCCACACAAAGGGCATTTCCCTTTGCCCAGGAACCTAATTCCTTCCAAGAAAGTGGGAACTAGATCTTGTCCTACTCTTGTGTCTTTGTCCATCTTCCAAGTCCCCAGAGTCTGGCCAGATGAACCTCATTATTGGCTGAAAGTCTCACTTCCCATGAATGGGAATCCCTTCTTAGTCTCAAGAAACTTGACTTTCCCAACACTGGCTCTGTCTTCAATGGGATCTGGCCACATAATCATGCAAAGCTTTCCTCTGCTGGGACCGGCTCACCAACCAATACCACCTGCCTCATTCTGCCCCTCCCCTATCCCTGCCCAGAGAGGTCTTTCCAGGGAAGTTTAACAGTTTGTATATCATAGGCATCCATATTTCACAGGGTGGATCTATCAAAAATTGGGAGAGCCAGGAAGGCCTGGGTCAAAAACCTGAGATAGGATGGGCAGGCCCCGCAGGGATTCTCAGCAGATAGAGAGAGGGGAGGCTCGTAGGTCTTTAGCTCCAAGGCCCCCTCTTGGATTCCTAGTCTTTGAAGGAAGTCCCCTCCTAGAGAAGAGAACAAACCCATCTCCATGACATAATCTCAGGTCAACAACAAAGGGCCTGGGACACATTTGGAATGGCCATACCATAGAGAGGGAGACTAGAGGCCATCGCCTGGCCAACAGGAAGACTCAGAGTGAGCCCTCTGAGTATGCAGAGCCACTGAAGAGTGGGTTATCTGTAGGACGAGGCTGGTGCCAGCAGAAAGCCCAGAGTGTCTTAATCTGTAGAAGGAGTGACCATACTTAGTCCTCAAAGCATGAGGGGAGGACCTTCTTTTGTAAGAGAAGCAGGAAACTGAGCAGAGGCAAGCCAGCCTAGGCTGCTGCTGAGCAGGGTCATCCAGTGGCTTTCTAGCCCTTGACCATTCAGTGCCTAGAAGCTCTATTGGGGTCCTCTCCTTGGCTGACCGATTGCCGTGGAAAACTCACTAGGAACTTGTTAGCACCTCAACAGAGTCGTCAACTTTCATGAGTGGAGGGGAAACTGATGGGACTGGCAGAATGGACCAGAAGTTTTCCCGAGCATGCTGCCCTTGATACACGGACTCTCTTGTATTCTTCCTTGCTTTGCTCTCTGTCTTCAGCTTTTAAGAATCCTTCGATTCCTGATTGCCCATGAATTGTCTCCGGCATGGCTCAAAGCTTCAGAATTTATACTGGCCTGTTTCTTATAAATCTACCTTACTTCTTACACACAATTTGCCTTGATGTCAGTAATTTGTCTATGCCTTGATTCAAAGCCTTGGACTTTCTCCTATCCAGCACGATCACCTGACTCTTCCAATCATGTTTTATTTTCCTCAGGCTCAGTTTCCTAGCCTTTATCATCAATCCACTGCCATTTACATCACTGCATGAAAATAACTGAAACAATCAAAGTCCTATCTTTGTGTTAGTAATGAGGAAGAGAGAATTGAGTGAGGATTTCCTGTATGACCAAGTTCTCAGCCCCATCTGAACTGCCTATCTGATTACCAGGTGGTCACGATAATGATCTGGAATACTCCCCAATTCCTTATTATTTTTATTACACACTTGAAGCACAATCTCTATCAGATTGGAAGGGAACTTGGAGATGATAGGATACCACGTGACCATTTTACAGAGAGGTAAATAATGAACCGGAAAGCTTAAAGCCTTTGCCCAGAATCTTAGGGCTAATCAATCAAGGTGCTAAGGCCAACACCTAGGTTTCCAGAATTCCAGATCTAATATTCTTGCCACTGCATTAAAAGCTTATTCAACACACCTAAGTAAACAGTAAATAGAACTGGAATTTTTTTTAAAAGCCAAGACTTCAGGGGCACCCGGTTGGCTCCTTCTGTTAAGTGTCTGTCTCTTGATCTCAGGGACATGAGTTCAAGCCCCGCATTGGGGGTTTAAGAAAAAAAAAAATAGCCAAATCTTCAATGGCTGAAGCTCAAGAAGAATTTGCTTTGCTCATTTACTTACTCCACTCATATTTATTGAGTGCCCACTACCTACCAGGAAAAAGAGGTAAGATGTAGGCGAAACGATGCCAAAGTTATCTATGGATCTTAGACATTAAGCAAATATTTGTGCAAATAAATAATAGCATATCTTCTTTATCTTAAGATGCAACTATTTACTTCAAGATCTCAGCATGTCCAATGTCAAGACTTCTAGTTACCATCCTTACCATTGTGTTGACCTGGGAGTCAGACTCTTCCAGGGGGCATTTGCACTTGTTTCTTTTACCTGGAGCCACTCCCAACATGGAACCTCTCCCTCCCCGCCCCCACCGAACCCTCTTTCCACGACATGCTCTGCTTGAGGTTTTCCGGACCTCACTTGTAGTCAGACTTCAGACCACAAGCCTGTATGATGATCACCTTCTGGTTCAAATTGCCAGGAAAGAGAGAGTTTTCTACCTTCTTCCTCCAGGGGCTGAAGTTGAGGTTTTTTTGAACAGTTCCTATGGGTCCATACGATAATGGTACATTTTACAACCAATGGCATTTTAAATTCTGTGAATTACAGTGATTATAAATTGCAGTGAGAATTATGAAGGAATAATGCAGAGGGGCCCGAGGAGGCGTACAGGCTGACCTAATTGAGATGGGAGGTCTTTGTAAATAAATGGTAGGTAAGCTGAACCGGTTTGTGAGCGCTTCTGGAACAGTCATAGGCTGGACGGCTTAAACCACAGAACTGTACTTCCTCACACAGTTTGGGAGGTTCTAAGTCCCAGATCAAGGGGCAGGCAGGTTGGCTCCTTCTGAGGCCTCTTTCCTCGGCTTGCACATGGCTGTCCTTTCCATGTCATCACACGGTCTCCCTTCTGTGTGTCCATGTCTTAATCCCTCTTCTTAAAAGGACCCCAGTGCCCTCTGATTAGGGCCAACCCACATGACCTCATTTGACCTTAATTAGCTCTTTAAAGGATGTATCTTCAAATACAATTACATCCCGAAGTACTGAGGGTTAAGACTTCAACATATTAATTTTGGGGACACACAACACAGCCCGTATATAAGCTGAGGCCTGGGGAATGGGACAGATGACCCAGGAGCTGAGCATTCCATGCAGGGGACACTGCCTGTGCAAAGCCCATTGAGATAGATAAAGGGCCAGAGTTAATTCTGAATTCCTTTAGTGTGAAATACCCAAAGGAAAAGAATATCAGTTCAGTGAATCAGTTTCTCTTGAAATCTGATATAGAAATACAATGGATTCCTATTTATAAATTACTTCTAAAATTCAGATTTTTTTTTTAAAGTAAATAGGGCTATGTTCTTGGATTGTAATTATCACCCACGATTTCCTCAGTCTGAACTTGATTTTGTTCCCTGTTGCTGTGCTAAATGCACTGTAAATTGACATGCAGATCAGTAATACGAGAAATTACCACCATTACATATGCCTTTCGCATGGGGTGATATTAAAACCATTTCCTCTCAGTGCTTTTAAAGAATAGCCTCATTTCCAGGGGCCAAGCATTCCAGACAGGCCAAATAGTCTGTGGAATAAATTATGATTTGTGACAGGCTCATAGAAGGACGCATTCCATCTGGTGTATAGAGGACGACATTCCTCTTGTCCTGTCCTCTTTAAATCAGTATAAAAGCCCATACCCGTCCCAACGTCCAAAGGGGTTCACTGGAACTTCAGAAAAGTGATAGTGACTGTTGGCCATCTGTATACTCGACATCACTAGTCTCTGGGGAAATGCAAATTAAAATCACAATGAGATATCACTATACATCTGTCAGAATGACTAAAATAAAAAATACAAGAAATAAGTGTCGGTGAGGATGTGGAGAAAAAAGCAACCCTTGTGGCATTGCTAATGGAAGGCAAATTGGTGCCTCTCTGTGAAAAACAGTGTGGAGGTTCCTCAAAAAATTAAAAATAGAATTACCATATGATCCACAAATTCCACCACTAGGTGTTTCCCCAAAGGAAACAAAATCACTAATTTGAAAAGATAGGGTTACCCCTAGGTTTAGTGCAACATTGTTTACAATAGCCACGGAAAGGAATAGCCCAAGTGTCTATCCATAGATGAATGGACAAAGGAATTGTGGTATACATATGCAATGGAATATTACTCAGCCACAAAAAGGAATGAAATTTTGCCATTTGCAACAGCATGGATGGATCTAGAAGGTATAATTCTAAGTGAAATAAGCTGGAGAAAGACAAATACCAAATGATCTTACTCATATGTGCAATTTAAAAAACAAAACAAAGAAAAAATGAGATAAACAAAAAACTAGACTTTTTTTTTTAACACATAATATATTATTTGTTTCAGGGGTACAGGTCTGTGATTCATCAGTCTTACCCAATTCACAGCACTCACCACAGCACAGACCCTCCCCCATGTCCATCCCCCGGCCACCGCATCCCTCATACCCCCTCCCCTCTAGCAACCCTCAGTTTGTTTCCTGAGATTAAGATTCTCTTATGGTTTATCTCCCACTCTGGTTTCATCTTGTTTCATTTTTCCCTCCCTTCCCCTATGGTCCCCTATCTTGTTTCTCAAATTCCTCATACCAGTGAAATTATATGATCATTGTGTTTTTCTGTGATTGACTTATTTCACTTAGCATAATACCCTCTAGTTCCATCCGTATCATTGCAAATGGCAAGATTTCGATTTTTTGATGGCTGTATAATATTCCATTGTATAAATATACCACATCCATTAAATGTTGATGTTGATGGACATCTAGGCTCTTTCCATAGTTTGGCCATTGTGGACATTGCTGCTATAAACATTCAGGTGCACGCGCCCCTCTGGATCACTACATTTGTATCTTTAGCATAAATACCCAGTAGTGTGATTGCTGGGTCGTAATGTAGCTCTAGTTTCAACTTTTTGAGGAACCTTCATACTGTCTTCCAGAGTGGCTGCACCAGCTTGCATTCCCACCAACAATGTAGGAAGAATAACTAGACTCTTAAGTACAGAGAATAAACTAGTGGTGGCCAGGGGGAGGTGGTAGGGGATGGGTGAAATAGATAAGAAGGATTAAGAACACATTTCCTGGTGGAGCGCTGAGAAGTGTATAGGCTTATTGAATCATTATATTGTACACCTAAGAGTAATTTAACATTGTGTGTTAATTAAATGTGAATAAAAAAAAGTGATCACGAGAAAGCACAATCCGCCCACCCTCCCTTCCTTTTTTCACATATGTGGCTCTAGAGCAAACAAGAGCCGAGGATTTCTCTGCTTTTACTGGGCCATCTTAAAGCTCAGAGACCTGACATCCCAGTTTGTTATAAGATTAGACAGTAAGGGCATCCTTGTATTTTCAGAGCTCCGCTACAAGAACTTGACAAAAGCAAATGCTGCCCGACATTGCACAAGGGTCCAGTTACAGTATAGCTCATCCAGATGAAACACTCGATTCTTTTTCAAGCAAGTGCTCTGACCCCGAGTGACGAAATCACTCATGTGAATTCCTAGGAATGTGTCCAGTTTTTGCCCTGCTCTGTACTTGGGTTGTGTGGGAGGCAGACCTAAACGCCCGTCTGAATTTTCTAGGCTAGAACATGGCGCTTGGGAGGCTCCTTGGCAGATTCCTCCCTCGGAGCAATGGTACCTTTATCCAAGGAGTTGCAGAAGCTGCAGTGAGCTGCTTCTTTGGTCCCTTATCATCTGTTATCCTCCCCAACTGAGATAGGAGAGGTGCTCCCCAGCAATGAGATGTGAGACCGCTGCTCTCCTTGCAGCCAAATCTTAAATTGGGTGGAAGAGATGTGAACCTCTCATCAGCCAGCCTCTAATTTTATTTCATCTGGACCCCAGGTTGGTCATTATTGACACTCCAGCAAAAGAAATCTCCCTACCCTTTCCTCCCTACTTGGTGCTACTGGGATCATTTCATGCAAGGAAGAGACTTTGGCTTTGATAAAGAGCAGTGGTGGCAGATTAACTGATCATTCATTCATGCAAACAGTTAATTAACCGGCACCTACTAGATGCTCTGTGTTGTTCTAGGTATGAGACATACTCTGTTCCCAAATCTCTTGCACCGAAGCTGCTGTGTGGCGTAGCTTCCTGTTTTTCCTCTTTTTCTTCTCTTCTACTCTTCCTTCTTACTTTAAGGTTTATATAATTGTTTGATTATTAGATCAAATAATTGTATTTGGTTTGAAAGGAAAAAAAAAGCGAGGAAGTCTCAGAATGGTTACGTGGGGACTTCAGTTGTTAATTTCAAAAGCCGCTGTACTCCTTCAAAGATAAAAATAAGGCCAATACTCGGCTCTCGTGGTTCTGAAGGCCTTTCAGAGAAAAAGAGCGAACTGACAGCAACAGAATTCCAAAAAAAAAGTTGATTAAACCTAAATTTCTTTCACCTCAGAAAAAACGTAGGCTTCTGTAGTGAGATAAACCTTTTTTTTTTTTTTTTTTTTTGAGATAAACCTTTTATTTCAAAGCTAACCTTTGAAGTTTGAAAATAAAAGCTAAAGACTTGTGGCCCAGGACGCCAGGGCTGTTCGAACCTAAAGCGCTCCCCTGGAAATTCAAAGAGAAATGGTAACAGGTGAGCACTCCTGTGTGCATGAGCTCTGGGAACCCAGCACCGAGGATCGGGCAGACCTGGCACTGATATACTCACAGAGACTGGATGGGCTTCCAAGTGAAAGGTTGAAGGTATAGAACCCTTGAAGGGAAAGTCATCTGATCTTGCCTTGCCTTGATGCTGAGTCAAAAGTGGAGAAAAGGATTCTTTCCCTCTTTCTGCCTTCCTCCTGGCGATGGCTACAGAGAGGCTGGGAGAGGGGCTCACAGGATGGGTCTGGATAGATTCCAAGGTGGATCTTCAGGAGAAAGAGAGAATCCTGGAACTTTTACCTGGGAGCTTTTAAAACTTTTGATACCTAAGCCATGCTGAAGGGGGGCATCAGGAGGACCTGTTAAGTCAGGTTCTAGGGGGAGAGGTGGAGAACCAGGTATTAGTATGTGTTAGAGATCCCCTGTGTCTCTAATGCACAGAAAGAGAGAGAGGATTGCTTGTCATTGCAGGCAGGACACCTGCTCCGCCATGTTGTCCTTCCCTGCCCCCTTCCACCGCAGCACCAGGCACCTGGCCAAATCCCTCTGCCTCCTTGTAATTACACTGCTGGAAGAGGAAAGAGAAGACTCAGGCCCCCCTCCTGAGTATAGAAATACGCTCAAGCTTCTCCCATCTTAAAATCCACATGAAAGCCAACGCACCTCCATAGACTTTGGGTTCCCTCCTAGCAAACCCTCTTTCCTCCCTTGCATACACAAGGCTTTGGAAAAAGAACTCATTGTAGGCATCTACCATCCACACCTCTTAATCTCCACTGTCAGTATTTAAAATATGTCAGTATTTTGCTCGTCATAGACTTTTTGGCATTAATTTTGGTATTTTAAAAATACTGCCTTGATATTTTATTAATCTTACTTCGGTTTTTAGCACCCCCCTGCCTCTTCCCCCCCCGCCCTGATTTTGCTCCCAAGGAGAATGCCTCATTTGTCAGAGTCTCGGCCCTGTTCTATTTACTCCTCAACCCATTACGATCCGGCTTCTGCTCCCCAAAACGCAATAGAAACTAATCTTGAAAGGTTCATAGAAAATCCTCGATGCGTCCTTAAAGGACATTTCTTTTTTAACTCCCGGTTTCAGTTGACATCCTTTTGAGCATTTCAAATACATCAAACAACAAGTAAAACATACACAAATATAATGATTACAAAAAACATTACTTACACCTAAACCCAGTCCTAACTTACTTCTTACTCCCCGCCCCGTTTATTATCTTAATATCACTTCCACACTTCCTAAAACCACAGCAGTACTTAATTACAGACCTTCCCAAGGGTATAGTATTCTTACCCAGACCAAAGAGAAAATGAATATCAATTCAGATAGCTGAGCTTACAGGATCTGGTTCATCAACTGATTCCTGGTTATCGCACAAAGGCGTTACTTCTCTCAAGGCTATTCAAACCCGAGCCAGGACTTCAGGCTGAAACTTTCTTTTTAAGATAATCTTTTCTTTCTACATTAATTAAGAAAAAATGTAGGTCCAAGCTTTTCCCATCAATTTTCATTTTTAGTAGCTTGGACGTCCCCATGAAATGTTGAAGTCTTTCTTGGCCAGCATGAGATGGCCCGTTGTCTCCTCATTGCCCTAACCTGGTCATTGCGATAACTTGCTTTATTGACATTATTTAAAATGTATGGTTGCGGGGCGCCTGGATGGCTCAGTGGGTTAAAGCCTCTGCCTTCAGCTCAGGTCATGATCTCAGGGTCCTGGGATCGAGCCCCACATTGGGCTCTCTTCTCAGCAGGGAGCCTGTTCCCCCCCCCATCCCCTGCCTGCCTCTCTGCCTACTTGTGATCTCTCTCTCTGTCAAATAAATAAAATCTTAAAAAGAAAAAAATTATAAAATGTATGGTTGCCATACTGGTGTCTCATTATAAGTCATGGTTTCATCTCCCCAGAGTGGGAAAACAAAGTTATGCAATGAGCACTTTTTTTTTTTTTAAAGGCATTTGGTCTATTCATCATCTTGGAACAAAGTTTTGAGCCTTCTCTCTGCCGAGTTATTTTGTGTGAGCACTAGTGCCAATTAAGTTCCTCTTCCTCTTGGTTCTGTATATTTTCCCAGAGCGACTTGGCTAACTCACTTCCCTGTACTTTCCTCCTCTACTTACTCAGACAGACATCAGTTTCATGTCTATGTTTTAGAATCAAACCCTTAATAGAAGAAATAGAATACCAATTTATGGTAACCTACTCTCGTTAAAATTAATAAAAAATTAAACAGGTCCCTTTATAGCCAACTTCTCTGCTCATCCTAATTACTCTTAGTGTACTTTATATGCACTTTTAATGTCATTATGAAATTATGGCCTTTCACAACCTCAACATATTTCAATTAACCGCAATTATACCCATTTTGATGCTCAAATTCCAATTTGGCCGGTGGGAGACCTCTAAGCTAGCTCTCTTGTCCTTTCAGTACTGTTCCTGGCATCTTGGAAAGCATCTCTGCTTTTTGGCAAAGACAAGGTATTCCAGGACCATTCTCTTCCGTGCCTATCTGCGTGCGGACAAGCACATGCGCGCACACCGGACGTGCCTGTTCCAAATTCGGGCATTTAGGACTTCATGTCAGAATGGGCAATGAATAAAAACGATCCTGCTGTGGAAACACTTCTAGAAGGAATAATATTGCTTTTTAACATCATGTGTTCACATTGATTTTTTTCCCCTAATATTATTAACATAATTAAGTCTCTGTACTTTACTCATCTTGTAGCAGATTTTATTGACGTCTACGACTTTCTAATGTATTATGCAATAAATGACCTCCTCTTGAACCTTCTTTCTTTCACAGCCCTACCAATGATACTGGCTTCTGTGTTTGTCTTCACATCACACTGACGTTCAAGGACCCTGACCACTTGGTGTTTGTTCCACCATTGTGGTCCCCGAATTTCATCTCATCCCGCGTGAATTCTCAGACCCTCAGCCATGTGCCTTAAGTGTTTCTTGCCCCTGAGGAGTAATAATTGTTTGGATGGTGGCATGTTGATTTTCCTCATTTCCAGGAAAGGCTTGGCAGCATTATACTCAAAGGCTCTTCTTTGTTCAGGATTCAGTTTGGGTGGACACCAAATTCCCTTTTGCCCATATGTTTCCCTACCACCAGTTCTCTATCTGTCCCATTCACTTTTTCATCATTGATGTCCTTTGTATCTAGGACTACAAAGGAAGAAAGATGTGATCTCTGGAAAGTCTCAGTGACAACATTAAAAGGACAGTAAGTAGTATCTTTTCCCTGTCTTAGCCCGGTTGATACATTTCCTTCTAGAAGTCCTTGTTTTCTCATATTTTTAAGAAGTATCTTCTTTGGTGACTGCAGACTTATTGGTCCCTTATTTCAGGCATCCGGAATTCCACCAGAGTTTGTTCTGGCTACCACAGGTTTAGATTCCACCATTACCTGGTTGTTTTTTTGTGCCAAAGATACCCCATTACCTTTACACCTAGGAAGAGCGCTCTGGACAAGGAAAAGGGAGAACATTTGCTTAAAGAGATAAGAGATAGAAAGTAAAAGAATACAAAGGGTCACATATCTGATCTCTTATTCAAAATAACCTTGGCAGGATGGAGTTTGAATTTGACAACAGCCTGGGTTTCATTTTATGCCTTTGAGTTGGGGCGCAGAGCACATGAGAAATGCCAGTTTGCTGGAGGCTGCCCATTAGACAAGGCAATTTGGGTCCAGAAATGATGGAGTGGGTATAAATTTTTTTAATATGGATAAAATTTAAAAGTCATAATCCTAATGCATATTTATTTTTTTAAATGGTAATTTGGAAACATAGATGAACATAAAACCTGCTGTGAGTGAGCCAGGCTCCATGCCAGGCACTGGACGTTGTATAACTCTTCCGATACTCATGGCAACATGCTGGGATGGGTCCTATCTTTATTCCCATTTTAAAGATGGGTAACTTAGGGGTGCCTGAGTGGTTCAGTCATTAGGACTTTGACTCCGGCTCGGGTCATGATCCCAGGGTCCTGGGATCGAGCCCCGCATCGGGCTCCCTGCTCATAGGGAGGCCTGCTTCTCCCTCTCCCACTCCCCCTGCATGTGTTCCCTCTCGCTGTGTCTCTTTCTGTCAAATAAATAAATAAAATCTTAAAAAAAAAAGATAACGGGGTGCCTGGGTGGCTCAGTGGGTTAAAGCCTCTGCCTTCTGCTCAGGTCATGATCTCAAGGTCCTGGGATCAAGCCCCACATTGGGCTCTCAGCTCAGCAGGGAGCCTGCTTCACCCCCCACCCCCACCGCCTGTCTCTCTGCTTACTTGAGTTCTCTCTCTCTCTGTCAAATAAATAAATAAAATCTTTAAAAAAAAAAAGATAGGTACATTCACATTTAGAAAGGTTGAGTACATTATTCATGGTCATAAACTAGTAGATGGTCAATTCAAATTCAGGTGATTCCAATTTAAGTAGTTTGATCACAGGACACAGGGTCCTAAACATGCTGCATATGTATAACAAAAATCTGATCATACTGCACGTGCAATCTGGAATCCTTTTTTTCTCATGAGTTTATTAAGAGGTTTCCCCCCTTCTCATAATGTTTTATAAAGCGTCATTTAAAAAAAAAACAAAAACATGTCATTTTAAAAAAATGGGTGAATACTTAGGGTACCTGGCTGGCTCAGTTGGTAGACTGTGCGACTCTCTGTCTCAGAGTTATGAGTTCAAGTTCCACATTGGGCGTGGGTCCTACTTAAAAGAATAAAAATAAAAATGGGTGAATACTGTCTTTTCTTGAAAATGTAATTTAGCCAGTCCTTTATTCACGGACATATACATTCTTCCCAATTTTTCAGTATCAGAAATAATTATTCAATGAACATTAAACAACAAACACTAAAGCATTGCACTTGTATTTTTGCTTGTGTCTCTGATTATCTTCTTTGGACAGATTCATCGGGAGAATTATCGAGCCAAAGGAAGTAAACAATTTGACTACCTTGATAGGTATCACCAAATCACCTTCCGCAGAGTAGCACAAATCCGCACCTCTCCTGTGCCTCACTAATGAGCCTTTCCAGCAAATTTCCCCCAGCACAGAAAATTTTCTTTAAGAAACATTTCAATGGGCACCTGGGTGGCTCAGTAGGTTAAGCGACTACCTTCGGCTCAGGTCATGATCCCGGAGTCCTGGGATCGAGTCCTGCATCAGGCTCCCAGCTCCATGGGGAGTCTGCTTCTCCCTCTGACCTTCTCACCTCTCATGCTCTCTCAGATAAATAAAATAAATAAATAAAATCTTTAATAAAAATAAAAAATGTTTTGCCATATTGCAGGGTGAATAAAGGTATTCACCTTTATTTGTATTTGTTTTAATTAGTATTCAAAGTTTGTATTTAAATACTTATTTAAATATTGTTTTAATATTTGTGTTTGTTTTACAAATACAAATTTGTATTTATATTTGTTTTAATTAGTATTTGATTAGTTGTGAGTGTGACTATTTTTGCACGTTCTTTGGATTTTTGTATTTCTTTAAATTTTCTGTGTGGACCCTCGGCCCGCATTTCTCTCTGAGTGTTAGAGTTTTACTTAACGATCTGTAAGGGCACTTTATGTTTTGATGGTATTACCCTTCAGCTCTGCTGCTAAACTATTTCTCCCAATTTGTGAGTTTATTGTCGTGAGCAACGTTTCTTGACATAGGGGAGTTCTAATTGTGTAATAGGAAAGTCTATCTGGCTCTTCCTTTGTAATTACTCCTGTTGCTCTTATGTGTAGAATGCTTTTCCCTCTCCAGAGATCTGATAATTATTCCCTTATATTTTTTGCCTATGTGTGGTTCTTTCATCCATTTGTTTTTATTGTTGTTTTTGCTTTGGGCTATTGCACCAACAAGGCTATAATTTGAGTTAATCAATTTTCTCAACCATTTGATGAATAACCTGTTCTTTTCTCATTTTTTGTTGTGCTTACTTTATTAAGCTGGGCTATATACTAGAGTCTATTTCAGGGCTGAGTGCTTGAGTCTATCAATCCTCTGCCAATTCTTGAGCTCATACCACACTGCTCTGTTGGATGTTGCTTGTGATATATTTTAATACCTGGTAGGACATGCCTCCTTAATATAACTGCCCCAGTTTTCCTATTTCAATATGTTCTTCATTTTTTTTACTTGTTATTCATCTGTATGAACTGTAGAATCACTACATCATATAAGCCAGCTAATACTGGCTTATCTTTTGGTTTTCATCATATCACTGCAATATATAACATGTTATTGCAAAATTATAATAGTATTTATTGTTCTTTTGTTAGGCTATCTTTGTTGGTTTTATATTAGTATTAGGTTAACTTTGTACAGTGAATCTTTCTATTTTTGGCTTTTGTTTTTATAGCTGGGAAAAATCACATTGCACGGAGTCATCCGTCTTTATGAAAATCTGAAAGTTATCACTGGTGAGATTTTAATGCAATGAGATATCTTTGGAGGTAATTGTCTTAGGGGCAAGTAAAGTTTGCCATTGAAATATCTATTTAATTCAGTTTTCCAAATTTACTGACACATTGTTTTTGAATAATACTTTGATTTGTCAAAATTTTCCTGTTCTTATTTTTACATTTTTTACTTTTAAATTTTGTTTTCTCCCTCCACTTCTCATATATCCTTTTTTTTCTCTTTTTTCCTCATATATTCTTGAATCATGTTAAAAAATTAGTTCTCGAATTTGTGTGTCAACTTTATTGTTTCTATTTTTAATAATTCATTCATTTTTTCTATGTTCACCTTTAGAAAATCTTTTATTCTGTTTTTCTTGTTTTAAATACATGTTAATTATGTACAGTGCAAATGCTTTGAAATGTACCTGTGTTGTCTACTTGTTTTTTCAAGTCTGGTAATTTTATAAATGGGTCTGCATAAAATCATTGTGTCTCTGTCCATTTCTTCTTGTACATCTTTGCTTTATGTATTTGAGGTATAAAATACATCTGCCTTTTATATCTTTATTGAAAATTGCACATTTTTATGCACTCTGAGTCATGTATTCAGTATTTATGAATTTAACATTAATATCTTTATTTTTTTCTTGTTTATAGTTTTCTAGCAAATATTCATTTTTAATTTTTTAATCTATTTGTATCATTTTCTTTTAGATAAATTTCTTGCGAGTAGATCATGGTTGGATTTTCTTAGCCCAATACTGAAGTTTTAATATTTTATTGTAGGATGATAAATCATTTACATATATTATTATAACTGTCCCATCCCCTCATTCTGGACAATTATTTGGGATCTCTGGGGGTTTACTCAAGTAGAGTTTAGGGGAACAGAGTCTGAACACTGACATGGGAAACAGCTGCAGGAATGGAAATAAGGAAAACTCGCACTTGGTCATGGCCAAGTCCCTCTTGGGAAGAGAGGAGCATTCTAAATGTTGGGCCTATAGAATTGTTGAGAAATCTAGAACAGGATCCGTATCAAAGAATTTTCAAAGGGGCGCCTGGGTGGCTCAGTGGGTTAAAGCCTCTGCCTTCAGCTCGGGTCATGATCTCAGGGTCCTGGGATCGAGCCCCGCATCGGGCTATCTGCTCAGCGGGGAGCCTGCTTCCCCCTCTCTCTCTGCCTGCCTCTCTGCCTACTTGTGATCTCTCTCTCTCTCTGTCAAATAAATAAATAAAATCTTAAAAAAAAAAAGAATTTTCAAAGATCAGACATAATTGAGAAGTTGGTTCAGAAAACAGAGCCAGGAGAGGCTCCTGGGCAAGAGACCCACACATTTTCAATTTTACTGTAAATGATAGTGAAAGAAGTAATAGTGATTGGCAACAACAATTGACAACAACTAACTTATTGACACTGTACTAGGTTCTTCAGAGAAAGATTCCCGGCCCCCATGTTATTACACTTTTCCAGACAGGAAAAGAGGCTCTAAATTTTCTTTCCTTTTTTTTTTTTTTTTAAAGATTTTACTTATTTATTTATTTGACAGAGACAGAGAGAGAGAATGAGATCACAAGTAGGCAGAGAGGCAGGCAGAGAGAGGGGGAAGCAGCCTCCCCTGCTAAGCAGAGAGCCCGATGTGGGGCTCGATCCCAGGACCCTGAGATCATGACCTGCACGACCTGCACCGAAGGCAGAGGCTTAACTCACTGAGCCACCGAGGTGCCCCAAGGTTCTGAATTTTCCAGACCAAAGTGAGTAAGTGCCACAACTACTTTCAAAATCCAAATTTCCCGAACTCTAAAGCCCATGATTTTGATTATTGTGCTAATCTGTTTTCTTCCCAACATTATAATTGTTCTTGGTTTTCATTTTCCCAATATTTACAAGCATATATTCTCTTCAATTATTGTAATTAGGTTTTTCAAAATCACACTCAAATACATAGATCCTCTAACTTATCAAGTTCAAGTACTAAGATAACTTTTGATGCCTTCTATAAAGATTAGGAATAGAGTGCCCTTGCTTTCTTTCCCACATACTCTTTTCCCCCATCTTTGCCAATATCATTTGGAATTATGGACCTATATTTTAATAGTCTTATTTTTAGTTATTCTATTTCAAGAAACAAGGACAAAAACTTTCCATTTGTACTGCTATTTTATTTACAACAATTTTTTTCTTTTTTTTTCTTTTTTTACTTAATTCAGAATCTTTAGCTGGGACTGTCACAGTGTTTTTTGAACCCACTTCTGCTATTCTTGTGTTTTTGTCTTTAATTATTATGTTGTTCCAAATTTACGTATCTTTACGTAAATTTTTCAAGAATAGTGCAGGGGTGGTATCTTTTTTGAGCTCTTGGTTAGAATATCTAAGAATGTCTTTTTTGTTTTCTTTGCAAATTAGCAACGTTTCAGCCTGAGTCATAAGCCTTTTCCCTCAGCGCCGTTTAGACTTTGCTCCATTATCATCTGGCATCTAGTCTTGTGATACTCAGTTGATGTAGCCTGCTTTCGTTTGATGATAAGTTTTAATGTTTTGTCTGGATGTTGGCAGAATTTTTTTAAAAAATCCTTTATATTTAAACAAATTTTCTAGATTACAACTAACTGTGAATCTTTCTTCATTAATTTTGTCTGGAAATGGTGCCCTATTTTAAACTGGGCATGCTTTTTTTTTTTTCAGCTTGAAAACTTTTCTTCCATTCTTGGTCTTTGCTATTGCAGCTACATTGTTCTGGTTATATCTTTTGGGGGGCTTGTCTTTCTTATCCATGTAGTACATCTTTGTGATCTACCTACCAAATCACCCGACTTTTTTTGTTTTTTAAGATTTTATTTACTTATTTGACACAGAGAGAGGGAATAGAAGCAGGGGGAGTGGGAGAGAGAGAAGCAGATTCCCCGCTGTGGGGCTCGATCCCAGGACCCTGGGATCATGACCTGAGCCAAAGGCAGACGCCTAACGACTGAGCCATCCGGGTGCCCCCCAAATCAGCCATCTTTTCTCTCCTCATTTTTATCTTTTTTTTCCCCCATTTTTATCTTTGTTTCTCTTCTCTACACTGATAGAAAACTTACCTAGCTTGCTCTCTATATCATTTATTTGGTTTTCTGCAATTTTGATTCTGAACTTTACTGCCTCCAAATAAGATTTCAATTGCACAATTTTATTTGTGGCTTACCTGAGTCCTATTCTTATCTGCCAGCTTCCTCTTCAAATTGAGTGAGAATCTCAAGCCTCATCTTCATCTAACATCTTATTTTTCAGAAAGTACATCTGTTTAGTATTTATTAAGAAGAACACAAAAGAGCAGGATCAAATTTTTTGTCTTATCGACTCAAGTTTTCTTTTTCTGTTTTTAAACAAGCGTACTTTTTCTTTGCTTCACTGGTCTGGGGAGTCCCTTGATTCATGTTACAGAATATTTTTCACAGACTCAATGTATCTTTATCCACCTCCCAACACAGGCACACTCATGCCTTCTTAGTTTTTTGATTAATATTTTAATTTTTTAAAAAGATTTTATTTATCTATTTGACAGAAAGGGACACAGCGAGAGAGGGAACACAAGCAGGGGGAGTGGGAGAGGGAGAAGCGGGCTTCCCGCTGAGCAGGGAGCCCGATGCGGGGCTCGATCCCAGGACCCTAGGACCATGACCTGAGCTGAAGGCAGATGCCCAACTGACTGAGCCACCCAGGCGCCCCTCATTCCTTCTTAAACAAAGAGATATCTAGCCAAGTTGGTTGATCTGCTAGAATCTACCTTTTAGATATTAAATTGGAGAGCAAGTTTTGGTGCGCACCCTCCATCATGACTCCCAGTGCCCAGGTAGCAATGGGTACTGCTAGACTGTGGCAGAAATTTTTCTTGCTTCTGTAACTATTCCTTTGTGATGGGAGGTGAAATAATTAGTAAATATTTATCATTTACTAATAATTACTAGATCACTAAATGATCACTAAATCACTAAATGATAACTAAAAGTTATCTTTTACTATTAGTAAATAGTCTGAAATATTTCGTAGTATTTTTGTGGCCTGAAACAGTGCATGAGGGACTTTGATTCTAAGACTACAGTGCTCTCAATGCTATGGCAGACTGTACTTTCCAAAGATGGTCACAGCAATATATATCACACCCCGTAGGTTCTTCTTTTTTCTTTTTTTTTTTTTTAAAGATTTTTATTTATTTATTGGGGCGCTTGGGTGGTTCAGTGGTTAAAGCCTCTGCCTTCGGCTCAGGTCATGATCTCAGGGTCCTGGGATCGAGCCCCGCATCGGGCTCTCTGCTCAGCAGGGAGCCTGCTTCCCTCTCTCTTTCTGCCTGCCTCTCTGCCTACTTGTCATCTCTCTCTCTGTCAAATAAATAAACAAATCTTTAAAAAAAAGAAAGAAAAAAAGATTTTATTTATTTATTAGTTTATTTGAGAGAGGGAGAGAGTGTGGGGAGGAGAAGAGGGAGAGGGCCAAGTAGATCCCGCTGAGCACGGAGCCCAATGCAGGGCTTGATCTCAGGACCCTGAGCTCAAGACCTGGGTTGAAATCAACAGTCAGATACTTAACTGACTGAGCCACTCAGGTGCTCCCCAGCCCCTAGGTTCTTCTAACAATGGGGCACTGACCCACCTTTGTCGAAAGGTGAGTTCTGTGATCTCTTGCCTTGAGTCTGGGTGGGGCTTTGTAGCTGTCTCCATCAATAGAACGCAGCAGAAATGACGCTGCACGACACAATGCTAGGTCATAAAAGTCCCATGGCTTTCTTTCTGAGGCATGGACACTAGGACTCCTGAGTGGGGCATCTATGAAGTCTGGCTTCCTCAAGGTGGCCATTTTGGAGAGATCATGAAGAAAGGCCACAAACGGAGATGCCAGGAGGGCATCTTAGCTCTTCTAGGCCCCCGCTGTTGGAGCCTTGCTACCCCAGATGCCGCATGCGAACGAGTGAGACCTCCAATGATTCCAACCCTGAGCCTTGCAGGAGAGTCCTGTTCTCCCTACCAAGCCCTGCGCAGATTGTAGATTCTGGAGCAAAATGAATAAATGAACATCATTGTGTAAACCACTACGTTTTGCGGTGCCTTGTTCTGCAGCATTAGATGATTGAAAACATGGGCTTCCCATCCCCACCCCCATCTAGATCAGGGTATTACCCTCTCCCTGTATCACTATATTACTCTATATCACAGGACAAACTCTGCAGCCACCCACCCCTTTCACTGAGGCCCATGGTGCTTTTCTGGGATTTACAATTGCATAGACTTAGCAAGATGCGAGCCCTGGGCTGAATGTCCCTGGGCAGCCAAGGAGTGACTGTCAGGCTTTCTGATTGGGAATTAGCCCAGGTCCTCCATGCAGAGCCCTCCTGTCCTTTCTCCGTGTGGAGGAAGGAGGCGCTCATCCTTGGTCATCCCATTCATCCTGTGTTAAGGGGCGTTTCCCTGAGAAACTGGGTAATCCATATTTAGGATCTGGGGTTTCAGCCCAATTAAGTCCCAGCAGCCCTTTTGGGTTTTCATGGATATTTTTTTTTTTAAAGATTTTATTTATTTATTTGACACAGAGAGAGAGATCACAGGTAGGCAGAGAGGCAGGCAGAGAGAGGGAGAAGCAGGCTCCCTGCTGAGCAGAGAGCCCGATGTGGGGCTCGATCCCAGGACCCTGAGATCATGATCTGAGCCGAAAGCAGAGCTGAGCCACCCAGGTACCCCTTTCATGGATATTTTAAGGGGAGCTCGGAGAGGGAAGTTCAGGCAGCCTTCATGATCTTGAAGTCCAGCATCCTCGCTTTCATTCTGAGGTTCAGAGGTGTTGCCAAAACCACAATCAGACACAAAATGGACCCTCTCTCGGTCCCCTGGCCCTTGTCCAGTCACCCTCGCTCTGTGGGACTCCATGGTGTGAGGGTTCCAGGAGAATATTGAAAGAACCAGCGTCTTCTTTAGAGCCAATTGTTCCTACCTTCTAAAGCCCCAAACACAAGGAAAAGGGGAATGCACAGAAGTCCACGATGCTGCAGAAGTCGCCTAGCTCTGGGCTCCTTTCGATAGCCTCCTAGGCTGGCTCTGTTCTTCTCAAATCATGATGTGCATATGAATCGCCTGGGGACCTTGTTACAATTGAAGTTCTGATTCAGATCCTCCGGGCTGAGGTCTGAGCATCTGTGTTTCCAGCAAGCTCCCAGGTGACCCCAGTGCTGCTGGGCCACGGACCACACACCGAGTGAGGCTCCAGGCAGTTTTTGTAATGCTCACTTCCTGAAGGCAGCCCGGAAAGACTCTCACTTCCTGTCTCGCTAGATGTGGTTTTACAGCTAGCGTGACTCTCATGTCCCCTGCCTCTTGGCCTCCCTGTGCTTATGGGCTCCTCCTACCGTCTTGTCCTGTCCTACAGCAGGGGGGTGGGGGGGCGGGCGGGGGGTAGCTCAGGTGGGGAAGGGTCACTTGTACCCTCACTAATTTGTTCTCTGCCCGGTAGTTACTGAACACTGGGATGGCTCCTTTAGGGCCGGAAACTGAGATGGAAGATTCTGGTCGGAGGCTCTTCAGGGAGAGGGGCAGTAGGTGCCTCGACACCTGGACATGCGCCGGGCCGAGGATGACACAGATGGTAAGGGGATGTAGGTGGTAAGGAGGCAGTGGGGAAGCCGGCAAGGCACGAGTGAGAAGGTATTCTTTAAGGGCTCCCTGGAGGTGGTGACATTCTAACTGGGTCTTAAGGTACCAGTAGGTGTGAGCCGGCTGAAGAAAGTGGGGGAGGGAACTCCAGCATTCCAGGCAGAGGGAATAGCAGGTGCAAACAACTGAAGGAGAAAGCAAGGGACAGCAGTTGATTACGACCGGGGCATGGTGTGTGTTTGTGTGTGTGTGTGTGTGTGTGTGTGTGTGTGGCAGACTGTGTGGCTGAAACAACAGACATTTGTTTTCTCACTGTTCTGGCGGTTGGAATTCTTTTTTTTTTGGTTAAGATTTTATTTATTTATTTGACAGAGAGAGAACACAAGTAGGCAGAGAGGCAGGCAGAGAGAGAGGGGGAAGCAGGCTCCCCGTAGAGCAGAGAGCCTGATGTGGGGCTCGATCCCAGGACCCTGAGATCAGGACCTAAGCCGAAGGCAGAGGCTTAACCCACTGAGCCACCAGGTGCCCCTGGAATTCTGAGATCAAGGTCTCAGCAGGTTTGGTGCTTCCTGAGGCTTCTCCCCTTGACTTGCCCTCTTCTCCCTGGGTCCTCACGTGGTTGCCCTCCTGTCTGAACTTTCTGTGTCCTAATCTCCTCTTTCTGTAAGGACACCAGTCTTCTTGGATGAAGTGCCCCCCGAAAGAGCTCCTTTGACCCTCATCTCCTCTTCAAAGGCCCGACCTCCAAATACAATCACATATTGAGGGACCGGGGGCGGGGGGTTAGGGCTTCACCGGATGAATTTGGGGGGCCGCAGGTCAGCCCAGAATGGGGAGTCAGAGGTAGGATGACCTTCTTCTTCATTCTGTGCTCTCATTCCCCTTGCATAGGAGGGAAGTTGGACAGGGTTTGGAGGATGGGAGCTGGGCGTGGGGGAGGGCCCTAATCTGAATAGGGGTACCCCATTCCCTCATCTGTAGGTGCTTTCTTTATTACCCATACTCTTTTTTTTTTTTTTAAGATTTTATTTATTTATTTATTTGTCAGAGAGAGAGTGCGCGCAAGCAGGCAAAGAGGCAGGCAGAGGCAGAGGGAGAAGCAGGCTCCCTGCTGAGCAAGGAGCCCGATGTGGGACTCGATCCCAGGACCCTGGGATCATGACCTGAGCTGAAGGCAGCTGCTTAACCAACTGAGCCACCCAGGCGTCCCTATTACCCATACTCTTGATTTAGGTTTTAGTGGCATCCTATAGTTTAGGGTTTTCTTTCCTGGTCTTCTCATGTGCCCTTTGTCCCAACAGCCAGAGGGTTCACGGGCTGCCGTGCGCCATGATCACCTGGGGTACCCAGGGCTGGAGCCCACTGCCCCTCGGGGGGGCAGACGCCCGTGGCCACTTTCTGCTGGGCCTGGGGACCCATGAGACAATTGGCATGTTATCAGCCTTGAAACCCCACATCTCTTTGCCAGGGAGGCTGTTGGGCCTTCTGAACATTTGCACGGCTGGTTCATTTCATTGGCTCACATTTACTATCAGTGGCCATCCTTAAAACACAAGGGTGTGTGCGCATTTTTGAGACTGGGAGCAAAACTAGGACACTTGCCCTTGAGAGGGAAAAGGCACCGTGTCAGTGAGAGGCACTCCAGGATACGTCCTGCTGGAAGAAGGAGCCACGGGGATGGAGAAGCAGATCCCTGGGGATCATACCTGGAAGGAAGTTTTCTATAAACCTTGACACCCCCTGGTCATTTTCCTGACCTAATCATAAGTATCAAGCCTCTTGGCAGGAGGCCTGTTAGATGCTGAGCAGGGCAAGGGCTCCTTTATTTTTAAAGTAAAACACTCTGCTTCTTAAGAAATTAACAGTCTATTTGGGTAAACACATTCTATTTACTCACATATCAATCGAAGGCAGCCAAGGATGAGCTCCCCAAATATACTAATATTGGTAAATGTTTATCATTTGTATTGCTTCTTTCGTCTCAAGGCTCATTTTGCACAAATAAAACACATTTCTAAATCCTGAGTTTTCTCCTATCTGTTCTCCAATTTCCCCGAACGTCCTTTTTTTCCTTTTTCCCCTTCCATTTCCCTTGGATTTTGGATGCACATTCTTAAAACTACATCTACGCTGATGTTTATTCTTTTCACTTCTTTGCTGAGCTTTAGGATCTATTCAAATTAAGAG
This sequence comes from Procyon lotor, assembly GCA_028646535.1. NCBI lineage: Eukaryota > Metazoa > Chordata > Mammalia > Carnivora > Procyonidae > Procyon > Procyon lotor. The sequence goes on from CM053609.1 coordinate 7,372,281, forward strand.
ATATAATTTAAAATATAGAACTATGAATACAGTGAGCAGCAAACACTGGCTATGGGCTCTGAGTAGAAAGGCGTATGGATCAGGCTAATTGTAAAGTGGGGGTGGGGAGAGAAAAACTCCGAGGGAGAGAAAGTAAGCTTCAACTCAGCCCAAATATTAGTTTCAAGCCAAAGAAGTTGGCCTAGCCCCAATTCTATCCTTGGTTGGACACAATTCATGATTGCCGTATTTTCAGAAAAAGAAAAAAAAAAAAAAATCCATCCATAGGGTGAGAATCTAAGCATCTATTTTCCATCCCAGTGACAATCAGAAATCATTCTTTGCATTTATTTTTCAACTTTGTATTTGCCTGTGAACAAAATTGAAGCTGGCAAAGGATGGTTCATGTGAATTACTTGAACAACAGTTTCTCATTGTGTTGAATTACATTGAGGCTGCTTGCTGTGAAATCTTGCCACAGCCCAGTAACAGTGAAAGATATTATCACTTTTTTTCCCCCCGTGGCCATGAAGTTAACCCACTTCTCTCCCGCGTAAATGAATTGATGGTCCTTTCCAAAGTGGGGGAGAAAAGCTCCCCGAATCCTAATCACCAAGCATGTACGTACAGCTTATTAATGTTTCTGGAATAAAAAAGCCAGTCTATCTTCCCACGTCACCCCGTCTTCATGCTTCCCTACATCACATTTCTAGATTACATGGCTTCTCAGTGTTTGGAATACGTCTAATTGCCAACAAAGAGAGGAGTCACGGAGCCCCAGCCCTAGCTAGCAATATTTTCATCTAATTTAGGAAAGTCCAATTTAGAATCTAGCCTAGAAAAGTAGTAGAGGAGGCAAAAAATAGTCACAAGGGTCCCTGTGTCATCGTCCCCCCCCACCCCACCCCCGTTTGTTATGCCCATGGATCCTAAATTCATCACCCACCACCACTAGGGGGACAGATGATGAACGAGGGGCCAGGCTGCAAGTGGTGGCTGTGGCATTTCTCCAAGGCAACATTTAAAGTTGCCCAGTTGAGGCGTGGGACGGGATCCGAGCTATTTGCCTTGTTTGCCTCCTGCGGGCCAATGGATCATTGGCTGGTTGGAGGAGAAACCGCAGATCATGGCGGGGCTAAATCCCCTCTTGATCTCGTTCCTCCTCTTGGGCGTTCCTCCCAACTTGGGGTGGGAAAGGCAGGTGTCTATTCCTGCCGCTCGGTAGCTGTAAGCTCCTAAAAGCCACTTGCTGCTTGTACTCATGAGTGAAATGGGACTAATGAGAACAGTCCTCCCCGTTGTTAGACTTGAATGATACACGGGGCATTAACATACTTGGTCAATAGTCACATGCCATGTAGGTAGGAGGGTGGTCAGTGCTCTTCTGCTGCCTTCTCTGCGTAGGAGAGAAGCCAAGCAGAAGAACTTACAGCTCATAAACCAAGCTCATCAACCCCGGAGCCCTGATCTACAGGCAAATAAAGGACAAGCAAGGAGGGAAGGAAATTGAATGTGTTAAATTCTTCTTTCTGATGGCTGTGAGGCTGACACCTGATTTCCTCCAGGCTGACGGTGATTACTCTTTAAGGCTCCGGGCACAGGATTATTTTTATGGCTGCTTACCGTTAATTATATGGAGAAGCTACAACCCTAATCCAGAATCCTCTCCCAGGCAGTAGAAGTGTTCGATGTCTCCAAAGACGTAAAATAAATGACTCAAACTGAAAAAAAGCCTGTGTCCTTCTTGGACTATATACAGGGTAATGTGGTACAGAGTAAAGAGAGCTGGGCCTGGATTCAAGTCCTGTCCCTTTCGAGCTGTGTGACCTTGGGCTAGTCTCTGTATGTCTCTGAGTCTCCATTTATCAAGTAGAAACCATATGAGTTCCACTGTCCCCAAAAGACAGGGAGTCATTAAGAACCTGGACTGGTTTCAGAGGCTGGCCTTGCCATTGACTGGATATGTGACATTGGTAACGTTACTTAACCTTCCCGGGACTCAATTTTCTTATCTGTAAAATGGGCTAATAATAGTATCTAGTTCAGAGGACGGTTGTGAGGTGTAAAGGGTAAATGCAGGTAAAGCATTTAGAATGGGACCCAGCCAGAGGAAGCACAGGAGAAACATTAGCTCTTCTTATGACCAAGTCTGTCAACAACACTGAGGGACTATAATGCACTCGGCATGCTGTCTCAACAGCTTTAGGGACGAGTGAACATCTCCGCTTTGCAGGGCCAAGTCCCAGAGGCAGGAAGGGAACTAGCTCGTCAAGGGTCTCCTCCGGCAAAAGAATGGAGATGCTTCCCGGAAGCAAGAGTGTTGAAGAGGGCCCAGCAGGCTGGACACAGTAGACAGATCAGCTGCGAGTGAGGGGAGGGTGCAGGGAGTAGGGGTGCAGCCCGAATAAGGGGACAGACCCTGGGGGAATGCTGCAGCCCCCGGTGACAGGAATGGGGGGGATGGTAAAAGAGCTCTGTTGGGGGGAGCCAATTCAGCCAATTCTCCTTCCCCAGTCAAGGAGAGGGGAAGCATCTGAGAGTGCCACCAAGTCTAGGTGAGATCACGTCTGGACCCACAGGAGGAAGCAGTTTATATTTAAATGGCAAGAGGACACCCCCACATCACAGCATCCATTCTCATTCAAGTTCTTTGGGAGGAAGTAAACATTATGGAAGTGTTAATTGCTATTCAGTTTCAAATTTTAGCCTGCATTTGTACAGGGGAGCCTAGGAGAATGGTACATTTTCTCTGACACAGTATTAAGTAAAGGCTTTATAAATAAATTGGTTGAACCCCCCCCCCCCCAGTGGCCCAGGCAGAAGTTGCTGAGTGCCTCCTGGTACTGATCCAGTCCTCCCCAGTTTTTCTGGGCTTCCCAAAGCTGTCAGACGACTAGGGGATCCTACTGGTGGTGACTTGTGGCCCGAACTCCTGGTGGTGATTATAAAGAGCGGCTGCCACGCGGCGCGGGCTTTCAGGCCAAGGACGGGGAAGCGGCCGGGGCCCCAAAATTAGGGGAGGGGTGGGGAGGGATCAAGGCAGGCCTGTGGCTAATCGCTTCCCGCTGGCTTTCGCCTTGGCTGCATCATTCCTGAAGACAGGCTCCAGGCAGATGGAGGGCTGGATTAGGCCCTCTGCTGGGGTCGCTGCGACCGTGCAGCCACCTAGACTGTGTGGCTGGGGGAGGCAGAGAGTCTGTGAGGTTCCCGACGGATTAATCGAACTTCCCCCTTGGGGTGCTTCGTTTGCTTTCTCTCCTCGCGATCGGGAGCCGTTTACGCACGCCCAGGGGCCCCGGGGGGCAGGAACAGGGGCCGGCGGTCTGCGGAAGCCTCGAGCCGCTCTGACCTCTGGCACCTCCCCAAGTCCCAGGGCGCAACATCTGTCCCCAGAAATAGCCGGGCGGAGGAGAGAGCGCGCCCACCCCTTCCCGGGTACTCGGTCTTCTCTCTCTTCCTAGAAACCGGCTCTCCCCTCCCCGCGTCTAGCGCCCCGGACGTCGAGCACTCCGTCCCCGCCCAGCGGGGGCGCCCCCGCACCCCACCGCCGCGCCCCCAGTTCTCCGCGCAGCACCGCCCAGCGCCGGCGGCAGCGCGCCCCGCGCCCCGCAGCGCCATCTAGGGGCCGGGCACCGCCTTCCTCCCTCCGGGGCACCCCCTCCCTCCCTCCGCGCGCGCCCCGAGCCGGTCCCCCTCGCGCCTCCCCGAGGGCGCCCCGGCGGCGGGGGGCGGCCCGGCCTCGGGGCAGACGCACGGGAGGCGAGCGATGGCAGCGGCGGGCGTCCGCGGGCGGCGAGGCGGCGGCGGCGGCGGCGGGCGGCGCGAGGAGCCCCTGTGATTGGCACAGCCCGAGCCGGAGGAGGAGGCGCGGGGAGGGCGGAGGAGGAGGAGGTGGAGGAAGGGGGCGAGCGCGCGCGGCGGCGGCGGCGGTGGCGGCGGCGGCGGCGGCGGCGAGGAGCTGTGCCTTCCACCTCTTCAGCCCCGGCAGGACGGGGGCGGCCGCCGCGGGCCCGGGGCGGGGACAGCACGCAGGCTCGCCGCGCACACCCCCGCCCGGCAGCGGCCCCGACACCCGGGGCGAGCGGGAAAGCAGCGGCGGCGGCGGCGGCGGCGGCGGCGGGGGAAGGATGCAGGGGAAGAAGCCGGGCGGCTCGTCGGGCGGCGGCCGGAGCGGCGAGCTGCAGGGGGACGAGGCGCAGAGGAACAAGAAGAAGAAAAAGAAGGTGTCCTGCTTCTCCAACATCAAGATCTTCCTGGTGTCCGAGTGCGCCCTGATGCTGGCGCAGGGCACGGTGGGCGCCTACCTGGTGAGTCCCCGTGCCAACTCCGCCGCGGGGGCCCGCTCCCCAGGCCGGCGCCGGGCGGCCGGCAGGCGCGAGGAAGGGGCCGCCCGGGCCCGGGGGCAGGCGGGCATGACCTCGGCCCGGCGCGGAGGTTGGCGAGTGGTGCAGAGGCGGCCGCCGGGGGAGCTGCCGGCCCGGGCTGCCGAGAGAGCGGGGAGCGGGCGGGACCGCGGATGCCGGCGGCTGCTCGCGCGGCCGGCGGGGGCCGGGGGTGCCCGGGGAGCAGAGGCGGCGGGCAGGTGGGCGTGAAACCGTTCCCCTCCCCGCCGGGAAAGCGCAGCCGGAGGGTGACTTCAGGAGCCCCCTGGGAGAGGCAGGCGGCGCGGTTTTCAGGTGACCTGCACAGGGGAAGGAAAGCCAGTTAGCATCCTGCGTCCTCCACTCTCCATTCCAGCCGCCTGGAGAACAAATCCATTATGCATCATTTTCTCCGGGCGCTTTCTCCGTGCGCCCATTTATGGGGGGATTTAACAGCTTAGAGCAAAATGCGCCCGAGTGTGGCCCTGATCCGAGTCAGGGCTGCAGGGGGAATATTTCCTCTCCCTGTCCCCATAGCCATCTTTCGGCGTCTGGGATAAAGTTACAGGACCTGCAGAGCAGCTGCGAGTTGGTACAGTTCCTGCTACCCCTGCTCAGACCTCGGTTCCCCAGCGTGGTCTCTCGCCCACAAAGGAGTTGTAGCATTTTGCACTATATACGTCTCTTTCATTTGCCTTCCAAAAGGGGATATTACTGCCCAAACGGCCCAGGGGTGCCTAACATATCGGAGGAAACAGATTGTAATGACTCAGCACTGTCAAATACCTACTTTGTCGCTTCGTCCTGCCCCGCGCCGGTGGTCCCAACTTGAGTTAGAGAGAGTGCGCTTCCAGACCAAAGTACAGCCCTGCCTACACAGGGGAAGATTTGTTTTCCCCGGAGTGTAGAGTGTTAAATCATGACTTGGTGATTGACCTGCAACTGAAATCAAATGTCAGAGACTTTGAGTGTTGGCGAACGAGTTTGACGGAGATAGAATCGGACAAGATTTTGGCTGTTGGCTAAGGGCATCCACAGATAGAATCGTGCTCTTCCTGATGTACCAGTAATCCCTCCTTCCTGGCCCTGGGGTCCAGTTAATGAGGGCCAGACTGCTGGGACAGGGCACCATTCATAAATGGTCAACAAAGACTCGGGGGGGGGGGGGGCTTGCTGTCTGAGGGAACTCCGAGCAGGTTTGGTTTCTAGTGGGGGGTAAAGTCAGTTACGAGGTGATGAGAGAGGGTTGTTCAAGGTCAGCTCTCAGTTCCTGGGGTGACAGACTTACCGGGCTTGTGAAAATCAAATGCATTTCCTTTGCTCCTTGTGAGATGAAAGCGGATTTCCATCCCTGTCTCTGTGCATCCCCGACTTGTATGCTGCAGGTGAACCCTGTAGCCTGAAGCACGTTTTCTTTTCTGTTTGGATCTCTGTTCTATAAAATGCATTTTTCTCTGTATTGACAGCACAGATAGGGCTGTGGCCTGTGGAGTTTTGAGGTAGGGGTAACTGTGTCTTTAGGGGGCGGGGTCCGTTTATCAGAACTTTCATGGAGGGAATTTGATTGTTAAGATCTTAAAATAGGTGTGTGTATTACCAAGATGCAAATACATAGTAAGAATCTATTTGTAGGTCTGTAGCTGGAGCTTATGCAAAGTATGTACTACCTGACCTGGTGTGTGATTGAGGAGGTATTTAGTGTATCCACGGCTGCCTTTGGTTTTAACAGTTTGGTCGCCGGAGACCAGTTTTGTTGAGTAGAGTGCATTTTTCATGTGTGGCGAATGGCAACAGAACTTTTCACACCGTGAATTATAAAGGCACGGGCTCGGTTTTAGCTTGCCGTGATCTAAGGGTCTTGTTTTCAACCATGAGGCTGGACTTCAACCAGATGAGTAGCCTAAGCCCTTCTAGAAAGTGGAGAAGCAGAGGGCTGATACATAGAGGCGGGGCTGGTACCAGGAGATAGAACGTTGACTTAAATCCCAGAATTGGCGAGTGGCACGCATTGGAGGAAGTCAGTCTACCTGCAGGGGTTGGGGGGGGGGGTGAGGCTCTGGGGGCTGCTGGCAATTTCAGCCTGGGTTGGTAGAAAGCTTAGTTCAGAGGGGTAGGGTAACAGGAGTCAACAGGTTACCGGCAGAAAGGAGACGGAGGCCCAGGAGAGGACAGGCCTAGGAAATTGAATTCATTTTGATTACTAGGAGTGGAGGCATAAGGTGCTCAGGGCTCGGCCTTGCCGGGTGCCTGGACTCTGAATTTCCATCTGAACCTTGTGAAAATAAATAGTTTGCTTGCCAGGCTTGACCGAATCCGCTTGCTATGGCTTTGACTCTTCTGGGCCGCTGGGGAGTTTGCTGTTCATCTGTTATTTTGCAGGTGAAATAGAAAGTTTGTTATCCCTTCAGCTGCGTGAGACTTCTTTATGGATAATTGGGGAATGAAGCATTGTAGAATGTTTGCAGGAGAAGCAAATTTCTCCCTGTTAATTCATCGTGACGTTCTTAAGAAACCCGAGCATCTGCTTTTGGAGGTGATCCCCCATGCAGGGTCAGTGTGCAGGGTGTGTGTTATATGTGATCTTTGCGTTGGCAATCAGCCCGTCCCTCTGATGGAGCATTCTCAGATACCCGAGGAAGGACACCCCTTGGGACCCTGCCAACAACGCTTGCGTTGAGGGGGGTGGTGGAGGCCGTAATAGAAACTTCTGTGCCCGTGATGTTATTTCCTATTTGATCCCAATAGGTTACCGTCTTATTTTGTCTTCCCAGATGCCTTTTTTTTTTTTTTTTTAACATTTGGAGGCTTCATTTCATTTCTCTGTTTACTTTCTGAAAAGGCAGATTGCCCAGTGTCTTCAGTGATACTGGTGTAGGCTTCCCAACTGCGGACCTGAAGGAGGAAGTGGCCTGTGATTTGAGAAGCAACTTTGAAAAGCAGGACTCTGCGTGTGTGTGTGTGTGCACGCGTGTGTGTGTGCGTGTGAAATATTTTTTGTAGCAGCAGATGAAAGACCCAGTCCGGTTTGATCTGCATGGTCTTGCTGGGTCAAGAATGCGATTTTCCCTGACTTGGGTCTTTGCTTCGGGGGGCTCCAGTCTGGACTGACCTACTTGCAAGGATGTGACATCTACTGAAGTCTCGGGCCCTTTGGAGAAGGTGTAGGCACGTGGGAACTACGCGGAGAGAAAGTCAGCGTGTGCGCGCTTCCTGGTGACGCGTGGAGACCCACTGGGATGTTTGCAGCCATTTGTGGAGGGTAGCCCTGCGTACAGGGGTTCGCATTACAGGAGATGAACGCCTCTGCCACCTCTGGGCAGTTGTGATGAGGCCCTCATACGGAAGGCATTTGAGTTTGTTCGGGTTTAAAACTCGAGGCCGCGGGAGGAGTCTCCAGGGTGGGGTGCACCTGCGGGGCCTCTGACTCTCGGGGGTGGGGCGGGGGGGGCGCATTTGCCTATTGAGAGTTTTGCACATCCTGAGACGGGGGTGCAGGAGGAGATAACGAGCCGAGGAGTGAGGAGTCACTCTCAATCCCTTTTTAAAAATTTTCGGCCTGAAAGCATTGCATAGCTTGAGTTACAAGTAAGGTGAGACTACTGGATTTATTATTCTTTCTTCTTCTTCTTTTTTTAATCCTTCAGGAAGCATCATTTTTGAAGAGGGGTGTTTGCGTCTCTTCCCCAGAAGCAGACAGCTGAGAGACATTTTTAAAGTCCTTGTCAAATGAGTATAATGAGTTAGGCCACCGTATTTTACTTAATCAAATTATTTCACACACTTATGGTTGCTCAAAGTGACAGATTCCCTGCCATTTGCCTAATTACTGGATCGCCCCAGGTAGTGAGAAATAAAATTACCCGTTGTTTTTTTTTTTCTTTTTCTTTCTTTCTTTCTTGCTGTTTGGTTGCAAATGTTTAGCTAATATTTAGGGGGAAAAATGATTTCTGAAAATTCCTTTCAAGCAGCTTTGTGTACACAGCTTAGTTTCTGGAGGGGTTTTTCTCTTGGGCGTTCAACAGTCCAAGAAGGTGAATCAGTTGTGAAGTGAGCACGATCTCTTTTCCTGAATTTTGTAACTCTCCTGCGTTTTCATTTTAGATTCCTTACAGAGGGGATGACCCAGAGGCCTCTCCGCAGAGAGACTCCCTTGCTAATCAGATGCCCAGCATTTAAACTCATCTCCTTGCCTGCTGTCGGAATGGTATAGTTCTGTGTTAAACCGGATAAGTTTCCACTGGTGCAAAGGCAGTTCGAGCAAGAGGGTCTCAGAATTTCTCTTGCTCCTCTCAAAGCAAGCTTCGGAGTACTGCCTTGTTCAGGGAGGGGCTCACTTAGCAGAGGTAAGAGTAAGTATAAGGTAGCGAAGAAACAATGAGAATACAGCCACATTGGATGAAGATGAAGGCCTTGAATAAAGAAAAAAAATCTGTAAATTTCACTGGCTAATTGCTGACACTGGTGTTCCTTTCAAGGTCGGTGCCAGGCCTCCTGCAGAGGCTGGGGAGTAGCAAGGCCTGCTAAACTGACCTACCAGCCTTGTTCCTTGGGTTAAGGAGGGCTCCTTGAGGTGCCAGCCAAGAGGGGGTTGGGGCCTGCCAGGTGACTGGGCAAGCAGGTGGGCAGAAGGTGCTCCCTCCTTGCTGGGGTGGAGATTAAAACTCCACCAGCAGCATTTCTACTTTCAACTTGGGGAATACATTTAACTTGCACTGACTGAACTGCAGCACATCATCTAATAAATAACCACATTCCTCCGAAGTAGAGTCAAAGTGCTTATCGCTTCTACTCACGTATATTTTATACGTGTTCTCTGTTACACTATGTTAATGCGTGCCTTGTATTTTTACCTACATACGTGTTCTTAGACAGGGTTACCTACACCAAATACTGAATGCTGTCCTTTTAGGGAGCAGTTAAGGGACGTTTCAGTGGTAATTTTGATTGTATGGCTTAAACACGGATTTAGAACTCCCCCGAAGTCAAGTCACCTATGTTCCGTTCCCCCTCAGAAATGTTTTTGGCCTGTGAAATGTGTAAGCCCGAAGATTCACAGACATGTACCCTGGGGCAAATAATACATTATATGTTAATAAAAATTAATTAAAAAAAAAAAAAAGAAATGTTTTTGGCAGTCCGTAGGCCAGAAAGATAGCATCCTTGTCCTTGTCACTTAGTTTTACTCTCTGTTTCTGTATGTGCATCTACAAAATAAGTAATAAACCAGAAAAGAAGAGGGCAATCACTGACTTTGGTTCACGGGACAAGTGAATTGGGGTGGTTCGAGAAACTTATATGTCCTGTAACTTAAGTATTAATGTGTTCACGTAACAGTCAGTGTTGCTGAATGGTTAAAACTCCAGGTTAAATGGTAAAAACTCCCACATGGAGACTGACAGCACCTGTGGCGGTCGTGGCTCAGTGGGGTGAACTTCAGAAGACGCGGGGTTCTCCCCTCTTTAGCTCTGTGTTCCTAGGCTGATTGCTTAGCCTCTCTGTGTGTTGGTTTTTCCTTTTAAAACCAGGATCATGAGAGTACCTAGCCTCCTAATGATGCTGTGAGAACTCACGGAGTTGGTACTTGTAAAGCACTTTGAACGCGAACTGGCTCACAGTGCTTGATATATACAAGCTATTAATAACGACACGGTTATATGTATTTACTGCAGACATTCAGTTTGTAGCTCCAACAAATGAGAAATAAAATTATTTCAATCAAGTGTTGATTTGGTTGTAGTGAATTGTACATCAAGTAGTTTCCTGTTCTGCATGAATGTTTTATCTGGGAGGGAAAAGGTTTTTAGTAGGAAGAAGTCAGTACCAGTTGCTAATTCTGTTTATTCCCTTATTATAAATATGGCAATCCATTTTATCTTAAAGATACTATAAAAATTAACAGTCGCCTGGGAGAGGGGCCCATTCTAGCAATGGGTACGTTGAACATTACTAGTCAGTGGGTACTTTGGGGGGGGTTGGAGCCGGGAGGGTGCTCGCACGGCTGGGAGGGACAGGTGCCCTGATGCCTCGCCCTGGGAGGCCCTCTTACCTGTCGCTCTGGTCTGTGGCCACAGGATGGGGAAGACGCAACTGTCTTCTACATTGTACGCCGCTGAGGAGCAGGGAGGAGAGTTTTGGACTTGGAGTCAGAAGACTCGCATTTGAACTTGGATCTTCTTCTTCCCAGCTCCTGACTTGACTTAACCTGAGCCCCAATATCCTCGTTTGAAAAATGGGGCCTGTCTTAACAGATGGTTGGGAGATTTAAATCAGTGGACACGTGATAGAGGGTTTCTCATACGGTACAGGATTCGGTATTGACAACTAATGACGTAACCCTACTCGTTGACCTTGACCCAACAAGTGCCCTTCCCAGGGGCCTGAGGCTTTGCTTCCTGAATTGGAGATCTAGGCCCTGATAGCTTGCCCTGCGTCTCTGGGTGAAGGGTGAACACTTCAAGGCCACCTGGGGTGTCAGGAGAGGGGATCAAGGGACAGTTGTTATGGACATATGCTGCCCAGAGGGCAGCCTTGTTTAAGGTGAGTGAGCTTGGGGTTCAGTCCTGATTGCCAAGGGGGCTCAGGACTCATGCCACACCCACCTCCTCTTAATCCTCCTGCCCTGTGAAGCAGGGCTCAGCAGGCACAGTTGTGGGCATTTTCCTCTTCTTGATCCTTTTTGGTTTCTTCAGAAGCGAATGGGCTCTTGATGGTGGTTCATTTCTCATCCCCTGGATTCATTCCCCTTGGCTCATGAAGATTGTTTAGGGGGGACACCTTTGCACAGTGCCACTCACCTTTGCTTCCCCAAGTCTGGTCACCTCTGTCCTTGGGAAGGATAAAGAACGAAGCAGACTCTTTGCAGTAAACCAAGCTGCAGTGGCTATTTTAGGTGGCTTCATAAATTCATGGTCAAGGGCCACAGGCTTCCCAGGAGATGCCTCTGAGGACCAGTGCATCCCCAAACCCTGGTGGCTTGGGGTCGACTTCACCGGGAGGAAACCTTGTCTGCTTCCGAAGGCTCTGGACCTTCTGCAGCCACGGCTGGGCAGTGAGCAAGCTTGGGGGCCCTTCATTGTGGGCATTCCAGGGATTGTAGACAGAGCGGAAACGTTCCACTGGGTGCGGGCAGAATTTCTGCAGTTGGCTATTTCCAGATTCTTTATTTCTGTTCTTCTTTGTGGCTTTGAGCCGAGGCTTTCTGAAAAGGGAAGCCCTTCCTCACTGAGGGTTTAGTAGCTCAGTTTTTTAATGGAAACGATGGTCACCGCGCCAGCTGCTTCCTGAAATAACCAGACATCCCCCTTCGCATAGGGAATAGTTACTCTCTAAGACATAACAGTGGGTCATTAAAATTTTGGGGGGACTTAGTGTGAAAGTCTCATTTATGACCGCGGGTAAACGCTTACTGAAAATATTTAAAAGCCAAAGGCACCATAAGCTGCTACAAGCCATAATTTTTGACTAGGGCTGGTGGGGGGGGGGGCAGGACCGAGGAGCCCTCTGTTCCCCTTTGCCTTCGTGACTTCCTTCATAAGTAGCCTGGCACTACCTCTCCAATGCTCTGTTCTCCTGGGAGGTTGTATCCCCAGTGGCGTTTCAAAATAACCTGGTAACAGAATGGGAGAGTGTTGAGTGTAACAGGGATGTCTTCTCTCCTTCGCATTGGGTTTTGTTAAAATCGCCACGGTGAGCACTCTGAATCCTGGGGACAAGCAGGTGTCCCTAGGGTGTGGCAGCAGGTGTGAGTTACTGTGCAGGAGAATGAGTCCGTTCTTTGTGCATCAGTCTGTCCATCCATCCAGACGCCCTGCGTGAGTTCTGTACGACACGCTGGCGGACTCTAATTTGTTTGGCAGGTTGCCCTGAGGGCCGGGTCTCTGGATAATGAACCTGGCTGTCCAGGGGACCCTGGAGGCTTTTTGTTGGGAGGTCTAAAGCCCTCTGTGGCTCTCACTTCATAGCCACCTGAGCTCCCGATTGTGCAGAGTTGGCAGAAATAAGAAGGAGCCGAGAACAGGCTTTCAACAAATAGTCCTGGGGAATATAATAGACTATTAGGCAAACTCCTCCCTCAGTCCCTGCCCACACAACTACAGAAACTTAAGCAAGAGAGAAATGATTATTTTTACCTCCATTTCTGCACTGGCAAGGTTGGTGTAGGGAGAACAGTGTCACAATGGTGCTTTTCAATTAAAGACTATTGTACAATGTTCTTGGGAATGGCTATTGTCTTTCCCTCCTCCCCCCTTCGGAAAAGGCTTATATAAAACAAGCACGCTCCTTCTCTAATTGTTGGCTTCGCTCCCCCATCCTGACACTGCCGCTTTCCCATCTTGGGCTGATGAGAATGAGAAATTACCACCTTGAATATACACAAGTTGAAATTGGAAAGCTGCCCTCCGACTGATTATATAAGCTTTCAACTACCGTACCTGAAACCTCGTGTTTACCTTGCTGAGAATTCTCTTAATGAAGATACACATTTCCAAGCAGCACGGACCCATATGCTTTTTATTATGTAAGCTTCAATTGTTGTGATGCAACCTGTAAAGAAAAAAAAAAAGAAGGGTGTTGATTAGCTCAACTCTCCTTTGGCTTTCTGGGTCAGAGAATGATTAGAAGTAGACCCGCAGAGCCCCCCTCGAGCCTCTCCCCCTGGAACTTGCCCGCCCGATGCTTCAGCACCAGCACCTTCTCCCCCAGGGACGCGCAGGCGCACCGCGGGTCTGTGGTCACCACCACTGTCCAGGTTGCAGAGGGCAAGGGTCTGTGAAGGCTTGGGAGAGTGCTCATGCGATTCAGAGGCATGTCCGGGAATACAACCACAGTTGATCGCGATGGGCTTTGTGGTTTGGCCATTTTGTTTGCCAGAGTGCAGCTGGCATGGCCTTTGGAATGGACTTTATCTTGCTTTGCATAATGTATGTGCTGGTGTCCCCTTGTGGCTCATTGCTCTGTCTTCTTCCGAAAGCCAGACTTGTGTGAGGTGCACAGCACCGCACGCTACGTGGTCTGTTCCAGATTTCCAGCCTCCTCCGCTGTAGACAGCTGCTTATTTTGTGGTCGGGGTGGGCGCTGGGAGAAAAGACTGAAAGGAAACCAGACCGGTTGAAACAGATCACGGAGAGCGGCAGATAGGCCTCCACTGTCATTATGCCAAACATTGAGGGCCAGACTCACAATTTATTGTGTGATTTATTATTACGGGGCACGTCGCGCTTCCTCCCCAGCGTGGTTAATACTATGTCGGCTGGGAGGCTTAACATGCCAATAGTAGTTTTTCCACCAGCCGAAGGGAGGATATCTTTTGGAGACAAAACCATAAATTAGCACCTTTGCTTTACCTTGGCTAATCCGTGGAGATGCATATAAATCAAAAAGTCCACTAGCAGTTTGGCAGCTCTGCTGCTGGTGGTGGGTGGGAGCAAATAGGGAGGTCCCTCTTGCTGCACAGGGGCTCAGAGCGGTGTGTGGATCCAGCAGGACTCGGGCTAAAATCAAGTGCAACCCCGTGAACCTGCTGAGATGCACAGGTGTAATGGATTGTCTAATCAGCGTATCGTCCCTGTGTCCCAACGTTGGCCGTGGCTCGTGTTCTTAGGTCTCTTCAAAAATAACTTCGCCGGGGCACCTGGGTGGCTCAGTCGTTAAGTGGCTGCCTTCAACTTAGGTCATGATCCCAGGGTCCTGGGATCGAGCCCCGAGTCAAACTTCCTGCTTGGTGGGAAGCCTGCTTCTCCCTCTCCCGCTCCCCCTGCTTGTGTTCCCTCTCTCGCTGCCTCTCTCTCTCTCTCTGTCAAATAAATAAATAAAATCTTTAAATAATAATAATAATAACTTCGGCAAAATTCTGCCCTTGTGGCTTTCATCTTAGGCAAAATCAGGGCACAGGAGTAATTTCCCCAAATGTGTAGTCCCAGCGTCCAGAGCTAGCCCTCATTAGCCAGCAGGGGTGAGCAGGTGAGCAATCCAGAAGAGTTTTATTTTTGGAGATAATGATTATCAGCACCTATAAATAAAAATAATGTTTTGGTGAATGTGGGGGGGAAATCATTTATTTCCGTCTTTTAAAATATTCCTCCCCCCCCCTTTTTTTTTAAACAGACTGTTTCCTAAAAGGCATCGTACCTATTCTTAATCGGGTGAGCAGATAAAAATACATACGTCTGTATTTCTCCGTCTTCTGATACTTCCGATTCCACTGGGGAACATTTTGTCACTTAAGTACCAAAGCAGCAATTAAAGACACAGCGAGGGCTCCTGGCACCCAGGGCTGTCAGGGAGACCATTCAGTGTGACAAGGGACACATTTTAGATCCCCAAGAGGGAAGTCGAGTGTTCTTGTGTTCAGGTCTGTCGCCTCTGTGACTGCTTTCCTCTTTGTGCTGGAGGAGCTGAGCTCTGGTGGTCACGGTGGTCGGCTCAGGTCTGTTGCCTCCTGGTTGTTCATTCATTTTCTTCTTGCCTACTTCTGCTGGCTCCTGACTCCACCCGGGCCATGCTTCACCAACCCTGGCAGGGTGTCACGGTCAGATCTGCGAGACCTGTGTGAGGGCGTGCTCCTGGAAGTCAAAACCCTGGTCACTCCCAAGTAAGACTCTTGTACCAACCTCATGCCACAGGCACTGTCTATATACCCTCCTACCAGCTCCTTCCTTTGTTGGCTTCCCTCCATCCTCATTCCGGGGGTGTTCATCTGAGCTCTCGCCCCCTACAAGGCAGAGAGATCCAGTCCCACCTGTGATCATGGGCTGTATGTTAATTTTTGCCCTCCTGGACCCTGCTGTATTTTTCTGGGAGTGAGGTCTTACATTCTATGTAAACATTTTCCTTCTCTGGAATTCGGAGGGCGGGTGGGGCATTGTCAAACATTTTCTCTCAGTTGTTAGACCAAAATTGGGTTATATTTGTGATATGAGGTTCAGAGACGGTGACTTTGTATCCTTTGGTTGGAAGTGGACTTGGACCCAGGGGTGGGAAGGTGAGTGATAGGACTGTGTTTTCGAAGGAAGAAATGGGATGCGTTGGTTCCCTGGGGCTCTGCTGAGACCAGTGACCCCAGACTGGGTGGCTTAGAACAACAGATTTATCTTCTGGCAGTCCTGGAGGCCAGGAGTCTGAAGTCAGGGTGTTGGTAGAGCCACGCTTCTTCTGAGACTCTGAGTAGAATCCTTTCTTGCTTTGGTGTAGTTTCTGATGGTGACCCTTGGTCTTTGATGTTCCTTAGGTAGCCTTTGCTGCTCCCAATTGTGACTCTGAGGTCACATGCTATTTTCCTTCTGTGTCTCTCTCCTCTTCCTAGCAGGACCCCATTCATATTGGGTTAGGACCTACTCTAATGACCTCATCTTACCTTAACTACATCTGCTAAGGCCTCGTTAGGAATAGGGTCACGTTCACAGATACCAGGAATTAGGACTTCAGCACAGTCCTTTTTTGGGGAATACCATTCAACCCTTAATACTAGGGGAAAAAACCCTAAAATGGTATGATGGTACAAAGAGGAAAAAAAAAAAAGGAAAAGACAGATTCTTTGCCCTCTTTAGGGTTTTGGGTTGGGTGGGAAGATTATGGGATGTTGTTGGTCTGCATGTCATTCTTTGCAGAAATGCTGCCCTGCGACAATCCCTGTTTCCTTTCTTAATAAGTAAGGGGATACCTTTGTTTCCATCTGTGCTGTTGAGACTGTGGGAGTGAGCCTGGTTGCATTAATGAATAGCTTTGAACAAACCCTTTCCCGGTTCTGGGCATAGCCGGGCGCAGGGATTGGCCTGGATGATATGGCATCTGATTAAGGGAAATGCATGTTAAAAAAACAAAACAAGACAAAACCCTAGAAATACACGTGGGTGAGCATTATGTGTGTATATTTAGCGTGTGTGTAGTAGCTCCCGCTCCTTCCCCTGGGGACTCCTTCACAGGAACCAGCCCCAGTAAAATGTCCAGCTGGCCCTGTCCCCTCCCTGAAGTCCCATCAGATTCGGTGAGACTGGAAGAGAATGTCATCACATCGCTGTGCCAGCTACATCAGGATCAGAAGGCTGCGTTCTAATCTGATTCGTCTCCGTAGTTTTTTTTTGGGGGTGGGGTGGGGGCTGTCTGACTCTCGGAGGTTCTCAGCATTGGCTCCTTTTGAGAGACTTCAGCTTGGTCTCTGCCAAACTAATTAACTCGGACAATTTCTTTAAGTGCCGTGAGCGACTTCGACGTCGGTTAAGGCATGTTCTTGGCCCTCCCGGAGTTTCTGTATCCGAGCTGGGAGGGATGGCCTGTTTGTATTTTTTGCACTAATAACTCATTCGTTAGACTGTCTCACGTCCTGGGCCAGGCAGCGGCTCTGTCCTCTGGGAGCCCTACAGCTGGTCCAGCCTTGTCCGCTGTCCCCCACGGGACAGTGAGGTCTCCGCCGTAGAAGCCAAGTGTTGGGTCAAGGTGGGAGGCGATGTTGGAGAAAGGCCTGCTTAGAAGAGGAGAATGCCTGTGGTTGCAGATGTGAAGCAATTTTCTCAACCTTGGACAGAGGAGATCCAAGGGGAGTGAGATGTCAGGCTGATGGGGCAGGCGTCTGGCTGGGAGAGCCTTCGTAGGTGGGGCGGGACTGGGAAGCCTACGACCGAGAAGGGGCGGGCTGGGAACAGGGCTGCAGCCACATACAGGGGCATGTCAGGGCCGGCACCCAAAGCTGCGCTCCAGCCAGCCGTGCGGGGGCTGTCGGCACCTCTCTGGGCAAGGCTTACCTCCCTCCCCCCAGCTTTGAAGCGGTGCCCTAAAAGGCTGCTTGAGGCCACTCTGCCAGCATAGGGAAGGAAGCAGCTGGGCATCCACGGACTCAGCCAGAAGCAAGCGTGGATGCATGGCATGACATAGCCAAGGGGCTGAAGGACACCGGCAGTCCCAGAATGCTGTGCTCGCCGGGGTGGGGGCAGTGGAGGGGGGCGGGGAGCTGTAGCATCCATACACAGTGGCACCTCTGTGTTCAACCTCTCTTTTGAGTTCTCTTCAAATGAGATTTCCGCAAGAGGAGCTCAAATTAGGAAAGGTCCTATTGTATTTGACGGCCTCCTCCTCCTCATCCTCCTCCCCCTCCCTTTCGCCCCCTCCCCCTCCCCCTCCCCTTCCTCGTCCTCCTCCTTTTAAACCCTTTAGCTTGGCCTCGGATGTATCAGTTCTGGATAACTTTAAAGCTGGTAACAGGACAAACTGTGTTCACACACAGGAAATGTCTCCAAACAGAAAGTGGGCGTGCAGTTTACAGTTTGAAAATTGGACGGAGGCCATTCAAAATTCCCCTCCTGTTCTCCTTGAGAAGGACTTGGCAAAATGTTGAGAGGGGGGCATTCCTCCCTGGAATAATCGTAAGGGTCCGGAGGGAAGCCGTCTTCTGAGCAGAGCTAATGGGCTGCTGGGATGAGGGGGCTGGGAGGCCGGTGGGCATTTACGGAGCTGCGTGCCCTTCGACTTCACACCCTGTCTGGAGGGCACGTGGAGTCTGGCCAGAAGGCTGCTGGCCTGTTCGTCCACACCTGTTGTCCACAGGCGGCCGATCCAAACTCGGGCTGAGACAGCTCAGAAACCCTGTGTGGCCTCATCACTTGGCTCTACTGTTAACGTGAACTTCAAGTTCATACTTACGGCTTTTGTCTTAATATAGAGGCCTTACTGGTTTGCTTGTTACACAAGGACTACGTGTGTTGAAAATTCGGAACATACAGATAAACACAGATACAATTAAAACGGAAGAAGGAGCATCATTCGTAATACCCGGACCTGGAGATACATTGAACATTTTGGAGCCGGGGCTTTTCAACCCTCTGAGTCGACCCGTGCTTCTTTGTGACTCTGGGGACAGAGTACAGGTGACCCTTCAACCCTGTGGGGTTTAGGGGCATCAGCACGCACCCCCTCCCCCCACTATGGAGAACCTGTGTATAACTTCTGCCTCCCTCAGAACTTAACTACTCACAGCCTACTGTTGACCGGAAGGAAGTCTTCGATCACGTAGACCATTGGTTAACATGTTTTGTGTATTATATATATTCTTTATGGGGAAAAAATCTGCATATAAGGGGACCCATGCAGTTCACATCTGGGTTATTCAAGAGGCAAATGGAGTAGAGGCTGCTGGTTTTGGGAATCCATGTCTGCTGTGTGTTAATCTTGGGTGGCTTTGGGCCAATGACTTTACCTCTCCATTGTATCCCTAAATTGGCATGGTGTTCATATCTACTTCATACCAAATGGGGTAATCCATTCAGAGTGCTTAGCCTGTGCCTCTGCAGTATTCCCGTTACGTATTATTATTATTCTATAATAAAATCAGTTCACACTGCACATTCTATTTAGGAACTTACTCTTTTCCCCAAACCATTGTGACTATTTTTCTGTAACGTCAGACATTTTTCTTTGGTGTCATGGTTTTAAAGAAAAATGACCCTACGATACGTATTCATTGTGAATATTTATTATTTTATTTTATTTTTATTTATTTATTTTAAAGATTTTATTTATTTGATAGAAACACAGCGAGAGAGGGAACACAAGCAGAGGGAATGGTAGCGGGAGAAGCAGGCTTCCCACCGAGCAGGGAGCCCGATGCGGGGCTCGATCCCAGGACCCTGGGATCATGACCTGAACCGAAGGCAGACGCCTAATAACTGAGCCACCCAGGCACCCCTTATTATTTTATTTTTAAAGATTTTATTTATGTATTCGTTTATTGAGCACATGAGTGGGGGGAGGGGCAGAGGGAGAGAGAATCTCAAGCTGACTCCCCACTGAGCCTGATGCAGGGCTCAGTCCCGGGACGCTTAGATCATGACCTGAGTCAAAATCAAGAGTCAGATGCACCCAGGTGCCCCCATTATGATGAATTTTAAAATGAAGAGAAGTTCAGATAAAAATATATTTTTTAAAGATTTTTATTTATTTGACAGAGAGAGAGAGAGAGAGATCACAAGCAGGCAGAGAGGCAGGCAGAGAGAGAGGGAAGCAGGCTCCCTGCTGAGCAGAGACCCCCCCCCCAATGTGGGGCTCGATCCCAGGACCCTGTGATCATGACCTGAGCAGAAGGCAGAGACTTTAACCCACTGAGCCACCCATGCGCCCCCAGATAAAGATATTTTAAGGAGGGCACGTATTGCATGCAGCACTGGGTGTGGTACGTGAACGATGAATCTTGGAACACTGAAAAAAATAAAATTAATTGAAAAAAAATAAAAATAAATAAAAAATAAAAAAACCCCAAAACCCCCAAAAACAAACAGACAAAAATATTTTAAGAAATTCCAAAATTACCATTCAGCTATAACTGACGTTGGTGTTTGAGGGGTGATAGTTGATTACCTTCCTCTGCCCCCCCCACACCAATTAATAATTGTGTAGTAGACATGTTAACCAGCCCCAGGGGTATACAAATATCAGCTTGGAGTGTGTATGGGGAAATTGGAGTTTGAGTGACAAAACTCAGTCTGTGGCCAGACTCAGGCTCCTCATTACTTTGCTCCTGGTCAGAATGATCGTCTGGTTGTCTCTGCAGGAGTGCACCTGCTTTCGTAAGCTTACCTCCTGCAGGGGCAAAGAATGCGTGCATCCTGAGGACTGCTCACGGTAGGGGAGGAAGAGGTTGGGGCAATCTTCTAGGCTTCCTTTCACAACTTTACAGATCAGATAAGTCTCTCTCTAACCACCTTTGGGGAGGGCTGAGTGAGGAAGTCCGAAGGGCAGATGGGTTTTTGTGTTTCTTCCAGAAAGTAGAGGTTCCTCCTCTAGTATGGATCACGGTGTGGGTTCCGAGAAGAGGAAAGAGTAACTCGCCCTTAGAATTATCATTAACAGTATATCCTTTCAGAGTTTTCTCTGATCTTCCGTGGAAAATTGGCTGGCCGGCTACATATACTTTGTAAGATCGATGTTCTTGAAATACAAAGTAGAAAATTTAACTTTGCTCAAGTTTAACAGAAGATTTAATTAAAACTCAGGAGAAGTCTCTGCCTTCTACCCTTGAATGTTGCTGTAGAAGGGTCCAAGGCCAGCCTGCTTTTTCTTCCTGTATAGATTACATGCTCATAGGTAAGATGCCCGAGGAACTCTTTTTTGATATCTGACATAGGATTTAACCACAATGTATATTAACTGCCACATGAAGTGTGTCATATTTTTGTGGCACTTGGTGTTATCTTTCAGTCCACAGATTCAATTCTTTATTAGTCTCAGGAGAATTTTCTTATTTCGTCTCTTTGATCTTTCTTGGTTCTGTCCCTTCAGTTCCTCTGCTGTGAGGACGCCAGTTATATGTATGTTGGATTGTCTTTGAACTTCATACTTGTTTTTCATTGGTTATTGGATCCCTTGTTTTTATCAATGTTCACTGTTTTTATTTTAGCTTTCCTGTAGTCAGTAAATTGATGTGAAGCCATCTTTCTTCAGTTTGCCATAGATTTTACTTTATATGTTACTTTTCTAATGTTTATTTGGCCGCCAATTAATTTCTTTAGGTCTACAATCTCATTCTTTTTTTTTTTTTTTTGGTTGATGTTGCCTTTGAGTTATCACTGTATTGCACTCATATTCCTATTAAGTTCTATGGTTTAAAGATATTTTGAGGGGAATTCTCTTCTTGGGTTCTGTTTTCCTTTAGGCTGAATTCTTTGTCTTTGATACAATGCTTCATTTGTCCTCTCCTCCAGGATTCTGTGTTTCTAGCGACCAGGCCTTTTTGTTTGCTTTTTTTCCCACTCTGTTCTTGCCTGAGTGTGTCTATGCAAATCTCTCTTGTTCCGGGTGTGGGTGATTGCTTGATCTGAAGCCTCTTTTTTTACCCCCTTACTGCAGAGTTGGAAGTTTGATGGCTGGCTTTTTGTTTGTTTGGTAGCCGGTGTTTCTGCACCCCGAGGGCCTACAGACCATCGGGGGCAGGCTGGCTAAGCCATAGCAGGTGGTGTGTAGGGTGCTGACTAGTTGTGGCTAGAAGATGTTGGCTTCAAGGCTTTTACTTCTGGACTGTTTTAAAAGTTATTTTAGGTGGGGCCAGTGTTCCTGTGTGGGAGTACACACACTGCCTGCCCTGGCCTCTGATCAGCCCCGGATTTCACTGTGTTCTGGAGCCTTCCCTTCCTCCCAGCAGAAGTAATCGGCTCCATGGTTCATGGTCTCTACATCCTTTTCTCCCTCGTGGATGTTTTCATTACTGCCCAGTCAGAAAAGAGGAATATATTGATGCCTTCTCATGCTTTTCTCCAGATTTGGTGATATTAATGAAAACTCCCCAGATTTTTACTAAGTCACTGGTTCATCATCCTGAGGGTGTTGGCTACAGGGTTATGAGCCTTGCTATGCCATACCATTCCGTTCTAGAATCTTCCTTTACTTTCCCTAGCAGGTAGTATTTGCATTTTAAGACATTGGTTTGCCCCCCCCCCTTTTTTTTGATGATTTTTAAACATTTCTGCCTTAAAAATTTTTTTGGTTAAGTTTGGAGGAGTGAGATTTTGTGCAGAAGTCTGTACCATTTTACTTGAGAAGTACCTCCTATCACTTTAAATGTTTGCATAATATTCTATTGTAGCTCATTCCCACAGACCTGTTGATAGGTTGTTTACCGCTTTCTTTTGCCAAAGTAAATCCATATTTCCTCATTACTTTTCTGTTTTGCTTTTTAGAATTGTAGTATGGGTTGATGAGATTAAGGGAGTGATCAGGACTGTGGAGAGGGGACTGTCATTTCCTGAGGGTCTTATGTTTGCCAGGGAGCACGTAAATAGTCTGACTTGATTCTCACAACAACCCTGCGAGTTAAATGCCATTATTTCTGTTTTCCAGATAAGGAGGTGAGGGCTCAGAGAAGTTGAATACCTTGCCCAGAGTGACATCAATAGTGTTTAATCCTGGGTCTCTCAGCTTTGCCTTACTGGGAAACCCCTTTCCTTTCCTTAGACCACACCTCCTTAAGAAATCACAGTCCTGTGGAATGCTTAAGCATGCTTGGTGTGTTCATATCATTTAAACATGTTCCTACTTGTAAGAGAACACTGTTCTTTTTTTCCTTTCTTTGTTTCTTTCTTTTTTCTTTTTTTTAAACTGGTAGTGAATGTTGAACACGACTTTGCTGGGGCCAGAGAACTGTGTTATCTGTCTCTCCTTTCGCCGCAAGTACAAAATGGCATTTGCAGGAGACGTGAGCTCTGAAAAGGAGGCTTTGTACATTCCATGCC
Source organism: Procyon lotor (assembly GCA_028646535.1). Lineage (NCBI taxonomy): Eukaryota > Metazoa > Chordata > Mammalia > Carnivora > Procyonidae > Procyon > Procyon lotor. The sequence continues at coordinate 7,394,830 of CM053609.1, forward strand.
CTGTCATAGGGCCCTGGTTCTGGGCGTGTTGTTACCTGTGTGCTCAGCCCTCGACTGCATTTCTCGCTCTGAACAGCCAGACACTCAAAAACGAGGGCCATTATGTAATAACCCGGCTCTAACAGCCCCCACAAAATTACACACTGGTCCATGCCAATGTGACCAGACACGCTAATTAATGTTTACTTTTTCAGCAAACGGTCATTTTTCAAGACCTGCATGCAAAAGCATGTGTCCCCTCTTCCAAAAGTATTCCACAGGACTTACCAAGAATAACATTTGATATTTACTGAAAGACTCCTGATTGGGATAGCATGTGTTTACTCCAGGTCTCTCTTATTGTCAAGAGTGAAAGTAACAACACCTGTCTTTCGTGTGGGCAGTGTTTAATGAGCTTCAAAGTGTTGTCATGAGTTACGTCATTTCAGCCATACGGCGGCCCAGGGAGATCAGTGGGGTATTTGTGACCCACTTTTACGTTTAACTCTTTATCATAAGTTCTCAAACAAGGCAGAAAAATAGAAACTATAGTGCAGTGAATAGCCATGTACTTACCAGGTAGGATTGAGCAGTTGAACAATTTTTTGACCAATATACACAGACACAGACACACACACACATGCACACACACACGCACACAAATACATACAAATACTTTTTTTTAACCACCTTAAAGGAAACTATAAAAGGGAGGACATGTCACACCTAAATACTTCGTTATTAAAATATGATCATATCCTTACAAAGCCACAACCCTATTACCACTCCTAATAAGGTAATTATTCCCTCATTCAAACTAATACCGGCCACATATTCAGCTCTCTTCAGGTCTTCCCCAAATATCTCCATTGGCATTGCTGGTGACGTCCATAACTCTGTCCATAGCTCAATCTCCAGAACATTCTACTTATTTTTTATGCAGCCAAAAACCAGCAAAAGATCCTGCATTTCATTTGTTAGATGACTTTTAGTCTCTCTCTCTGTTTCTTTTTCTTTTCTTTTTTTTTATTGTGGTAAAAAACACACAACATGGAATTTAGCATCTTTAACCTTTTTAAAAAGATCTATTTGAGAGAGAGAGAGAGAGGGAGAGGGAGGGAGGGAGGAAGAGGGAGAAGGAGAGAAAGCGTTAAGCAGGCTTTGTGCTGAGTGCAGAGCCCGATACGGGGCTCGATCCCACGACTCCGAGATCCCGACCTGAGCTGAAATCGAGAGTTGGATGCTTACCCCACTGTGCCACCCAGGTGCCGGCAGTATCTTTAACATTTTTAAGTATACAGTTCACTGACATTAATTACATTTGTATTGTCGTGCCACTGTCCCCACCTGAGAACTCTTTCTGCCTGAGAAACTGAAACTCTGTACCCGATAAACAATATCTCCATTCTTTTCTCTCCTCCAGCCTCTGGCAGCCAACCTCCTGCCTGCTAACTCTGTGAACTTGACCACTCTGGATGCCCCATGTCCGAGAGGTCATATGATATTTGTTCTCTTGTGTCTGGTTATTTCACTGGGCGTCATGTCTTCAAGGTCCGTCTGTGTTGTGGCCTGTACCACAATTACCTTCCTTTTCAGGGCTGAGTAATATTCCATTGTATGTAGGTACCATGTTTGGCTTCTCCATTCATCCATCAATGGAGGCTGGGTTGCGTTCCCATTTCACCTCTGATGAAATCTTGCTGCTGTGAGTGTGGGTGTACAACTTTCAGCCTCTTTTAATCTAGACTAGTTCCTCCCCTTTTGCCTCCTGTGTCAACTTTTTGAAGATGTCAGTCCACTTGTCATTTTATAGAACATTCTATGGAACGTTCCTTGTTTGGATTTATATGATTACTTGCTGATGGTCTGATTGGAAGTTCTTTTTTTTCCTTGACTGGATTTGTTTTGCTTGATCACATTGGAGAAGTGCTAAGATACTCTTTTAAGTACATCAGATTGGACGTCTGGCTGATCCCTCTTCATGATGCTGAGGGTGACCACTGGCTTGATGTGGGCCGTGATGACCGGACCTCTCCGCGTGAAAGGGACGTTCACTCCCTTGAAGTTGGCAAGTGAATCTCTCATTACCCTTTTAACAGATGAGGCTGTTGCCGAAATTCTGAGCAGCAGTTTGCTGTGTGCTGGGCACTGATGCAGTCTGTGACACATATTATCTCATTGAACTCTTCAGGTTGTCCGCCATTTTGCAACTCAGTGTTGGAGCCCCTACTTGCCTTTCTGTTATGAAGACACTTGGCAGACCGCCCCCATTCCTGCTTTCCTTTTCTTGTACTGCTCCCTGCCCTTGGTGGGTCATGGCCTCTCCCGGCCAGGCTAGCTGGTTTGATGCTCTACCCCTCCTGCGTGACTCCAGGTGGGGCCCTCAGCCTTGGAACTTCACTGTCCTCATCTGTCTCTTGGGCTTGATGAGTGCCTGCCTCAAGCTTCTCCTGAGTGGGAGTTACCGTAGGCGGAAGGCCGGGTACATAATAAATCGCAGCCTCCTTGCTGTCACCCCTCCCCCGTGTCCCTGGAGACACTTCCTCAGGTGTTTTGCCTGGGGGGCTCTGTTGTAATGCCCCACGGCCGGTGGCTGAAAATCTGGAAGAGATAGAGAGTAGTGACGAAAGTTCTAGACGAGAGCAGGGACTTGCAAGCGACCGTCCGCGGGCCAGATCCGCCTTGTGGGCTGTTTTCTACATCCCGTTGTGTCGTAACATAGCCATGCTGGTTCACGAATGGATCCCTGTTTACGGCCACTCCGGCACGGTGACAGCAGCGCTGAGTGGTTGTGACAGGGACCACAGAGCCTACAAAAGCCTAAAACACTTACTGTCTGGGCTCTCGCTTAAAACGCCGACCGAGCCCTCTGGAATCCTGGAGTTCTGAGCGCTGTGGTCTCTCGTGGTTGGGTCTTGGCTCCGCAGAGAAGGTGCTGCCTCCTGGTGAATTCCTACCCTCAGCGCTGGCTCCCAGGGACGCCAGTTCCCCGTCTTTCTAACCTTTTTACCCAGAGCCCAAGGCTGATTCCTTCCCCTGGGCAGGTCCCTCGTACTGATCTTCCTTCGGCTGACCAGCTGTGTGCTCACAGATGTTCTTGTAGCTGGGTAACATCTGGGGGTCCTGAAGCTCCCACATTGGAGGTTCCTGTCCTTGGGGTCTTGCCTCCTAGCCAGTCAGTCGAGTGGCCTGCTTGTGTTTTGCATGGCACCTTCTCGATGATCCCCAGGGCGCTCCTTTGCACCCCCCCCACTCCCACCCGCGGCGACCCCTATGTGGTTCTCATCTGTGGTGGCAGGGGGTGTGCAGCCTTCCCTCTGTTCATATTCCTGGCCCCGGAGCCCTAGAACTGCTAATTGTAGATATTTTGCTTCTGCCAATATGTTTGGGGTCCTGCTGTTTGACCCAAATGGAACCGATTCAATGCCACTGAATGAGAAACCTCATTTCCATAAGCACTTATGCGTATGGATGGCAACACACCACTTTCCTCAAGTCATTTTCTCTTGCGTGCCACTTATAGTCCTTGATTTATTTCCTGGTCTTTCAGATAGTCTTTATTGATCTGAGGCATTAAATTTAATTCCGATGCGGAAGAATCTTTTCCCTTCTATTTTGTACGGTCTCCTTACCACTTAAATCATTTACTTAACATTTTCAATTAATTTGGCGTGAAGCCTCTGGAAGCGATGGTGGCGTGTCTCCTCGTATATATTTTTAAATTTTGAGCCCAAGCCCTGCTCTCTCCTCCCTCTCTTTCCCTTCGGAAATTGAAGATATTTGTGTTCTGCGACACCAACCGTATTAATCAAGACCAGTTTATTGAGTGTAATTTGCCAGGTCCTCTCCTAGGGTTGGGGACAGGGAACTTGCCAATATGCACAAAAATCTCCCCACTGAGGGAGCTTTACGTGACCGTGCGTTTCTTAAAACCTTTGCAAATGACATCGGTACAATGGTCGAGATTCTTGAAGGGAGGGAGTGCGTGGGGCTGAATGTGAAAGGTCCCCTCGTGGGGCCGGGGAGGAGGAGGACAGAGACGTGGACTGATTGGATGGAGGTGGCAGTTAGATCAGGAAAGGCCTGGAATTCTAGACTCAGTCTAGTCAGTAGGCAAGAAGGAGTCGTTTCAGGGTTTTGCAGAAAGTGGTGGGACCTGTGCAAAGAGGTTCTTCAGGAGGAGGGTAGCTCAGTGAGCCTCCAAGGAATTGGAGACCCGTAGTCGGGTCCAAGCTTGCAGCCAGAAGCTACGGAGGAAGGTGTACCGCTGGGCCTCGTGCCCATCCTCCGTGTGCGAGGTGGCAGGGCCACACAGAGACTGTCCTTCTGTTCCAGAGCTTTACTGAAACACACACACCCGTGCTGAGAAAACGGGGCACAATCTAGCAGCCCAGAAATGAAACCAGCGTCGTGTGAGATTCTTCAGCGGGGTATGGATTTGGGCCTTTTCGATCGGCTGCGCGACTCCTAGTCCTGGGGGGTAAGCCAGAGGACGTTGGAAGAAAGTAGCTCAGTGGGTGCTCGTGGGACTTGGTTTTACCTCCTGGTCTTCTAAATACCGGCTTCCACAGCACAGAGACGAAATGACGGAACTTCTGGAAGCTTCTGTTGAATCTGTTAAATGTTAAGTGTTGGGAATGACATTTTGACAGGGGCGCATCAAACACTCGGTTATGTTTTAAAAGCAGACTCTCGTTCTGTGTCAAAGCATCCAGAATTGTCACCTTCTCGCCGCCTTCCTTACAACTCAGAGTGTGGGTTTTCATGTCCAGAGCAAGCCTCGTTCACCACCGTCCAGACAAAGAAATAATGTGCGGCCACTGGAAAAGGACCCACGCTTCACGGGAAGGACCTTCTGCTTGCAGAGAGAAATGTTGTGCTGCGTGGGGATTTTATTTTTTTTTCTTAACCTTCAGGAAGTAAGAATTGAGGCTCTTTCTCAGCGGTGTTTTCCGTTTCTCTTGTGAGCAGTTGTGTTCTTTCTTCCCGAAATAGCTAGTCTCAGTGAGGCATAATTACTGCGTAAGTATTGAGGGGGAAATGTGACTCTGGAAAATCTGCCTGGGATGTGTACCTGGGCCGTTGAACGCAGGCTTTTGCCCACATGCAGTGAGTCGGGCAGCCGCGTGTCCAGAGGCAATTGTGTAATTCGACAGGGCTGCCGTTGTTAGCATAAGGGTTCTACTAAAATATTTATTGCTTGTCCCTGAGCTGGTGCCCGTAATGCAGGTACATCATGCATCACCACTGACGCTGGGATGTGCTTGGTTTCTATCACTTAGTTTGTCTGCCTTTTTTTTTTTTTTAAAGCCACCATCTGCATTTTCCACTTTGAAGTACATTAGTTCCTATGGAAACAGTGATGTCACTGGTGGGGGTGAGGGTTAGGAACATCCAGGAGGACAGTAGGAAATCATTTTATTTAATGGGTTGAAATTTATACGACACTTGGGGAAAATTATAGGTATGTTTGGGAGAATGGTGTGCTTATACAATTATAGCTAGCCTGATGTGTGTGCGTGCAACAAAAGTCAGCATTTGTGTGTGTGTGTGTGTGTGTTTTAGGTTGCAAACAAAAACATGCCTGAAAATTAAGACAAATATACAGAAGGAAGAAAAAGGAAGGCCAGGGGGCCGCCCAAGGCTCATGGCTCCAGCAGACGCATAGAGTTCCCTCTATGAGTTCCCTCTTACAGAGTTCTATAAGTAATGGCACATTTTTCCCCATCTAAAAATACTGTCTAGGGGGCGCCTGGGTGGCTCAGTGGGTTAAGGCCAATGCCTTCGGCTCAGGTCGTGATCTCAGGGTCCTGGGATCGAGCCCCGCATCGGGCTCTCTGCTCGGCGGGGAGCCTGCTTCCTCCTCTCTCTCTGCCTGACTCTCTGCCTACTTGTGATCTCTGTCTGTCAAATAAATAAATAAAATATTAAAAAAAAATAAAAATACTGTTTAGGATAGGTCTTTGGCTCTCTGAGTGACCCTTGTGCTCGGAGCAGTGGTGGATTAATCATCCTTCAAAACTGTCCTCTCTCTTTTTCTTCTTTAAACTTAGTTTCGAGATAATTGTACATTCCCTTGCACATGTAAGAAATACTCCAGAAGGACACCCAGTGTCAGTGGTAACATTGTGCATAACTGTCGTACATTGCCAGGGTCAGGAAATCGGCATGGATACAATCCCCCAGCCGACTCCCCAACTTGTGCGGATTCATTTCTATCTGCGTGTATTTTGTCTTTGTCCTTTCATCTCCTGGGTGGATTCATGTGACCGCCCCCACAGTCAAGGTACAGAAGTGGATCTTTCCTGCTTGCCCCCGGTGTGGCCCCCCGCCTTCCCTGTCCCCAGCCTCAGTCAGTCACTGATCGGTCTGCCATCGGGGTCACGCGGTCCTGCTAAGAATGCTGTGGACTTGGAATCATTCATGTACCCTTTGAGGTTGGCTTTGTTTTCACTCAGCAGAAACCCCCTGGTTGTTGTATGCACCCTAGATCCCTAGGATTACCAGGTGATATTACTGAATGATGTTCAATGGTGTGGATATACTACGCTTATTTAAAGAAACCCTCCTTGAAAGACATTAGGTTGTACTCATCTTTTCGAACAGAAAGTCCTTGGGAGAGAGTTTGAAGGGGTCCCGACAGCACACCATCGGTGAGTCCTTCCAAAGAGTCCATTCTCCGTCTTGTTCTCTCTTTTCTGGAGTTTCCCAGCAGAGCTCCTTCCAGAAGCAGGAAATTTTTCCAGATTATTTAGAAAGAAGGCAGGCAGGCAGTGGAGAGAGCCCGCTGCAGCCCAGGGGAGCCGGCTAGCCAGCTGACGTGTCTCCTTTCAAGGGTAGGCCTGGGTATCAGATATATTTAGTTTGTTTGCAGAGGGGAGCAGAAGCACTCGGTGCTCGGAGACCTGCACTGAAACAGCGTTATTTCTCTTCCAGGAGTTGATGGAAGAAGCTACTTTCTGTTTTGGGTAAAAGAGCTGTTAACACCAGCTGCTCACCCTTCTTATACCCCCCTTATCCCCCCAGCCCCAAACCCTTTTGGGGAAAATCAAAACCTAAACTCTTGTTCCGGGTCAGATCCTGGGTTTCATTTGATTGATTTTGATTTTGAAAAGTGTTGCGCTTGGCCTCTTAAAAAAAAATATGGGGGCACCTGGGTGGCTCAGTGGGTTAAAGCCTCTGCCTTCGGCTCAGGTCATGATCTCAGGGTCCTGGGATCGAGCCCCGCATCGGGCTCTCTGCTCAGCAGGGAGTCTGCTTCCCCCTCTCTCTGCCTGCCTCTCTGCCTACCTGTGATCTCTCTCTCTCTCTATCAAATAAATGAATAAAAATCTTAAAAAAAAAAAAAATATGCCCGGGGACTGTCTCCCCAATTACGTGCCAATTCCTTCTCAGAGTGCCTGCTGTGGGACTGCGTTTCTGGTCCGAGGTTCATCGGGAGAGGCCCGAGCTTGCCCTTCTCTTGGGGCCTCCTTTGCACTTGTCCTTATTCTGACACCAAACCCTTGAAATCACTGCCTTGAAGGATAGTTGCACTTGACCGGCGACTTAGTTCTAAAGCAGCCTGGGGCTCCAGCTTGTGTGTGCTGGCATCTTACCCAAGGACAGCCCTCCGTTGCCCGCCAGGTAGGTGGTACCTTCAGGGGTTATGCCGTATGAGAATCGCTCAGCCCGAAATCAGGCTTAGCATCGCAGAGGTACGCGTGCAGGAAGATGGCACACGGGGACGGACGCTCGGTGACGGGGCGGGAAGTTCACACCTTACTTCTCAAGCACACTTTCAGGGCGTGCCTTTACTGAGCGGCATTGGGGAGAAACCATTCACTCTTTTGAAATAACGCATTGTGGAAGGTGTGCATTTGCTCGTCTCTGTGCACAGCACCCACTCCAGGCGTGAGGCCATGGTGTGTTTGGTAAGTAGCTGCCGAAGGAACGAATGATCATGCAGAGAGACGTGAACTTCACTAATATGGACTGGATGGGGGCACTTCCACCCTCCTCTCCCCTGGCCACCCTTACCTGGACTTTTCAGCTCTCCTCCGATTTGACCAAATATATGCAAAATGTGTAACTCCGTCTAAGCTAGTAAATGATGGCCTAGAAAGAAGTGGAATTTTCTTTGGGATCAGGCATCACCTGCAATCCCAGCGAGCTGTGATATCACCTGGTTCTTTAACAAGTTGGGTGGGCTGCCCTCCTAGCGCCTGGTGTGTAAGGGAGTACAGCAGACGGGCCACGAGCCACAGCGTGGCCCAGGCCGGCGCTGTCTTCTGTAAGCGGGTGACTGGTGGGGACCTGGGAGCGAGCCAGGCGCTCCAGCCCTTTGGATTCCGGGCCTGTCTATCAGTGCATCTTAATCTTCAGGTTGCCAAATCGCTTTGAGGCTGGTGGGTAATAAAATGACTCCCTCTTCCTCCCCCCTGCCCCCTTCCACCCGTTTTGGTGGCGGTGGTGGCCTTGTTAGCAGCAGGCGATAATGGCCTGGGGTTCCCTTCCACCAGCGGCCTGGGATGCTTGCTTTGTGAAATTGACTTGTCCTGAAAATGAAACGAGAAGCTTCGTACTGAGACTTTAGCCGGTTTCTTCCCTCTTTCCGGTTTGCCCTTTCGTTCCATCAGCTGAAACATCAGAAGGAAGTTCAGGAACCCTGGGGTTCTCAGTAGGGGGGGCACCTGTTGGGGATCACAGCATCCCTTCTCTGCCTAGTCCTCTTGCTCGGGTGTTGGGGCTGCTGGATGATGGGCCGCCTCGCTTTGGCATGCCGGGGCATTTAGAAACTGCCATGTTGGGGACACCTGGGTGGCTCAGTGGGTTGAGCATCTGATGATTGATTTCAGCTCAGGTTGTGATCTCAGTGTTGTGAGATCGAGCCCTGCTTTGGGCTCCACACTCGGCATGGAGTCTGCTTGAGATCCTCTCCCTCTGCCTTTCTGCTGTGCTCATACTCTCTCTGTCTAAATAAATCAATACAATCTTAAAAAAAAGGAACCACATGTCTTCCACGTTCTGTCCCCTTGCATTTCCTTTCATGTAGCAGTAGGTTCTGTGGGGATTTCCCCTCTAAGTTATTTGTACTTATTTCATGCCATTATATACCCTTACAAGTTGCCATTGGTTATAAATCCCAAGTTGTGATTTCTCTCTCTTAACAATTACTCCGGCGATCTTTTCACACACTATTCACTCTCTCATAATTATTGCATGTGTTCTACTGGCTTGTTTGTAGAAATTTTGGTTCAGCTCTTTTTTAAGCGGAGTCCTATTGGTAACATCCCTGAGAACAGAGTCCCCACACACCGCTTCTACTTAGCTCTGTGTGCTGTGCCAGGGCCCGGGTTAGATGCTATTCATGTGTCATCCGCTGAACCCTCCCGCTGATACACGCACAGAAGCGTTGCACAGAGCAGACACTGTAGCATCCCATAAAGTTGCATTAATGATCCAAATTGCCACAACAACTACTAAGACTAGTGATACTACGTAATGCTGTCCTAAGCTTTTTACGTGTATTAATCTGGTTAATTATCTTAAAACCTTGTGCAGTCAGTATGCCTATTGCCTTTAGTTTATAGATGGAGATTCTGAGTTTTTTTTTTAAGATTTTATTTATTTATTTGGCAGAGAGAGAGAGAGAGAGAGAAAGCACAAGCAGGGGGAGCAGTAGGCAGAGGGAGAGGGAGAAGCAGGCTCCCCGCTGAGCAGGGAGCCCAAGGTGGGGCTCGATCCCAGGACCCTGGGGTGAGCTGAAGGCAGGTGCTTAACCGACTGAGCCACTCAGGTGTCCCAGATTCTGAGTTCTTGAAGGGTCGGGAAATGTTCTCAGTGTCATACAGCGTGAACGGCAGTGCTGGGCCCTGAAAGTGTGAGCTCCCACTCTAGACCTTTTTTTTTTTTTTAAAGAACAAAAAGTTGTTTTAGAATAAAGAAACCCTTATTAATTTTTTAAATAAAGATTTATTTATTTGAGAGTGTGAGAGCATGAGTTGGGGAAGGGGCAGAGGGAGACTCAAGCAGACTCCTTGGTGAGCACAGGGCTCGACGTGGGGCTAGATCCCGGGACCCTGAGATCATGACCTGAGCTGAGTTCAGGAGTCGGACGCTTAACCGACTGAGCCACCCAGGCGCCCCTGTTAATTTCTTCAACAGAGATTATATGAATACTAAAATCAGGAATTATTATGAAATGTCTATTTTCTAGTATTAAATGGGGTTTAAGTGATTTCCACAATTTGCATCTTTCTAGAAAGCTTCGATAGTTAGATTTGGGTTCTAATTTTGACGTTTCCTTTTTTAAATCATCATCGTGATTTGTTCAAATTTAGTACTTTCTGAATACCCACTTTGTGCCAGGCCTTGTACCGAGTGTTTCCCACATATCGTCTCATTTAACTCTTAAAAATAGCAAAATTCTTTGAGAGCTGAGGAAACACTTCCACAGAGGTTAGCTCATCAGAACGTCTCCAAATTGCTTGAGTTCGGCAGTGGGGGGCCCTCCTGGCGCGTTCACCTGGGTTCAGGGAGCGTAGAGTCTGTATCTTTCTCCAGCGCATTAGGAAAGCTTTCTGGGAAAAGGTGCCGTTATACGGGTTGTCTGATTCTTGCTCATTTAGTAGGGAAAAAACCTACCCGTCCCATGTGGGGGCCCAGGAAGAAAGCTGGTGGAGGAGGGCACAGGACTACCTTCCCAGAGCTCACTCCCAAGGGCAGGAGGCCCGTGCTGGCTTCTCCTTCAATGAGCTCAGAGGGCAAGTGCTTCTCAAGGGAAGACACAGCACATCAGAGCTGGAGTGTCCATTTCAAAGCTGTCCTGGCTTCTATGTCTCCAGTAGAAGCTGGGCAGACTCCACTTTCTTTTAGCAGCCAAACACCAGAGTGTCTGAAATTTTATATGTTCCAGGAAGACGGAACCTTTCTCGGCTGGGCAGCTGGGTAGAAACACCCAGGGTCTTCTCGTAATGCTGAGAGTGGGCCCTTGTTTGGGTTTTAGCTTTTGTAAGATATCAACCCTTAAATTGCTAGGATGGCCCTTGGCTGTGTGCATCCGTCTCTGTCCTTGATTCCATTCACAATGGGCAGTTTGCGGTAGATCCCGACTGTGCACAGCCCTATGCTGTCTGATCTGATGTTCACACCCCCCTTTTTATTTTGCTGCTAATGTCTGGGGAGGTAGAGAAAGGCCTCTCTGGGCAGGTGACATCTGAGTTGATTTGAAGGAAGCAGAGGATCAAATTACAGAGCAATAGTGTTTCAGACAGAGGGAATAAGAAGTGCAAATGGCCTGTGGTTGAGGCATGCGTGCTGTGCTCAGGAAATAGAAAGGCTGGTGAGTCCCTAGCAGGGGGATCTTGGGGGGAAAGTGGTAAGAGATGAGAGCAGAGTGGTAGTTGGAAGACCAGATCTTGCCGGTCCAATCCCTGTGACCCATCATAAGGCTGAATTGATCCCTTTTAAGGATTCTTTCAGGCTGGCAAGGATGATCAGTCCATTTCTCCAGTGTCCCTACTAACCTCTGCACGTTCGTCTTTCCTTCAGTGTGTCCTTGCTTCCTTGGTCTCTGTTCAGTGTGCAATGGCAAAGTTTTCCCTACAGTATTAGTGTATTGCATACAAATCCATATTGGAAGCTAGAGGATTGTGTCTTTTCTCATGCGCTAACTCTTATTAACTGAAAAATGACATCAGAGCCCATCTCCTATGCTTCTCTTTTAATTAAGACCCCCCTGCTCCATACATGTAGTCCTGCCATTAGATGAGATCCCTGTAAGCCCCTGGCTTCCTCGTATGTGGGGCGAGGGTCTGAAGTCTCCCTCTCCCTCCCTCACACCCTGTGTGAGTATGAATGTGGACACGAGTGGTTTCCCTCTTTATGCCTTGCCCTTCCGAAGGGAGATGGTATTTCCCACATCAGTGTTTGGGCAGCGTGACCCTGTCTCCGCATTTCCTGACTGCTGAGTCTGGAGGCGTTCGGCGTCCTTACCTTTGTGGCTTTGTTCTTAGGACCTCACACCGACTCCATCAGTCTGAGCAGTCTGGCTGAACTCCAGATGAGCACTGAGGGTGTGAGATGATGGCCCTTTGCGGATTTCCCGTAAAGTTGGGAAAATGAGGGATAATGGGTATTTAATGGGTCCCCAAAGACGGCAGGTGTGGAGAAGTGCCTGCGTCTTCCATTTCTAATCCTGCAATTGATGTATTCTTGTTCAGAACTCGAAACTTGGAGGTGAGAGAATTCTGCTTACTATAGCTGGCGGTGCAGCGGACCAGGGGGGAGGCAGGGGTGCAATTTCCTTTTCTTTTCCGTGTGCGTCTGTGTGGTCGCCAAGACTCTCTTTTCCGGTGGAATCCTTGCCAGCCTTTATGGCCCTTCCTGGGACATGTGTGCACTCGGGGTGTCGTTTTCAGGGTCAGGCGCCTACTTGCTCAGCGCAGGGTCACGCATGGGTTTAGAAATGCCTTTGAATTCGGAGTTCATGTAGAATGTGCTCACGCACAGCTGGTATTTTGGCTTTATTCTTCAATACTTTCCTGTTCTCATTTAGGATATTGTCATCCTCTCTCGCTTCCCTCTACCGTTCCCCTCTGAGTGCAGGGATGCTTGAGTCATGTCCTGAGTTTGGCTGTGCAAGCACCCCTGCCCACCCAGTGCCCCCAGCAGCCTGAAGGTTTTTAATTTGGGTCCTTTGGCCTGCTGCCCACACCCCACCCTGTCGAGGGACACGGTGCTGCCCGTGTGCATGGGGTTCCCGCAGCAGCAGGTGCTGACAGAGCTCAGCCTTGTGTTGGCATCTTCGAAGGGCTGGGTGGCCTTGGCTCCCCCTGGAGCCCAGCTGGTCCGGGGGTTACTGGGCTGCCTTGCAGAGGTGGTTTGCCACTTAGAACTAACAGATTTCAGTCCTAGGAACGAACTAACTTCCTTCCTTCCTTCCTTCCTTCCTTCCTTCCTTCCTTCCTTCCTTCCTTCCTTCCTTCCTTCCTTCCAGATTGTATTTATTTATTTGAGACAGAGTGAGGGAGAGAGAGAGCGCACAAGCAGGGGCAGCAGCAGGGGGAGGGAGAAGCAGGCTCCCCACTGAGCAGGGAGTCTAATGCGGGGCTTGATCCCAGGACCCTGAGATCATGACCTGAGCTGAAGGCAGTCGCTTTACCGACTGAGCCTCCTAGGCACCCCTCAATCCTAGGAATTTCTGAAGATCTACTGCTCTCATGCTGTCTTCTGACCATCTTTGTGATGGAGGATGTTGGAGGTGGCTGTGCGATTTAATGAATCCCGGCCAGATGTGCAGTTAGAAGTCTAAAATCTCATTCCGCCGTGCTAGCTAGCTGGGCGCCCTGGACAAGTCACTGAAGCTCTCCAAACCTCTCCTCCTGGGTCTAAGTTGAAGTTAATAATACCTGTGCTGCATGGTTTGTGCCAGGATTTATTGAGATAATGCTTGTGGAGAGCGCCTCGTTCGGGTTTTAGCTCCAGTAGATGATTAACTTCCTTCTTTTTCCCAGCTAGGATCCCAGGTAGGAGAAGAAAAGGCCAAGTTGGCTGCAAGACACGCTGCCTTGCTCTCTGCAGTGATCTGTGCTTGGCAGATTTCAGATACTTACAGACAAAAGTAAAAGAGCTTTAATTACGCCCTTGTTTGCGGTTTGGTTTGGTTGTGATATTTTCTGAATCGAGACTGCAGCGGCCGCCTCGCTGCTGCTAAATGCAGGACTGGCTGGGAGTCAGTGTGGGCCATCGGTATTTGGTCCGGGGACTCCTAAGTCTCCGGCCTTGTAGGTAGGGTTGGCAGCATCATCGGGATGCCGTGTGGCCCCGGGGCCCAGTTTGCTGAGCCCCTGTGGGCTGCTGCGCCTCTGGGCCTTACAGAAGCTCTTGGTGTTGTACTTTGCTTTTCATTCACTTAATTTCTATTGTGCACTCACTGCCAGTTGTGCACCTGACCTAGGCACCACTGGGATTGGCATTGGCAGGAGTGTTTCGTGTGTCCCTGTGCTCCCACTGCCTACATTGTAGTCCGCTTCTCACCGGATGGCCTTGGGCTTCAGGAACCTCAGTTTCCTTGTCTGCAACACGGAGGAGCCCTTTCCTCTTAGGACTGCATGAGAATGAAGAGGATTAATGCAGAAAGGTGGTTAGCACAAAACTTGCGCCGTAGTAAGTGCTCAGTAAAACGGCTTGTACTCATATTTGTAATAGATAATACGCGAGTGTTTATTATTACAGAACGAATACGTTCTAGGTAAGCGGATGTCATTGTTGTTTGTACAGCAAACCCTATTATTCCTTGACTGAGGTTTTTTACTTATTTATTTTTGAGAGAGAGAGAGAGAGAAAGCGTGCATGAGGGGTACAGAGGGAGAGGGTGAGAGAGAAATCCTAAGCAAGCTCCACATTCTGCATGGAGCCCAGTGTGGGGCTCGATCCCATGACCCTAAGATCATGACCTGAGCCAAAAATCAAGAGGTGGGTGCTTAACTGACTGAGCCACCCAGGCACCCCTTCTTGACAGAGGTTATTAGGATGAAAATGCGAACGTCTAGGATAAAAGTGCATTCTGTATGTCACCAGGGGAGGACCATGGGTGGCCATGCCGAAACTGGGCTGTATTCATAGCGCTTTGTGGGCTTTGGAGTACTGTGTACCTCTGATATCTTCCCTTAAGCTGCAGCTCATTGCTCAGACCTTACTGTAGCCCCTGAGTCTCCCTGGGTTTCTGGTCCTAAGCTCACAGAGCCTCTCCTTGCATTTGTGGGTGATCTTGGCCGTTGGGGCTGGGAAGGATTTGTGCTTGAAGTTCAAGGCTCCATGCCTTGACAGTGCTGGCTTCTTCTGTGAGTTTACTAGCCCAGAAACTCTGAGGTAGGCTCATTTCAAATGTGATTGCTATTCACTTCGCGTCGGGTATAGCATAATTATTTGCACCTAGGATCCGCTCAGACTTCTCGGTATAACAATATGGCGAGCCTTGCTTTTTACACGTTCATTAAGTCTCTTAGCCGAGGCAAATCAGCGTGGAGTTAAGGCAAACGTAGGATACTGAAATTGTGCTTCCTTCCTTTATAGGTTGAATGATTTCATTCAGAATTGTTATTACTTTATGACATCTGGTTCATAAGTACCTTTTTCCCTGAGCTCTTTTCTGTTACGTTTAAGAGTAAGGGACTTTAAGGGGAGATGGTCTACAGTTTCCTGGTTTCTGCTGTCTAGGAAACACTGTGCCATCAATTTTTTGCCAGAACAAAATACAAACCCAGAACGAATATCTTTCCTTTTGTTTACATGCCCCAACCTCTGCTTATATCTGTGTTTTATTCATTTATGACTATGTGTATATAAGTTTATGACTGTGTGTATATAAGTATGTGTGTATATATCTATGTGTCTGCGTGTGTGTAAATATATATATATATTTTATAAGTACGTACACATTTAACATGTGGAATATAGAAGGACAGAGATTATGTTTTGCTCCCTTTGTATATCAGTAATCATTTCTTCCCAGTATTTTATTATGAAGTATTTTATTTTACTTATTATTTTTTTTAAAGATTTTACTTATTTATTTGACAGAGAGAGAGATGACAAGTAGGCAGAGAGGCAGACAGAGAGAGAGGGGAAGCAGGCTCCCCACTAAGCAGAGAGCCCGATGCAGGGCTCCATCCCAGGACACTGAGATCATGACCTGAGCCGAAGGCAGAGGCTTTAACCCACTGAGCCACCCAGGCGCCCCTCAACACCTACTTATGACTAGGCCAGAAGCCTCACCAGCAAGCACAGGGCCCTCCCAGTAGCCTCTCCCCGGGCTCTGTCCCTCTTGGTGTGGCCTTAACAGTTCTTATTCTCACTGTGCATTTTGAAACAAGGGTGTCCAAGATGCTCTGTCTACCTTTTGACTTTTACACACATAGAGACTTAACTAGACTCCCCAGAAAATACTGTCTGCTCCCCATCCCTTAGCACTAGCCAGATAAAGGCTCTGTAGACACCGACTCCTGATTTAGCCTCAGGTTTCCCCTTTGGCTATTTTCCAGCATTCTCTGGTCTGGGCAGCCTCCCCTACCCGTCCAGCTAGCCATCGGGCCGACCTTCGAGGAGAGGCGGTTCACGGCCGTCCTGACTCACTGGTACCCCAGTTCTGCCCTGGATGGAATGTTGAGAAGGAATGTAGGAATGAAGGCCTTGGTGGGAGTAAACTTCCCATTCATCTTAAATAATGGCTTTCTCCATTATGTTTATAATAACATTGCAACAATTTCCATTTAACATGTGCATTCTGTCAAAAAATAATTTGGAAAAAGTGAGAAACATGCCACTCATAATTATAGAAGGAACCTGAGTCAAATATTTCATTTAAGTCATTAATGAAGGAGCCAATAAGTTGGTAAAGCTGAGTCAAAGAGCATTTGAGGAACTGGGTATTTATAGGCATTTTGAAGAGAAATGATGGAAGAGAATAATTAGGTAAGTGTGGGGGAAATAGTGGGGTACCATTCAGATCAGCCTCGAGGAACCCCAGCTTCTGGAAGTGTTGCGGGCAGAAAGCTGTAGGGGAGGAAAAAATTTTTTTTTGCCACCCTTCTTGTTTCTTTGGGCTGCTCTGTTAGTTGACATAAGACAGATTAACAGGAGGAAAGCAAATTTAATTTCATATGTACTGGAGTCCCAGAGAGATCTGAGAGGCTCTAAGGCAGTTGAAGCTTATATGCCATCCTGAGCTAAGGAGGGATGGGAGTCTAGGGCTTCAAAGGGAAAGAAGACAATTTATAGGAGGTTGGGAAGAGCAAATGTTTGGTAAACAAATGTTCGTTGTGCCTTGCGGAGATAACGGAAAACAGAGAGGAATTGAACAGGTAGGCCCTGACAACCCCCAACCCCTCACCCCCCCCACCCCCCCACCCCCCTGCCCTGACTTTGTGTAGTTCTCTCTTCCTGGACTAGGACCTCTAGCTAAATTCTTCGAGGCAGTTAAGGGGAAGGTTAAAAGTTCTTCCTGAGTCTTTTGGACCTTGATTATTTTCAGCTTAAATAATCCTTGTGACAAAGCAGTACATTTTGGGGAAGTTGGGGGTACTCGCTCTGAATCCTGTTAGCCCTTAGCTGTCAGGTCCCTTCAGGAGTTTCCTTGGCTGAAGAGAATCTCCTGGCCTGAAGATATGCTCCCTCTTAGGACAGCCTGTACTCAGGGCCTTATCCACGGACGTCTCACCCTCTGCTTGCTTCTCTCAAGGTCATCCTATGATCAGAACTGCCCACAGAGTCAGCCAAGGCCTGTCACAACTGTGTCCCAGCTTACCTTCTTTCTCTACTTAGTCCTGCTTCCTTCCCTCCCTTCTTTGGGGCTTGATCTCTAGAACACTCCTTCATAAGCTTGTGGCTCCACAGTGACCATTGCAGAGTCTGTCTCCTGAGAAACCCAGGCTGTCACAGCGAGATACAGAATTAATGAGAATCCTGCAGGGCAATGTTACTGTAAATTTTGGGGTTATCTTTTCTATGGCACAGAAACCTACAAGTTAGCACGTGGCTTCACAGTGTCTAAGCCCTTAGTCTATAGAAAGTAACAAAATCAAATCCGAGTGTACTTCTCTAGGTCTAGGTCTGGCTGACCCGCACAGAGCCGGATAGGCAATATTTTAAGCTCTCACCGCTCTGTTGGAGCAGGGAGGTAGTCTTGGCGGCTTGGTGGGATTTGACAGCAGGGTCATAGTGTGCTGACCCTTGCCCTAGTTATCCATTTAAGTCTGTTAAACAGTGTCCCAGAATGACATTGGAAGGACGAGCTGCCTGCCATCTTTGCCCCTTCGATTCTTGGAGGATTTAATTTCTAAATCCTGCAACCGCCCACAAGGGGCTCGTATTACCATTTCAAAAGTGAGGTAACAGGATCAATGAGGGTTCTCTGTGGTCTTACTACTTAAGTAGATGATGGCTCCTGGAAGGGAGCCAGGTGGCTCTCACTCTCAGGCTTGCTACGCACGGGCCCCCCCCCCCCCCCCCCGTCAGCCTACCTCACTGGGTCATGGGAAGCATGGGGATAGAGGTTTGAGGCACAGTTCAGAGAAAAGCGCCCATGGCGCAGGTGACTGCGGATTCACAGAGCCTGGAGGTATTTGAAGAGGCCCTGCCTAGCTCAGTAGCCCCTCTGCCACGTGTCCTGAAATTGCCATAGCATAGGTGGGTGTACCTGGGAGCAGGGCAGTGCGAGTGCACATAGCTCTTACCCGTTCAGGTCTTAGAGGAATTTTCCAGCCGCCTGTGCCACTGAGCAAGCCCGCCCATCAGCCCGAGACTCCGTGGTCACCCTTAAGACATGAGGAGGAACTCTCCAGTCTCTTTGCGCTCTGCCTTTATAAAGGCCCATTTGATAGGGACTGGATTCAAATTCTGACTCACCCACCAGCTATGTGATCACGGGCACGTTTCTTAAATCCCTTTTGTCTCGGTTTCCTCGTGTGTACAGTGAGGATTGCAGTAGTGTCTTTAATAGGGCTCATAGGAAAATGAAATTAACTTGCGTATGTAGAGCTGGCAGAACCATGCCTGGGAATACAGA
>CM053609.1:7413855-7436171 GCA_028646535.1 Procyon lotor
AGGCAGAGGCAGGCAGAGGGAGAGAGGGGGCGAAGCAGGCTCCCCGGTGAGCAGAGAGCCCAATGCGGGACTCGATCCCAGGACCCTGAGATCATGACCTGAGCTGAAGGTAGAGGCTTTAACCCACTGAGCCACCCAGGCACCCGGGAACAGAGTTCTGCAGTGATTATTTTCCAGCCCGTAGCTGTGTGCACTCATCTCTTCAGGTCTCATCTCTAGAATTTTGAGGGGATGTATTTTACATGAAAAAGGCTTTAAAGCAAAATGACCTGCGGGCAAGAAGCCCTGTGACTGCCTGATTTAAGCCACCCTGTGTCATTACCACAGTGCATTTACTTGGTGTCCGGGTGGGAGAAATGAGATGTGATTACCAGAGATATTAGCAGGGGGGTGATCCGTTTTGGCAGACAGGAAGTTCAACTCCGAAGCCGTGCCCGTAGCTCTGGATTCGTTTCTTGATGAAATGGGAAAGGAAGCGTCAAGAAGTTTCATATGATGCCTTTCCCAGCAGAGCATTACTGTAAGTGAAAAACTATTACCAGGCTGTCACAGTTTAGGCAGTTTCGAGGGGAGTGTGCTCCCTTCTAGAAGGGGCTAGCTGAGCCATATTGATCACTCGGGGCCAGCCCGGAATGCTTTATTGAGGCCCGATTCCATAAGGAAGCTTTTTGTAAATGAAACTAACATTCGATTAGTGGAAGAAAATTACTGTGACTTGTTATTTGGTTTTCCAGCCGATACCATTGATTCTCAGGGCCTCTAGTAGTTCTTAATAATCTGTCCCATTTCATACCAGACGAGATACTGAAGCTCTTTCCTTGACTCCTGGTCTAAACATTTAGGGCTATTGTATCAAGTTCATGTTCCAGCTTCCTTCTGTCTAATCGTTTGAGTTCCCAAGGGGTGTGGCATTTATTATTACAGGTTATTAAATTATCATGTGGTCCTTTGCATTTTTATTATGTTCTTCTCTTGTAATAAAAGCAAACCTTCCCTTTAGAGCCCACGTAGATTTAACTTGGCAGGTCGGGGGACATTGAACTGTCTTGACCCACCTCTGCCAAAATGACCCGAACCTTCTCTTGTTTCTGAGTGGGAAGCTGTTCAGTAAAGTCTGTTAAAACTCTCTTGGTTTGTGGTTTTATTCCTCCATAGAAGCCTGATTCCTCTAATTCTTTTTTTTTTTTTTTTTTTTTTTAAGATTTTATTTATTTATTTGGCAGAGAGAGAAGGGGAAGTAGGCTCCCTGCTGAGCAGAGAGCCCGATGCGGGGCTCGATCCCAGGACCCTGAGATCATGACCTGAGCCGAAGGCAGAGGCTTTAACCCACTGAGCCACCCAGGCGCCCCTGATTCCTCCAATTCTTGATGTTTGTTTTCTTCATTTGTTTCTCCTCTTTTCAGAGAATTACAGCTAACTCTAGGGATAGGGGCCAAAGAGGAGGAAACAGGCATGGTCTAAGACAGCCCTTAATGAAATAGTCTTTAGTTCATAGTATGGTCCTAGAATTAAATTAGGGGCTTTTTAGAGAAATACTCCCAGCATAAGCACATGCCCCTTTGTACTCCATACTCTGTAAGCCAGCACACGATTTCCTGGATGAGGATTCAGAGTGAGGGCTCTGATCACAAAGCTGAATTAACTTTCTCTGCCAACCGAATGAAAGTCATGTCCGTGGTGTGGCTGCAGGTGCTTCTCGGATGTGGGACTCCAGGCAGAAATGGCACACGGAGGTGCATAGACTTTCCTGTGTGAATAAAGGGTAAGCCTTACGTAAGATGTTTATCACCAGGACGTGCCGTGTCTTGTAAGAGAATGATAAGAACTGCACTCAGAAAATGTGTCTGTGATGCCAACCAGGATTCTGCCAAGAGGTGTCACGGGCTTAGGAGCCAGACAGTCCTAGGTTGAAATCTGTCCCTGACACCTTCTGGCTGTGTGATCTTAGGAAAGATACAAAGCTGTTCTGATCTTGAATCTCCTCCAGAAAATAGAATAATGCTTTCTTGGCAGCTGGAAAGCTACGAGAAATTAACAAATGAAGTGTGGTGAGTTCTATCACACCATTTGCTATTGTCTCTACAGATTGTTGTCTTTAAGACAAAACAAAACAGGGGCACGTGGGTGGCTCAGTGGGTTAAGTGCCTGACTCTTGGTTTCGGCTCATGGTCATGATCTTAGGGTGGTGAGATCGAGCCCTATCTTGGGCTCCGTGCTCAGTGCCGAGTTTGCTTGTGTCTCTCTCTTCCTCTCTGCCCTTTCCACCTGCTCACTCTGTCCCTCAAAATAAATAAATAAAATCTTTAAGAAAAAGACAAAACAATTAAGTTGGATCTTACAACTAGTCTATGATGGAAGAACTTCATGTTTTCACATTCTTTGGATCAAAATAAGCCAACAAGCTTCTCCTAATTTCTGACCCTTCCTTCCCCCTGGCTCTTTAGAATGGCCCAGAATGCACTGTGGCAGGTGTCTCTGCTGATGCAAATGCTGGGAATATCGCCGTGATAAAGCTGTCTTCCTGGACACCGGTGGCCGAGTCAATGGGGCTGCTCCCATGTGCCAGGCTGAGTCTGCCTCGCAGCCCAGGCTCCGGCAGCTCTGTGCCAAGGACAGTGTTGGAACTGGATGTCCAAGGCCAGTCGTGGCAAGACCATCTCCTCTCTTGGGTGCCTTGTTGAGGCATCTTGCCATGGGGGCCATGTCCATGTGAGGAGGTGTGTGGGAGCCGTAACTCTGGGGGCAAAGCCAGGTGAAGGTGAGTGAGAGAGGGAGTCCTTGCTCTAAACACATAGCATTTTCTGAGCAGAAATCGAATGAGATGCAGAAAGCGCATGCTCCTGGTTTGTTGCTGGTGTTCTTGGCGTGCGCGAAGGTGTCTCTTTCAACACAGCTTATTTTCTAAGCATGAAGTCAAAGGGAGATAATGTGACCCAGTTAATATGATAGGGCTTTGGCATTCCCAGGAGATGCAACCGTTGCTATCCATCACACACGGGGCTGGCTCACTGCTCAAGAACAGAGCCAGGATGCCTGCTTGCCAGGCCACATAACAACACTGCTCTCCGCGCTCTGGTCCCGGGTCGGGCAGTAGCCACTGCCTGACGGAGGGGAAGAATCTACTGCCCCAGTTTATCTAGATGCCTTTGTTCTACAAGCTGGAGATCACACTTCTTCCAGAGAGTGTATTTTCTTTTACATTTGATCATGTTTCTTTTTTTTTTTAATTCTTCACATTGTTTACTTTTTTTTTATTGTGTTATGTTAGTCCCCATATAGTACATCATTAGTGTTCGATGTAGTGTTTCAAGATTCATTGTTTATATATAACACCCAGTGCTCCATGCAATCCGTGCCCTCCTTAATACCCATCACTGGGCCAACCCATCCCCCATGCCCCTCCCCTCTAAAACCCTCAGTTTATTTCTTGGAGTCCACAGTCTCTCATGGTTCGTCTCCCCCTCTGATTCCCCCCAATTCACTTTACCTTTCCTTCTCCTGATGTCCTCCATGTTATTCTTTATGTTCCATGAGTTAAGTGAAGCCATATGATAATTGATGTTCTCTGCTTGACTTATGTCACTCCGCATAATCTCCTCCAGTCCCATCCATGTTGATGCAAAAGTTGGGTATTCATCCTTTCTGATGGCTGAATAATATTCCATTGTATATATGGACCATATCTTTATCCATTCATCTGTTGAAGGGCATCTTGGCTCTTTCCACAGTCTGGCAATTGTGGACATTGCTGCTATGAACTTTGGGGTATATACGTCCCTTCTTTTCACTACATCTGTATCTTTGGGGTAAATACCCAGTAGTGCAATTGCCAGGTCATAGGGTACCTCTATTTTTAATTTTTACCCCAATGATCATATTTCTAATATCATCTTAGACATGCTTATCTATGCAATTTCCCCAAATTGTGTCTCTCCTGGCTTCTAGCTTTTATGAGACATAAAAGATCTCATTTCTGCAATAGTTCTCCTGGTTGGGCTTGTTTCTGTTATCCTCTGGTCTCCAGGGTCATTTGGATCTCTTCTGGAGGGGCCAAGAAGGCTGTACTCACTTCTTCATTTCCAGTTGATCTGGAAAAATCCAGCTAATGGAGTTTAACATTTTATTTTATTTTATTATTATCTTAAAGATTTTATTTGAGATTTATTTATATTGAGATTTATTTATTAGAGAGAGAGAGCATGAGCAGGGGGTCAGGGAGGGGCAGAGGGAGAATCAGACACCCCGCTGAACAGGGAGCTTGATGTGGGGCCGATCCCAGGACCTGGAGCTCATGACTTGAGCCAAAGGCAGACACCCAACCAACTGAGTCACCCAGGCGCCCCAAGAATTTAACATTTTAAATCCACAAGATACTAGCATTACACCCAGTGGTAGGGGTCGGCTCCCCCTTCCCTTCACCATGAGATCCCAGAGCATGTCTTCTTGATGGAGGTGAAATCACCCCTAGTGGAGGGAAAATTGCTTCCTGTGGGTGGGGAGAGACACAAAAATGTATTACTTTTTAAATTTATTAAGCATGTGGGGCACCTGGGTGGCTCAGTGGGTTAAAGCCTCTGCCTTCGGCTCAGGTCATGATCTCAGGGTCCTGGGATCGAGCCCCACATCAGGCTCCCTGCTCAGCAGGGACCTTGCTTCGCCCCTCTCTCTGCCTGCCTCCCTGCCTACTTGTGATCGCTCTCTCCGCCAAATAAATAAATAAATAGATCTTAAAAAAAATAAATTTATTAAGCATAGATTTACATCCAATTTATAAACGTATATAGTATGTATGTGGTATTAAAATTTCATGCAGGCCAATTAGGAAGAAATGTCTACAAAGGCTCTTTGAGGGTGATCATGAAAAAAAGATTTGAAAACACTGCTTTAGAATTTTACTCTGGATGCTTCCTATTCACTTTTTACAAAAAATAATTCCTCAGTGGAAACCCCTTGCTCTCTACTCGGGTTGAAGATATCATCAGATGTACTTCTGGAAGAAGGGTAGGTGCTGTATTTCCAGCTGAAGCACCGTTCAGAACTCTTTGGGGCAAACTATCCATGAGTTCTAAATAGCATTGGAGTCTCCCAGAGAAATTTCAAAGGGGCAACTCCTTGGACTCCATCCCCTAATTACCCCAGAATCTTCTGGACCTCTGGACGTCACTTGGGTGGTTCCTAAATAGCCAGCCCCGCACAAAGTCAACAACCACTGATCTAGAAGAAGGAGAGAAAGTGGTTTAGATGAGACTGCTGACCCAAAGCCAGAAAGTGAGACTGTCTTGTGGGTCTTACTCTCCCTACCTCTCCCGACCTTGCCCCCGGCTCTGTACTCAGCAAACCACACGGTGCCTGGTTCACCAAACACACTCCGCCTTTCCCACCTCCATGCGTTTGCTTATTAGATTCTCTCCCTGCTCGGATTCCCTTTCTTTCCCCTTAACCTGTCCACCTTCTACATGTTCTCCCAAGACCTAGCTTCCATGATTCCTCCCGCGGGAAGCTTTTTACGAACCTCCCCAGTGTTCTTACTGCACTTAACACATTCTGCCTCACAATTTGACCATTTGGCACCTGTCCTCTTCTTTTCTCCTCCCATTTTCTTGAGGCATGACTTATATACCACAGAGCCCATCCATTCTAAGTATACAATGCAATGATTTTTTAGTTAAGTTATAAAATAATGCAACTCTCACCAGAGTCTAGTTCTAAGGCATCTCCCATCACTCCAAAAAGTTGGCTTGTGCCTATTTGTAGTCACATTCCACTCCATCCCAGCCCAAGACAGCCTCCTTTCCCTCTTTCTTTGCGTTTCCTGGACATTTCATAGACTTGGAATAATGCAATAGATGGTCTTTTACCTCTCAATTAGCATGATCTTTTTTGAGGTGAATCTGTGCTGTAGTATATATGGGCGATTTGCTCCATTTAATTGCTTAATTCTATTCTTTGGTATTGGGTTTTAGTAGATATTATGGTAACTGGATCAGATTAGTGTTTGGTTTATGGCTATGTCATGTTTTGTTTATCTAGTGACCATTGGTGGACATGTGGGTTGTTTCCAGGTTGGGGTTATTATGAATATTGCTATCATAGTCTTCGTGTAGACATATGTTTTCAATTTTCTTGGGTGGATTGGAGGTGGAATTCTTGGGTCATGTAAATTCATTTCCCCTTCCTTCCTTCCTTCCTTCCTTCCTTCCTTCCTTCCTTCCTTCCTTCCTTCCATCCATCCTTCCTTTTTTGAGAGAGAGTGGGTAGGGGGGAAAGGCTAGAGGGAAAGGGAGAGAGAAAGAGAGAGAATCTTAAACAGGCTCCATGCCCAGTGCAGAGCCTGATTCGGGGCTTGATCTCACGACCCTGAGATCAGGACCTGAGCTGAAATCAAGTTTTGGACGCTTAACCGACTAACCCACTCAGCCCAATATATAACTTTTTAAGAAACTGCCCAGTAGTTTTCCAAAGAGGCTGTGACCACTTTATCTGTGACATTCCCACAAGTGAAGTGTGTGGCTTTGAGTTCTTCCACATGCAGGTGAATGCCCTGAATTGCCACTGTTTTGTTATTGTACCCATTCTAGTAGGCGGATAGTGGCACCTTGTGATTTCTAGTTGCATTTCCCTAAAGACTAATGATGCAGGGCGCCTGGTTGGTTCAGCGGGTTAAGCCCTTGCCTTTGGCTCAGGTCATGATCTCAGGGTCCTGGGATCGAGCCCCGCATCGGGCTCTCTGCTTGGTGGGGAGCCTGCTTCCCCCTCTCTCTCTGCTTGCCTCTCTGCCTACTTGTGATCTCTCTCTCTGTCAAATAAGTAAATAAATAAATAAAATCTTTTTAAAAAAAAGGCTAATGATGCTGAACATCTTTTCAAATGCTTATTAGACATTCTTGCGTTGTCTTTGGTGGAATTGTTCAAATTAGTTGCCTATTCTTAAAATTGGGTTGTTTGTCATTTTATTGTTTAGTTGTAAGATTGGTAGGAAGTGGTGCTGAAATCATCTTTAACCTTAACTGATTTTCTGACTGGTTGTTTAATCCATTATTGGATATTAACATCTCCAGCTGTTATCATTGAATTGTTCATTTTTCCTTTCATGTTGTCAATTTTGGCTTCATGTGTCTTGGGGCTGTTAAGGTTGGTGTCATTGGGTTCACATCTGCCATTTTGTAGTTTCTGTCTGTCTTTTTTGCTACACTCTTCCTTCTTTATTGCCTTCTTTCGTGTTAAATAGATATTTTCTCGAATTTCATTTTAATTCCTTCTCCCCATGTTTTGAATTACTTTCTTACTGATTGCTTCTACAATATGCATCTTATGTTATCAAAGTCTGTTTATATTAGTACTAACTTAATTCCTGTAAAATATGAAACCTTTGCTCTAATACAGATTCATTACTTTCCTTCATTTGTGTTATTATCATATATATCACATCTATACATGTTAGGAATTTTAACGATGCAGTGTTATTGCTTTATGCAATCCTCTGCCTTTAAAAGAGGAGGAAAAGAGGGGCTCTTTATTTCCTTATGGGTATATTTGAGTTACTATATGGTATTGGGTTCTTTCTGTTTGAAGGAATTCCTTTAGTATTACATTCAAGGAAAATCTGCTAGCAATGAATTCTCCTAGTCCTTGTTTATCTGGGAATATCTTTATTTTGCCTTCATTTTCAAATGATAGTTTTGCTGGAAGTAGAATTCTTGGTTGACAGTTTTTCCTTTCAGTTCTTTAAATAGGCCATTCCATTGCTTTCTGATTTAGGTTGTTTCTGATGAAAAGTCAGCTATTAATTTAATGAGGATCTCTTGTGTGTTTTTGTTTCTCAGATCTGATATTGAGCCCCCCGTAGTGTATTTTTCATTTCAGTTACTATACTTTTCAACTCTAGAATTTCCATTTGGAGTGTATGTGTGTGTGTGTGTGTATGTGTGTGTGTGTGTGTGAGAGAGAGAGAGAGAGAGCGAGAGCGAGAGCGAGAGATCTACATCATTATTCAGATAATCTATTTGTTGGGTTCTTAATATCATATTTATTAATATCATATTGCTATTTAATTTCTTAAACATGGGTGTCTTTAGTGTTTTGAACATATTTATTGTAGGTGCTTTGAGTCTGTCTGCTATGTCCAACATTGGGGCCCATTTCCAAATGACTTTTATTTTACTAATTTTTTTTTTTAAATTTGAGTAATCTCTGTGCCCAATGGGAGGCTTGAACTCATGACTGTGAGATCGAGAATCCCATGCTCCTCTGACGGAGCCAGTCAGGCACTCCCAGATGACTTTTATTGACTGTTCTTTTGCCCCCTCAGTAAGGAAGGGCCATGCTTTTCTGTTTGTTTTTTTGCATGACTCTTCATTTTTTGTTGAAAACCGGACATTTTAGTAATATGCTCTAGCAATACTGGATTTGGCTTTTTGTCCTCCCTACGCTCTCCCCATTCCTGCCCATGGTTTGCTATTATTCTGTTTAATTATTTGTCTGAACTAAATCCATGCTATGTCACTCCTGTGGTGTGTGGCCATTGATGTGTTGGCTCCGTTTTTAAATTTTTGGTTCTTTTTTTCTTTGATTGTAAATTCTTGTTTTATCTTAAAGCCTGTCTTCCTAAGGGTTGCCTCTGTGTCTACATAGTCAATGATTGGTCAGAGTTTGTGTTCAAATGCTTCAAATGCTAAGATTGCATTCAAAATTTCAAAATTAAGGCAGTTCTTTCTTTTCTTTTCTTTTCTTTTCTTTTCTTTTCTTTTCTTTTCTTTTCTTTTCTGTCTGTCTTTCTTTCTTTCTTTCTCTCTCTCTCTCTTCTTTTTTTCTTAGATTTATTTATTAGAGAGAGAGAGAGAGAGAGAGAGAATGTGACGACCAGGGAGAGCGGCAGAGGGAGAGAGAGAGAAAGAATCCTCAAGCAGACTCCCCACTGGGAATGGAGCCTCACCCGGGGCTTGATCTCAGAACCCTGAGATCATGACCTGAACTGAAGTCAAGAGTTGGCCACTCAACAAACGGAGCCACCCAGACGCCCCTCAAAATTAAGGCAGTTTTTAAGTTTCTCCAGCTTTTCCTTTCTTCTGGGTCCCTTTGTGTTTCCTTTTTCTATGCACAAAAACTCAGTCAGCCCGGAAGGAGTAGAGAGGGTGAACACTCTCTGGTTTCTCCCCTACTTCCGCATGGCCTTTCTGTTAGCTAGAAATATGTGGAGAGCTTATCAGGGACTCTTATGGCTGGTCTTGCTGTTGAATTTCTGCCTGGTCTGCCAGTCTAACCCTAACCAGCATCACAACCACAGAGTAGTCGATGTTTTCCATTCATTTGCCATTGGGATGGCTCTTTCTACTGACTACGCCCCTGAGTGGGGTTTCTCATGTTCTGCTTTCAATTAGGTGGACTCCTCCCAACTGCAAGGCTGTTGGTTTGCATGGCCAACTCTGTGATAGAACTGCTGGGCCAACCAACATGGGCGGGCAAGGACCCAGACTCCCTCTGCTTTTACCAGAGGTTCAGTTTCTCATGAACAAATGCTCCTCAATTTGTCGCATGTTTTAGTTGATTTCCGGAGCCCCGAAATGGTGGGTTTTCTTTGGTCTTTTATTTTTTTTTTTACAATTTTGTCCATTAAAAAAAAATTTTTTTTTAAAGATTTTTAAGATTTCTTTTAGAGAGCGCATGCACAAGCAGAGGGAGAGGGAGGGAAGCAGACTCCTTGCTGAGTGTGGGGCTCGATCCCACAACCGTGAGGTCATGACCTGAGCCAAAATTGAGAGTCAGTCACTTGACCAACTGAGCCACCCAGGTGCCCCTTGTCCAGTTTTATTATTATTTTTGAGGAGAGAATTTGTCAGGTCTCTCATGCTGCCATTCCAGCTCCAGTGTCTTTTCCCAACTTCTAGAGAGCGAAAATCATGCGAAAGTTAATAGGAGGGTTCTGACACCACATTGTCTGAACTTGAATCCTGGCCCTGCCATTTACTACCTGCCAGACTGTGGTCAAGTTACTTAACTTCTGGGCCTCTGTGGCCTCGTCTGTAAAATGGGGATAATAAGAGTACCTACCTGGGGTGCCTGGCTGGCTGCCTCTTAACCTCGGGGCTGTGAGTTCGAGCCCCATGTTGGGTGTAGAGATTACTCAAAAAAAAAAAAAAAGGGCACCTGGGTGGCCCAGCTGGTTAAGCATCTGCCTTAGGCTGTCATGATCCCAGCGGCCTAGGATCGAGCCGCCCCACATTGGGCTCACTGCTCAGTGGGGAGCCTGTTTCTCCTTCTCTCTTTATGTACCGTTCCCCCCAACCCCCACCATTTGTGCTTTCTGTCTCTCTGTCTCTCTGTTAAATAAGTAAATAACATCTTTAAAAAAAATGGTTTAAAAAAACAAACAGTACCTACCTAATGAGGTTGTGTTAAGAATGGTACGGATTTAATATACGTAGAGTGATAGGAGCAGTGTTTGGCACACTGTAAATGCTATTAAATGTTAGTTCTTATGAGTTCACTGAGGGAGGGACTCTGTCTCATCCACGATCTCAGCCCCCATATCCTTGGTCTGGTACTTTGCACATAGTCAGCTCTTCTAACCCTCGAATCATCTTTACTAAGTGATGCTTGACGTTCAGAGGAAATGAGGGCAGCTCCCCGAGTAACTGTAGGTAAAGGACGAGAGACTGCAGGGGACCCAAGGAACAGATGGTTCTGTGTCTCGTTCAGGCCAAATGTTGGTCAGTCTTTGTCTTGGGCTCATGTGTTTTTCCTCCCAGGCCCAGGAACTGCCTAAAATGCCTGGTGCGGCTCACATACCATATTGAGCTCCAGCCTGGGTCTGCCCACTTGTGTTTGTTTCCAAGAACTTAATTAGCACAATTGTTACCATTTCCAAAGTTTCATTGCATCAGGCACCTCCAGGAATGGATAAAGCTGCGTGGCTGTGATGCTTATTTAGGTTCTTACGCAAAGGGGAGGGGCCCCCGGGGAGCTGTGGGAGGGCAGGGAACTTAGAGTTTGTGTTCATCAGCCCAGGCTCCCAGTCACCTGCACGGAGCCATTGTGCCAATGGGAAATGGGTGCTCCTTCCTCCGGTGCACGCGATTGGGGTGAACACAGCCCCTGCTGGATTCAGTGCTCACTCCCCACCTGGGCAGGACACCTTTGTGCAGGAATGCATACGTCTCGTGCTGCTGTATGTACTGACCTGGCTTAGCCACCGCGCGCCCCACTCTGTGCTCAGGAGCTGGGTTGCAGACATAAGCCAGTCTTTGCCCCCAAGGAACTTTCAGCTTTCACGAGGAACACCAGACATGCCAGCGTAATGCCGGCCACGTGGGAGTCTGAATCCCAGTCTGTGGTTGTGAGGGAGAAGGGGAAGGCAGGGAGGGGTCCTGGAGGAGGTGGCACTGGATTGCTGGATAAGTAGGAATTTCCGAAGCGAGTGGAGTGGGCTGGGTGGTATTTTGGCCCCTTGAAATCTGGGGGATGAGACAGATCTAGGTCAGTGCAGGAAAGTTGCAGCTAGGGATTGCTGCAGGGGGGAGGCTGGGAGATAGAATGTGGCCACATGTTGGGGGTCTGCTCCCCTGAGGCAAGGAGCTTGGGCTTTTTTGGTTCATTAGGGGTGTCACTGGAGGATTTTAAGGAGAGAATTGGGGATGGGTTGAATGAGGTGAGACAGGACAGAGGGCAGTGGCCGGTGCAGATGCACTGGGGACATTTCAGGAAGAGGGGCTGCGCGACGGAACTGAGCTGGGCGGGGTGGGGAGCCATGGGTGACTGTCCAGTTTCTGGGGCTCAGGACGGTGCAGATGTCAGGGAGGTACTGATGTTCATGGAGGGAGGGGTCAGAGGGCTGAGCTTGCCGAGCCCAGGGCTGGAGCGCTAGAGGGGGTGGAGAGCAGAATGCTGTGTTGGCCCGGCAGAGGCTGGGTGCTTCCTGGGGAGAGGAGTCTGGAGCTCAGAGGTGCAGTGTGGCTGCAGGGAGATAGGCAAGAGAATGTGGGGGTCCCTCCCCTGTTTCTGTACAGTGACTCAAAAACAGATGTGACTGTGGAGAATTCTGGCCGTAGCGAACAAGGGAAGAGGAGGAGGAGAAGGCGCGGGTTCGGTGGCAGTCGAGGAGATGGGTGTTGGAGGAAAGTGGGGGACAGCAAGTTGTCCCGTCAGCTGTGTCAGAAATCGGAGAAAGCCCGTGTGAGAAGGGCAGGGAAAACAGCAGGCACGTTTAGGAAGTAGGAGCTCGGCGGGGACCTGCATCCAGAGCAGCTTACTATGGCCATCGAGCGGCGGTGACGCCCAATCGTGTGGGGTCGACTTGAGCGTCAAAAGCAGGGAAGTGTTCCCCACAAATGGGGACATTCTTATGCCTCTGGGCAGCGACAACAATGGAAATTGATGCAGCCACTGTGGAAAACAGGATGGAGGTGGCCTCAAAACATGAAAAGTAGAGTTACCCGGTGATCCAGTCGGTCTTCTGGTGGGTGTGTATGCCCCAGGAATGACAACACTAACTCAAGGAGGCTTATGCATGCCTGTGTTTGTCAGCATTATTTACAATGGCTATGATATGGAAGCACCCAAAGTGTTTACCAATAGAAGAATTGATAAAGAAGGGATTTTAAGTTGTGGTTTAATACAGATGGGAATTGGGTGTGTTTGTGGATACGGGAGCCCGTGCAGAGGGGGAAGAGAGCGTAGGGCAGAGAGGTGAGGAAAGGTGCTCAGGGGGTGAGAAGGGTGGAGGGTAGGCAGGGGGACCTGCTGAGTGGGAGTCAGGGATGCTCCTTCCCTGGGTGGAGCGAAGCTGGGCGTCTTACAGCGTGTTCCCTCCCTTATCCTTTCAGCAAGCAGGAGCCCACCTTCGGCTTTGGCAGAACGAGGCATTGTGGTCACCTCCTGCGCTAATGACAACCTCTCCATGACTCTGTTCCATTACAGCTTTGGTACCTCGTTTGGTTTGTATTGGTACAGCATCTTTAGCATCTGGAGCAAGGAAACATGCATCCAACACATTGTGCTGTTGTGCTCATGGTCGAGCAAGACCAGGTAGTGATAGGTCCACTTTTATTTTAACATGGGGGAGGGGCGCGGAACAGGGGGGCAGCAGGAGACAGAACTGCCGCATATGAGTGTACGATCCTGGGCAAATTACTTCATTCCTCTGCATTTCTGGTTCCTCCCAGTAAAATGGGAATGGGCTGGATCCTTTGCAACACCCTCGTTTGCAGTAATAGCCATCACTCCTGTGGTCAGTTGCCACATGTCTCAGGCGAAGCTGAGGGTGTTTTGTGCCTGAGAGGTACTGGAAGGATGAACAGCAGTTATGCCTGAGGTTGCAAATATGCAACATGGCTTTCCCCTTCGACAGGGCAGTGTCCTGTCATAGGGAGCTGCTGTGGGCGGCTGGGGAAGAGGAACTCTTTGCTGTGTGTGACTGTTGCCTTCCACTGCGCTGACCCTGAAGTTTCAACTTTCTTCTTCTAGAAGCTTTCTAGCGTGGCACACGAACATGCATTGTTTGGTTCTGGTCTGTGTTTATCTTACATCTGGATGGATGCTCTGGCTTTGGTGAATGTATTATTTTCTCATCAGCTTATTTGTGGGGTTCATGTCTTTGAGAGGATATAATTAAGTGGAAGCAGATTATCTTGGTATTGAAGACTTAGGTATTAGGGCTTAAAGACCTGTCCCTTGGGTTGCTCTTGAGAAATGTGTATGTAATGATTCGGTACCTTGTTCCGATGGAAGCAGTTTGCATGTAGCACACGCCTGTGGAATTCCAAGTAGAATTTGAAAACCGGGAAGGAAACGAACTGCTCGTGTGCAGCCCTGGGATCCCACTCCATTTCTCAAGCATGGGCAGGTTCAAGTCTGAGATTCCTGGTAACCAAGGCAAAAAGGGAAATACAGCTGTAATCAGACTATTGAATAGCCTTGGTTGGAGGTAGTAAGGCTGGGAGAGGCCAAAAAATTGGTTCCTTGGAGCAGCAGACCTTTTTCTAGTACTTAAACACATTTCTCATATCAGCCTTAACCCAATGTTTCTGAAAGTATATATATATATTTTTTCAAACGATGCTCAGGGTTTAAAAAAATGGATAGCAGAATTTCAAGAAATGCTGCATACTATATATTTTGATGGCTGATTAACAATGAGTGTTACCGGGGCACCTGAGTGGCTCAGTGGGTTAAAGCCTCTGCCTTCGGCTCAGGTCATGATCTCAGGGTCATGGGATCAAGCCCCACATCCGGTTCTCGGCTCACTGGGGAGCCTGTTTCTCCCTCTTTCTCTGCCTGCCTCTCTGTCTACTTGTGATCTTTCTCTCTGTCAAATAAATAAAATTAAAAACAAAAAAAAAAACAAAAAAAAACAATGAGTGTTACCATTTGAAAACCTTTCATAAAGTCTAGTAGTAAGGAAACCTGTTTATCTTTGTTCAGCACAAGGTTTTCAAAGCTATATATGACTTCAAAGCTCTTTTCCACCCTGCAGAGCTTTGAATAATAACTAAAACTTTAAAAAAATTTTAAATAGTTGTTTATAGTGAGAGACAGAGAGGGCACGAGGGAGGGGAGAGAGAGAGAATCTCAAACAGGCTCCACTTGGGCATGCAGTCTGACATGGGGCTCGATCTCATGACCTCGAGATCATGACTTGAGCTGAAACCAGGAGTCTGATGTGCAACTGACCAAGCCACCCAGGTGCCCCTTTTTTTTGCTTTTTATAAAAGCAAGTTTGGTTACTAATTGCTTGGGACTGCCTCAGTTTACTTGATGGAACCCACCTACTAACTTCATAGAACCGTGTGGATAGGGAGAACCTCACTGAGGCCGGGAGAGGGGTGCTCCATCCCTCCGGTGTGGGGCCAGTGGCTCGGCCTTAGTCCCAGCTTATCCCTCTGCTCACTAACTGTGTGGCTGTCAGCAGGATCGTCATCTTCTCCAGCATCCAATTCCTTATCTGTAAAATTGTACTCAGTATCACCTACCTCATGGAGTCATAGTGTAGAATAAATGTCAATATATGTAAGGGCCTCAGTACTGTATGTCACATAAATAATTAATAACTGTTTAACATGGCTGTAATTAATATCACCCCTGTTTGGGAGCCTGCCAAGATGCCGCATTCCTCCCACAGTACTTAGTACTAACAATGCTGTTTCTTTGGGTACTGACTGTGCTTTGAAACTCATTCACCCTTGGTGATCATTGATTATTTTCCTAGTTGCCATCTCCTTGATTCTGTGAGCTGGTTGAGGGCATCTTCAGCCCCTGGTTTAGGCCCTTGTATGGCACGGATATTCAGTGTGAGGTTTTTCAACTCAGACAACAGTAAGCCCGGGCCTTAGGGCATAGCAAGAAGTCTAATTCTGTGAAAACAATTCTGCCTGGGGGAGTGTTTGCATGCATAAGTTGTTCGTGAGTTTGAAATCTCTTCAGTCTGCATCTGGTCCTCTAAACATTTTTGTTGAATGCTGAGGAAATCATTTAACTCCTATTGTTCTTGAAGTTTCTCTAATAGAAGAGACGGCACCACATATATCATGACTTGAAAGAATGACTGAAGTTATAAAAGGTGCTAAACTCAAATTATTAATAATAGCCTGATGTGGACATTTCTGGTGCTATGAAGCTCAATAACAGTGAAGAGCATTCTGTTAGGTTTTATGCAGCAGAGACGGAGAATCTTTGTTTTTCCATGATGGACCACTGAGCTGCAGAGAAAAATCAATGATGAAATTTATGAGTAGGAGGCCATTAAATTTGGAGATTCTGTTTTAGAAGGGAATCCTAAAATGTTACACATTTTCAGAGAATTAATTGAACATAAAATTTTGCAACATATAAGGAGCAATAAAAAGTGTTTTTCTTGTACTTTAGGGCCATTTAGGGAAGAGAGGTAGCAGGAAAGATGAGAGTAACTAAGAAACGGGATGTAGTTGCTCGCTTTGGCAGCACATATAGAAATGGGATGTAGAGGGAAAAGTAGTCTGAGAAAGAGGCAAATAATGAAATACAGATATAGGAAACAGCAGAGAAAGGGGCTTAGAGCAGAGACCAGTGAGGCTTAAGAAGAGCCAGGTGGCAGCTCTCACTCAGGGTAATCAGAGGAAAGGTGGTTGCTCCAGGTACCAAGAGAGTCGCTGGGCTCCCAGGACACTGCCTCGTCAAAGGGGAAAGCCATGTTGCAAATTTGCAACCTCAGGCATAACTGTTGTTACAGCAGTGATGAACATCGTACAGAACATTTCCCCTGCATTTGAACCCGTGGCAAGCGGTAAGGGTAAGATTTTCATCTCCACATTACAGCTGGGGAAAGGGAGTTGCAGGTGTGTTAAATGCCTTGCCTAAGGTTCCACAGGTAATGTTTGGCTTCCTAAATCTCTCGTGTTTTCCACCTGCCCCTTCATGCATACTGATGACTTTAGGGGGGCGGCTGAAGGCCAAAGTTAGGTCTAAATCAGGGATTCTCTATGTAATTCTTACTCTGCTTATTGAGAACAGTGGTTGGAAGAGAACAGCCATTTATTATGTGGTCATAATACCGGCGAACTCATCCACCAGTAATGAAGCAACACTGACTAAATGTCTCTTTTCCCCGGCTGACCTGTGAGGCAGATGAGCGATCTGTTTGCCACCAGGGCAATTACAGGAGATGTTGTCTTCTGTTACCTGGTTCTGCAGACATCACGTCCTGGAATTCACAAGTGAATGCCTTGTGTGCAGCATTTCCCTTGTGCCCTAAATTACATGTTCCAGGGAGCTGCCGTTCAGATGAAAAACAAAACCACACATAGTGCCTCATTTACCCGATGAGATTGCTCCTCCTCACAGGGCTGACGTGGTTAAGCCCCTCCCGCACCACCCCCTTCCTTACTGCCAGAAGACATGTCCTTGGCACATCAGACAAGAACCTGAAGTTGCCTTGCAGATTACTCTCACGTAATTAATAAGCTTGCATTAAAGACTTGCCTAGATTGACTTTCCTAGGCCAACAAGAGAAGAGCTTCACCGACTTGTTATAAATGGCCAGTGTTTTTATTGCCAGGCATAAGAAGAACATGATCTCCCAGACTGGGTTGACCGAGAACGTAGAGCAGGGGTTGGGGGAACCTGTGGCCCACTGCTTGTTTCTGTTAATAAAGTTTTATTGGAACACATCCATGCCCACTGATTTACATATTGCCTGTGGATGTGACTTTTGTGCCAAGATGGCAGAGTAGTTGCTACGGAGACAGAATGGCCCGGACTCTGAAAATATTTACTGTGTGGCCCTTTGCAGAAAAAGTGTGCTGATCCCTGTTCGGCAAGGGACAGCCGTGCTTTGAGATGCAGGTTCTCGCCAGGCCCGGGCCCCTCTCAGCCTTCCTGCACTCTCGGCCCTCACATGCATCCGGACTGAGCCAGGGGAGATTCTCCCCAGGTCCTTTTGCTGTACCTTCCTTGGTCCACGCCTCCTCAGATGCCCACCCTGCACTGTTTTCCTTCTCCGGCCCCTCTCCCAGGGGCGCCCTCTGATTCTCTACCAGCATTCCCCTGCGGAAGCTGCCCTTCCCACTGGTACTGCTGCGATAGCTGCCCTGGCACCTTCTTGTCACCCCACCCTAGGCCCCACTGCCTGGATAATGTTGCTCCCGCTCAAGAACCTCTCTTGGCTCCCCATTGACCTCCAACTCAAGGGCAGACCCTCAGCCTGGCCTTCAAGGTTATTTCTGATTACTCCTCATGGTCTCTTGAGGTCTAAAGGTCTTTCCCCCCCCACCCCACCATGCCCCAGGAGTGGTCTGAACTGTACCCCCTACCCCCATTGGTCTTTGCTCGTGGAATGTTGTGACCTCCTTCCCCCCACCCCCATCACCCCCTGTTTATCCTTGTTGCATCCCGGAATCCTGGATACATTTTCCTTCACATGCGACTAAACACGCTCTCACTCCCTTGAACCCTCTGCCACTCAGTTCCCCTGTACCGCAGGCGGAGTTGTTACTCGATGGCTTCTTTCTGCTCTCCCCAGACTACAAACTCCTCGGGCTAGGGATCGTCTCTCAATTACAGTCGCGTGGCTTGCACCTGCCACGGAGCAGGCATCTGACTGCACTTGGGAGGTCACACAGAGTATGCGCACCGGTGATGAGGCGGCACTTTGAGACGCACCTACTGTGTGCTGGGCGCTCTGAGGAGGCCTGATATTGTAATGCTCACTCGAGCTAGTATTGTTAACGCCCTGCACACGGGCGTGGCCGCGGGGCTGTCCAGGGCAGACTGGGACTCGAGGCTTCTCTGCTCCCACGCTGCACGCGGGTGACCACGTGGCACTGGGGTCACCATCCTCGCCTGCCTGACCTCTCTGCCGCGTCCGCCCGGTGCGTCTATGCACACACACGTTTCCTCCACCTGCCTGTGTCTTAGAATCACCTGGGAGCTTTGAAAATAGCCCTGCCGGGGGCCCAGATCTCACAAATGATGTCAGAGCCCTGGCTGGGGGCGGGGCAGGCACTGGTGTTTTCAAAAGCTGCCCAGGTGATTCCCACGCCCCTCGATCCCCCGCCTGAGTAGAAGAAGGGCAGACCGCTGGGAGGACTTCCGGGGGCTGCTCCTGGTTGTTGGCTGCTGCTCCGAAAAACTCTTCTGACACAGCTCTTGCTCACCTCTGTGCTTTTGAAGGTGAGGATGGGCTTATGTCTCCATGGCTGTGGTCTTGGGGTGTCTCTTAGGGTGTTCATGACAGCATGGCCGGAAGGGCTCCCTTTTGGGCTGGGTCCCCTTGCTGCAGCTGGCAGGGGTGTCCCTCAGGCAAAACAGACTTCAATCTTGAGCAGGGGTAGGTTTGTTGAGGACAGAAAGGCCAGTAGAGCAGTGGTTCTCAAAGCCTGGTCCCCTGAGCACCATCAGCATCCCCTGGGAGCTGGTTCAAATGTAAGTTCCCTGGCGCCGCCCCCCCCCCCCCACCTGAGGCGTCATATGCTCTAAGGTTGGAATGAGGGGGAGGTGATCTTGTGATTTTGTTGCCGCTGAGGTTAAGGAGCACAGCTCAAGACTGATGGTGAGGACGTGGGTATAGCCTTGGAATAGCCTTGGTTTTCTTCCCCAGCTGGGCCTCGGAGACCCCTGGAGGCTGACAAAATCTCTGGTCCCTGGGTCTCTTCTCTGTCTGGGAGGCTGTATTTTTAACAAGTGCTCCAAGAGCTTGTGAAATGCAAGCTTTTTTTTTTTTTAAATCGTGGTTAGTAGGGTCCTGATAAATATTGCATTCTTTTAATAATTTCCTATCCACTTGGCATAGGGTAAGGACACTTTCCTCCTGGAGTTAGGGCTCCTTCGTCTCTAATTACCAAGACGTTTTCCATCAGTCCTGTCGCCCATTAAGTAAAGACAGTTGTTCCCTTTAGCACGCATCTTTCTCATTGCTGGGTTGTTCACTGCCACATAAAAGCCACAAGTGGGTTTTATGGCCTCATGCATACTTAATTAGCTCATCTTCTCAAAATTGTGTTTTAAGTGAGTGAAGGCCTTAGCCTCTGATCTAATTGATCCACAAAGCGTCTTTTCAGAATGTTCTCCGGGCCTAACGCTCCATTCGGAGGCGTCATTGGGGGCTGGTCGGAGGCCACGGGTCAAAGAGGTGAAGCCCCTACTGCTTCCTGTCTCCCCTTGTGGGTGGTTTGGCAAAGAGCAGCAGGTTTGAGGCGGGACGG
The DNA here is from genome assembly GCA_028646535.1 of Procyon lotor. Taxonomy (NCBI): domain Eukaryota; kingdom Metazoa; phylum Chordata; class Mammalia; order Carnivora; family Procyonidae; genus Procyon; species Procyon lotor. The sequence goes on from CM053609.1 coordinate 7,433,523, forward strand.
GGCGAGTTGCAGGCGGAGACCTCCGTTCTCTCTAGAAGAGCTGATTAGTTTTTGTTTTGCTGTCTCCATCTCCACCGTCCTTATCTATCATCATAAATGTCCACACCTGTGTGGTATCTTGTGCCAGGTTACACCTGCCGGAACGGCGCTGTTGTCCTGATTCAGACATGCCGCCTAATATATACGTCCTTACTCCTTGTGGCAGGAGTGAAAAACAGCTTCTGCTCCGACCCTTCCCCCCCTGCTGCCCTCCCTTATCTGTCGTGGGGGGTCACCAGGCTGCAGAGCCACCAGGCTTCGTGAGGGCACTCTAGTGCCTGGATGTGTTCCTGCCCCCTTCCTGCCCCCAGCCTCTTCTGGGCAGCTCTCAAGGCTCCGCACAAAGGTCAGGGTGAAGCCTTCTGGAGCCCCCCAACCTCCCGGGCTGAATGGCTGTCGGCTTCTGCACTCCCACACGGCTTTACCTATTACAAGCCTCTGCTAGAGGGCTGATCCCATCATGCTTTTTTGTGTGTGTTACAAAGCAAAGGAGTGAATGAAGGAAGCTTTTGTTTTTCTTACCCAGACCTCCGGAAAGGACTTCTTCGGTCTTCAGGCGTATTTGAAAACCGGTTTAATGAGACCAGCCTGGCTAATAAATTTCTTTTCTTGTCAATTACACATACTTGGTGTTTGAGAAATAAACTAGGCACTAGTGGGGCTGACTGAGCTGCGGGCTGGCTTTGACTTGGTTAGAAGGTGGAGTGGGAACGGGGATCAGAATTGGAATGTGGGCAACATAGGGGGCGACACAGATGTCCTGTTGCCAATACCAGTGTTAGAACACCGCTCCACCAAGCTCACGCACCGCCCCCGCCGCGTGTCCAGCGCTGAAGGACGGACCATCGTAGTGGGTGCCATTGCTTAGCGCCGTGCTGCTGACCTTGGGCTGAGTCCCCTGGGGACCGTCATGAAATCCTAGGCTGCCCCCCATATTAGCAGAGTTAGAAGCTCCGGGAGGGATTGGGTATCTGAACTCTTAAGCATTTCCAAGTGTTTCCAATCTGAAGGTAGCTTGGAGAGCCCCCTGGGTTGAAGAAGGCTGTTTGAACGTGTGGGGTTGAAGGAGGTGAGGTTGGAAGGAATCCCCTAGCTGCAGGTTTTTTTTTTCCCTCCCATAAGGTGCACAGAGACCTGCTGATCCTTACAGGTACAGCTGTGTGTGCACCTGGTCAGAGGCTGTGATTGTGTGCGTTTGGACAATGGGGCACGCGCTTATACCTTGGTGAAAGGCTAGATCCACATAATTCTCATTCCTCCCATTCCTTAGCAGCCCACAGCTTGGGGTCTCCCAGAGAAAGAACTCTGCCCCTACAAGCCTCTCAGGTTCTCCTGCCCATCTCTTGCCGCTTCACTGACTTTACCTTTCTCTTTTCTTGAGAATAGTTAGCTGGCATTCCTGTCTCCACTCTTCTACCGCCCATTTGCCACATGATGGCTACACCTAGCATCCTCTCTTCCGCTTTGATGTTGCCCGATGCCCACAGATAAGTGGTGATGGCGGATAGCCCTTTCCAGCGTTCACACCTGTATGTTGTTGGCTCCCGGCACCCCTATCCCCGTTTATAGATGGGAAAGTGAAAACATATGGTGAACTGCCCAAGGTTGCAGGATAGAGATGGCCCCGGAGTCCGGGCTCAGCACCCCTCTGCTCTGCTTCCTCTCCCTACCCTCTCTTGCCAGGTAGGGAAAGGCTGCTCTGTGCTAGTGGACCTTTCATTATTCCCAGTCTTCACGTACATCCTTCTGGGTTGATGTTCCTGTCCTTGCTTCGCAGAAATCAAGGCTTGGACAGGTGAAACAAGTTGACCGAAATCATAGAGCTAATTCAGGGAATCACACTGCACAGGATTGCCTGATTTCTGTCTGTGGCTCTCTAGAATTTGTCACCAATCCACCTGTCCAACCATTTCCCATTCCTTTATGAAATCATGCTGCCAACCTCTGCTCACACTGTTCCTTTAGCCTGGAGTGTTCTTCCCTGCCGAGGGCTCTCAGACCTCCCAGGATGACAGGATTCTTATCTTGCTGATGGTATCCCCTGTGGAACCTGCAAACGGCGGGAGGGAGGAGGGGAGGGCCGTTTGCATTTTCCCTCTAGCCCAAAAGCCCTAAAATAATGCATCTCCTCTTGACCCCGCTCCTGCGATGGCTGCGGTGTGAAGGTAATATCCAGGCACTTTGTGTTGTAGCTGTGTGTGTGTGTGTGTGTGTGTGTAAGGCATTGCCAAGCCACTGTGGAGGCTTACTGTTAAACAGGTGAAGGACAGACTAGAATACAGAGGTGGGGTAAGTCTTAAAAAATATTCCATCAAAGGGACGTTGGCAGGGCTGCAGGTCAAAGAACCATCGGGGGCGTATTTATTTGAAGGCCTCCAGGGAAATGCTGGAAATTTCCAGCAGGAAATGGAGCTAATGATTGTCCCAGTGAGCTAATCTAGCACGTCTATATTGCCAACAAGGGTTTTGTTCTGTTTTCTTCAGGTATGCTTTGCTAACCTAGTAAAAAGCCCTTGGGCCCCTGTGCCCTCCCAGCGTGGCCTTTCTGAATAGCGTGTAGCTTGGAGCGTGTGAAAATGGACTTAGGGCTTGCACACGAGCACAGGGTCC
>CM053609.1:7436671-7455175 GCA_028646535.1 Procyon lotor
GGTGGGGGTGGGGAGGCTTTGAAAAAGGGGGATGCCTGAGTCGTACCCCAAGAAAATTTGGTGCAGTTGGTCTGGGGTGCCACCTGGGCGGGCATGGATTGTTTTTGAAAGGCTCCCTGGGTGATTTCCATGCACAGTGGAATTTGAGGTCAGCTTTGCTAGAGCATTAAGAAGCAATGAACGGGAAGACATGGTCAGGAGGGGTTTAATGTGTGTTTACCTGTATTTCACATGTGTGCGGACTTTGAGCTCTCTGGCATTAGCCACTAGGGTATACTTGGGGTCTGCGCCTTGGAAACCCCAGTTCTTAATAATCGAAATGATCTGGTCATTGTCCTACTGAAGTTCAAAGGGGGAGAGATGATGGTCTTCTCAGCATTTGGTATCATTCAAAGTTGATGACTTCTGGTCAGTCTGCAATGAGGGTATTCACAGGAGCTGGAGGTTTAGAAAGGAATAAGGTATGCCTGAGGTTTTTAAAGATTATTTTGCGTCCTAGCTTCTGATAATTTGTACTGGCAAGATGGAAGCCATTCATGGGGCTAAGGTTAAGCAGCCTCGAAGTGTGAGTTTTTCCTTACAACAAACAGGGGTCCTCCGTCACTGCTTTGGGGCACTGTGGTATGGCCACTTGTAGGGTGAAGGCCTGCCAAGTGTCTCTGTCCCTTGTTCCCTAAGTGTGATCTGGCCTCCCACAAATAGTTGGATCGTTAAGACCTATCCTCACTGAGTGCTAAGCTTTGACAGAATTCTCTCTTCCTGTGGAAACTTTTTGCTTCCTGAAGCACTGTTAATTACTGTACAGAGGATTAGGATAAACTAGAACTTGCACGGAATGTGACCTAAGGCATTGGACCTGTTCAGCTTCTAGCATGCACTGCCCGAGGTTTCTGCGCTAAGAGGGTTTGCAATAGCTACAGACCTCCATGCAGGGTTTTCTCGGTGGCTTTCCATCCTGGCTACGGAGCACGTGCTTTTGTTGGACAAATGGGTTACAAATACAGGTTTCTGTTCTTAAACAGGCTCAGGGTGAGAAAGGCACCCTCTCCACCTTTCTCATGCCTCTCTAACCTGGAACCTGGTTGTGACTTAACTTCCAATACGACATGGAACCCGACATAGAGACGATCTCCCAGGGTGAAGGTGGCCGGACCCTCTCCCCATGGGATTTGCGTGGGTTCTAAAGGTACTAAGGACATCACTTACTTTTCGTTCTTTCTAAAGCTTGGACAGCAGTCCCTCCATGTGAGTCTGGTGGAGACAAGGACCTGGGCCATGGCATGTAGCCAGATGGCCTCCTGAGGTCCAGCCAGACCATTGGTCTTGGACTTGACTGTCACCCAAAGACCCAGGGAGAGCTGTTTTCTGGTAGCTGTCACGGCAAGTAGATAAATTCAAGCACAGAAAAGGAAGTGGGAAACGAAAAGCTGAGTTCTTGTCTCTGATGATAGAATCCAGTGGAAAAATGACTCCCCAGAATCCCTCCTCAGGTCCTGCCAGCGCTCAATCACCCCTGCTTGGGACTTCCTACCTGGGGCAGCAGGCTCGGAACCCTCTTCTGGAAGATTTCCCTGCTGAGTTGGGCCATAGTCTTTCCCTGCAGTGGGTGGGATTTGGTTTGTGTGTGCAAAGCTTTAGGGTGAGGGGGCGCTTTGGTTTTGTGTGGGGCAGGTGGAGGCATGGGCAGTAGGGCTGAGCATTTAAGGCAGAGGGCCTTCCCCGGTTCTGAGGCCATGGGATTTGCTGTGAGTCTTTGTTAGGAAGAATGTTTCGGGTCAATTTCTACTTGGGCGCCATTTTTTTTTCTCTTATGTCGGTTAAATGGAGTTGGAAGTGTCTATCTGTGTGGTACGTGGACCTTTTGGCACTGGTCCATCTGGCAAATTCCAAAACGTGATCACGCAGAGCTGTGGAGATGGGCTCTCTGAGAGTCTCTGAACTGGTTTCACGGGTCTGTGCTTACAGGGAGCAGAAAGGAGTCCAGGCTTCTGGGAGAGCGGTGCCTCAGTAGGTGGTCTTACTATCCCACGCATATGCTTGGGCTTCTCCAGGAACATTTTAAAGGACCACAGCCTATGCCGAGTGTACGTAACTGGTTCATTCATTTATCATACAGGACATAAAAAGAAGTTGGTGATCACGAGACTATTTTAGCATTTATCTCCACTAACGGGGAGCTAGTTCCTAAAGCTGCTTAAAGCTTGGGGAAGTCTATGGGGGAGCCCACTGAATGGTACTGATGAATTACAGCCTTTTGCGCTGCCTGCAGAGCGGAGGGAGGTCTGAAGACGGGCGCTGGGACTCTGGTGTAGATGCGCACCCATAGGGGTGAGTAGCACGTGTGTCCCCTGCTTCTAGCTCCGGCGAAGCTGGCGAGGAGAGAGAGGCCCACAGCCGGCCATCTGGGCATTTGCCTAAAACGTGAGTGTGGGTTGGAGATGGCAAAGATGATAAATACTGCCTTTGGGAGCCACAAACTTGCTCACAGCTGATCCTTTCCCCTGGGTGCCCACAGAGCAGGGGATGAGGGCCACGCAGGCTCGGCCACAGCCCTTTGGGGACGAGGCCTGCCCCTGGGGTGTGTGTGTCCTGGGTCCCCAGTCTTAGGGTGTGTGTGCTTCATCATGGACCCTGTAATGAGGGGGAAATGGAAGCTTTCCATCTCCAGTCAAGCCGGTATTGTCCACTGCAGCGACTGTTTGCTTTGGACGGTTGTGGCCGAGCCGCTGCCAAGCTCCGGAATTCCTTGATGGGCCATTCACAAGGGGCTTCTCTGGCTGGCACCGCCGTGCAGCTGCCCCTTCCCAGCATGGGGAGGGAGCCAAGGGAGCTCGTTACCAGGGGCCCAAATGGGCCAAATGGGAACATGGCTCTGCTGGCAGGCTTTTCGCTCCCGTGCCGTGTGGAGTCAAGCCTCCCAGAGCATTGAGACGATGGCCTGTGAGTGGCACGTGGCGCTTTCTTGGCGGTGGGGCAGGGGACATCGTTTGCTGCGAGGCATGACCAGGGTCCAGGAGTCGACCCCTTGGGAGTCTCCTCTGGGAACCTCTGGCCCAGGATGTGACCTTGCACGGGATCCATTTTCTTAGCTGTCCTGTTTCTCCAAGTTCAAAATCTGGCCAATTGCATTGTAGGCAAGGGTCAACAGGATAATGGAACGGACTCCCTGTGTCCCTCGTCAGGTTCCTATGTCCGTGGATGGTAACCTTGTTCTCTTTGAGGAGGAAAAAGGTGAAATGAGAGTGGTAGAAATTTTTTTTTAAATAACTTTATTCCTAGTTAAAAAACGTGACATGTTGGCGACTTTGGGAGTATGAGGAAAGCATAAAGAATCACTACGCTCAGCTTCGTGATTATATAATTTTTTTTTTTTCTTCTCTGCATTGGTGTGCTTTTCTACCAAAGATGTGTTTAGGGGGCGCCTGGGTGGTGCAGTGGGTTAAGCATCCGACTCTTCGTTTTGGCTCAGGTCATGATCTTGGGGTCCTGAGATGGAGACCCGCGTTGGGCTTCACACTCATTGGGGAATCTGCTTGAGATTCTCTCCCCCTCTGCCCCGCCCCCCACATCACTCATGTGTGCACACGTTCTCTCTCCCCGCGCCAAGTAAACCGTCTTTAAAAATGGGTTTAAAACCAGCATCTCTCAGTATTCGATGCACATTGTCCCATGTTACTAAATGTTCTGTGGTATTGGTATTGCACACGTGACATCCTCCTGTGGATCTTTACTGTGACATTTAATGCCCTCTATTGTTGGACAGGCGTGTTCGAAGGGGTTTGCTTTTGTAAAGGAGATACACAGGGACACGGATTCTGAGAGGTTCGGGGACTCACCTGAGCTAACTTACCTGAATGGAGCTGGACTCCCCGTCTGAGTGCGGGGGTTTTTTTCCCCGTGTTCATCGGGGATCTGTCACAGGGCTGGGGTTGTGGGGAGAGGGCCAATGGATGGTCCAGGGGGGGTCAAGTACAAGTCAGGGCATTGCATCAGATGGTGTGAAGCCTTCAGGAAATGAAAATCACAGGAGTCAGCAAGGCAGGAAGGACTCAGGGTGCCTCACAGCTGCGGGGAGGAAGAGGTAGGATAGAAATTGGGAGTGGGGGTCCTAGCCCGAGCTGTGGGAGGAGGGGGGATAAGGGAGGGTGGTCCAGGCTAACTGTACAGGGCAGGGTCTGGAGCTCCTCTTGCTCTGAGTAGAGCTGGGGGCAGATCAGAGCTGGCCCTTCGCAGGCAGGGGCGGCTGGTGTGTTCTGCCTTCGGCTTCCCTGTCTCTGGCAATGCAGGGGCCCTCCCCTCACATGACTCCTCATTCCCTTCTTGAACCACGATGGCCATTGGGTGATCGTGCTTCTGTTGTGTTTGAAATCTGGCTCCTCACAGCTTCCCACACGCTGCTTCTGGTTCTGCCCCGTGGGCTCACCCCAAAAACTTTGCGGGTCCGTCTTGCACATTGTGATAACTCCCCAGACAGTGAGCACCAGCCTCGCACGGGTAGGGCGGAGTCACCTGCTACTTAACTCTTCTGTGCCAGCGCCTTGGTTCCTTACTTGATTTGGTTTCCTTCCATACTGGAGAGCCACCCGGGGACAAAACCAGATGAATGGGGTGAGCGGGACACAGGTACTGTATTAGTTTAAGGCTGTCCTAACGCAACACCACAGATGGGGTGGCTTAAAGTACAGGAATGTGTTTTATCACAGTTCTGGAAGCTGGAAGTCCAAGATCCCAGGTATTAGGAGAGTTGGTTTCCTAGGAGGTGCCTCTCCTTGGCTTGCACATGACACGGGCTCCTCCTCCTGCCTTCCAAGTCTTTGTTCTGTGTGCACCCATCTCTGGGGTCTCTTCATGTCCTAACTTCCTCCTTTTATGAGGACACCAGTCTGAGTGGATTGGGCCTCATCCCTAGGACCTCATTTAACCTCATTACCCCTTCCAGACCTTGTCTCCAAATGCAGTCATGTGCTGAGGTCCTGGAGGTTGGAGCTTCAACATAAGAATTTAGGGGGCATGGGGACACCTGATTCAGCCCGTAACTGGTACCGAGGGAGCCGGTACCAGACTAAGCCAAGACGCTTGCTTCTTCTGTCCTAACTTTTCTGTAAGGAACTGCATTGTTGGGTCTTACTTATTTATAGGTGCCTAAGAAATTTCCTGAAGATGTAGCTTTTTTTTTCCCCCCTAAAACTTATTTTTAGATAATGCTAGAATTGCAGGTAGTTGCAAAACGCAGGGAAGCCCCCCTTCATCCACTTTCTCCCCAATGGTAACATCGTCCATAACTGTAGTCTGCTATCAAAACGAGGACATTAACGTTGGTGCCGTCTCTGTAGTTCGTCTAGATTTTACCGGGGTTCTGTGCACCCATTTGTGGGTCTGTGCATGTGTGTGTGTGTCTAGTTTGGTGCAACTTTATTACATGTGCATGAGGTCTTCAAAAGCAGAATGGGGTGGAAAGCGGATCATTTTGAGTCGTCGTGTGCAGGCACACAGGCAAGAGTAATACCCGTGTGCATACTCGGAGGAGGGCATTAAGACTGAGAGAAGTCTTAGGTTGAATGGAAGCTGGCTAGAGGAAAGCGACCCTTTGGGAAGGCTTCCTGGGGGCGCCCTCTGCGTACCAGGAAGAACCAGGCCTTTGCGGGCTGCCCCATTACACACAGCGGTGGCTCCCCAGTCGGCGGCACCCACGAGGCACCAATGTGGCCTGTTTTATCACTTACACTGAAACCAGCTGATGCAAAGAGAATTAGTCTCCGGTTTCATCTGCCAAGTGGTTTGGTACAAAGGTCACTATGGTACTAGCCCGCGACCAGAGCGAGCCCACCTTCGCGTCCGAGCCCTGGGAGCCCAGAGTTATTTTGCTTCTGATGAGTTTTTATTGTAGCTTGACATTGGGTAAAATGTGTTTTAACTCTCCAAAGAGAGTGGGTCCGGTATGGATCAAATACTCTGCGACTACGGTTCATCTGGAAACATAATTAAAAAGCTCTCCCTCGTGGGAGCAAGCATAGCTCATTATATTCTTGCGACTTCATTGATATTGAAGTTACCCTCGTTAATTTCTTTTTCTAAAATAAATGACGCTGTACAACTGGTCACTTGGTTTTGGCCACATTCTACGCACTCTCCCCAGCTGCTGGTCATGTGCCATTTTCTGTGTGTGCTAGCAACGTGCTGGGAAACATTCGTGTGGCTCTTATCAGGTGCTTTCGTATTGCCTGGGCTGCTCGGGGCTTCTCGCTCATTTTCAGCTGCTCATAATTCATGCCCTGCGGTTCATGGAATCACTTCTGTGCTCACTGCCTGGGTGACCTTGGGCAAGACTCCCAGCATGGGCTCTGCAGTCTGACAGTTTCGAGATTCAAATTCTGGCTCTGCCAGGGACCTGCCACCAGGATCTTGGACACCTTTCCAGTTGACTTGAGCCTGTTTCCTTAGCAGTGAAACGAGGCTGGGATCTACCTGGCAAGGCTTTTGCCTTCGTGTCCTTTGCATTGGGTATCATGGTGGAGATCAACAAACACGGTCCCATTCGTTTTTATGATCCTGTCTGCCCCATTTCCAGGAGTAGAAGGGGAGGTGGGAGTAAGTGGCTTATTGAAACACACAGGTAGGTCTCTTAACAAAGGGTCATTGGATCCTGGTTTTCAGCCTGGGACATAATCCACCTCGTAGATCTAAGAATAGCAGCCTCTTCAGTCCTGAATTAAATCAGCAGGGTTCTCAGAGGGGGCGAGGAACCATGAGAGACTGTGGATTCTGAGCAACAAACTGAGGGTTTTGGAGGGGAGGGGGTGGGGGGTTGGGCGAGGCTGGTGGTGGGTATTGAGGAGGGCACGGATTACTTGGAGCACTGGGTGTGGTGCATGAACAATAAATCTTGGAACACTGGAAAAATAAACATATTTGGGGAAAAAATGTAACAAATAAAAATAAATGAATTAAATTATTAAAACAAAAATCAGGGTTCTTTGCCCGCAGGCCCCTTCCTGTGGCTCATCTCAAAGTATGCAGAGTGCTAGCGGGGCCCCAGGCAGCAGGTCGGCTGGTCCACAGTAAGTCAGGGGCGTCCCAGCCATGGCCACGACGTGATACACTGGTTAGCTCTCTGGGTTTCACCACCTTGCTTCCTACTCTGCTTCTTAATATTGGCTCTGTTCTTCAAAGAATATATTCTCGTTTTAGTGAAACTGGGAAAAACCAAAATAGAATAAGAAAACAAGGAACTTCTAATCGAGGCACCTATCAAAAATTGTTAATATTTGGGCCTTAATTCCAGCCTTCTTCAGTATGTATTTTTAGTTGAGGCCATACTAAATGTAAACCTACTTCTAGTTGACGTTTTGTAAACTTCCTCATACTGCAGTTAGATGTAAAGTTTATCAGGATGACTGCAGGGTATTTTGTTAATCTAAAAATGCTGGAATGTGCTCATTGGGCCCGTGAGTGGCGAACATCTTTGTGGCAATAGCCGCATCCGTGTCTGCTGAAAACTTGAAATGCTCAGGTTAGTGCAGGTGATTCAGTGTGACCTGGAAAAGCAGCCCTCTGGCCTTGCAATGACTTTTTTTCCAGAAGAGAAATAAGGGAGGCAGAAGCAGGTCCTGAAAGAGGCTTTGGGCCGGCCGGGAGCGTTGGTTCTGCACCCCCCTCACCTCTGCTGCTCGGGGAGCTGGTGACCGACAGCAGACTGTGTGAAGGTTGGCGAACCGAGGGCTCTTGCTTCATCCTCTGTTTGTGTCCCCGGGAATGCAAAGTCCATCTTGCCAAATCTTATTTTTAGGAGTGACCGGAAGTCTGTATTTTTCAAGGGGCGCGGAGGGGCCAGCTCGTCGACATCCCCTCCAAAACCCCTCCGAGCCAACAACACGTAAGCCAGCTCCAGTGCGTCGGTGCCTTGTCAGTTGGACTCTCTGCTCTTCAAGTTGTGTTTACCTTTGGATGGCCAAGAGGTAAAACAAAGGGAGCAAGGTGATGAGAAAGGCACGTCGTGGATGCCACAGCCCGAATAGATAACATCCCCTCCTGTGGTTCCAAGTGATCTGGGCGTCGGGTTGGGAAAGGGGATGGGGGCTCTCGCCCGAACACAGGACCCGGGGGTAGAATGGGACAGAGCCGGGGGGGAACGACTGCTGCTGAGCTCTTGGGGTGTCTTTCTGGCCCAGGCTCTGCCTCTTGCTTCCTAAGAACGGGAATCCCAGAGGAAAAGCTACGGAGCCGTTTCTCCAAGCTGAGCGTGTCTGGGTGACAGTGGCGCTCAGTTTCCTGCAGGGAGTGTCGGAAGGCAGAAGCTAGTACCCTTTGGAGCCGTTTGGGTCCTGCGGATGTTTCCCGCGTGTGAGCATCTTTGCTGAGAGATTTTGGAACCTAACATTCAAGTGTTTGGTGGACCAGATGTAAGACCAGAGGTTTTAGGCTCAGATGGACCTAGAGAAGATTGACAGGGAGGGCGAAGGATGCACGGGCTGCAGGGGGGTGGGGATGGGGGACGGGGTTGTCTCTTCCTCCCGCCCTCCAAGCCTTATTATTTCTGTGCCACCAACCTCTTACTGTACCTGACTAGTGCAAGCAGATTCACTTCATTTTTCTTTTCACTGTACCACCGGCATGGTCGTTAACTATAAAAGATTCTGTGCTATCTTGCTCAATAGCATGAATATTCTTTAGCTTCTCTGTAGACTTGACTTCTTTCTGACCTAGAATAATCTTGTCTTTATCTCCTTATTCTTCCCTCCTCCACCCCTCCCTTTCACCTGCAAGAAGCATTCAGAGCAGCTGTGTGAAGGGTTTAGTTTCTGGGGAGGGGTGTGATTTGTTGTTAACACTGGCATTAGGGTTAATGGTGGTCGTCTTCAAACGAGCTCTTCGAGGCTGGAGGATTCTTGTGGTGAAATGCCTCATGGAAGAGTCGTTGTTGTGGATGTTTGCTTTTTGCCTTGTCCCGCACGTTTTTGTGAGGGAACGTTGCCTTTCCCCAAGGGGGTTCTTACGGGCTGCAGACAGGATCGTGTGGTCCAGGCATGGCCAACCATGACAGGGAGAGGGGGTCTCATATGCAAGGATTGGCCCAAGGAGCGTGACAACCAGTCTACCGTGAGATTTGGCAAGTGGACTCAGAGACAGAGGTCACTTTCCTTTCTAGGACTGCTAGCTGTAAGCTCTCAAAACACAGAGATGCCAATGCCTGTCAGTTCTGCCATGGGTAGAGATCTGGACACAGGAGTGAGGACTGCACAAAGGAAGGTAGACTAGGGTGGGGAGAGAGAAGGCAGGAGGACTCCCTGGATCCAGCTATGCCTGAAGTAAGCTTCCAGCCCTTGAGATCCCAATGACTTGAGCACATGAATCGTCTTCTACGATGTTTGCAGTCCATAGGCTTGGATGCGCTGTCGGGTCAAGGAAGAGTTGGATGGATTGCTTTCCTCTTAAATTTGGACCGTGCACCTTCCCACGGGGCTGGTGTTTTGGGGCAAGGGGACACCTGTTGGGCTGTTGTCCTCAGATCACGGAGCTAGTTCTCCTCTGATAAAAAGGTGTTCACCCGTGGTACCCTGAGGAATGGAAGAACTCCTGACCCAATACATTAAAAAAAGGTTGCGGGGAGTTCGGTTGGAAGCTCTGATTGAGTTTTCCATCTCATTATTTTATAGTTCTTAAGTTACAGGAAGGGGACCTAGAGGCCCTAAAGTGATGCCTCCTCTACTTTCTCCCTAACTACCCAAACGGAACATTTAAAAATAACCTGTTGGTGGGCAGGTTTTGTGCAGGAGCAGGAAGCCTTTACCAGCAAATCATGTATATGGGCAGGAGAGAGGCCAGCATGCCCGTTTCTGTTTATTGTGCTGTTTATTGAATTGGAGACACGTAACCGATCCTGGGTCCTTTACTTGACCGCAGTTGCCAAAGCTCCCTTCACGCCCTGGAATGGCCTCCTCTTGTCGTGAGCAAAGATGCTATATGAGCGTGCTCCATTGGTGACCAGGCTTGGCTGTTGCATTCCTGGCGAGCCCGATGTGCGCACGTGCATGTGCCTGTTTTGCTCCCAGGCCGGTGAAAATCTGAACACACCAAAGGATTAGTGGCCAACGGTCACTCCTTAAAAACAAACAAAAAACAAACAAAAAACTCAGGCGTAGTCTTTAGAGCTGGGGTTCTGGAATTTACTTTAAAAGGGTGGAGGGAGAAAAACGAGGAATAGGAGGCTACTTCACTGGGCTGTTTGATACGAAAGGTTCCTGGAGGTGCTTTTGGGGAGGGATCCGTGACCTTCTAAAATTCTGCGGAGGTGTGGGTGTACTCCTGGGGGGATGCTCTCGCCGGCTTCCCCAAGAGGTTCACAACCCCAAAAAGGTGAAGATCCCACAAAGTCCTTATGTGGGGGCAGACCCCGATGATGGGCAACTTGGGGTAAGAGAAATCAAGGTAGCTGCCGTGATGGGCTGTGCTCAGTGACAGATGGAATGTTCCATCCATGTTCAGCCGTCAATTTGATCTGCTCCCCGGGGAGCCGCTGTGCGTCCAACAGGAAGCATGTGGAGCATCACTCTGGCGATGTGGGTGAAAAGCCAGAATGTGTTCCCAGGGACTCTGGAGACACCCTCTCAGCTCTCCTCCTGTGCCTCCCCTTCCACCTCCCCCCTTTCTCCCCCTCCCACCTCCCCTCTCCACCCCTCCCCTTCCACCCCGCTCCCCCCTCCAAAAAAAAAAATTCCTTTGGGACTAAAATTTTCCATCCTTTCTCTCAGCCCAACTGTGGGTGTTTTGGGAAATATTCAGCAAGTTTTCGGTGCTGATTTGAACTGAGGCACAGATAGAAAAACCAGCTTTTCTGTTTTTGTTTTGTTTTTGCTCTAAAAGCAAAAACATTTTAAAAATGCACTTCGTTAATGGAATCTGAACTCTCAAAGTCAAAACTTTCCGTGTGTTCTTACTAAGAACAGTTCTCTGGGGAGCGGTTATGAACGTGAGTAGGCAAAAAGTTGAGAGGGACCCCAGAAAAGCATCCGGGGACGCGGATGGACTTGGCAGAATTTGTGTGGGCGAAGCGTTTCCTCCCACGCTTTTTGGGGTAGTCTCTGCATTCTGTCTTTGCCAATTCCCATTGCCTCTTATGTCAGGTGTGGGATGGTGGGGGACAGGGCTTGGGATGTGATTTCCCAGTGTCTCCCTTTCTGCCCGAGTCATTATTACCCTAAGAACATTCACGTTTTCCCACCTGCCTTGTCGGTTGCTAATGGAGTTTACAAAGGGAATTTGGATTCCCAGCCAGAGGCCTCGTTAGCACAGCAAGGATCTGATAGATTCTAAAATTGCGCATGGACACTTGGAACCTTTTGAAACCCATTGGTGTCTATTATTAGATCTAAATTATTTCACCTACTCCAGTCTGTACATTGGTGTCAGGGGGGAAAGAAACCTTGCCCCAATCTAGCCAGATCGACTGGATTGGCTGGAGCCCTCATTAATACCTGTGAATCCAGGGCTGAGGACGGATTCAGAAGCCCTGGGGCACATCAGGAACAAAATGTCTCCTGCATCGGAGTTTTTATTTCTCAACATCGACCTCATCAGTGGTCGTGAGCAAGTGTTTAATTTTAGTAGGAGTCCTTGTGGTCACAAAGAAAATTTAACAGCTGTCTGCTTGCTTGGACAAGTGCGTCAGGCACATGTGGGTTTGAATAATGACTTTGGCAACAGTGGACACGCTCACGTTTATGGGGTCCTTGCCGTGTAGCAGATGGAGGGCGCGCGCTCCTGCCTTCTGAAGCCCAGGCAGACGGGGGTTGCTGTCCTCGTGTGGATGAATAAACTGAGGCAGAGGGAGGTCAGGCCATGTGTCCAGGGTCCTACAGCTAGTGCGTGGCAAGGCCCAGATGGCAATCCTGGTGTTCGTGGTCCCAAAGACCATGTGTTTCCCACCATATGCCCCCCCATCCCTAGACCCTGTTGTGGATAATAGGGGACCTCAAGCATGCCCTACTTAGTATTAAATGTGGCCTCCCTCGACTACCTCCTTATTTCTTTTTAAAGATTTTATTTATTGTAGAGGGAGCACGAGCAGGGGAGAGCAGACCCTGCACTGAGCGTGGAGCCCAATGAGGGGCTTGATCCTGGGACCCTGAGATCATGACCTGAGCTGAAACCAAGAGTTAGACGCTCAACCCACTGAATCACCCAGGTGCCCCAACTGCGTCATTTACACACACGTCTCCCCCCGTCCCCACCCCCCATACTAAGTACTCGGAACTTTTCCTGACTTTAGCGTTTAAGTGTGAAATGGTGATGAGTATCTAGGCTAGAGGAGGTTGATTGGTTGTAGGGTGCTTGGGGCCTGGCTTCTCTGTGGGAGTTTCTAAAACTCTCATCAGATAAAGCCTTGTTCCTATGAAGGAAAAAAAAAAAAAAACCAACCACGTGGGATGTTTCCACGGTCTCCCTGTAGTGAAGTGGCAGAAACTCCCCCCAGACAGTTTTGTTTACGTGCCGGGCCCCACAGCCTCTAATTGGCATACAGTCACTGTTCTTACACAACTTGGACTTGGGGGGTTTTCACTCCCAGGCTGGGCCCCGATGGCTGGCTTCACCATGCGAGTCGGGCATGATCTTCTACCCCCCACTAGGGCCGCAGTTGGGACAGAAATGGTAAGAAGGTGGAGTAGCAGAAGGCTTCGTGGATCTTGGAGGAACAGGTGGCCAAGGAAGATGAAAGCACAAACAGAGATCAATGAGCTGAAATCCTCCTCTTTCCTAAGGCCTCTTAACAGGGGAAGGTCATTGCCAGCCCGGCGGCATCCTGAAGACCTTCCAGAGTAGAAGGTCCGTGGGAACGACCTGGTAACGGTAGGAGCCGTGACTTGATGGGCCTCAGAGTGGCAGCTACGTCTCAGCAGACGTCCTTACTCCGCACTGTCCTGGGACCTTGGTTTGGTGGCCTGCAGACAGATGACGATCTCTCGGTCTCCCTGGGGGCACGGAGGGCGGGTTCCGAGGTCACACGCGGGGTGCGAGCCACACCGCGCTTGGTCTGGGAATGTTCGTGTGCAGGGGAAGTTGGGAACCTGAGTGTCTCTGGTTCGTGACTCCGGATCCTTAGTTCCAGCTCGCTCGCTTGCTTTTTTTGTTAATTTAATTTTTAAATTATGGTGATGCCTAACCTAAAATTCACCGTCTCACCCGTTTGTAAAATGTACAGTTCGGTAGTGCTAACTGTATTCACTGTTGGGTGGCAGTTTTCTAGAACTCTTCCCTCTTGCAGAACTGGAGCTCTGCACCCACCAAACAGTGCCCCCCGCCCCCCGCCGCGGCCGCCCCCCTCCTGCCCCCCGTCTCTGTGGGGTGTGACTATTCTAGTTACCTCTTCTAAGTGGAATCCTAGAGTGTTTGTCGTCTTGGTACTGGCTTCTTTCACTTAGCATGACATTCTCAAGGTTCCTGTGTTGTAGCCCATGTCACAACTTTCTTCGTTTTTAAAGGCGGAATAATGTCCTTTTGTGTGTCTACAGCACATTTTGTTTATCTGTTTATTGCCCAGTGGACGTTTGGATCGCTGCCACCACTTGGCAAGGGTGAATGGCGGTGCTGTGAACATCGCTGCGTGCTGTGTATTTCTGGCTGGTTAAGAGGCCGCTCTCTGCTTGGGTGTCCTAAGGTGGTGCGGAGCTCAGGAAATCCAAAATTCACCTCCTTACATTTTCTCCCAAGTGCGCTTTGTCATCGGTTCACCTTGTTCCTGCCCTTTCATCCCTTGACTTAAAAGCCACCACCTCTTACTGATCATGGCTTCTGAAGGTCTCTGGCGTCTGCCTCCCATCTTTCCTCTCCTCTTTCCCCCTCAGTGCTCCAAGGCCGGGTCCTCTCCTCCTCTCCCCTGGATGAGTGTGTCTGCCTTTGATGATTAAGCCCAATCCAACTCGTGTCCAGTTTGTCTCCGCATTGCCATAGCTCCAAAGCAGGCTGTGAACATTTACAAACCTGAAGGGGGGCACATCGTTCTGGAACCTTTGTTCCAACATTTCCAAAGCCTCTGCATGACATTTAACCAAATGTCGTCATATACCCGGTGAATGATGACAGTATGGTTATATATGTTAAAATAATGCATGTGTTTAAGTTAATAATACTGTATATTTTTGAGAGACTTAATGTCTTTTTCGCAAATAGAGGCATGTTAAATTTACTTGTCTCCATATCATGCACGTGTTGATTTAACAAATACTGAGAGCTGACCATGTATCAGTCCCAATGCAAGGGGCTGAAGGTACACAGATGGACCAGACCTAGTACTAGCCCATAAGAGAAGTAATAACGTCAGCCAACATTTATGGGGGCGCATCCTGTAGGCCAGAGACTGGGCAGAGTTCTCTACTTATATTATCCAGTGTGATTCTCAAAGCAATTCTGTAAGTCTTATTGTCTGCATCTTATGGAAAGAAATTAGGACACAGGCATTGGGTAACTGGTCCAGCGAGGAACAGGGAGGGGATCCGAGCCAAGGGGGTTCCTTCTCCCAGGGGTGCGTTCCTCTGCTTCTAGCCAACTCTGCCAGCAGCTGCCATAAAATCCAAGAGCTGGAAACCCAGGGAAGGCAGGATGAGACACCAGGCTGATAGGAACCTACACATGCCTTTGTATATGTTGAGTTGGAAAATATTCACCAAATGTGCTCAGGAATATTTTACAAGTGTGAGTAATGACTCAGTGCCTTTGCAAAGAGACACGCCATCTTCCAAACCAGAGCTGCTTTTGGAGAAAGGGAACCGCTTTCTGCATATACTCAAAGCAGGGAATTGTGTAAACTCTGTTTTTCAGAGGCGACAAATGCTGTTTCCTGATGTGATGCGGCATCGGGTCAAGGAAGTAATGTTACAAAGCCTCTCGCTCTGGCTCGAAACGGAAGGTGATGTCTCTGAACTGGCCGTCTGTGTGTCTGGGGGAAGCATTTTTAAAACCTGTGAGTCTTCCCAACTGGGGAGGTGGTGTTGACTTCCTGTGAATCACATAGGGCCGGCCTGAAAGGGGCCGCCTAGCCCTTTACGTGTGTGCATGTGCACGTGTGTGTGTGTACATGTGCATGTGCCAATGTCGGAAATTGCTATTCGTCACATACAACATGAGCATAGTCTTTTAAGAATGCATTTCACTGGGGCGCCTGGGTGGCTCAGTGGGTTAAAGCCTCTGCCTTCAGCTCAGGTCTTGATCTCAGGGTCGAACCCCCGCGTCGTCGGGCTCCCTGCTCAGCAGGGAGCCTCTTCCCCCCTCTCTCTCTCTGCCTGCCTCTCTGCCTACTTGTGATCTCTCTCTCTCTCTCAAATAAATAAATAAAATCTTTTAAAAAAAATGCATTTCACTCTTGCTGGAGACCATTAAACAAGTAATGCATGAGCACTAAATAAATCTCAAGTCAGGTGGAAGATTCGGTCCTTTGGCTTGCTGGGTGCTGCGTCATTGCCTTAGAAAGCTGTGGACGGTGGGGGCCTCCACTGGAATGGTGCAGACTGCTTTCCAGGCCCTTGGAAATGAGTTTGATCCTTTTGCCTGCATCATGACCATTTTACAGAGTAGGAGACTGAGGCTCAGCAGAGTTAGTTTTTTTTTTTTTTTTAAGATTTTATTTATTTGACAGAGATCACAAGTAGGTAGAGAGGCGGAAGCAGGCTCCCTGCTGAGCAGAGAGCCCGATGCGGGGCTCGATCCCAGGACCCTGAGACCATGACCTGAGCCGAAGGCAGAGGCTTTAACCCACTGAACCACCCAGGCACCCCTCAGCAGAGTTAGTTGTCTGTATCTTTGAGTGAGTGATCAAAGTTAGGGTGTCTACTAATTGCGTCTGGCTCAAAGCTGAGATTTTGTAGAATAACTCTTATTATGGAGAATTTAAAACACATACAAAAGTAGCAAGGCTTGTTGAATGAACCTCCGTGTGCCCACTGCCAGTTATCCCCCACTCGGGGCCTTTCTTGTTCTGTCTGTACCTGCACCCAGTCTCCCCTTAAGCTCTAATGATAATAATTTCTTAGTATTAACAAATATGTACTCGGTGTTAAGTTTCTCCAGTTGTTACATAAAAAAAAAAAAAATCCACTTAATTAGATCTAAAAAGCTCCATGCTTTGCGGTTAGTTGCCTTGTCTCTTAGGTCCCTTTTAATTTATAAGTTTTTCTCTCTCCCTGCCGGGGTTAAAGAAATGGAGTCACGCGTTTATCTTGCAGTTTTGTACAGTTGGGATGGTGCTTCTTGTCATGCTCTTCTGTCCCCCACCTGCATTTCTTTGTAAATTGGTTGTTAGCTCTAGAGGACTGATCAGATTCAGGATTAGTTTTTTTTTTTTTCTGCAAGACATACTT
This sequence comes from Procyon lotor, assembly GCA_028646535.1. NCBI lineage: Eukaryota > Metazoa > Chordata > Mammalia > Carnivora > Procyonidae > Procyon > Procyon lotor. The sequence continues at coordinate 7,453,018 of CM053609.1, forward strand.
CATAGGCGAAGATGTGTATTTCTATTAATGAGACACATAAGATCTGGCTTCTGTGGTCCTGATTGTGGGCCATCGATGGTCCCGTTGATGGTCATGGCCTTTAAATAGTGGTGACCTTCAAATTCTATCATCCCTTCTTCTGAAAGTTCCTCATTTCAACTGTTTTACTACCTGGAGGTAGATTTTGATTGAGAAAAGCAGGAAAAGTGTTATATGATGACAAATAAACAATTTCAGATTTTTTTTTTTTTTTTTGGTAGTTTTTGTCCTTAAGGTATATCCTCTTAGGGCTAAATAAATTAGTAAAGTACAGTAACTTACTGTATTTAAATGTCATCGGTGATGACTTGTGTGTGTGTGGTTGGAACTGTAATTCAGTGAACAGTTAAACTTGCTCCATTTTTGTTTTCGATTTTTTTTATAGATGACTTCCTAAGATATAACTTTATTTGATAATTATGTAAACTATTCACATGGTGTCAAAGTCACATCTACAAAGTAGGAATGTTTTGAGAATTCTGGCTCCCATACCTGTCACTGTTACTCCCTCCCACACCTTACACGCCGCCATTTTTCTTCCAGTTCTTAGTTTTATCTTTGTCTTAAATATATAACGAAATACATTTACATATTGATACCTCCCCTCTTCCTAAAAAGTAGCTTCTTAAATGCATTTTTTCCCACCTGACTTTTTCACTGAACCGTATATGCTATAAAGGAATATTGCATCCTAAAGAATTAGGATAATTGGGGGGCGCCTGGGTGGCTCAGTGGGTTAAAGCGTCTGCCTTCGGCTCAGGTCATGATCTCAGGGTCCTGGGATCGAGCCCCATATTGGGCTCTCTGCTCAGTGGGGAGCCTGCTTCCCCCGCTCTCTCTGCCTGCTTGTGATCTCTCTCTGTCAAATAAATAAATAAAATCTTTAAAAAAAAAATTAGGATAATTGGCCTTATATAAAGACGTAGAATCGTTGAATTTTTAGAGCTGATGGTAACAATAGCAAATATTCATGTGGCACTTACTCTGTTCTGTGCACTGTGCTTGACATAAATTCATCCAGTGATTCTCATCACCGTAATCCTCTGGGGTGTGTACTGTCATTGTTTCCATTGCATAGATGAGGAAACTGAGGCAGAGGGTCGTTAGTGAAGTACTTTGTCCACAGTCTCCGCTCCAGTGAGTGGCAGATCTGGGCTTTTGATCCTGGGATCTGGTCTCCTATACCACGTTATGTTGCTTTAAAATTTCCAGAGTTTGATTTTCTGGGTTTTATGAGTGAGGAAGTTCTAGTCCCTGGGCAGTTGTGTTAAAGGTGTCACTCCCCACATGTCCCTGTCCCTAGATTTAGGACATCATCAGATGATCACCAGCTTGTCATGCAGCTTCTTGGGGAGTCTGTAATGGAATCTTAACTTACTGTAAGTTAAACACTTGGCCCGTTGTTATTTCACGGATGCTCAGAAGAGGAGGCTCCTGGGTCGGATAAAGGACTTTATTATGACTCCTGGCACAGTCCCTCAGCATGTTGTGACTATTCCCTTTGCCTTGTAAGTACCGCAGAGGGGACGCAGAAGGCACAGATGGATGTCAGGTGTGCAGTAAGTCACGTGCAGGGGAAGAACACCGAATCTGGGGGATCCGCTGCTTTTATAGCAAGCAGTAAACAGCCCTTTTGTCTCAGAGGGAAAAGCTGTCTCATTCCTTACGGTTGCTGTCTGAGAAATGAATGGGTTATGAATCTAGCCCACCTCTGTGAGCTCCTGGATGGGCACTGTTTACCTCCATGAGCCTGAGATAAAAGTCTATCTAATGTGCCTGCTAGATCAGGGTCAGCCTCAGTCTTTTCTCTTTCCTTATGTTCCTGGTGCACCTAGCAGGGTGTGTGGGAGCCGAGAGCCCCTTAAACAACTGCTTTGTCCGACATTTCCTTGGACCTTTCTTGTTCATTTTCCAGTAGACTCAGGTGGGTACCCATACCACTTCTTTGACAAATTACAGCTTTTAAAAAACATTTGCCAATATCCCCTGACCTATTTACGGTGGGTTTTGTATTTCCCCGACTCTGAATGTAGGAAGACCCAGTGAGCTCTCTTTTAAAAGCCACCCTTGACACATCCTAAACACTCGCCACATGGCAAACCCGTGGATTTTCTTTTTT
>CM053609.1:7455675-7474859 GCA_028646535.1 Procyon lotor
CCCTTTCCCTCTCAAATTCATACTTACACACATACTTTCACGCCCCAAACACACACAGGCACACACTCTCCCCCACTGACACAGACTCACACATGTGCACACTTTCACTCACACATTCACATGCATGTGCACGCACACACACACACACACATGCACACGCTGACCTATCTCAGGCCCCACAGTGAGGCGGCCGAGAGCACCCCTCCAGGCCAGGCCGGTGAGCACAGGACGGAGGTGCACAGAGAGCACAAGACAAGGAGGGAAGCCGGAGAGAGGCGGAGGTCTGGGTGACGAAGTAAACCGTCAATGAAGGGTGTCTGTAGAGATCCAGCAGCTGGAAAGCCTCTGAGGCCCAAACGAGATTGTGCCTCACAACGGAGGGGATTTATTTGGATTTGTCAGGTCTAGTTTTCTAAGTCCTTCAGTACCGCTCGGAATTCCAGGATCTGCGGGTCTCTGGTTTGTCACTCATTACAGGACATCCAGCCATCAGGGAGGCCCCGGGGTCTCCTTCAGGGGTCGTAAAGGGCCAACGCTGGCTTTGGGGTTCCCACACACAGACTAGGGATGGGTCCTGGCATCCTCTTCCCTTTGATCACGGGTCTTCTGATTACCCTGCTCGCTCACACTTTCTCTCTCCCCCTGAGGGCACAACTCTCTCTCTCTCTAAGTTTTTGTCAACCCCCACACCACTGAGTGTCCCCAATGATCCTGTCTCACCTGGTCTGGATGCTGGGAAGAGACGAGGTCCCCACGCTTCGGATGAGGACTGTCCTGGGAGCTACATGGCGCACGTCCAGGGGTCTGAAGGTAGGACTCCTGGCCACCTTCGGAGCCTCACGGAAAGAAAGTGCAGGGTAAGACACAGGATGGGGTCTAAGAGCACCCTGATTCTAGTGCCCTCGCCAGCAGCCGATCCTCACATAAAGCCTTCTTAAGCCTCCATTTCCTCATCTGCAAAATGGGGCCGGTGAGACCTCTGACTAAGGAAGCAGTTCTCAAGACCCGCTCTAAGGCACACAGAGGGCTAGGTGAATCAGAAAGGTGCTTGTACTTAAAAATACAGAGTCCCTGTGGCCGCGAGGGGCTCTTACCGACTGAACCTGCTTCTGCTCCTCCCTGGGGAACACGCTCAGCTGGCTCCCCCTGCCTCCCGGGGACACCGCGGGCCTGAGCCCCAGTCCACAGAAGGTGCGCGTGCACGGAAGTGATACGTGTCACCGCCAGCCTGGCCCCCACGAGCCCCCACACCCCCTCCCACGGTATTCTCTCCTCCTCGGTGCAGACCCACACAGCAACCTTGCAGAGGGCTGACACACTGAGGACAGCAGTGCCAAGGTACAGAGACCCTCCACTTGGCCAACGTTAGCCCACGCGTTCTGGATGTGACACAAGCAAGAAAACATCCACGGAAGCCACAACACGCGTGGGGGGGGGTCTGCGGGCTGCAGCAGCAGTCTGTGTCTGGCCACACACATTCACCCCAACACGCGTGTGGGGCACGAGACGCTACTCGGTGACCTCAAAATGGCCCAGACAAAAAGCCAACCAACTGGCCAGCCCATTACAAATGACACAGCCACTCAATCTCCATTGACGGGGGAGCCCCAGCACGGGATTTGTGGGTCATCCTAGGCAAGGGGATCACCTCAAGGGGGTTTCCTGGTGTCACCGTGAGCCTCATGTGGACGTCAGGCTGCAACAGGACAGCCTGCAGTGATCGGTGGGGGCCAGCCTGGCCTGCATTCACCACAGGGCTCCTAAGAGACACTGCTGGGCCTCCCCTCTGGGTTAACAATCTCCCACGGTCACTTCGAGTGTCTCTCTCTCCACCTGCACCCGCCCGTCCCTCAGCACCAAGTCTCCCACTGCTGTTTTCCCGGACCTCGGTCATTTCCCGATTTCCCTCTCAGGTCACAGGGAATCCTTGCTCCGGAACCCTTAACAGTTCCACTCCAGTAAGGACCTCACGGACCACCGTCTATTGCCGTCTGTGACATTTCCTAAGAATTACCAAATGACCTACAGAGGACATTCTCGGGCCCCGTAAGCCTGGAGCAAGGCCACACCGGGACCCCGAGAGCTGAGCTCAACTCGCCTCAGGACCCGGAATAATCATCCCAAGGACCGGGCCTTTCTCCCCCCACGTGACGGCAATAACAGCACCTTTGCCTCCGGGTTTTTAGAAAACTAAATGCATCCATTCATTCACTTGACATGTATTTAAGGCATCACTTCCACGTTGTGAGAACCATTTGAAGCTTTAAAGATCTCCACTGAGTGTGGGCCCTAATGGGGCCTCTGTCCTAACAAGGAACACGTCCCTAAACACGTAATATGGAGGTAAGTACCGCCAAGAGAAAGAAAAGTCAAGTAAGCGGTCCAAGAGTGAAGGTGCGGGTCAGTGGGACATGGGTGTCCAGGGAAGGCCTTTCTGATGCGGTGAGAGAGGAGCAGAGACCAGAGGGTAGGGGACGAGCAGGTGCAGAGGCCGTGAGCTACGATCTGTAACAAGATGTACAGAAAAGTCTACTGAAAAGTACTCTAAAAACGGGACGCAAGAGGGGCAGTTGGGTGGCTCGGGCGGTTGAGCCTCCAACTCTTGATTTCAGCTCAGTTCATGATCTCAGCGTTGTGAGTTCAAGCCCTGCACTGGGCTCCACAGTGGGGGTGGAGCCTACTTAAACAAACAAAACAAACAAACAAAAAAACATGCTAGGACTGGGCTCCAGAATCCCACATACCTTGGACTGAAATGTCTCCACGACCCTTCATGCCTGACACAAACCAGTGCCATCTTCCTTCCTCCCTCACGGGAGGGCTGGAGGGCCGGTCTTCAGCACCACCATACTCCCCCTTTAGGAAGACCCACCACGGCCCCTGTGCCCCTCAGAGAAGAGTCAGGGAACTCAGGACTTCCCCAAAGCCAAGGAGAAGAACAAGACCGAGAAGATCAAACACGGGTCCTTGGCGGAGCGGTCCGCACACCCCCGGATGTTAAATGAATCTTCTGGAAGTGCTTTTTTGTAATTCTACTGGGTTCCTGGGCAATGCAATTAGGAATGAAATGCAATGCAATGAGTTGAACTCAAAGATGCATTTCAGACGAGATCCCCTCAAGTCAAGGGTTCTTGAAGCAGAATGGCCAATTCATTCCACAAAGGGCCGCTCGTTCGTGGGAGGAAGTTCTGAGAATGGAGTCCGCTGAAGTTGAGGGGCAGAGCAGAGCGTGGGAGGAGAGGCATCATGACTGGCGTGAGCCGGGAACGGGACACACAGACGACAAAACCGCATGAACGACCAGCTAGTCATACCCGTAAGTGGAAAAAAATAATAATAATGATAATCCTATATCCAAAGACAGTCTGTAGGAAGGAGTAAAAATAGCTAAGAACATGCTAAATCTAAGGGGCACCTGGGTGGCTCAGTCAGTTGAGCATCTGACTCTTAGTCTTGGCTCAGGTCTTGATCTCAGGGTCATGAGATCGAGCCTTGTGTCGGGCCCTATGCCCAGCATGGATTCTGCTTGAGATTCTCTCTCTCCTCCTCCTGCTGCTCCTCCCCCTTCCTCTCTTTCTGTCGCTAAAATCTTTTTTAAAAAATACGATATTATGAATGGAATGAGTTTAGGAGCTACTGAGGGAAACGGGATGTGGTTCAAGGTGTAAAGAACTCTTGAGGGGGCACCTGTGGGTTAAAGCCTCTGCCTTCGGCTCAGGTCATGATCTCAGGGTCCTGGGATCGAGCCCCGCATTGGGCTCTCTGCTTAGCAGGGAGCCTGCTTCCCCCCCTCTCTCTGCCTGCCTCTCTGCCTACTTGTGATCTCTCTTCTCTTTCAAATAAATAAATAAAATCTTAAAAAAAAAAAAAAAAAACCCCTCTCAAAGGCGACATCCCTGCACTGGCTTGGGTATATCCAATAAGCCCTCTCCTCACAGGACACCTGGATGCTCAAGGTCACAGCAACGTTGCCCCTAAGAGTGAAAAAGTGGAAAGAACCCAAGTGCCCACGGACGCATGAATGGACTACGTAACATGTAAGAGAGCCACATGGTGGAATATTATTTGCCATAAAAAGGAAGTTCCGATGCCTGTTACAACATGGACGAACATTGGAAAGGAAGTCGGCCACAAACAGCCACATGCTGTGAGATTCCATTTATAGGAAATATCAATAGGCAAATCTATAGGGACAGAATGTAGATCAGCTGTGGCGGGGCCCGGGGAGAGGGAGTACCGGGAAAAGACCGCCAATGGGTACGGGGTTCCTTTCCGAGGGTGATGGAAACGTTCTAAAATTAGATGGTGCCGATGGTTACACAACTCTATGAATACACGATCCCACTCAGCTGTACGCTTCAGATGGGTCAACTCTATGGGATGTGAATTTTATCTCAGTAAAGCTGCCTTTTAAAGGCTTTTCCTCTGTTTGTCCAACACAAAATGAGTACAGCATATGGGCTAAGGAATAGTCCCCCAACAGCCTACGAGGCAAGCCATGTTCCCTCGGTTTTTGGAAGGGAAGATAGGAAGGCTAAGGCAGGAAGTTAACTCGCCCAGAGATACCCGAGTAGGTAATGCAAGAGAATTCAAATCCAGGGCTGCTGATATCCAAAGCTCATCTTGGCTCCGGGACACGCCAAGGCAGTGGAAAGGTGGCTGGGTGAGCCCGGTGGGCTGGACTCATGAGAGACTCAGCCACTCAAGGTCACTGGCACAGCCCGTCTCACTAATAAGCACCTGTTACGTGCCGACATTACCCCACGTGCTGTGAATACAGGAACGGACCAAACAGTCCTCGACTCTGCGGCGCTAACGTTCGGGTGCAACAGGACAGAAATGAAACACAAATAACTAACCATGTGCCAGTGGGGCCAAGTTCTATGGAGAGAAATAAAGCTGAGAAGGGGTGACGGGGAGTGCAGGGGTGGGTGAGAGAGAGAGAGAGAGAGAGAGAGAATTCACATAAGGCTGTCAGGTGGGACAGCCTCTCTGATAATACTGGAGCAGAGCCCCAAAGCAAGGGAGGGAGAGCCCACAAGGATCCGTGGAGCGAGCCCAGGAGAGGACACAGGGAGTGCAAGGGCCCTGGGGTAGAAAGAAGCTTGGTAGATGTAAGGAAGAACAAAGAGGCCAGCGTGGCCCGTGTGAGAAGACCAAGCAGGAAATGAGGTCAGAAAAGCAGAGAGGCCCTGACCGCACGGGACCATGTGTCCCTGGCTCACAGGTAGAGCAGACTGGACTCCCTCCGTATTTGTGGGAGACCACACCGGTGGCAGCAGTCTGCAGAGGGCAACAAACAAGATGCTGGGGCCGAAGACACAAGGCCAGTGAAGACCAGCTATGGGTCCAGGGGACAGAAGAGATGGGGTCGTGGACGGGGGGAGGGGGGGCACAGAAGTCACTGTGGACAGGGAAAATACACGTCTACCTACCGAGTTCTCCGACAGTGCTGGGGTTGCGTTTTCGGCTCTCCCCCCTCCCCCGGCCAGGGTCTAGCCTCAGCAGGGAGACGGCAAGTTCCTCTCTAAGATGATGCAGGAGCCAAAACTGCATGTTCAGACAAGGTTAAAGACCTCCCCAAGCCAGGGGCTATTTCCTGTTGCCAGAGTCATTTATCCCAAGTTGTTTTATTTTCATCGTTTGCAAACTGCTTCCCTTTGAAAAATTCCGCTTACTCCACTTACAAATAAATACGCCAGCAGATCTGGAAGGAAAAAAAAAACGCACCGAGCTAAGGCAACCGGGGTGGCCTGGAAGTGGGGGAAAAAGGATACAGACGGACATCCAATTTTCATCCCCAACACCGGGGCCCATTCTGCATCAAGACCCACCCAAACATTTGCTCACCCACGTGTGCACGGGTTCTGGATTTCAGGCCCCCTGCCTAGAGGCCAGCGGGGGCCTCAGAAACCAACCGCCCCCCAGCAGGACGTCAGAGCCAGACCCTAGCTCATGTTCATTCTCCAAAGGCTGGTCTCTCACCCCGGTGCACACTACCGGGATGGGCCTCCTAACCCCCTGCCCTGGCAATCACGCACCCTCTCTCCTCGCCTTGTCCTTGCTCTGAACCAAGAGTCCCAGCCCAGGACTGGGAAAGCACACACCCCAGGAGGGTAGCGGCAAAAACAACACCTCCCGTGGTCAAGGGACTTAATAGGGCACAGAGTCATTTCAGGAGCACGTTCACCCATGACCGGGATGGTTACAGAACCTGTCCAACTAGTCCTTACGAACTCGCACCTCTGCCCCGAAAACCAGGGTAAGGACAGCTTCCAAACACACCGACAGGCGTCTGCTCTTCAGTCCACTTCCTGAGCAACAGTACAGGCGGGAGGCCTGATACCCAGGCAAGCGGAACACGAAGATGAAATTCACTCGTAAAACCTCTGATGAGCACCTGCTAGGTGCTCGCGTGGGGATACGAAGACGGGGTTCCAGAGCTGACCACGAAGCACCAAAGAAGAAAAATCAGCCAGTGTGGTCATCAAGAGTCTATAGACCCAGATGCTGGTCCTACCAACCCATGGCAACAGAGCCACGCAAGGACTCCACCCCTCCGGGCCTCAGTCTCCTCATCTGGAAGATGGGGACCGTAGAGGTACTCCACGGGGCTAGTGAGGACTGAATGAGGAAAGGCTGGGACAGCACTCGGAGCGGTGGCTCACGGTAGGAGCAGAAGCAGCTAGGAGTTTTACAAAAGACACAACAGGGACCACAGGTAGACCAGGCAACCGGGGCAAGGGGGGAGGGGGACGTGGAGGACCCGACCAGGGTCCACAGGCGTATGCAAGAATGCAACTCGAGGCACAGACACGGGAAGGGCTGGCTGGGAACTGGGAGGCGTGACAGCATGCTACCCTAGGCAGGCAGGGGACACCAAGGGACAGTCGCAGGGCCCCATGACGGGTGGCTCAAGGTGCCGCACCCAGGCCACCAGTGGACTCCTCCCACTCAGATCTGTGCTGGGAAGGGAGGAGCAGAGGGTGCTCTGCAGGCCGACCCCGGCCCCTGCAACATGGCCCTGTACCCCACACACACTGCACGAGTACCACGCGGGGCCTCGGTCCCTATAAAACCATACAGGGCCACTCTCTCGTCTTCAGGTCATCCCCTTCCACTTCCTGTTAGGCTGGGAGCCTGGATTCACTTCCTCGGGAAGGCACGAGGGCCCCTGATTAGGCTCGGCCCCGAGCCCCTCTTCATAGTCTCACCACAGCTGCAATAGCATCACTCGCTTCTGTCATTCTTTAATGAACCTGGGCCCCCTGGAACGGCAGAGGGCAGGAACCACTCGCTCCTGGCCCTGGTGGGCTGGCCCTCCCCCACCCCCAGCTCAGTGCCTGGCCCGACACAGCCCCCGAGACCTGCCCACTGACCCCGCCAACGGTTTACACTGAGAGTACCCAGAATACTTCTAATCCAAAGGAATCCACCCTCCCAGGGGCGACCGTGAGGCCAAATATTACTATTTCCGTAATAGCAGGAAGACCTCCTTTGCCTTTTTCACTCTCTTCTTTCCCACAAGTCTGCAGTGAGGGCTTCTCGTCCTCGCTAATGGCTCATGGAACCCGTGCCCGTGTGTTCTCAGTTTTCTTTTTTTTCCTTTTAAAGATTATTCAAGAGAGAGAAAATGAGTGGGAGAGGCGGAGGAAGAGGGAGAGAATCGCAAGCAGATCGCGCGGAGCCTGGAGCCCGATGTGGGGCTTGATCTCACGGCCCCGAGATCAGGAGCTGAGCTGAAACGCCAAGCCGGATGCTTCACAGACTGTGCCACCCAGGGACCCCTCAGTTTTAGTTTTTAATTAAATACCCATGGATACAACCCTTGTCAACACAACATCACTGGGGTCCTCTGATTTGAGGACGAAGAGTCCTGAGAACAAGTTTGAGGACCACCCACTGTGTCCCCTTCCAACCCCACCCGCTCCACCAAGGAGCTCCCTATCAAAGACAGATCGGCTTCCAGCTGCAAGGGGTCTACCATCTGGGGGACACGGGGCAGGAGCAGCACCCAGACAGACCCATCAAGCAGAGCAGTCAGGATGCTCCTCCTCACCCCTAGACCAGCCCTGCAGGGAGCTCCCCCCCCATATATCTCATCCCCTTTTCCACATCCCTACCCCGCAAAGCAGAACACAGGTGGGGACATTCTGATGGCCCAGCTCCCCCTTCCTAGTGACAACCCTCAGCCGCGATCCTGGCAGACTCCCTGCACCTCCCATCCACGCCCTGTGCTTTCCGGGGTGCAGGCCCCAACATGCTCAGCCCAGTCCCCTGATAAACAGCGGCCCCTCCCTCTGCGGGGGGCCCCTCCCTCTGCGGCCTGACCCCCAGCCCATTTACCCTCCCTGGGTTCCTCTCTGCTGCCTCCAGGCCTCGGTTTCTGGAGGCTCCTGGACAGCAGAGACTGGCCTTCCTACAACTCTGCAGCTCTCGCCCGGGCCCTTCCTGGGACAGAAGAATGGGGGGGGGGGGGGGAAGGGAGCCAAGGACTTACATTTTCTAAGATGATGGCTTATCCGACATTCACCACTTTATAAATAGGTGTCTTCCTCTGCAGGAACGACCCGGGACCTCTTTCTAGGATTACCGAAGCCTCCCTCCTGCTCTCTTGTCTGCAGAAGGAGAAACCCTCCTCCGTCCAGATTACTCCACAGGGGCTGAGGCTTACCCGTTTCTTGGGCTTCTCCGCTCCCACTTCTCAGCGTGGCATCGTTTCACCTTATCCCTACACCTGAGACCCTCCCAAGCTGCCTCTTCCCTGACCGAGGTGATGGGAATGGTCAGCTGGCCCCTCCCCACTGAATGCATCCCACACCCCCTTCCCTCTTGGGCCCCGCCGTTTGTGGGGACGTCGATGAGGATGGGATTCAGGAGCTGGAGTGGCAGGGAGCTGGGGGGGGGGGGCAGGGAGGAGCTTGCCAATACTCGCTGAGAGGACAGAATCGATAGGTGACAACTGTAATCTGGGGCCCGATAATCACACCACGTTTACAGGCCTCTGCAGAGCTGCCCCACTGATTCGGGAAAAGTATATTTACTGCGTCAGAAACCCAGGTGCAAGCCCAGCTCTGCACTCATCATCGTTGCCTTCATTGATCTTGAAAGCATATCCACAGACCAGATGCCTCATCGCACAGGTCTGCATCGCTTGCCTCTGGGGTTTTCGCTCAGCAATGTATGATCCAATTCTCCTTACTTCACCCAGATCCCTTTTTACCCTCGGAAGGCAGGCGACAAAGGAAAACCGCACAGTCACTGACTCAAATCACTGGGACTTGGTAGGCACCAGTGACGCAAACGTGTCCCTGTTCTCTGGGAGAGTTTCTGAGCACGAGCCTTTGTAGCTACTTGTTCACAATGACACTTAAGACAACCACAAAATGGGAGAAAACATTTCCAAATTGTCTATCTGATAAGGGTCCAGTATCCAGAAAATACCAAGAACTCTTACGACGCAACAACAAAAAGACTAATAACTCAACTTAAAGATAGGGCCAACGATTGGAACAGACGTATCTCCCAAGAATATATAGGACTGGCTGACGCACGTCGGGGAGTGGTTGCCAAGGGCCCAGGGTTGCGGGGAAGTGGAGAGGATGATAGGTGATTACTAAGGGGATTTCTCTGGACGATGATGGAATGTTCTAGGATGAGATAATGGTGAAGGTTGCACAGCCCTGTGAATACCCCAAAAACCACAGGATTCTACATGTTAAAAGGGTGAATTTTATGGTGTGTAAATTATACCCCAATCAAATGATGTGTATTTAAGGGTATAAATAAAGGAAGGGAGGTTTCAGCAAATACCTCAAAGCCAGATCACTCCCAGGGAACTTGAGCATGAAAATATGCAGTCGCTTAAGCTCCCCTGTCAAATGAACTAAAAGCCAGAGAAATATTTCTTGCTGTTTTCTTTCTCAGATGGGATATTAGCTACCTGTTGTTAAGAGTCACACGGGGTGGCTCCCTGGCTATATTTCCCAAGACACCTTTGTCATCAAATTACTAAGGGCAGAATCAGCGTTCCACATACCATGAAATTCAGCATTGCCAAAGACACTGAACAGCAGCACGCCTGGCAGTCTTCACCCCAAAAAGCAGGAGTACTAGCTGAGAAATGCAGGAACAACAGAAGCGGGACAAGACCTAAATTTGCCCCAGAGGGAGAAATGGTGGGAAGATGAGGGGCAGGGGAAACCAACAAGAAACAAGGTTAAGTGCTAGGACCCTCGGAAGACTGCAAAGAGCCGGAGCAGATAACGAAGCCCAGGGCAAGAGACAAGGGCAGCAAGCCCGTGTGCGCGTCCGTCCAGTCTGCGAACACACAAGGTTCCCCTGGGGCAGCGCACGCGCCCTTCCCTGCACCCGACGCCACAGTCTGGGAGCAGAGACCCTGCTCGGTCAAGGCCCAGGACGAACCAAGGGCCAATGCCAGGGCTGGACTCCCCCTACCTGTCAGGCCACCTGGAACACCTCTGGCTCTCTTCCCCGACCTGGGCCAGGCCCCACCTCTGGTCCCTGGCTACTCTCTCAACCTCCCATCGTCCCCTCCACCACATACGCACCCTAGATTCTGGCCACAAAGTGAGCCAGGCCTGGCGCCCAGGCCCTGCACCTGCAAGGAGACCGGCCCGCTGGAGTCCCGGCCGCTGCCTCTGTGCCTCTTACAGCTTTCTGTCTCAAGGTCAGCTTCAAGTTCCCCATTCTCCTAAAACCCTCCTCTCAGAGCAGATTTTCCCTGCTCTGCATTTCTGCAGCGCGTCGTTTCTGTCTCGCTCTCTCTGTGGACAGACCCCACTGCCCCACTGCTGGGACCTCCCAGCCGCCATGGCACCTCCCGCAGAGTTATTAGCCTTTCATTGCTCCCCACGACCCTCACCCCCTGCCTCCCGGGGAGGAAAGTGACACAGGGTCACAGAGCCAGGGAACGCTTGGACAGGGAGCAAAGCAGGCCTTTGGTGCGGATGTCCACCTGCTTCCCTGCAACCCCAACCTCCTCCTGAGTTTACGTGTATCGGAGTCATCTGTGTGCAGAAGCATCCCTGCCCTTCCCCCACCTTTTTGGGGATACTTTTAATACCCTTCCTCTGGCACTAATCCCATCCAAATCCAAACACCCGCGTGCAGAGGGGGAGCAGTCAATGAGTGTGTAAGATGTTTACAGACAACGGCGGCATCTTCCAGAAGACTGGGAAGTTGCCACCAGAGGCAAAGATGGAGGGAATTATTCCCACAGAGGATGACATAAGCAGGAAGCCAAAAAGGCTCTTCTGAAGGATGGATCCCTTTATGGATGACCAGTTCCTAGGTTATTAGGGGAAAACAAGGATGTGGGGTCTCCTGGGTCTCTGAAACCCAGAATATATTTTGGCAGGGGGGCATTAGCCAGGATACAGAACCCCAAGTTCCAGGAGCCTGGCCGTGACCTTTGACCTTAGAGAAGTCCCAGGCTAAGCATGCATTTCCTTCACTAGGCCTCTCTTGCTCTCGGGAAACCCAGCCCCGGTGTCTGTGAGCACAGGGCCCCGAGGTGGCCCGTTCCTCTTGGGAAGATGACCCCGGGTGACGTCCAGGCCCACCGTGGAGGGCACCTGAGGACTTCCACACAGCGGGCAGGAGCAGAGCAAGCTTGCCAGGGGAGGGCGCAGAAACAGGGTGCAGGTAATCCCCGGAGGCCTGGCCTTACACCCACCTGCTGGTTTCAGCTGCTAGGAGCGTCTGGAAAGTGGAGCAAGGAATCCAGAAGCAATCTTTAATCTCTCTCTCCTGGGCAGCAGATCTGCCATGGGTACCCTGCTGCCGCTCCCACGGCCCCACTGGAATGTCCAGTTGGGAGGAGAAATCGCCCTCACGTGGAACTGGAAAGCCTCCTGCCAAGTGGCCCGCAGCCCCTGCCCCTAGACTGCAGGGGTGGTGAATGAGAGCAGCGCCCAGGCCAGCACTCTGCAGTGCCGGGGCGGAGCAAGGGTCACCTGCCTACTGGGGCCAGCGAGGGGTACCCCCAAGGAGAGCAGACTGGGTGAGAACCAGGCCCCGGGAGAAAGGGACTCCTATCTGGCCTGAAGCCACGCCTCAGTCCAGTCCAGACTGCTCCAAGGGAAGCCGGAACCCAGAGTTCGAGTCGACAACTAGCGCAGGTTTCTAACAAACACCAAAGCGGGTTCGATAAACAGCAGAAAGACTGAAGGGTGAGGGTCTGCTGGCTTCCGGGGCAGGCGATCGGGGCGCCTGGTAGAGCCCGTTTCCTGCTCACGGTAACCAGGCTCTTCGCATCGTCATCTCAGGACCCCAGAGCATTTGAGGGGGCCCGAAAGGGGCTGCCACGGAAGCCCCCGGAGCAGAGAGGAAGGGGGAGAGCAGGTGCCGGGTATCCAGGTAACGGGGCACAGGATCCCCGGGCGAGGATCCTGAAATTGCTGGCAGCGCCCGGACCCAGGGCGTGCGAACATGTCCGGGAAAGGCCAGGCCTGAAGATCCTCACCCTTCGAAGAGGGGCCTGCGCCCAAACTGGAGCTCCGGGGGACGAAGAGGGACAATACGCCCTCCCACGGGAGTCAGTGGGACCTTCCGCCACGGGGCTTTCTGAAAAGGCGAAGCCTACCAAGGAGGGGGTCTCATCGCTATAGGGACACCAGGAGGGAAGTCCCCACGTGCGGTGAGCGTGGTTATTTCAAACCAGGCTTCCTGTGACCCCTTCACCTCCCTGCCCTCCCCCCACCCCCCGCCCATGTCATTCTGCCCTCCCTGGTGTCACCTGGGGTCCAAGTAGAAAAACACAGAAGCGCGAAGGCCAGTGCACACAGCCCCATCCCCACACCCATCCTGTGGTCACCCTGTCGCTCACG
The DNA here is from genome assembly GCA_028646535.1 of Procyon lotor. NCBI lineage: Eukaryota > Metazoa > Chordata > Mammalia > Carnivora > Procyonidae > Procyon > Procyon lotor. Next base: position 7,468,527 of record CM053609.1, read on the forward strand.
CCCTGGACTGCAAGCCTCCCTGGTGCCACGTTAGGTGGTACCGTGCTGGGAACATGGAAGGGTGCTCCATGAACACCTGCCACCAGTCACCGGTCCCCGGCTCTGTCCTGGGTTTCCACTGGCTGGCGGTTTCCACTGGCTCAGTAATCCCGGAAGAACGCATCCCTGTCCTCCTTCAGACAGGGAAGTTCTGCAAACTCGGGTTATCGGCACTCCCTCCCCAGCCTTTAAACTACAACTACACCAGGAACATGGGTTCTGATTGCATTCTTTTTAATGTGACAAAACCAGATTAGAGACATTTCAAGAAACAGTGTAATACTTCCAAGTCCTTCTCCGAACACCTCACCTAAACCACAGCTTGGGAATCTGTTTCTTCACTCAGAAGAATGATCTTTGCTAATTGCAAAACAGCCCATCATTTTCCTAGACATACGCGAGATCTTCTCTATCCCTGGTATGAATGGTGAGTTCATGCCTTTGCTTTTTCATGTCAGGACCATCTAACATGTTCTTCTGGGGCAAAGGAGCTTGTGTGACCATTCTCTCTCCATGTAAGCACAGGCCACTCTTGATCTAGTCATTTTTTTTTTAAAGGACCTTACAGAATTTCTCTCTGATCGGTTTACCAGGTATGTGGACCCCCTGAACACGGGTTTGCACTGTGTGGGCCCACTTACATGTGAATTTCTGTCAACAAATATGGTCCAGTCCCGTAAATGTATTTTCTCATCCTTATGATTTTCGAAGACTCATTAGAGAGAGAGAGCGCGCACTCGCACGAGCATACACACAAGCAGTGGGAGCAGCAGAGGGAGGGGGAGAACCAGACTCCCCACTGAGCAGGGAGCCCCACGTGGGGCTCGATCGCAGGACCTGGAGATCATGACCTGAACTGAAGGCAGATGCCTAACCATCTGAGCCACCCAGGCGCCCCTGTGTTTTTTTTTTTAACGTTTCTTTCCTCAAGCTTACTTGATTCTAAGAATACAGTAAGAATACATATACCATACAAACTACGTGCCAAGTGATGATCTATGTTACCGGTAAGGCTTCTGCTCAACAGTAGGCTATTAGGGGCACCTGGGGGGGGGGGGGGGGGCTGTGAGCTGAGCATCCAACTCTTCATTTCAGCTCAGGTTATGATCTCAGAGTCACCAGATCGAGCCCCATGTCAGGTTCCCTGCTCAGCGCAAATTTTGCTTGTCCTGCTCTCTCTCCCACTTTCTGCTCTTTCTAAAATAATACTGTTCAAAAAAAAAAAAAAAGTAGGCTATTAATCAAGGAGTCAAGAGTTATAGTGGATGTCTGACCACATTAGGCAGGGGGAGGGGGTGGCGGTGCCCCTGACTCCTACGTTCAAACGTCAACTGTATTTTCCAAGAGATCAGTTCAATGCTTTTGAGGGAAGCCTCACCAGAGGAAGACAGTGGGGGGAGAAATGAACCGCTTTGAGATAAGGCCTTGCTTCCGCCTCCATAGGTGGCAAACCGTGCCCCCCAAGTTTCCATGCATAGACATACCCTAAAGCTCCTTCCTTCCCACAGACCTTGGTAGAGATGAACGCGCTTGAATGAGTCACTCTGCCCCAGGGGACGCTCAAGTTTTTCCCATTTGCCACGAACTCCAAAGGCATTGCTGCCCACTGCAGCCTGGAGCACGGCCCACAGTCCTGTGGCACTGCCGGGCGCCCAGGGGTATCTGGGAACGGCCAGGGAGGGACGTAACCAGGGTCCCACTCTCTGCCCAGAGCTGATCCCTTTGGCAAAACTACAGCCCAGCTCCCACCACCGACCAGCTGGGCGACCCTAGAACGGTTACTCAGCCCTGCAGAGAAGGAGCCCAATCCATGATCTCTCAGTCTTCTCGGCTCTCAGATTATGAGCACGGTCTTCACGGCCAGGTGACACGGGGCCCTGTTCCTGGAGGAAGAAGCCTGCACCGGACCCACCATCGTGCAGTCTTGCAAACCACTGCCTGAAGTGGTTACTCGGCTCTCACCAGGTGAGATGCGTACGTTCAGAAACACGTTAGGCAATCCTTAACCCAGATAAGAGGGAAAAGAGACACCACTTGAGAAAGCCGGAAACTCTAGGAGTTCCCCTGGATTTTCCCCTCTCCCTGTAAGCCCTCCTCTCCTCCCCCAACCCACCAACAGCCTCCTGGTGCTCCCCCATCCCCCATTCACACAGCAGTGAAGCAGCGGCTCACCCAGTACCTCTGACCTAAAACCCCAAAAAAGGTTCCTAGCACATGGACAGAAAGATGCCAGTGCCCTTTCGTGGCTAGCGGAGCCCTGCAGGACCAGGGCAGTCACCTCTCAACCCCAGTTCTCCGTCTCCCTGCTGCTCATCCCGCCTCATGGCTCTTACTGTGATTCCTCCTATCCAGTATCATCTTTTTTTTTTCCCCCTCCTCAGGGCCTTTGCATATGCTGTTCCCTGTGTCCGCAGTGCTCCCTTTCCCAGCACCCTCTGCAACTTGCCATTCTTGTGCTCCTTTGCTTACTTACTTACGCATTCATTCACTCATTTTTGGCTCTCTTCTCTACTAGAATGTCAACCACCTGAGGCAAGGGTCCCGATCTCTTTTCTTTATATCACATTCCCAATAATCCAGCCTGGTGTCAGCCACAAAGAGGATACTTAATAAATTTCACTGAATGAAGAAAGTACACAGTCCACAGCTCGGAACATTAACTGTCCAAAGACAGACAATTCCATTAGGGCCTGAGTTGCTCACTTTAATAGGAAATACTGGAGAAAGATTAAAATCTGGATGTGAGAAGGGGATCTTAATGTGTACTTCAGGAGGTTTTAGGGAAGTGTGATGCTTCTGCTGCACCTGAAGACTGTGTGTCTATGTGCGCATGTGTGTGCACACACCCACGCACATAGGCGCGCACAGGAGTATGAGCGTGCCCACGGGCCGCTGTATGCCCCTGCGTGTGCATGTGCCTGTGAGCATGTGCATACGCACACACAAGTGTGCATACATGCACACGAGTGTGCAGCTGTGGGCCCCACCTCTCCTCCTCGGATGGCCACCATCACTTCTGCTTGGCAGGACGGGCCCCCTCCACTCCCCTATTCCACAATGAGTATCTCGGGCATTCAGACCTCAGGGTTGGCTTCCCCCCGAAAGGCACCTCTGGGTAAAGGGGGAGCAATCACCGCATCCTCCACATCAGAGATCCGAACCCTCCTGGACTCGATGCCATGTCTCCACCGGCTGCTGGCCAGCAGCTGAGCAGAGTGACCAGGCTCTAGGAGGACCTGGTAGGACGTGGGACAGATCATCTGCCAAGTGAGACACAGAGGCTGAAGCCACTCTGAGCCTCAGCTCACAGCTGCTGGCTGCTTTCACCAAGCTGGGCCTGAGGCAGTCAGCCTGCCCAGTGTATCGTCTCCGGGGGACGAGCCTTAAAGCAGCCTTGATAATACCGTTTCCTCTTGTTGGCTTCAATCCTTCTTGCCACTCAGCCCAGCAATCAGGAGCTGCTGAATCCCCGTGGGGCTCACGCCCTGACAGAAGAGCCCCGGGGGCCGAAGCCAGCTGTGCAGTCTTAAGAGGGGCCTCGCACAAGGAATGCAGAAATCCTAGAAATCACAGCAAACACTTACATGGGGCTTTCCACGTGCCCGTGTCTGACCTAAGCCCTTCACACGGTATCAACATGTATCAACAACCCCAAAGAGGCATTTTACAGAGGAGGGAAACTGAGGTACGGTGAGGGTGTGCACCTCCCCCATCCCCCTCTGCTCAGCGTCTGTATCAGTCAAGATGTGTAGGTAGCAAACAGTACACTCCGAAGTTCCCACCCAGGACCACCTGACGTAGGATGATTCACAGATGAGAGGGCAGGGCACCCAGGTCGGGCATCAGTGAGAGCCCCTCACCAACCCTTGGGCCTGAAGAGGCAAGAGGAGGGAACGATGTCACTTGAGCCCTGCACAAACTGGCCTAGGGACAGAAAGGCAGTGCAGCGAAGACAAGGCCCGGGAGGGAGAGAACGAGGGACAGGAGGAGGGACAGGAGGACGGAGTGCACGAACCACGTTCCCAGCCCTCCCTCAGGGATCTGATGTCTTGTGCGAACCTCCCCACGGGCCTTCATTCCATCACCAATGCACTGGGAAAATCACACCACTGCTATGGGGACCCGTAGGCCAGTTTCTCAAGTTAAACAGAATTACCCGAGGACCCAGCAGCCCCCAAAGAACTAGAAACAGGGTCTTAAAGAGACCTGCTCACCCCAGCACTACTCATAGTCGCCAAGAGGCTGAGCTACCCCAAGGTCCATCACCAGATGAACGGATAAGCAAAGGGGCGGCCTGTATAGACACCAGAGTGTCACCAGCCTTCAAAGAAGGTAATTCTGACACTTGCTTTACCCTGGAGGATCCCTGAGGGCACGACGCTCCCCGAAACAAGCCTGTCCCCAAAGGACTAATTCCTTGGGGATTCCCCTTAGGGAAGGTACCTCCAGTGATCAAAATCACAGGAAGTAGCATTGGGGGTAAAGCGGGGAACTGTTTCATGGGCACAGAGTTCCAGAACGACAGGACGAAAATGCTCCGGAGACCCATTTCACAAGGGCAGTACACGAAACACTGACTCAACTGCGTACGGCGAAATGGTGAACGTAGTGAGTTTCACTTTACATGTCTTTTACCACAATTCTAAACAAAGGAATGGTAAAAATCGAACGAGACCCGGGGTTTCCAGTGTGTTCTGTGGAGTCCTTGGAGGACAGTGGCAGAAGGTTCAGGGAGATGCCGTCGGGAGCCGGAGGGCAGCAGGCCCGGGCCGCACACGCTCAGGTAGCACAGGTCTGCGGTCCTGCGCAGAGACAGAATTTGGAAAACGGGGATTCTGGTGTTTTCCAATCTGTAAGGGAAGGCCACGACCACCGGACTCCGGGGCACCATCATCAAACAGCGATCCAGGTCTCTGGTGCCCCCCGCGGGTGTGCTATGGTGATATCACGAAGGGGCCTGCTTTACCCGCACAACTGGAGGAATATACAGATGATCAATTCTCGACAGAGGACCGCCGAGTGCGCCGGCCAGAGCCCTGCGATGGCCCATCGCTGCGAAGTGGACAGTTCATCCGTGAGAGCTGGGCACAGGCCCGAGGTCCCTCCAAGCCTGGATTTACACGGCCCATGTGTGAAATCCTGAGGGCTCCATGTAAGAGGTACCATCTCTCTCGTTAGTACAAGAGAAACTTTAGAAAGAAAAGCCACAGTGAACCAAAAGTAGGCACACCTGGGCACAAGCACATGACCTCGGCATAAAGAACAGGACTCTACGTTGACTCGAGGAAGTGTACGACGAACTCTCTATGTTACACCGATTTCCTCATCTTTGTTACGGATGCGCAAGGTGGGGATCAGGGGCTGAGCCCCTAACACCCACCCCACGCCCTCTCTCTAGGGCTGCAGGCTCCCTTCTGAGCTGTGGTCAAGACACACAGACCCAAGCTCGGTGAAGGAGAACGACTACAAGAAGAAATTTCCATCTTAAAAATTAACAGGGAAGAAAAAATTTGTAAAAAAAAATAATAATAATAATAAAGAGGAAAAGTGAGAAACCAACCTCTCTGATGGGAAAAAGTACTGTTACAAAGAAACAACAGGCCCAAAATAGAGTCACTTGTGCTAAACTCCAAGTCAGCAAACCACGACTTAATGCCCAACCTAGTGGCAGTTTCGGCCTCTCCCAGGAAGGTGACCTTTAACAAGCCGACTCGGAATTAGCTGACCAGCACTGGTAAGGGAATCCCCCTGACCCCATCCCATCCCTACAGGTAGATGACCTAAACCTGAAACCGTCCACTCTTTGTTAACAAACTTCCCTTTTCTGCCCCTCTCTTCCTTTAAAACCTTCCCTTTTCTATAGCTCTTTGGAGCATATTTCTTTTGCTCCATTCAAGAGTCAGTGAATAAAGCCAACTTGATCTTTAAATGTACTCAGCTGAATTTTGCTTTTTAACAATGCAAACCTGTCGGAGATTACAAGCTTTCCACCTTGCGAGATGAAGGGAGGGGGGGGAATAATTCCTTTCCAGAGTTAAAGGCACCTCCTGATTCTCTTATTTCCAACACCTTCCTTCTATGGAGAAGCTAAGGAAATGGCAAGGTCACCCGGACTGGACTATCAAGGTTGAGATCCAGCCTTCCCCAAGGTCAGAAGGAAGGGGTCCTCCTCACAGTGGATTCATCCACCCCCTTATGCCTTCTGGGGGTTTTCAGGGCCTTGGGCTCAGTCCTGGCTGGTCACCTGTTCACTTACTCAATCACGCACATGTACGTACACACACACACACACAC
>CM053609.1:7475359-7498732 GCA_028646535.1 Procyon lotor
TTTTTTTTTTTTTTTTAACATTTAATAGTGGCAGACTTAGGACTGTCATTATTAGGATTGGCTGTCGTCATTGTCATGACACCTGGTCTGGCCCTGAATCTCTTCTGTCAGCCCTGTGGCCTGGCAGGTTGCCCCGGCCTCGTGTGTATCTGTGTCCTTACCTGCCGACCTGCCGGGCTGGGCATAGTGACCATCTGATAGCGTTCTGGGAAATAGGTAAAAATGAGATAACACATGTACTGGCTAGAATCTGTGCCTGACCCCATGGGTAGAGTTTGCTATTGCTTACCTTTTACTTATTCATTTATGGTTTTGTTAAATAAGGATTCTCTGTGTCCTATTTTTTTTTTTTTTTAAACTCCGGTTGATCCAAGAAGTGTTAAACCCACCCGTGTGACGATGACCTCTCCAGTTTGCTCCCTGTTTTAATTTTCAGATGCTAAAATAAGACTCTTTCTTCACACAGTGTATCTTCTGTAAAGGAACCTTGTTTGCTCTTGTTAATTATTTTTTCTTTTGCATTACTTATATACAAAAAAATGTACTCTTTTCCAGTGTGCAGTCTGATGATTCTGGTGAACGCGTACAGTTTTATAAGCACCCCCTTAATGAAGATCTAGAAGTTTCTCGGGGCCCCTGGGTGGCTTAGTCGGTTACGTGTCTGACTCTCCGTTTCGGTTCAGATCATGATCTCAGGTTCGTGAGATCAAGCCCCATGCCTGGAGCCAGCTTAAGATTCTTTCTGCCTCTGCACCCCTCCCATTCACATAGGTTCTCTCTCTTAAAATCCCTAAAATAAACAAAAAAACAAATAGAAGTTCCATCACTTTTAAAAGGTTTTTTTTTTTTTTTTTTTTGGATTTTTTTTCTCAGTCCCCTCTTTCTTCCCCCAAGTACCTGGTGGCCACTGGTCTGATTTGTGTTCTGGTAGACATAGCTTTCTGGCCTTTAGTGCCTGACTTCTTCCATTCAGCTTGATGCTTCTGAGCTTCAGCCTTGTGAGCACCTGTAGCTATAGCTAGTTCCTTTCTGTTGCTGAATAGTGTTCCGTTGGGTGAACATTCTGCAGTTTGCTCATCTGCTTGCAGAGGGACATTGGGGTCTTCCCCGGGTTTGACTGTTATGAATAATGTTGCTGTCAACACTTGCCCAAAGGTCTCTGTAATTTCCTTTCTCCCAGGGAAATACCCACGTGTGGGATTGCTACATTGTATACCCTGTATACTGCTGGGTAAAGCTCCTTTAATGTGAATTTTACTTTGTCTCTGTTTTAATATTATTCTCCTTTTTTGCCTGAAATTTGTCCTTTTTATTTTTCTTTTAATTCCATTGCCTAGTTCTGTGTGCTTTGTCAGTCAGCATGTAATTGGGTTGTAGCTTATTTATTTTTTAAACCCATTTTGGGTTTTTTGGATTTTAGTGTAATTCTAATTTAGTAGAATTCTTTTACCCTTTCATATGGAATTTTAATATAATTCTTTTGTCCTTTTATATGGAATTTTATGTTTGCGTGTACTTGCTGTTCACGTTTCCTCTTTCCCTTTATTAACCGTGCAGTGATTTGGAAGATAGCTTGTTTTAAGCCCAAATAATGCTTTCCATCAAGTTGTAAACTTCTATTTCTCTAATCACTAAACACAGGAACAGGAGAAGGTGTGAGATCTTACTTCCCTTTGACAAAAGAAAAGATTCATTGCTCTTTTCTCTTTTTCAACTTGCCCCCTGCCAATTTCCAATTGTTAATCTATTCCAAGGTTATAGAGTCTTTATATAGACTAAGGTTATCATTATAAAGTTATTTTTGCCACAAAATATTTCTTTAAGCCTAACTTCTGGCTTTTATATTCCGTTTTGAAACCACAATCTTTTTTTTCTTTTAAGATTTTATTTATCTGACACAGAGAGAGAGATCACAAGCAGGCAGAGAGAGGGGGGGAAGCAGGCTCCCCACTGAGCAGAGAGCCCAATGTGGGGCTCGATCCCAGGACCCTGTGATCATGACCTGAGCTGAAGGCAGAGGCTTTAACCCACTGAGCCACCCAAGCACCCCTTGAAACCACAATCTTAACGACCAGTTATACGCTCGTTGCTTAGATTTAGGTGATGTCCGTGCTCCCTGCCCCACTTTGTGTAATGGGACATTCCTGACCCCAAGTTCTTGAATTTCAGGGACTTAGCTGGAATAGGGCTTTGAAAACTCTTCTCAGTAAAGGCCTGTGAGGGATAGGTTATCTGAGTTCTTCAGCATCTGACGAGGTTTTCTGGTTCCGTTTTGTTTTGTTTTACACCTCCATAGTCAATTATGCAGGTAAAAAACACAAAACCTCACATTTTCTCCTGCAGTGGTGCGGCGCTTGTCTACTGGTGGAGGCGGGACAGGGGGATGGGGTGGGCGAGGGAACAGCCAAAGGTCAGCCTGGCCTTTTCGGTGCAGGTGACACACTGCTTCTCCTTCTAGCTCCCTCTGTCCTCGTCGTGGTCCTGGGGAGAGGCGAAGCCGCTGTCCAACCGTGTCCTACCTTTCCTGTTAGTGGCGCATTTAGAGGAGGCGTCTCCTGGAAGTTCAAGAGAAAACCAGTTAGCGCCGTACATTTTGGTTCGTTATTTGTTAGGGAGGAAGGAAAAGGCTGTTGAGAATGTACCCCGGGAACGAGGAGTCCTAAGATACCTCAGTAAAGAAGGGTCAGACGCAGATCTTATTAGATAGCCTTTTAATGGCTGAAGTTGAAAATTTATTCTCTAAATGCAACCCCTGCCCAGGAGACTCTAAGCTCTGAGGACAAGGACCTTGGCTGTCTTGTCTTCCCAAACCCTGCATGGGGCCAGGCCACAGGGTAGCACTCAGTAAACACTGAGCATTGACTCAGATATCAAATATAGAAATATTGATAGCTGAATCATATTGCACTGGATAATTTTCCAAACAAATGCCACTTTGTGCTTCTCGTTGGTTTTTCTCCTGTCACCCACTTTTGGGGAGTTTTTTAGATTTCTGGTTTGTTTTGTTTGTTTTTAAGATTCATTTATTTGACAGATTGAGAGCATAAGCAAGGGGGAGCAGTAGAGGGAGAGGGAGAAGCAGGCTTCCCACTGAGCAGGGAGCCCCATGTGGGGCTCAATCCTAGAACCCCTGGGATCTTGACCTGAACCCAAGGCAGATAGATTCCCAACCATCCGAGCTACCCAGGAGCCCCATGTTTTTCAGATTTCTGAGACCTGTCAGATCTAGGAAGCCTGTCTTCTGGAGGCCACCGGTCAGATTGACCTGCAAATCAATTACCCGAGGGGTTTTCTCACCAATAGCCTCAGTTTCTGCAGCCCCCTGTATCCTGTTGCTGTTTGTAAATGCCAGGTTATTTCTGATTTAGGTGTTTCCAATCTTTTAATTCTTTCTTTCCTCCGTGGATTAAGTTCCCCCTTCCTTCAGTGGGAATGGCACTGTGCATAGGTTTCTGGCATCCGAGGAAGAAGGTTTCTGTGACTGTGTCGCCTTGGCAATGAAAGCCAGTGATCTTCAGGGTCCTTGATCACCTAGACCACCGACTCACCTCTGCTTTGGTCCACACACCAAAGAGGAGGGGAGGATTCTGATGCAGGATTTGTCTCAGAATCTGTCCTGTATTCAGGGCTCAGGGGACGGGACTGCGAGCTTACTTTCTTCCCTGCTCAGAAGCAAGTATTTTTCTTTTGTTCCCACTATAAAAATTATATGTGCCTTAGAGTTTTCCCACTGGAGTTGATTTAATAATTACCCAAGGGCTTGCCTTTTGACAATGTATGCTAATGATTCTGGGTTCACAGAACAAAATAAACTCTCAGAAGTCACGAATGGATTCGTATGCGAAAGCTGCTCTTAGAAACGGGCTTCTCCCCCTGAGATTTTGCACTTCCCACGGAGCATCATCCATATCTGGTTCCTGGGTTAGCTGATCATGGCCCTTGGCCAGATGCTGTTTTTGTCCAAAAAGCCTCAAATTTTGACCATCTGGCCCTTCCCAGGAAAGCTTTGCTGACCTCTGCTCTAGTTCGACACTTAGAAAAGCCACCTGTACCCCCGTCTTGCACCCTGGTCTCTACCCCATCTCAATCATTGCTACCAAAGTCCGTTTGTCCTTCTCACTAACCTCCTTGAGATAACAGCTGCCTCGTCTGCCAAAGAGGGGATGTTACACAGTTTGTAGCATTAACTGTTGCACCAAGATAGTTTCCTTTCTTCCTTTCTACCTTTTCCCCAAAGAGTCTGACCATTTATCTGTGGGGGGAAAAAGTTAAATGGGACCCCAGTATAGTAGTAAATTTGCCATTGGACAGCCTGGGTTTAAATCACTGCCCTGCCACTTACTTAGCCGTGTGATCTTGAGCAACATGCTTACACTCATTAAACCTGCCGTAAAAATAGTGAGCAAAATCTTAGTGGTCTCCTAGTCGTACCGTGAGCATCCGGGGAGCAGCAGTGCAGGTCTCCTGCTTCGCGTCCTCCCTCGCACCCAGTATCCACTCACGGAGTGGTTGTGTCTCTTACCTTCCCGATCCTGGTGGCGGCAAGCTGTTGGCCGAGATCATGGCATTCGGCAGCTCTGCCCACATTTGTCAGCCAAACTCCTGGCACCGTGCTCCACGTTCGCCAGCAAAGAAAACCTGTGTCCTCTTGGAGAAAATAAATTCAGGGTTTCACCTCCACCTGGGGTGCCCTACAGCCCTTCCTAAAGGCAAGGACAGCCGAGAGGCCGGACTGGATTTGCACCTTTCTTGTCTGCTGTCCTTACTCCCCTGAGCTGCATTCGGAGGCAGCCCTCTCAGCCTTCGCTGCACACGTGGCTCTGTTTCCCTTAACGGTTCTCAGGGGCCAGCGGGGGCCCGGGAGGGTGCTCCGCTCACGTGCCGTTGCCCAGGGATGTTTGTTCGTTCCCTTGTGTGTTGATTCATTCTCGCACTCAGCGTGGACTGTCCTGTACGCAGAGATAGGAAGGAAGAGTGATACTTCGCCCTGCCGTAAAGGGCCCGTTGTCTTGGGTCCCAGCTTAGATGATGTGTTGGAGAGGGGGCCAGGAGCACGGGGGCCAGGAAACCAGGGTTTTAAAGTAATCTGAGCAAAGGATGGTGACTGGGCTCACAAGGAGAGGAAGGGGTAAGGGTGAGGTTTTAGTAGGTAGGGAGTTTTGCAAGCTCTTTCCGGTTTTGAGTGGGTCCTTTTTAAACAGGACTTCTTGACTCTAAATACCTTTCGCTCGGGGATCATTCTGCAGGAGGTCTAAACCGGTCTCTCCCTCTGTGCGCTGCTTCCTTGCGCCCCGAAGTCATCGTTAAACAGAGAGCAGGCCTCCCCTGGTACCCCCGTGATCCTCAGATGCACACCACCCCAAGCACAATTGTGTTTCTGGATTCGGCATGTGCCGAACAAAGGCAGTGGGCTGACTTTCCCCAGATTCTGGAAAGACCATGCCTGGTGACTCTAGAGAAAGAGGTGCCCCCCTTTGGCCCTCGGGTCCAGGTGATCATAACTCAGGCGGAACCCAGTTTCAGACGTGACCCTTAATGGAACAGCAGGTTCCACTGGGATGGAAGTCCCCGGCAGCTGTGCCTTTCTTTGCAAACTGTGGCCTGGGAGGGGCCAGAAATAGACAGTCCCCGGACTAGTATGTGTCCAGGCGATCCACTCAACAGTGGATTGGGGAGAGTGAGCCAGCAGTCTTCAGAGTGATAGGCAGCCCTGGGGGTTAGAGGCCGGGGCAGTGGCTGGGCGGGGGTGGGATAGTTTGGATGGCGGGGTTCCTGTCCCACCCACAGGCCCTCCTTCCTCTCCTAGGTCTGTCTGCCTTCTGTCCTTGCTCTCCCCACTAAAGCTCACCTTCCTCCAAACACACCAATGCTCAGGAAGACCCACGGGGGCCCATTCCAAGGAGAATGTGAAGTCAGACCAAAGCCCTAGTGATCTGTCTGGATCTTTCCTTCTCATGCCCTTGGTGCTCCAGTGGAACTGGACTCCTCGACATTTCCTCAGCTTGCTCCCCACCTCTTCCAGTCCCCTGCCCGGCACCCCGCGTGCCCCTGCCTAAAGACGGTGCTCACCAATCTGCCAAGAAGCTGCCTCTTGTTCAGGGTGCATTTCTGTGTGCGTGCCAGGTGCCGAGCCGCGCACGCTCTGTGCGTCCTCTGTACCTTCCCGTGCCATTTGTTCAAGTTCGCGCACATCAGCGCCACGTGGGGCGATCCCACTGCTGCAGAGCCTTGGCACGCCAGACGTGGCCCCTGTTTCATCTGGCAAGCCAGGCTTCTCTTGACTGCAGGCAGCTGCTGGAGGAGTTGCTGCCACATTTGTGGCAGGAACAGTCGATGGTTGCAAGAGATGGATCCACCTACAGGTCCTGCCAACCGCACATTCCTTTAGACGGAAGTGTGGAGAGTGGCCTTGTTTGCATCATTAGATCCCTTAGGCATCAGAGCAATGCCTGTGGGTGTAAGGTGACTCAGCCCGCACAGGAGGGCCGATTCAAGGAACTCTACAGTTTGGCCTGGGCTCTGAGAGGGCCCGTTTAGAAACCGTTGGAGATAAGACAATTCCACATTTTCTTTGAGAGCCCCGCTGAAGTGTCCTCTAAGCATTCGTGAGGTTAATCCCACCTAGAGCAGTGATTTTTCAAGCCAATTTTTTTTTTTTAAGCTAGGGAATCCTTTGTTAAATCTTGGGCAGTTGTCCAAAATGAAAAAAAACAGAACAGAGCTGTTCTTGGTGAGGGAGGTGGTAGGACTTCAGGTTTGATGCACACTCCACCTGGTTCCCGCTCGGGAGAGAGTGTGTGAAAGTGGCATTTAGTAAAGGAGACCAGGGTCCTGGAACCAGAAATGATTCGCTGCGTGTGAAGTGCAAGGTAAGAGAGGCAGGTGGATGTGGGTCATGCCCCAGCCCCACCGGAGTCGTCTGATGGATGCTGGGGAGGTGGGGTGCTGCCAATGCTTGCCCCCAATGGCCCAGCGAAATCTCGAAAGCATCCCTGTAGGTCTCCAAGCCCAGGCTCTCCACACCACACCTGCCAAGGAGAATAGGACTCCCTCTAGGTGTGGCTTACCTGTGTCAGCCCCGCCCCGAGACTCCCAGGAGTGGGAGGGTTCTGTCCCTTCACAGAATGGTGTTCCCTGCGTGGGTTTATCAGAGCAGTGGCAAGAAACCATCCTTATCCAAGGGGGAGGGTCCCTTCCACCTGGCTGCCTTCCACGAGGCTGGGAATGGGGCTCGTCAGAAGCAGCAGTCCCATTTTCACAAGCCACGCTGCACGAGAGGCACTTGACTTCTTGCTGTAGTGATCCATGACTGAGCACACACACCTTGGGCCCGCCGTGGTCTTGTGTGCCCTGCAATCCGTTTTATTTTTACCACATCCCCATTTTATAAAGGTGGTCTTAAGAATTTTAATAACAAGTCCCACTGCATTTCTCTGAGGTTTTTCTGGAAGCACGGCCCTGAGAGTCATGGGATAGGGGCTGTTTATTTCTAGAAACTTCCGTGGCTGCATCTGTGCAGAGAGCTGGGTCTATACCCTTCCTCCTCATCCTTTGACCCTAATGGGAGCCCTGCCCCAGCCGAGCCGGCACAGAAAGTTTCTTTCCAATTCCAACTTAATCTGTGATTGACTCCGCTGGATGGATTGAGAGCCGAAACCCATCAGAAGGAAGCCTGAGGCTGAATTTCCCCCGAGTGCTCAGCGCAGTTTTAAAAGTAAATTACTTATTTCCTTCTTGAGGCAGTAAAAGCACATTTGTTTGCTTGTGGCATGGGGAGGCCGCGGGGGACCGTAACTTTGTGAAAAGCACGGTTTAATATTTGTGACAAAAAGCGATAAAACAGCGGTGATGGACAGGAGCGTGGGATCAGCGGGAAATTTGCCGCAGTCACCCGAGCAGGTGGAAGGAAGCCGGAATTCATGAGCACAAGTACGGGTTCCTCTGATTCTGGAAGTCCTGTTACAAGGTACGCCCCTGGTGGCGCATTCCTGCATCTTAACATCGCGCCCACTTGGACTGGATGCGCCCGTGTGTTGCACAGGGGCTTAGTCTGCGGTTGCTAGGACGGTTGCTAAGACGGAAGAGAGACCTGGGCAGTGTGGGCGGGGCTCCCAGGCCCTTGGTTTCCCAGGTCCACGGGGACCCCTCTGACCTCCCAGCCAAATAGGGGTTCTGTTTATCCAGACAGCGGGGGCCACGGGGCCAGCTCCGCACCCAGATGTAACCCCTGAAAAGAGGGGTTTGCACCTTCATTTTTTACTTGCTTGCCTGGCAGCAAGTAAAGCTGCCTGACTACCCAATTTGTTGACTTTTCTCAAGGGGCCATGGTGGGAACTCGACACTGAGGCATAAATCCTTTTTCCAGACTATTTCTGAATGTTCAAAGGGGAGGTAAAGTGACTTCTGATAACCTCCCTCTTCAGCTGTGTTTTCACAAGTAAAAAAAAAAAAAAAATGGAAAGTTTTTAAAGAGGATTTCCTGCACCATTCAACTGTCCTTCAAGATTTCCAAAATAATTTTTAAAAGTCCAGACTTTCCACAGAGTGTAGATAGCTCTGTGCCTTCTCCCTGAGCGATAAGACGGTATATTTATGCTCATGCATCTAGACAAGGGTTTCCAAACGTGAAAGGTTGCTTAAACCCCATCAGTGAAAGTTTCTGTACGTAATAATAATAGTTTATGTGTATAAATTATATACCTTTATTCATTTTAATAGAGACTGTAAATGATAAAGCAAGCAAAAATCGACATAAAGAGAGGAGATAAAGATGATATAAAAAGGGGCTCCTGGGTGGCTCAGTGGGTTAAAGCCTCTGCCTTTGACTCAGGGCATGGTCTCAGGGTCCTGGGATCAAGCCCCACATCGGGCTCTCTGCTCGGCGGGGAGCCTGCTTCCCTGCTCTCTCTTTGCCTGCCTCTCTGCCTACTTTTGATCTCTCTCCTCTCTGCCAAATAAATAAATAAAATCTTTAAAGAAAAATAATATTTTAAAATGCCTTCTGGCTAGCCTGATGTTTTCATACTATCTCAAGACAAAAAGGTACATAGAGTCATGTTTATTATTAATGATTTTGAGTATAAATGTGTACTTCAAATTATCTTCTCCATGATTTCACATCTTTTTGCTGAATTTTTGCCACAGTTCTTAACCATGTAGTAATATGGCTGATAAAAGCTTTCACCGGGGAAAGAAGAGGCCCTACCTTTTTTTTTTTTTTTTTGTATTTATTTTATTTACTTAAGTTTGCATTATTGATGTTCAACCTATGCCTTCTTTGCAAAAATCTTTTTTTTTTTTTTTTTTTTTTTTTTTAAGTAATCTCTATACCCAACATGGGGCTTCAACCCACCACCCTGAGATCAAGAGTTGCACACTCCACCGACTAAGCCAACCAGGAGCCTCAGGAATCAATTTTTTTTTTTTTGAAGATTTTGTTTATTTATTTGACAAAGGGAGAGAGATCACAAGTAGGCAGAAAGGCAGGCAGAGAGAGGGGGAAGCAGGTTCCCTGCTGAGCAGAGCCCGATGCGGGGCTCGATCCCAGGACCCTGAGATCATGACCTGAGCTGAAGGCAGAGGCTTTAACCCTCTGAGCCACCTAGGCGCCCCAGGAATCATTTTTTTTTTTAAGTGAACTTTTTTTTTCTTAGTTGCAGTATATCATCCATAGAGGAAAGCACCCAAGTTTTAAGTGTACAGCTTGATGAATTCTCACAGAATGTACACACCCATGTGAACACCACCTACATCAGGAACTGGAGCATTCCGGAAGCTTTCATCATGGCTCCCTTAGTTTCTTCCCTCTTCTTTCCCCCAAGTAACCACTCCCCTGACATCTGTTACTTTATATGACTTCCACCTGTCTTTGAACTTTATCTAAATGGAATGATACCCACGCCCTCTATGGTGTCTGCCTCTTGTTTCTCCCCACTCTGTACATTGAGTTTTCCCCTGTGCTGGGTGTGGTGTGGCTCCTTCGTTGGCCTGCGGTAGAGCCCCATGTGCTGTGACCGTCCCTCCATCTGGTTATCCCCTCTGCTGCTGCGGAGCACTTGCTCAGTGTCCCCAGCGGGGCTCTGGTGCCCGGTGGCTCTGTGAGCATGATAGGGTCTGGGTTTTGGTGAAGGTGTGTACAGGTTCTGTTGGATGTGTGTCTAGGAGTCGGTTTTTGGATTGTCATGTGCCTTCGTGCTTAGTAGATACTGCCCCAGAATGGTCGTACCATTGCACATGGTACATTTCCAGAATGGTCGTACCAGTGCACATTTCCAACTGAGCACGGTCTGAGGTCCGTGGCTGTGTCCTCACAATTGCTTAGGATTCTTGTATATTTAACTTTGGCTCTTCTGATGGGGCTGCCAACCCGAGGGGTCCCCCTGGCCCCGTGTGTTAGAGCAGAGCACTCTGCTCAGAAGCTTGAGGGGTCTGGATGCCCCACCCACCCACGTGCCCTATGTCAGGGCCTGCTTGTCCTGCAAGGAGTGGCCCTGAGTGGCCAAGAGGTGATTCTTGGCAGAGGTGGGTAGGGAGGAGTCATGAGTGCAGGAAGCTTGCACCTGGGGGCTCCTGGGTCTGTGTGTTCATGGACGCGGTCTCTGAGCACCAGCTCTCCCGAATCACCAGCTTCTAGGGCCAAAGCAGCTGAGAATTGCAAATTTAGACCCGGTCTTCCAAGTTCTGGTTCCTCTGAGAAATGCAGAACAAGAGTGGAGTCAGTGGAGGTGGGCGTCGGAGGGCCTGGGGGCAGAGTCTGTGTGGCGTGTGTTGGTGAGGAGGGGGGCCTCTCGGCCACTGGGCCCCATCTTCCCCAGGTGTCCCAGTGGGGCGCCAGGGAGGGTGAAGGTGGGCACACAGCAGCCAGACCTTGGCCGGGAGACGAGGTGCCCGTCTGCATCCCGCAGGAACGAGGAGACAGAAGTGGGTGTAGATCCTGTGGATTTCCAGAGCAGTTGGAATAGGAAGTGGAGGGAGGCGCTGTGGGCCCTTGGCAGTGGGCTTGGCAGGGTCCTTTCCCTTCCTCCCGTTCCCACCACGGCCGCCGCGTCTTCCTAGAGCATCCGGGGCCCGTGGAGCTAGAATGTGGGTGTCAGGCGTAAGTGTAATTTTCTAGCGGCCACATTAAAAGGAGTGCACATAAACAAGGGAGATTAATCTTAATGTATTTCAACCCAGTATAGCCCAAATATTTTAATGAATGATCAGCATAAAAAAAATTAACAAGATACTTATATTCTTCCTACATCTACATTTCGTGAGTTTCAGAATTCCGTGTGTACGCGCGTGTAACGTCTGTCAGGTCAGAGCAGCGGCCACATCGGTTCCTCTGCTGGATGCCTGGAGCCCTTGGGTGGGAAATGAGATTGACTCCGGATCTGTACTAGCCATGATTATTTGATACGAACTGTTGCTTCTCCATTGTTTTAATTTTGCTGTTATGAAGACGTACTTGCAAAATTAGGAGGCTGGGGTATATTTTTTTGAACGGTTTTAGCTTGATTTGCAACACTTAGCGTTTGGGCATGTGGTAGGTGCGTCTCCGTCGGCGGTTATGCCCGTAGATGCCTGGTGAGGATCACGTGAAGAGTCGGCTGGGGCCACCGCACAGCGTCCAGCTTAGTATGCCCGAGCCTGCACACGGGCAGAGACGGTTCATTCATCTTGGGGGCCTCACAGCACCTGCTGCTTTGTGTTTTGCACGTAGATGGGTGCTGTGTGAAGGAAGAGAATAGATCTGCCGTGTTCTTTCCATGTTCAGAGCATTGTAGGTGCTGATGTATTAACTCACTCAGCAGCTGTATTTATTCAGTGCGTGTTGGGTGCTCGGCGCTTTTCTGGGCTCTGGGATACAACACGAGCAAGACAAGATTGCTGCTCTCTTGGAATCTGTCATTTACGGGAAGCCTCCTTGTTAATAATAAATAATAATACCACACACGGTCAACATAATGCAAATGACAATCTGACCTGTGACTTACTCTCAAGCACTGAAAGAAAAAAAAAAATAGTAGTTACCCTGAATCTTAGGAGCTATAATTAGTCTGCAGGCATAATAGCTATGGAAAGCCCCTCTTGGAGGCATTCTGCCGGCCATATTTGGGGGATGTGGAATTCTATGGGAAGGGATTAAGGGGATCTATTTAAGACACTTGTTGCAAAGTTGAGTTTGGCTCAGAAGTCCACTGCTGAGCTGCTATCTGACCTGACCAACATTTGTTTCTTGCTTACAGATTTGGGTTTTTCAGGGGGAGGGGGGCGACGGGAAGGAGATGCAAGTTAAAAAGCTGGCGTGGATTGGAAGTCCGGCATCAACTGTCAAGTAATACGTGTAAAAAAAAAAAAAAAAAAAACCAACAATTAAGCTTTAAAAATCAAGTTAGAATTAAAAAAAAAAATTAGGCATGAAATGAGCTGTAGGAAATTTTTGTTACATGGGGTGGTTTCAGCCTGAGGAGTCAGAAGTAAAGGGAACGTAGGTTCGAGGAATCATCAGAGCCTTTGTGTTGGTGACTTTGAACCTGGAGCGAAGTCAGATTTACCTGGGGGACTTACTGTGACACAGACTGTCGTCCCTGCCGCCAGCCTCTGTCATTTTGCAGGTCTGGGGTGGGACCTGGAGCTAAGTGTTTCCAGCGAGTTCCCGGTGCTGCCACTACCGGGCCAGGAACCCCACTTGGAGAACCACCGGTATGTTTCATTAGAGGACCGTTGTTAGACACGCAACAGTTTTCTGCTTCGGTTTCACGTGGGTCTTGCAAACGTGGGCCACGAATCCTGCAGGGCAGGGAGAGCCGGGCTGTCGTCTAATCCTACAGCCTGGGCTGGGCGAGAGTTAGGAAACGCGTCCGTCCTGCATGTGGTTTTCATGGCTGCCTTGGGCCTCCCTTGATGTCTTTGACCAGGTCACCCAGTCTCTGTGTCTTCCCGTGGGGATACTACCATTCGGCTCTCTGTAACCTGGCCCTTCCCTGGGGGCCTTCCCTGTCCTGACCCTGCCCTTGGGCAGAAGCCGTCAGCACCAGTGTTCAGTTTCCCAGACCCACCGAGTCGCTCTTCCTTTCCACCATGCCCTTGTCTCCGACTCTTGCTCTGCCTTCACCCCCTGCAAGGTTTTATTCTTCCTCCAGAACCTTGTCCAGATACCACCTCCTGAACTGAGGCTCCTCCTGGCTTCTCTGTCTGCCTTTCTTCCTTCTCTTTCCTGACACAGAGTCCTGCTTACCGCACTGACCGCCTTATATTTTGGAACGTGTACAGTCCCCTTACCATTGTGAGAACTGTTCCCAGGTGGCACTCAGGACTTCTGTAGTACCCTGGCCCCCATTCCCGGCCTCCTAAGAGCTGGTGCACGGTCAATATTGATGGGCTGCGAGATTGGATGATGGGGTGAAAGCATCCCAGATTTCTCCATCTATAAAAATAATACAGTGACGCCACAACCAATAAATGGAATGCAGACAGTTCAAATAATGGATATTTGGAAAAGAGTTGCAGAGTCACGGTGCAAATAGAATGATAATGAGAAGTCCCGAGATTTCCATTCGATCGCTCTGCATCTCGTTGGAGTCTGAATCTAACTCTGCTTAATTATTTCATGGAAGAAACAAAGTGTTATTTATCTACTCATAAAAAGCAATTGGCTGACACCGGCCCAGGGACATGAGCGAATATCACAGAGCGGTTATCCATAAGCATCTGTAAGCTGCTCTATATTTCGGTCACAGCGTTCGGTTATCAAATGAGTCCGAGGCCCAGTGTCTGAGTCCTCGGCTCTAACATAATCACTTGGGGAAATATTTGCTGAGATGGTAAAAAGGTTATGAGAATGAAAATTTCTTCCATTTACCCAGGCAAGAGCAGCCCCGGAATTGCAATCATGGAGGATGTTTCAGAGGGTCCAGGATCTCGGCCGTGTGTTTTCCAGTGCGGTGCTCATCGCATCCGTGCAGCACGTCCAGGAGGTGTAAAAACTCAGGGAGTGGGGAGGGCGGGAGTCAAGAGGAAGGAAGTGGGCAGCTGGTCAGGAGACAGACATTGGGTGGGGGGCTGGTCACCACATGGGCGTGGGAGGATATAATTTGTTTTGGAGAAACGGTGGCCTGGCAGGATTTTGCAGATGGCTTTGAGAGTTTTGTCCTCTATTTCTAATCCAGCTTTGCTTGACCTAAGCAGCAATTCTTAGGTAGAAGGTGAGGGGAATGGGCCCGTCGAGGCTGTCTGTCCATCCGAGATTTCTCGTGCTCGGCGATTGCAGCCTCCCAACAAGGTGGGCCTCCCTGCCCCTCTCTCCAAGTGCCCCGCGCTGGACTCTGCACTGGTCCTCAGACTCTTGAGCTGGGTGCATTCCTCTTTCTTCCTCTTGCCTCTGGGTGTCCCGAAGTCATTATTCTTAAGCTCCAGCTCTTTCCTATTTTCCTATTTATATTCAGGGAGGTCTTTGCAAATGCTCCACCTCAAAGCCCGGCCTCAAAAAAAAAAAAAAAAAAAAAAATTCCCCAAGCTGAACACATTGATTTGAGTGAAGCCCACTTCTCTATCCAGGTGTTATATCTGCATACGCACTAATCAGACTCTTCCCACTGCCTTTTCTCTTTCCTAGAATCTCTCCCACCCCAGCCCTGGGATGAGGCTCTCAAACTCAAACACCTTCAGAAGCTGGGAAGGCAATTTAAACGTGTGGAGCTGGCCTGGAGGGGTGGGGAGACTGGCCGCAGATCTTTGCCTCGGAGTCTGGGAGCAGGAGGGCGTGGTGGGGACAGTGGAGAAGGGGGCAGCCCCTAGTGCTCCTTGCCATGTAGGAATGTGGGCCCAGAGGCACTAAATTTTTATTTTTTTTAATTTTTAATTGTTTTTTTTTTTCAGATTTTTATTTTTTTAAAATTATTTAAAAATATTCTTATTTATTTCACAGAGAGAGAGATCACAAGCAGGCAGAGAGGCAGGCAGAGAGAGGGGGAAGCAGGGTCCCTACTGAGCAGAGAGGCCAATGTGGGGCTCGATCCCAGGACCCCAAGATCATGACCTGAGCCAAAGGCAGAGGCTTTGACCCACTGAGCCACCCAGGCGCCCCTCAGATTTTTATTTTTATTTATATTTATTTATTTATTTATTTTTTAAAAGATTTTATTTATTTGACAGAGAGAAACACAGCGAGAGAGGGAACACAAGCAGAGGGAATGGTAGCGGGAGAAGCAGGCTTCCTGCTGAGCAAGGAGCCCGATGCGGGGCTCGATCCCAGGACTCTGGGATCATGACCTGAGCCGAAGGCAGACGCTTAACGACTGAGCCACCCAGGCGCCCCTCAGATTTTTATTTTTAAAGAGAATTTGGGATCCATTTGTTTTGAGTCACCTGATTTTATAAATGTTAGCTGTGGATGAAAATCACCAATTGTTAGTCCTGTGTGGACCTTAGCTGCCTTACGCTATCTCTAATATAGAGCACCCAACCTAGCATCGTCTGTTAGATATATGTGAGCTGTATGTGTGGTCAAAAATTTCCTTGTGGCCACATTTTATTTTTTATTATTTTATTTTATTTTTTTTGTGGCCCCATTTTAACAAGAGAAACAGGTAAAATTACTTTACAACACTATTTACTTTCACCCAATACTACCCAAATATTTCAAACATTTTAACGTGTAATCCGTAGAAAAAAATTACTAGTGGGATATTTTACATTCTGTTTTTCTGCACTTAGTCTTTGGAAGGCACTAGCCCCACTTGGCTAGTGGGTACTGGAAATCACAGCTTCGAGAGGAGAAGGACAAGAATTATATGCATATATAGCAAGAGGAGATCTTATTTGTGATGCTTGCATAGAGGTAAATAATCGAATTTAGGATAAACCAAGGGAGAAGGTAATAACTCTGAAAATGATGAGTCCCGAAATGACTCAAAGAACTATATATAAAAAATCTAGGGTGGTACCAGGTAGTGCATTGTAGATTTTCCTAAGCCCCTCATGCATGGCTGTCTGGAGTTTTTTAAATAAGGACTTTTCTTTTGGAAGCTCTGCTCATCACACAGAATCACAGCTGAAGTTCTAATTCCCACTTTGCAGTAGAGTTACACTTTGCATTTCACTATGCTGTTACCCTTCTCAAAGGTCAAGGTGAGCACTTGTCCTTAAGCATTTAAAACCAAATGGGCCTAGAAGAAGCCAGTATACAATGGAGAAGAACGTTCTGGATTCAGTGATGATCTCGGGGTGCTGGGTTTGAGCCCCGTGTCAGGCTCCCTGCTCAGTGGGGAGCCTGCTTCTCCCTCTGCCCCGCTCCCCTGCCTATGTGCTCTCTCTCTCTCTCTCAAATCTTAAAAAAATTAAAATCTCTGGCACGGGTCTGATGTGAGACAGCTGCCCGGAAGGCAGCAGTCTGAGAGATCTGGAAGGGAATCCCAGGCCCTCGGAGAGGCGGTTGTGCTTCCCTGGTCATTAGGCACCCCCTCCCTAGTCTGCTCCCATGAGCAGCCTCCTGTGGGTTTCACCCAGGA
Source organism: Procyon lotor (assembly GCA_028646535.1). Lineage (NCBI taxonomy): Eukaryota > Metazoa > Chordata > Mammalia > Carnivora > Procyonidae > Procyon > Procyon lotor. Next base: position 7,491,853 of record CM053609.1, read on the forward strand.
ATTGTCTCCTGAGTACAGCTTTCGTGGAGGGAGGAGGAAGCAGATAGTCTGCGTCCGTGCAAGGAGGCCCCTTCCCACAATTGTCTTGGAACACGTACTAGTCACTGCACGATTACGTTACTGCAGAGGTTTTCAACGGAGACGTAACATTCGCTCTGCTTTGTTTTGAGTCTTGTGAATTCAGAGGAGGTATTTCACGTTGACTTACTTGGCTGAGAGAGAAACTTCCACCGCACTCTTGGTTTGAGATTGCCACTCCAAACACTTTCATAGGAAGGTGAAATTTGAGAACTTGTAGAGATGATTTAAAGTTGAAACTGAGAGCACGTAGTTCTTTCCTTGGAAATGGCTCAGAAGGCGGGTAGTCAAAGGACAGGGTGCCAAAATGGAACTTGGGCGAGATGACGTGGGCATTTTCTTTCATGTAAAGGTCCATCGTTCTGGTAAATGTGTATTGATTACCTTGTGATGTGCACGGGCACAGAATGCAAGGGTAGTGAACATCTGATTCCTTTCTTCATTTAATAGACCTGGGCCTGTGGTAGCCAGGCTGCAAAAATTGGTCCCCAATAATCCTTGCCTCTTGGCCTCCATGCCCTTGTCCAGTCCCCTCCCACGGGGAACAGGGCTGACCTACGTCCCCATATGATAATGCAGAAATGGCAATGCATGGCTTCCAGAACTAGGTCTTCAGGGGTGTTGTGGCTTCCACTTTGCTCTCTTGGATTGCTTGCCCGGGGGGGAAGCTGGTTCTGTGCTCAGAGGACACCTCCACATGGAGAACTGTGGTTTTCCACCGCCAGCGGGCACCGACTTGCCAGCCGTGTGAATAAGCCATCTTTGAACCCGATCTTCCAGCTCTGGTCAAGCCTTCCATCACTTGCCCCTTTGTAACGTCTTGATTGTGGTCTTGTGAGAGACCACCAGCCAGAGGCACTCAAGTTCCTGACCTCCGCCTGTAGAAGATAAGTGTTCGCTGCTGGGTTAAGCCTTCTAGGGTTTAAGGTAATTTGTTATGCAGCAGTAGATAACTAATACATATCCCTTACTGTGCTCCAGGCATTGCTTTAAGACCTTTGCAAATACCACCCATTAATCCTCATATAACCCTTTGACGTAGTAGGTACTACTGTTTTTCCCCCATTTTATGCATTTGGAAACGGAAGCCCAGAGATGTGTAAATGATTTTCCCCAAGTCACAGAATTTGTGTAAAGCTGAACTAGGGTTTGAATTAAGGGGTCTGGCCAAAGAGGAGAGTGGTGAACTGGGTTCTATACCCAGCTCTATTACCATCTAGGATTTGGAGGGTTCTTGGCTAAATCACTTCTCTGAGCCTCCGTCCACTTGTCTATAAAGCCTGGAAAATGCCGGCTCCCATTCTGGGGTGTTTTGAGGATTAAATGAGATAAGTCATGAAAGTCGCTTAGCAGGATAGCGGTGGCGTCAGGACACCTGAGTTCTTAACCGTGCCAGGCACCTTCCATTTAGCACCACTAAAGGGGAACTCAGTCTTCTGGAAGGTACTGCTCTTTACCTTGGGTTCTGCTGTCCTGGGCCATGCCTGGATGCTGCCCGATTCTGAGCCTCAGGATGCCTGACCTCCCAGCCCGTGCGATTGTAGCTCTCCGAAGGAGACTCCCATTTGGCAATGTAGGTTTTGTGTGTGTGTGTGTGTGTGTGTGTGTGTGTGTGTGTTTTAATTTGACAGAGGGAGAGAGATCACAAGTAGGCAGAGAGAGAGAGGAGGAAGCACACTCTCTGCTGCGCAGAGAGCCTGATGTGGGGCTTGATTCCAGGATCCTGAGATCATGACCTGAGCCAAAGGTAGAGGCTTTAACCCACCCAAGCGCCCCAGGAGACTCCCATTTGGGACTCAGCCCTGAGTCCCCACATGGGGGGAAAAAAAATCCCCTGACCTTCATTGTTGGGTTGCAGACTAACAACAATGAGCCATTTCCTGTGCTTAATTATATTATTCACAGTACTCTACAGAGTGGGCGGTTTGGAACCCCAACTACTAATTTACAAAGTAACTGGAAAGACAAAAATAAAACAGCAGAAGGAGAGGAGCTCTGCTGGCTCTGAGGTCGGCATCGAGGAGCCAGAGGTAATTACGCGGCGCGGACCTGAAGCCTTAGGGGGTGACAGCCTCAGCAGTGAGAAGCGCAGGGTGGCAAGGAAGTCACAGGAACCTGGGTCCAAATCCCATTTGTTACTTCCTGGTGTGAGACTTTGAACAAATTATTTAACTTCTCAGAGGCTTGATGCCAAATGGAAAATAGGGTTACTGATGCTGACCTCATTCGTTCCTTAGGATCCCGTGAGGTAACGTGGGTACCACGCATGCGTATCCCTTCCCTTTCTCTGAGTAGTGATCGCATTGGAGAGCTAGTGTCCTAGGCAGCTGATAGTTAGGGGGTCAAGCTCACTTTAGATTTTTTCCCCCCAAAGAAATATAGGAGTAATTTCTGATCAAATCAGTGTTGAGGTTTTCCAACGGGGCAACCACTGAGGAATTACCTCTGGGATCCTTGGAGGTGCCTAGTGGGAGGGGAGACCCCAGTCTTCAAAGGCTTAGACCAGGCTGCCTGGGACAATGGAGATTTAGTCTTTCAAGTCTGTTTCTGACCTTGGAGAAAAAAAGTAGTTGTGCATCCTGAAAGCTTTTCTTTAAAAATCTTGTGTATCTCAGCACACCTAAAGTAGGGGGGCAGAGCTTTTTACAAAAGTGTAATATGTCTTCATGATTAAAAAAGAAAACCAAGATGGGACGTTGGGGTGGCTCAGTTAAGCGTTCAGCTCAGGTCATGATCGCAGGGTCCTGGGATCAAGCCCTGTATCTGGCTCCGTGCTAAGAGGGGAGGGAGCCTGTGTCTCCCTCTGCCCCTCTCTCTGCTCATAGGCGTGAACTCACTCTCTTTCAAGAAAAAACAAAGCAGAAACTCGGAGCGATTTGGACATAGATATCTTTCTGATAAAGAATGTCCATCACGACAACTATGGTAAAACATTGTACTTAATTGTGAAACTTTAGGAACTTAAAGATGATTTCACTTTTTCCTCCCGTACAGTATCATATTGGATGTTCTAGCTATTTGATAAGACAAGAAAAAAGGGGGGATGAGATTAGACAAAATTTTCCATATTTAAAGATGATGTGATTATCATTGTAAAAAAAAAAAGACTATAAATTATTAGTAATAGTTTGTTGAATATAAGATCTACATACAAAAATCAACTAGCAGTCCCTTAGAGAAACAAAAACCAAGCAGAAAAGGTTTTTAAAAAATGAGCATTTACACTAACAACAAAAACTTGTAAAGACCCTAAGTAAAAAAAAAGTTACAAAAATGGGAGGGACCTTTATGGAGAATATTATAAAACTCTACTGAAGGCCTTAAAAGAAGACTTGAATAAAAGGTAAAACATACCATGTTCATGGATTAAATAACTCCACATCATAAAGATCTTTCTCCCCAAATTTAGTCTTTAATTTCAATGCTGTTGCAATAAAAAGGAAACTAGGATGGTGTGTGTATGTGTGTGTGTGTGTGTGTGTACGCGTGAGCACACACGTGGTGTGTAGAACCATACAAGATAATCCTAAAGCTCATGATGAGAAGTGCTTGATCAAGAATAATCAATATAGTTTTGTGTATGCAGATTATATAGGAAGGGAAATTGCCCTGATAGTTATCTTGGTTATAAATTATAGTAATTTAAGTGTGTGGTATTGGCACAGGGATATAAAAATACATACTGCTTAAACTGGCATGCCCAGAAGCCAGTCCGAATGTATGTGGCCACATAGATGAGAACAGGGATATTATAGCAACTGAGGAAAATGCATAAACTGTCAGCAAACCAAAAAGGAGCAAAAAGAAAAAAATCTATCACTTCTTCTTTTTTTTTTTTAAAGTAGGCTCCTTCCTTAGTGTGTAGCCCAAGGCAGGGCTTGAACTCAAGACCCTGAGCTCAAACCCTGAGCTGAGATCGAGTCAGAAGCTTAACTGACTGAGCCACCCAGATATCCCAAATCAATTACATTTTTAGTTCATTAAAAAGGGTGATTAAAGTCCTAAATGTGAAAAACTAAAATTGTACAACTTTTAGGAAGAAAAGAATAAAAAGATAGTTCCATCCGATTACATTAAAATTAAACCCTCCTTAATAGAAGCACCAAAAGCTAAATTAAAAAGCCACCATTATTTGAGACAAAAATCCACCGCATGTAACCAGTCAGACATTAGTATTCAGGTTATCTCAAGAATTTCTACAAATCACTAAGAAAAAAGATGATGCTGTAGAAAAATGGGTACTGGACGGGAACAGGGAGAAATCAGAAGCAAGAAACCACAATACGTATGAATGATCAAATTCATTAGTAGACAGAGGCATGCAATTAAACAATACAGTGAGCTATCATCCCACACTTCTCAGACTGGCAATAGTTAAAAAATCTGACAACACCAAGTGTTAGCAGAAACGTAGGGGGGAGTTTCATACAATGCTGCTGGGAATGAAAATGGATAAAATCACTTTGGAGAAAAAGCAGTTTCTCCTCCAAGTTAGCTCTATAGATAGACTCAAGAGAAAGTCTGATGTATGTTAGCCCAAGGAAACCTATTTATGCTGGGATGTTCACTGTGACGTTGTTAGCATTGAAAACTGAGACCAACCAGATGCCTATCATGTAGGGAATGTATATATATAATAGGATACTATGTAGCAATTATTAAATGAATGGAATTTATAAATCTGGATCACCTAATGTTGAATGAGTATAAAGACTTTGCAGGGCACCTGGGTGGCTCAGTCAGGTAAGCATTTGACTCTTGATCTCAGCTCAGGTCTTGATCTCAGGGTGGTGAGTTCAAGCCCCGTGTTGGGCTCTGCCCTGGGCATGGTGCCTACTTAAAAACGTTTTAGGGGCGCCTGGGTGGCTCAGTGGGTTAAAGCCTCTGCCTCCGGCTCAGGTCATGATCTCAGGGTCCTGGGATCGAGCCCCGCATCGGGCTCTCTGCTCATCGGGGAGCCTGCTTCCCCCTCTCCCTCTGCCTGCCTCTCTGCCTACTTGTGATCGCTCTCTCTGTCAAATAAATAAAATCTTTTTAAATAAATAAATAATAAAATCCTTCTTTGAAGCGACAGCCATCAGCACCTCTCAGAATGGCCCGAAGGAGCTGTGTGGAAATACCTCCCTTCTTAGTGGAGAACATTCTCTTGAGGTGCGTCCCTGCGTACAGGGAGTTTGTGCTCGGTGCAGTGCCCATGCCTATGTGTGCACACACTTGGATTCGTCGCGTCCTCAGCGGGTGTTGCCTTGACCCCTTGAGATGCCCCGTGGTCTGCTGAATCCAGGGTAGGTGACCAGCTTTGCAAGTGGGCTGTTCATTTCCCTTCGGGGAGTAGAACCAGGGGCCAGGCTCATCAGTCTTCTGTTTGTCTGTCTTCTAAATGCGCGGTTCACCTTGTCGTGATCACCTTTCGGCTGTTCTCCCAGCTCTGAGGTCTCCTTTTCAGCTGTTCCTAACACAGAACGATGAATACCTGATCTGAAATGAGCCAAATGCAGCACCTTAACCTGTGTTCTCTAAGCAATTAATATGCTTGAAGGCCCTTGGAGAGAAAAGGTGCTGTATTTGCTTTGCAGAGCCTCTGGGAAGGCCTCACAGGGGAAGAGCTGCAGAAATCCACACCAGCACGCATCTCAGATGCTGCCTAGTTAATGCTGTGGCATCAGTGCCTGTCTTCTGGTCACTGGGGTCCATGAGGACCATCTGGCTGGGACCACAGCCTGTCGCTTGGAGTGATGGAGCCCCGTGCGTGGGGCTCAAGGAAGAAACTGATGTGACAAGGATTCCAAAGTGCTGGTTGGCTCTTGGTCTCAGATACCCGCTCGCCACCTCACCCGGGGAAATTTCTTACTGAGTTGAGGGCTGTGGGAAAGGACACAAAATTAGCATGTGTACTCTTTATCCACACAGAAGGGTTTAAATTCTTCGGATGTTACAGCTGGTCAGTGCACAATTTCTGGTCCAGCCTAACCAGCCAGTGTTTGCTGAGTTCTTTGTCTTTGCATTATAGAATGTGGGGACTGGAGTCTAGGAAGTTTACGTGACTTCTTTTCTGATAGCTGAGTTGGTACTTCTCCCTAGGTGAAGTACCTAGGTCCTTCCGTCTTGGCTGTTAGGATCATTAGCGCCTCGTCTTTTCCTACCACGCTTCTGAGACCTTTCCACTGCACTGGGCTTTTGGGTAAGGACTTGAGGAGTCACTATTGATCCCTTAGCTGCTGGGATTCGGGATCTTAGTTCAGAAAATCCATGAAGATTCTTTTTTGAGAGGCAGGGGAGAAGTGGAGGAAGAGGTAGAGAGACTCAAGCAGGCTCTCTGCCCAGGGCAGACCCCAGTGAGGGACTCGATCTCGTGACCCTGAGATCATGACCTGAACCTAAATCAAGAATCAGACGCTCGACAGACTGAGCCACCCAGGCGCCCCAAGGACATGAAGATTATTAACCCACGGAGTAGACACATGGTTTTTCCATCAATCTCTGTCCCGATGTACATTCACACAAAATGCACCGCCTTGCCACCTGCCACAGGTGTTGATTTTCCTCAATAATCCGCCAGGGCCCTGTCTCCAGGCGGGTGATATCCATACATCAGCCCTTGGCTCCAGACAACATGAGGGAAAAACCGTCCAGGGCTTCACTCTGAAAAGGCAGTGGAACATAGTACTTGCTCAGGCCCTGTCTGGACAAAGAGGCAGATTTTTACAGGTTTGGTGACATAATTCTCTAAAGCCCACATACTGAGAGCGCTATAGCGGGAACATATTTAGTGCTTTTTCTCTTCTTTACTAAGAAAAAAAAA
>CM053609.1:7499232-7514917 GCA_028646535.1 Procyon lotor
CTCACCACCGTCACCCTCCCTGGAATGCTGTCTTCTCTCCGCTTCCTGGAAGAGAGTGGGCGGGCGCCCCTCCTCCCCTGCTGCTCACTGCTTCCTCACTTTCGGGGCCCCATTTCCTGGGCCCCTCTGGGAACTCCTCCCTTGCCCTGTGCAGATACCCCCCGGCTCCAGCGTTCTTTCCCCCGGAACCACTAGCTCCCGCGCCCTCCCTTGGGGCTTCTCTCCCTGCCCCATCCCTGCACCCGCTCTGTGGTTGTCTGTTCTTCCCCGACCTGAACTCCATCCCCCAGGCTGTGGCCCCAAGCCTGCTTCCTCTTATTTAGGACACTTACAAATACATGGTCTCTCAGAATAAATATGTGCTTGTTTTAAAGTACAGAGAAGAATAATGAAGAGATTGAAAAAAAAACACAGTAGTAGTTTCTGGGTGGTGGAATGATACTTTGTATTCATCAAAGATTAAATGTATATGCATCCATAGAGGATTTTTTTTTTAACATAATTGGAACGGCACTGTTCGTACATTTTTACCATACTTGATTCTTCACCGGCTGTGAGAACTTGCCCATCCCACTAATTTTAAATGGCATTTTATTTTTTTTGTTTATTTTTTTAAAGATTTTATTTATTTGACAGAGAGAAACACAGCAAGAGAGGGAACACAAGCAGAGGGAATGGTAGTGGGAGAAGCAGGCTTCCTGCCGAGCAGAGAGCCCGATGTGGGGCTCTATCCCAGGACCCTGGGATCATGACCTGAGCCCAAGGCAGACGCTTAATGACTGAGCCACCCGGGCGCCCCTAAAGGGCGTTTTAACAAGCCGTGTCATGGACGTACAGTTGATGCCTTTCGCCCGTCTCCTCTCGCAGGTCTCTCTCTGGCTTCCAGCATTTCAGCATCATAAATACCGAATGATTCCCTAACTCTAACCATTTGTTCTCCGTGCCGTTTGGTTTAGTGTTTTTTTTAATAACGCAGAGGCAGATTGCATTTACTGGGCTGCTGCTGTGTGCTCTGGTCTTTCTGTTCTCACGCAAGCCTCTGGCCACCTTGCATGGAGAGCGTCAACTGTATCTCAAGTCACTTGACTTCCTCCATCCAGTTTGTAGACTGAGGTCCAGGTGTGGGCACAGCCTTCGATCCCAGATCCAGCCCCCCTGGGCCCGCCCTCCGTGATGGCCTTTAGGGTACACAGCAGCCGCACCTGTGGGCGAGCGCTGAGACCTAAGGAAGGGAGTGGGCAGCCTCTTTATTTTACCATCCCCTCCCAGCTGGGTTAGAAGAGCCTCTTCGCAGTCACATGCACGCCTCTGGGCTTAATCTTTGACTCAGAGCTGGAAGGTGGTTTCTCATTTTATAAGTGAAGACGCTGAGGGGCTTACCAGGCATCCGCAGTATCGGGAGATAAGCTGTTTGGATAGCCCATGGTAGACGAGGCATCCAACCCTCTGATGCTCAAATTCCAAATTTATTGTCTGCTGGAGCTCCTGCTGCTGTCCCTGCCCATCCAGCAGACCTGGGAACCGGGACAGGCAGCCAGTGCTGGGGGATCTGACTTTGCCTCACTCCATTGGACTCTAAATGAAGGCTGCCACCCCCCCCCCATTCTCCCAGGGGAAGACCCCGAAGCCCCTTAGGCTTGGTGAACCCCCTGGCTCATTTCCCTTCCTCTGCAGAGTCCCAGGTACTCTTGGCCAAAGCCACTCTGAAAACCATCCCGTTTTCTTCTGTCACTCTAGGATCTAAGGCCATTTTCCATTGCTACAGTGATGTTGACTTCTCTGTGGTTGAAGGTGTTCATGTTTCCTCTCCTCCTGCCCAGCGTGGTAATCATGAGACCCTTCGTATAAAGCTGGACGGTCTAATGGGTCTTTGGGAAAACAGCTCCAGGCACAGCTAAATCAAGGGGAGAAAAACAAGGGTGGGTTCCAGGTGCTACCACTGATCCCAGCATTTCGCCTCCTCCTTTTTCAGTCAAAGGTATGAGCTGGTAACTGTGAAGCCGTTAACCCTTCACTTTCATTATCAGGTCCCTGTGGGCCCCTCCCAGAGAAAGGAGAGAGGTCCTTCTGCAGAACACAAGGCACTTTTCTTTACCCTCAAGGAGAGGAGGGTTGGGGTGCAGATGGGGTGCAGGTAGGATGGGGGCAGGAGGCTAGAGGAGGAGGTGTGGAGGAGACAGAGGACCTTGGAAGGGGGCCGCATTAGAAGTGCGGTTGCCGATGCAAAATGGGGCCCTCTCGTCCGTGGGCATGGATTCCCCACCTCACTGAGAACAGTGACCCAGACTAGAGCAGCGCTTTTCAGCCTCAGCACTGTTAACGTCTGTGGCCGGATCGTCTTCTCTTGTGGGGGGCTGCCCTGTGCGGTGTACGATGCTTAGCAGTGTCCCTAGCCTCGGTCCGCTAGATGCCAGCAGCGGACATCACATCACGGCAGGCGTGATGACCGGAAGTGTCTTCAGACATCGTCACATGTCCCTGGGGGGCGGGGAACTTCTCTCTCCAGCTCTCTCTGCAGCATACTGGTGAGCTGGTGCCTTGACCTACCTTGACTCCTTGAGTCCCCACAGTAACTGCATGAAGGGAGTGGCATTAGCCCCATTTTACAGATGAGGACACTGAGGCCCAGAAAGGTTATGTATGAGTGGTGGACAGTAAGGGCTGGCACCGAGATTGGAAACCAGGTTGGTCCGACATCAAAGCCCGTGCTCTTAGGGAGAGGCAGGATGGCAAGGAATAGAAAAGTCGCTGGTGGGGTTTATTTAGAGGAAACAGTGGGATATTTTGCAGACAGCTCAAGATGGGGAACGAGGTATGACGGGGTCTCAGGTTGGGAGCCCAGTTTACGTGCCCATCTCTCGGCGCTCCATGACTGTACCTCTGTCTGTGTCTTTGCACGTGGTGGCTGGAGGGATGCTCCTGGTCTCTGCTTGTCCCATAGCTTCCGTGCTCACCCTGTCCCCAGCCTTGTTAATATGCCTCAGTCCGTGAGTCAGAAATCCAGGTTCCCAGGGGAGACCGTGCTTGGCTCAGCCTGGGTGAGCCCTTGTCACTGCCCCTTAGCTGCCCTTTCTGGCCCGTCACCATGACAACAGTGGCCATGTTCCCAACACCTAGAAGGCGAGGGCTTTACCGACCAGCACCTAGGCCACCGTGTCCTACAGAGGGAGCAGACACATCTGTTTCTTCCATGTAGCAAACATATGGAGTCAGATAAGCCCCCCCCCGAAATTGATCTTTACCAACACTTAATGAAGAGTTAGCTAGTTAATAGCCCATGACAAATCCAGAGGCTGTTAGGGGTCTGACAACCCAGACATTAACAGCAGCAGTGGCCAATTTTCAAGAGATTACTGACATTTGGGGCCATTCAGGAAGACATCCGGGAGCAAATATTCCCAGAGTTGTTTCAGGCACGGGGAGGGAGGGAGGGAGGAAGGATAGGAGAAGAATGAATGGCAGCTTGGTAATACACACGGACGTTGGCATCTCTGAGCTGGAGCACAGGTCGTTCGAGGAGACTTTTAATCAAAGAAGAGTTAAGAACAGAAGGAATGGCGACTCTCAGAATTTCCTTGAGCTCAGAATAAATCCAGCAGGCCCCCAGAGGCCCAGAACCCCTTGGTGTCGTCTAGGGTTAGTCCGATCCTTGCCCCGTGACTGGGTGACTGTCGCTGTGGCTGATCTTTAGGCGACACACATAGGTGACTGTCCCCTGCAAATGAGTCCGGCCTCTTGTTTTGCTGCTGGTGCTGTTGTCTGCTTCTGGTAGGCATTCAGCAGGTGCAGCGGTGAGCCCACTGTGGGCCGGGCTCTACCCTTGTGGAGTCCTGGGGGCAGAGGACCGGCTGGCTGGAGGGAAAGAGGACATTGTAGTGCGCTGTGAGTTCCAGCAGAAAAGGAATAGCAGATGTGGGGAGCACTTTCTGGGTCATCCCTGGGGACACAGAGCGTGGTGCATCGTGTAGACATTCGTAAGAGGGATTCCCGTACTCCCGAGAGGTCACCCTGAGCCCGGAGAAGTGGTCAGAGCCCTTGCCTTCACTGCCGTATCTTTGTCGTTCGGTGCCCTCAGCTCTGTCTGCGGTGGCTTCTCTCCATCGCCCATTCACCGGCCGCCATCACCCCCAGCATCTCCTGGGTCCCCATCATCTGTTACTTGCACAGCATCCAGAATCATCTTGTAGCCACATCCCTGCTCAGAATGTTCCCTGGGCTTCCTGTTCCATGTAGAACGAACGCAGACTGCTTATCATGAGCCACGGGAGAGAGGCCACCTTCCTCCTGGACCTGTCCTTCCACTTGGCCACTGTCCTTGGCCAGGCCCGCCGGCTGTTGCCAGGACCCTTTACGCTCACTCCCAACAAAGGCTTTCACGTGTGCTCTCCCCTCTGTGCGGAGCTCTAGGCCACCAGAACCTGCTGCCTTCTCTTCTGTCGGGCCTAAGCTCCAATCCGTCATCTTACCGCAGACTTTCCTGCCCCCACTTCCAGAAACGCCTCTCACCCCCACCCACTGTCATATTTTCCTGTTGTTTTTTTTCTTCACGGTGTTTAGAAGCATCTTGCCCATTTATTTTGCTGTGGTAGAGGTCCAGAGAGGTAAGAAATGCATGCTGCTCGGGGGCCATAGAGGGGGAAGACTTAGGGGACATTGAGCTGGGACCTGCTAGGTTGAGTTGTGGGTGGAAGGGATTTTAGGAGAGGGAACAGCATGAGCGAAGACACAGAGGCCAATGAGTGTTACCTGCCCATTTCAGAAAGCCACTTTGAGGCAGCATGCCCATCACCCAGATGACACAGGAAGGCAGAATGGGAGTTGGTGGGGGGTGCTGAGACCCCACACCACAGCATCTGGACTTCGTCCTGTGGACAGTGAGAAGTCAGGAGTGCACAATGAGTCACATGCTACCTTTCCACAATTTGCACGTGGAACCAAATAGGCTTTGAAAGTGAAGTTGGGTTTTTAAAAATAGCCCTAAAAAGAGGGGCGCCTGGGTGGCTCATTTGAGCAAGCGTCTGCCCTCGGCTCAGGTCATGATCCCAGGGTCCTGGGATCGAGTCCCACGTCGGCCTCCCTGCTCCACGGGGAGTCTGCTTCTCCCTCTCCATCTGCCCCTTCCCCCCCCCCCCCCGCCCGCCCACTTGCACTTGCTTGCTCTCTCTGTCTCTCTCAAATAAATAAAATCTTAAAAAAAAATAAGAATAGGCTGAATTAACTGGGGGCCAAGTCTGGTGAGGAAAAAGAGAGTGCTGAGACCGGGAGCATCAACTTGGCGTGAGAAGCAAGGACAGTCTCCTGTCTGGAGCTGGGCAGCCCGGTGGCCTTCCTGCGTGCGGGGCTGTGGGAGGCCAGCAGTGGCTAGGGGAGGAACCCCAAAGCAGCAGGTTTTCCTAAGGAGGCGCATACATTTTCCACTGATGGTTTCCCCCGACTCTGGCTAGCTCAAGCCACACAGACACAGAAGTGTCGCGTGACGAGGGTCAGATGCTCTTTGTAATTCCACAGCGATGAGTCTTTTTTGTAACATCCAGATGTCAGTGCTATTTTGGGCAGATGTTCTGGGGAGCAGTTGGTGATGACCTCACGAGGGTGTGACTTTCAAGCGCAAATAACACAGCCGCGGAGAGGGAAGCCGGACTCTGCTCTCCTGGTCCCTGGGTTGCAGGCACCCCCCAGGCCCCCCACCCAGTGTCAAGGTGCCCCTACACCACCCCTGCTTGGGGGGGGCACCAGCATGCCTTCAAGCCCTCCTTGGCCCCCCCACCCCCACCCCCCGGCTGCTGGGTGAGCTCAGAAGATGTGCGAGCAATCTGCAGCCTTTGAGAGAATTTTCCAGGGACCGGTCTCTTATACTCTTGCTGAGGCTTCGTTCCTGTCCTCCTCCTTGGGGCAGCCCTTTGTGATCAGGTCTGCCTCTTAACCCGTCTGAGACCCTGTTTTTTCATCTGTAAATAAATGGATAATAAATAATTTCTTGTAAGTAAAGAAAAAAGTAATACGCATGTGGCAGAGAATCCGGTGAGATACTATGTGCTGTGGCATTTCACTTTCTGGAAGGCTCCACACAGATGCTAATCATCATGGCAGCGGGCTTCTATGTAAGGCATCAGGCCTCTCCCCGGAGCTGGGTGAGAGCTGGCTGGCCCCTCAGGGGCTCATCCAGTCTACACTCCGAGCCGGTGAAAGAGCCCTTTCTCAGGGGGTCTCCAGCGGGGAGTCACCAGCCTCTGCTGGGATTCCTCCTGTCTTTGCGAGCTTGCTCTTTTCCAAGGTCCCCTGTTCCAACCGCAGACAGGGTTCAGAGCTCCGAGTGCCCCATTCTGTGGAGCTCGACATCACCCCTGTAATTCCCATGTACTGGTTTCAGGCACTGGTTTCCCATGCTGTAGCTGTTCTGGACGTGGTTACTGAGCTCCTGGGGTGCGGCAAGTCCCCGCGGAGGTGCTCCGCAGGGCGAGAGACGTACTGTGAAGAAAAGAATAGAAAATCTCATCAATTTGTACACCTAGAGAGAGTGTTTTGTATGTCTGGTAATTTTATGTTTTCATCTTTCATGTTGATGTTGAAATAATTTGGATACATCGGATGCTGGAAAATAATTAAAGTCAATTTCACCTGTTCACTTGTACGTTGATGTGACCGGGGAAGAATTTAAATTACATCGGTGGCTCACATTATACCTTATTATTATTATTGGATAGTGCTGCTCTAGAATTCTGCAAAATAAACCAGATCCAGCCCCTTCCGATATATTAAGATGTGTAGTTTACGCCCCGAGGCTTGTCTTCCCGTCTCTCCCTAGGTATTGATTAAGCACCTGCTGTAGGCCAGGCACTGTGTTAGGTGCTGAGGTGGGTTGTGATGCTTAACTTTGATGATGAACTTTAATCAAGTCTCACAAGCAGGACTGTGGTTCCTAGCGCCCCTTTTCCTCCTTCTCAGTACATTTGTTATTTTCCCTAAGTTGACGTTTACAGCAAAGCTTTGAAGACAGTACGGAGAATTCCCAGATGCCCTGTACCTGCTTTCCCCTATTATTGTTTTGTGTTAGCATAGTACATTTGTCACAATGAATGAACCAATAATGATACATTGTTACTAACTAAAGTCCACACCTTTTTCGGAGGACCTTGGTTTTTAGCTACTGCCCTTTTTCTGTTCCAGAATCCTGTTCAGAAGATCATTTAGATGCTCTGTCTCCTTAGGCTCCCCTTGGCCCTTGACAGTTCCTCAGACTTGCCCCGTTTTTGATAATCCTGACAATTTGAGGATTGCTGGTTAGGTATTTTGTAGGTCTATCAGCTGTGATGTGTCTGCCATTTTTTCCTCTTGATGGGTGGGGGGACGGGGGGCAAGACAGGCTTTGGGGAGGAGCAGTACAGGGCCATTTCCCCCCATCATACCAAGAACACGTATTATCAACAGGGCTTACCGTCATCAAAGCTGAGGGCACATTCATTGGTTGTCTCCATTGCAAAGTTACTCTTCTTCTTTTCCATACTGTCTTCTTAGGAAGGAAGTCATCTTGTGCAGGTCACGGTTAGGGACTGATGTGTTACTTCCCACCTTCCTAATGAGGCCAGAACCCCTACATACCTTATTTGGAATTCTTTTGCATTCATCCGTTCTCCCCCGTTTAGTTAGTTAGTTAGTTACTGATTGATGTTAGTACGGATCATGAATATTTATTTCCTGCCTTGGGCTAGGATGCAATACTACTTTATTTTGTTGTTCCAGTTGTTCGAACTTTGGATGTTGAGTGCTTTTTCCGCAGCTCCTGTGTCTTTTGATGTATCCTCATCTGTGTAGGTTTTTTGTTTTAGTTTAATTTTTTTTTTTTTTTAAATGCTTCCTTACTTTCTGGCACTACCAACTGTAAGATGTTCCAGACTCATCTGGTATTAAAATAGGGATACTTTTGCACTTACCTCGTGGAGTTCTTCTGAAAACTAAATGAGTTACCACATGTAAGGTTTTTCCCCTGCGTGCTTTTCTTTCTTGAGATATAACTGACATAATAGCATTATATTAATTTCTGATTAGGTGTCTGTATATTGCAAAATGATGATCACAGTAAGTCTAGTTAATGTCTGTCACCACACAGTGTTAGTTTTTTTTTTTTTCCCCCTCATGATGAGAACTTTTAAGATCTACTCTCTTAGTAGTTCACAAACACACCGTGCAGTATGATGTCACACAGTGTATGGTACATTCCCAGGACTTATTAATTAAAGACTTATTTATTTGAGAGAGAGCATGTGCAGGGGAAGGGACAAATGGAGACAGAGAGGAAGAAAGAATCCCAAGCAGACTCCCAGCTGAGTGCAGAGCCTGATGTGGGCTCAATCCCATGACCCTGAGATCATGACCTGAGCCCAAATCAAGAATTGGACACTTCACCAACGGAGCCACCCAGGCGCCCCTGGACTTATTTATTTTATAACTGGAAGCTTGTACCTTTTAATCCCCTTCACATACTTCACTGCCCCCTACACTTTAATAAGAAATTTTTATTTATTTTTTTAATAATAAAATTTTTAACCGCTGTATCACCACTCTGAATTTTAGAGTCAAGTGAAAGAGATCCGATTTCTCTTGTCATGGAAACGCCTTCCAAGTCAAAGCTCTTTGTTCCGTATCTGTGTTGTTTGTTTTGTCTGATGCAGAACTTTCCCTGTTGATCCTCATATTGTGTGTGCCACTTCCTTGTTGCAGCCTGTCACACTCTCCTCAGTCTTGATTCCTCTATGGCACTTTGTAGCCTCCCTCCATTTGGCAGAGAAGTCTCACCATGGCAGATAAGGCACAGGCTGGGCCACACATAGCGCCTCCACCCTGCCATACCATCAGTCATGGGGCCCTCCTTTGACCACCGTCCGCCATCTTGAATCCGCTATGAGGAAAGACACTGTCAGATGAGATTCACACTCTGTCAGCTCTCACCTAATTTATTCAATCTGGTGACCTTATGAAAATGGGAAATGGCATTGGTTGGGTTCAGTTTGTTTTCAGGAAATCCATTTCCCCTGGTATTTATTGCCTTTTTTTTTTTTTTTTGCCTTAAAGGTCCATGAGCCATTTGTTAAATTCACTCTTTAATTCTACTGATGTCATTTCCAGAATCTGCCTGTTGGTCTTTACAAATTGGACACTTGCCTCGTGCTGGTTTTGTGGCATTTTCTTTGTTTTGATATGTTTTCTCATGCAGTCTCTGTGTGCTTCTGAACTTTGGACTACATCCAGTACCTGGGACGAGTGAGGGGCCGTAAAGTCATTGGAAAACATGTTTAGAAGGGTTTTTTTTATTTCTTTATTTCTGTATTCTGGTTCCCTCATAACCACTCTTGTCCATTCTTTTGGGGTTGAAGAACATCTAGGGGCAGGGCTGTAGAGGGCGGAGTGGATCCCATGCCCCCTTCCACACCATTTCCTAGGCAACGTGTCATTTCACTGAGCAAAGGGACCTCAGGAAAAGCCGGCTCTGGAAGGAGGTTATTGTAGTTGTATCCGTTGTACTTTGGAGCTGCTTACTTTTTCCCGAAAATAATGTTTGGAGCTCAGAATCCTGGCAGGCACCAGCCATCCTATGCGGTGCTTAGAGAAGAAGTGCAGTGGATTTCCAATCAGAAAATTGAGTTGGGGCGCCTGGGTGGCTCAGTGGGTTAAAGCCTCTTCCTTCGGCTTAGATCATGATCTCAGGGTCCTGGGATCGAGCCCCACATCGGGCTCTCTGCTTAGCAGGGAGTCTGCTTCCCCCTCTCTCTCTGTCTGCCTCTCTGCCTACTTGTGATCTCTCTCTCTCTGTCAAATAAATAAATAAAACATTGAAAGAAAGAAAATTGAGGTGGGCATCGGGGATGAACGTGCCCGAGTTCCTGGAGGTAGAACATTCCTGTGTACGTACATGTAAATCTGGTCAACCCCCAGAGGACCCTGAGTCCCAGGGTTATGGGCACAGAGAGCCCAGCCCAGATGTCGCTCTTCAATCCTACGATCTCATTGGTCTTCAAAGAGCATTGAAGAAGGCAAGTGTGTAACGTCTAGATGTTGGCAAGAACGTTTGCTGCTTCTTGGTGCAGGTCTGCTGTAGGGCCTCCTAGACCATCTTCAGAAGTACTAATGGTCAGAGGCTGCCTGGATCCTCAGAGTAGTCCCCTCTCACCCCCCCAGGGGACAGACGAGGACTGGGTTGCAGAAGGGAGAGGTGGAGGTCATTGCTGTAGGTGACAGCCAGAGCATAGCGGACCTAGAACTTGCACCCAGCTCTAATAATGCGTAGCACCATGTGTAACGTTAAATGAAGGCCTGCTCTATGCCAGGCAGGGTTCAAGGCTCATGACATTTGTAATCTCCCGTTTTTATTGTAACTCTGGAAGATGGGTAGTGTTAGCCCCAGTTTTGTAGGTGAGGAGACTAAGACCCAGATTAGGGATGGGACTTGTCCGTGGGCACACAGCTGGGAAGGGGTCAGGCTGGACTTGGGCCTCATCACCGAGGTTGTCTCTTTGATTGTGTTGGGTTCCTGTCTGAGCAGGTACATGTGTGCATGTGTCCCTGGAGGGTGGGGAGTATTATTCCACACATCGGGAAATGGAGATCGAGTCCCGAGGGTCTAAGTTCAGCGTCTTTTCCATTATGTAGAGTTAAGAGCTCCCTGAGGTTGGGGTGCCTGAGTGGCTCAGTGGGTTAAGGCCTCTGCCTTCGGCTCAGGTCATGATCTCAGGGTCCTGGGATTGAGCCCCGCATCGGGCTCTCTGCTTGGCAGGGAGCCTGCTTCTCCCTCTCTCTCTGCCTGCCTCTCTGCCTGCTTGTGATATTTCTCCCTCTGTCAAAAAACAAAAGAGCTCCCTGAGGTCTAACCTGCCCATAGAATTATATGCCGGGTTCACTTCTTGAGTTTCTCCCCCTTTTGCTGAGGAAAATCAGCCAGCAGGCTGAGATCTTGCTTCGGCCCACATCATCAGCCCGTTCCCTCCGAGCAGGCCGGCCTTCAGATGACCTTGAAGGCAGGGTGCCGATGCCCTTCGGAGTGTGACTGCGCCCCACTGGGTGGCGTAGAGGAGAGCAAGCGGGCATGGCCAGTTTTGTTCCATCCGCTGAGGGACACTTGCTCTCTGGTCCCTCAGCGGATGGAGGGTCACCACCATCCCTACTGGGGACACTTGCCTGCTGAGGTCTTGAGTTGTGGTCATGCCCTGGGGACTGCCCCAAGGAAGTATCACCAATGGCTTCCAACAACAGACATGTATTGTCTCACCGCTCCGGAGACCAGAAGTTCGAGATCGAGGTGTCAGTAGGGTCCCTTCTTTCTGGAGGCTCCGAGGGGGGTTCCCTTCCATGCCCCTCTCCTCGCTCCTGGGATCGTTGGCCGTCCTCGGTGCTGTTTGCCTTGTAGGTGCGGACGCCGTCTCTGCCTCTGTCTTCGTGTGGCTGTCCCCTCCGGCTCCGGTCTCCCTCTCCTTTCTCTTACAGAGACATCAGTCATTGGATTTGGGGCGGGTAACCCGGGATCATCTCATCCCGAGATCCTTAATCCTACCTGTGGTGTGACTTCTCAGTAAGGTCCCATTTGCCTCGCCAGTACTCGGGTTGGGATTTGAACATATCTGCTTGGGGGACGCGGTTCGGGCCCCTGGGTCCCCGTTCCCTTGTGGTTTATGGACAGTTTAGGAAGCCGTAAAAGGTCTTGGAGTGGGTGAGAAGGCAGTGAGCCCTTCCTGCCCCAGCTTCGCGACCAAATAGACCCCATCCCTTTTTAGGGGACGAGTCCCATCCGAAAAGAAAAGCTGGGGCCAAGGCCCTGGAATGGGTTTCTGAAAAGGGCCCCATTAGCATTTCCCGGGAAGCAGATGTGTGCTTCCTCCACGGGGCCACACTTCCCTCCACCCTGAGCCAGGGGGCTGCATTCACTGACTTCCCAGAGCCCTTCTCCCCACTCCCCCGACATGCGTCCCCCTCTCTGTCAGCCTGCCTGCTTCCTGGGAGATGAGACGTCCCCCTCCCTTGTCTGGGTCCAGCACCTGCCTCCAGGTCTTGGCAGGACACATGCCTGCCCTGTGGGGAAGCGGGTCGCTTCCCTCGTTATCCAGCCTGTGAGCCGTGGCTGGCGACATCCCTTGACCAGATGGGCCGTGAGGTTCCGCGTTCCATAGGAAGCCTCAAGGCGGCTTCCCTGCATCTAGAAAACAAAACCCTGGAGGGGAGGTGGGGGGCAGCAGAGTGGGGGGCTCTGCACCGAGGCCTTGGTGAGCATAGCTGACCCAGGTACGGCGTCAGGCCAGGTCGAGAGCTGGCAGAGAAAAGCCTGCAGTCCGTGTGTTGGATCTAAGCTGCCCCATCGCTGCTTTCTACGTCCCGGGTCCACTGGACCTCAGGGTGCACCTTCCAAAGCTTAATTGTACCTCTTGTTTGTGAATTCATGCCTGTTTCCCTCGTGGCTCCCTGGGCACCGGGTCTCGTACATGGCAGGGGCCCCTGGAGTGAGTCTGACTCTGGGGGCTCCCCTTACTTGGGTGTGAGAGTGTTGGGGGGGTTGACTCCCAACACTGGCTCACTCCCACAGCTCGGCCCCATCAGAATTTCAGGGCCGCAGGGACCAGACTGAGAGCTGGCAGAAAGGAACGGGGACCCGGGGGAGAGGAGAGCTCAGCTGACCTCCATCGCAGGGATCTAAGAGGAAGCCTCCCTTCTCCACGCCCATTTGACTTCGACTCCTGGTTCACCGGGAGCTGCCCCGCTGAGGGTCCTGAAAGCCCCATATCTCCCCGAGGTTTGTTCATTCGGCCGCTCCAGAGTTATTTCTGGAATCTCTCGAACCCCAAAGGGCTCGGGGAGCTTCTGGGGAGACCCTGAGAAAGCGGAGACGTGGAGGGTGTGTGCCCACCTCCCCGCTGACCGTGGAGCCCCAGGAGTTTGCGGAGGAGCCGTGGGATGAGAGGAGCAGCAGGAGAATGATGGGCTTTTGGGGGCACGCGCCCAGGCACCCTCATCACCCCGTCAGAGGCTGCAAGGGCTGGTTCCCGTGTGCACATACGCACCCCTACACAAAGGGCCTCTCCTTGGGGGCCATGGGGTTGGGCTCCGTGGGCGGGCCTGGGGCAGCCGTAGTGTTTCCCTGGGCCCTCCCTGGAGGCCCTGTTGGACTAGGACCCACAGCAAACCCTGAACACTGGAGAAATTCAGCCAGGGGAAGAGCTGAGCCACTGTCCATCTCCAAGCCTTTCAAATGCCTGTCCCAAGAAGGCAGGCAGAGAGAGACAGAGACACACACACTTCATGTCTCATTCTGTCCCAGGACATTTTGAAGGTGTCAAAATGTTCTTGCACAAGGAGCGTGAGTGAACTTAGAGTCCCTCAAGTCCAGGCCTTGAGACGGCAGGAGACACCCCGTGTGTGAGGGAGGGGTTCCCTGTCAGGCAGGGGCGCTACCTGAGGTCATCCTGCCCTCAAGTGGAATCTGAGCCCCTGGAAAGGAGACTTTTCCGGGGGCGTGGGGTAGGGAGGGGGGGAGATGTATTGGTGTCTTAGGTGCAAAAATCTCCCATTGAGAGAGAATTTCAAAAAGCCTTTTACGACTGAAAAGAGGCCTGTATCACTTCTGACTCCCCCAGTGATCTCAGAGGCTGATTTTCCCCAGATAACTGAGGGCAGCCGAGGGTTTTACGTATGTTTTTTTTTTTTTTTTTTTTTTTTTTTTTAAAGATTTTACTTACCTGACAGAGAGAAACACAGCGAGAGAGGCAACACAAGCAGAGGGAATGGCAGCGGGAGAAGCAGGCTTCCTGCCGAGCAGAGAGCCCGATGCGGGGCTCAACCCCAGGACCCTGGGATCATGACCTGGGCCGAAGGCAGACGCCCAATGACTGAGCCACCGAGGCGCCCCGGTTTTACGTATTTTTAATACTCCAGTTCATCTTTAGCCACCTGTACAAGGGAGCGGGGAGGGGTGTTTGCCTTCTGGAAAGCGGTTTAGTAAAGCTGAGTGAGGGCAGATACGGGGGCAGTGGCGGCAGGCTTGGGACCGGAGTCCACGTTCTCCACCTCCGTCTGCAGCCCCGGCAAAGCTGTGGCCCCCGGGAACGTGCCGCCCCCTTGAGTGACCGGCCTTAGCTGGGAAGAGAGGTCGGTGTCCCAAGCCGGCTGGGGGAGGTGTGGCCCCCGAGGTCACCGCTCTGCCCGGCAGCCGATGGAGACCGGGTGTGGCTCTTGGCCTTCCCTGGCATTTCTAAGGAGCACGGGCCGTGTTGGCTCCAGTCTGGCAGGACCTGTCCCACGGCCCCTCATGGCCAAGACCAACCTCTTCCTGACAACGAGGAGGTTCACCCCCACGTTCTGGTCTCTTAAGAGCCTTCTTGGAGTTTCTTCCTTGCCTCGCCCTTTCTTTGTAAAGTGGCTGAGGGTTTCTCCTTTGCTTTCCTCAGTGGATTGCAGGAAAAGGGAAGGGATCCCTGTCTGCAGGACCTTTTCCTGTGACTTGCTCACATCAGGCCTCAGGCTCACCTTTTCTGGCCTTGCTCTTCCGGGAGCTGGATGGCCCTCCCGCCTCTAAGATGAGTAAAGTGAGGGGAGGAGCAGAGAAAACCCAGGGGCACCGTAAGCCAAGAGGCCGATGCCTCTTTGGGCACAAGAAAGGCGTTTACTCAGCAGAAGGAGGGACAGGTGACTGAGTATATTCAGGGGGACCCCTGGGCTGTCCGTGTCTTGGGATTTCTGGTTAAGAGGTCCTAAGCATGGCCCTTTGATAATTCCCCCAAATGACGCATCCCGTGGGTTCGCAGACCCAGACTCACTTGATCCCCTCATCCGTGGATACCCCTTAACCACTTGCTGGGCTGCAGGCCCTGCGCTGGGTATGAGGGGCTCGCAAAGCCCGGTCCCTGGTTTCTTGTGTGGTGTCACAGCTCGTGGAACTGCCTTTTCTGGGTTCAAATCCTATCTCCACCGCGAGTTTCTGTGTGACCCTAAGTGGCTTTACATCTCTCACGTTGACCTTCTTCGCCTGTAAAATGTAGGAGACAGTAACTCAGGCTTCAGCGACCTTTTGCTTGTTATCTTCAATGGGATCCAAGTACTCAGGCGCTGCGTAAGCACTTGATAAAGGTGAGCCCTTGAAAGATGATTTGGAGGGGACTATTGGATGAGAATCTTGCTGCTGTCTTCGGGAGCTAGCCTCATTGGCTGCTGCTGAGGTCACACATGCAGGCTGCGCACGTGTTGTCTGTGTGCTCGATGGGGCGCACTCCTTGGGCACGGCAAGGAGGAGAGGACGCAAGCTTACATCAGCCCATGACTGTGCCTGTGTCCCAGGCCTGGAGCGCAGAGGACCCCGCAGTCAGCCCTCTTCCTTTCTCTATGGGAATACTTTCATTTTTTGCTAGAAACTTCTCCGGAATGTTACTCGTGTCAGCCCTAGGACTGAGGTTGAATTTCCATGACTTCTGGTCCTCTCAAGATGGGGACACTACCTTGAGGGCAGCAGAAGGTGAGAGGGAGTTAGAGACTCTTACCTCCCACTAGACCAGGGCACAGAATGTTCTGGAAGGATTGGTTCCCATCCCAATCTCTTCCATCAGACTGTGCCAGCTCAATTCCAGTTTCAACAGAAACACGGCAAGAACCAGATGTCCGAGGACAAGTACTGTCATTTAGTAGAGACTTTTTTTTTTTTTTTTGGTAATAATAT
>CM053609.1:7515417-7541921 GCA_028646535.1 Procyon lotor
CGGCCACTCAGTGCATCCCGGTGACCAGATCCACAGGAGTAAATGGGGCTGGCCCAAGTGGGCCTTGCAGGGGACACCCTGGACCAGAGCCATGGCAGCCTTTCTGGGTCTTTTTTGTCCCAAGGTGATTACAAGAGCACCAGTCATCTCTTACCTTTCATCTCTGGGGATGCAAAGATGAGAATATACAATTGTGCCATCAAAGTACTCACCCTCCAGGGTGGGGACAGACCAGCAAGCCAGCAAAGGCAGCCCGGGGTGAAAGGGACAGCAGGGCCGGGCAGCAGAGGAGGTGATGGGTGTACAGCAGACAGGCAGGGGGGAGCCCACGTCTTGGGGCAGAGGCTGAGGGATGTCCTGGCTTCAGAGTTCTTGGGTGGTGATTCAGTTGCTCATTAAATCATTTGTTCAGCATGTACTGAGGTCCTGCTGGGTCCCAGGGACACTGCGGTCCCCCGTAAAGCTTATATCTTATAAGCTTATAAAGCTTATAAAGCTTATAAAGCTTATAAAGCTGGAGTTGTGTTGTGGCCGTGGGGGGCGGTGGGGGGCACACAACAGGCAGAATTAATAAGCGACGGCAGGGTGTGTGTGTCGGACGTGCCGTGGCTGAGCGGACAGGTGCACACACAGGTGGGTAGACAGGTCTGAGACTCACTGTAGCCCTAACGACCGTACACTGTGGCCCGTGTAGGTACGTGGGCTCTGCTTCTAATAATTAAGGATTTTTAATTAGAATTAGCCACTCCCGGAGGCAGTAGGTCTATTAATGGACCTAAAGAATGTCCCAGCAGGAAGGGAAGGCGGTACGTCTAGAAGAATCCCCAGGAGCCAGCAGCCAGTGACGTGAGCTGTTAGGCCAGTAAACACGGATGGGGGCTAGAGGGAGAACATGGTTGTTCACATCAGTCATTTTTTCGCACAAGACCGTGTCTTTGCCACATTGGACATTTCCACCCATAGCACCATGCAGTGGGTGTCACCCGGTGCTCCTCAACTCTTTCTCCACTTTGCAGCCTCAAAAGCCCCCATGGTCCACCCATGTATATTTACGGGTACCGATAAGCTGCGCAGTGTTGTATAGGGAGGAATTAACATTGCTCTAAAAATATGTATGTTGCAATTTCTCATCTGTTTCTCATTTGAGTTTGCAAATGGGTTTCTTCTTCGGCCACCCGTCCGTGTCCCCGCCGTGCTCTCCAGACAGGGAAGGCCTCTGAGAAGAGCTGGTGTCCTGTGCCCAGCACAGCTCCTCCAGCCTCCTCTCCGCTGGGACTGAGACTGTCTCCCCAGCTCCTGTGAGAGCCGAGGGGCTGCCCCCACCCAGGTCACCCACTTCCTAATCCTGCAGGCTTGGCCATTGTCGCTTAATTCCCCTTGGCTTTAACATACGGCATCTGGTTGATGTTATCACAAAACCAAGCTCTGGTGACTTAGGACTTCAGGCCTGTGGCTTACTTTTCAGGGTGCTCTCCCCCAATATGTGGGCTTCGAAGGTATCTTTCCAACAAAGTTGGCCGTAGTTGGGTTTGCAACTCGTATGAGAAGTGATATAGAAGCCCAGTGTGTTGTTCTGTGATGTGTAGAGAAGCCGTTCCTTCTTGCACGGCCCAGAAGTCCCCTCCTTGTACTGATGGTCACGTAATTGTTTAACAAAGCCGGCGGCAGGCAGATAAATGCTTGGGTTTTGTTAAACTCCAGTGTCTTTCCGGGCGGGGGTCTGCAAACCCAAGGCACATTTCTGCGTCTTAGCTGTACCACCGAATAGCTTTTTCTTTGTGCCCCTGGCCATATAGTCCTCCCTCTTCTCCAACCTTGTTCTTTGGAGCATTTTGCTGATCGTCTTTCAGGACATCTCCCCCCGCAACCCCCCCCCCCCCGCCCCGCATCCTCTCATCCCTCCTCTGCGTCTAGCGCTGCGTCTGCTCCTCCTCCTCGCTCTGTCGTCGCCGTGTGGGGAAGGACAGCACCCACGTGGCTTCTGGAATCTAGATGCTCAGAGTTTGCAGCACAGTTTGTAGAAGTCTAGACGCAGAGGGTGGAAGGAACTCGGGGGACCGTTACAGACAAATGGACAGAATTATCACCAGCTAGTGTGGTAAATCACACATCCGGAGCTGGTACTTTATTTAGAGATTGTCTCTGGTGTCGCCCACCCTGGAGGGGCTGTGATGGGGGTGGATACAGGCTCTTCCAGTAGCCATACTCTGTGCACCTGCCTCACCGTGCTCTGTCTGCTTCCTTCAACACGTCGGGCACTCTTTGTTCCCTTGTCGGCCTGGAACACCCTTCCTCTCCAGGTCCACATCTGGGCTAGACTCAGCCCCCCCTTCCAAGAAATCCCTCCCTACAGACCCACTGTGCCTGTGCCCCCCATACCCCCCATGTTCAGTGTTGGATTAGCTGCATTCCTCTGTTCTCCACGGCCCCTGCAAAGCACCTGTCACCCCACCACCTGGTGGCTTCTCAGCCTGTTGCCCACACCTAGTGGGTTCTCCAAGGACAAAGCTTTCGTGCATCTTTTTGTTTCCATGGCCTAGCACTGTGCCTGGCCCATGGGTGGTGTTGGCTGAATGAACGACTGAACAAAGGAATATTTTTTTGCCGGCTTGCATGCACGCATGCACACACACACACACACACACACACACACTAGCAGCGAACATCAGTTTTCCGCACACTGTCCCATTTAACCCCCCCACCGACCCTATGGGCTTTGGTACCATTTTACAGAGAAGTAAACTGAGGCTTAGAAATTGAAAGGCACAAGGTCTTCAAGCCCTGCCAAGAGCCCCAGAGTCTCTCTTCCTCACCACCACGTTATGCTACATCTTGGGGCTGTAAATGAACTCTCTTAAAGGAAAAGCGGCAGGTGCTCGCTGACTTCAGCAGAGTGTGCTCAAACTCCAGCTGCTAGTTCAGCGGCACCGGTGTCCCCGATGAGGCTGTGGGCTAAAAGGGAGGGAGGACCCACTGGGCAAGCGTTGGCCCGTCCTGGCCCTCCGATGGGCCCTCGGGCGGGGAAGAGTGTGACCGTTCCAGAGGCTTAAAATCTGCAGGCAGCACCCTGCCTTTGATCGCTGTGAGAGCAGAGCAGTCCAAGCTGGGCACTCTTGTCTCTGTGCACTTCACACCGACTGCCAAGTGGCCTCTTCCTGTCCCAGAAAAAGCCGCACCGGGTGACAGCAGGGAACAGCCGAGCCGGCGGGGCTCAGGTGGGGCTTCAGGCTGAGTCTTCAGAGCCACCCCCAACACGTGGAGGATGGCTTATGAGTTCCCAGGCACCTGCAGGGACCTCCCGCTGGCCCCCGAGGTCCCGCTGATGAGCGAGTGGGCCTCGTCTCCATGCCAACCATCCAACACAGAGCTCGGGGCGAAACCTCATTGCCAGGTTGTCACCGCTGTGTCCGAGTCCCGCGCGCGCTCCTCCACGCGTCCCTCTGGGATCCACTGGACCGTTAACAAACTGACTGAGGAGGAAACGGGGAATCAGCCCGGGCCCAATTGCACCAAGACCCTTCCTGTGTCGGAGAAATGACCCCTCTCTCTGCTCCCCTTGCTCGCTTTCCTTGGGATGAAATGCAGCGTTCGGTTCCAGAGGATGTTCACTGGCAGGGAAGACGAAGTCTGCCCGGGTCGTTACCCTCTCCACCCTCTTGCCCTCCTGATGCCATCTGCCCCTGGGTTCTGCGGATTTTACCACCTGAATCTGTCCCCAGCCTATTCCGATATCTCCTGCACTCCAGTCTGCCCTCACCCTGCTCGTGTGTTTGCGTGTGATGATGGTGTCAGAACACACCTGATCCTGGGGCCACCTCGTGCTTAGAGACAGGTGGAGCCCTTCACGGTGCCTCCCGGCGGTGCTACTCTGCCCCTCCAGCCTCTTCTCACATCTTGCCACCCGGCCCCTCCACGCCAGCCTCACCTCCCCAGCTTCCTTCTAGCCCCCTGGGCTCCCCAGGCTCCCTTCCTCCCTTCCGGGACTTTGCACCTGCTGTTCCCTCAACCAGAATTCGGATCCCATCATCAGGCATCAGCTCGCAATCATGTCCCCAGGGACATTTCTCTGCTCCACGCCCCACCCCGCCCCCGGCATGTTGCCCTCCGTGTTGCGGTCATGATGTTACCATCATGTAAGTGGTGAGTCCCTGAGCCCGTCCGTGAGCTCCGTGCGGGCAGGGACGGCCTCTGTTTGCGCTCTTGTTCTTGTCCGCAGGTCCTCGGTATGTATCTGATAAACGGAGGGATGCACAGATCACTGGCCGTGCTCTGCCAAGCCCAGAACAGTTGGCTGCTTTCCTTCAAGCCGTCCAACCCCCCCAGCCCCCTCCCAGAGTTTTGGCCTGGGTTCTGAGCCGTCTGTGGACACGGGGTCAGCAGGAGCTCCAGCTGTGCTGAGGGCCGCGGGTGTGGGGAGGGGCTGGCGGCCCAGTCGCTCAGGCCGACTTGCACTGGTGACTCTGGGCTGTGTGGGTCCCCTGGCAGGTGTTTGGGTCTGGGACAGGGTGCACATTCGTCCCCACCACTGTTCCTCTCGGAACCTGACTCGTGCCTCTAGCTTCTCCAAACTGCCAACCCTTCTCCGTCCTCTGCCAGCCAGCGGTCTGTTTCAGCCACATTTTCCTTAATGGCAGGCCTGTGCCTTTCTTCCTCGTGCTCTTGTGGGGAGCCTGGCGATCCGAGAGCCCTTGTTCTGCAGGTTCGATGGCCGAGTGTTTTGTTTTGTTTTGTTTTGTTTTATCGCGCCATTTGTCTTCAGAACCGTGCTCTCCCCTCGTGTGAATTTCCCGTTAAAATCTTCTTTCTTGATTCCACGGCCAGGGAAACCATCCGCCCTCCCAAATGCTTGGGACCCCATGCAAGGCTGTGGTTCACATGCTCTCGTGTTTGCGGGTCCCCAGGGTGTGTCTGGCCACAGGCATGCTCTTACCAGCACTGGAGGACGATGTGCTCGGGTGCCATGTCTGGGAAGAGGCCACAGTGATTTTAGTTAAATACCTGAGACTACACAGGGAAGGCACCTTGCCCAATGCCTGGCACACCATGGATATCCCAGGGGTGTTCTTGGAAGGAAGGAAGGCAACAGCTAGAGGTCAAACAGCTTCTCCCTATGGGGGTTCCTTGGAACAGGAGTCCTTGGAGACGCTCAGAGAAAAACAAATCAATGAGGGTTGCAAGAAAGGGTCACAGAGCCAAATAAGCTTGAGGAAACGCCTCTATACTCTGTGATCCTCTTGGGAGACCCATATGGTCTATTCGAGTATTAAAAGCCCCTGGAAGGCCAGCTCTAAGGAAAGCTGGCTGGCATTGTTTTACCCCATGTGATCTCAGAACTCTTTCGTTCTTGTGAATTCTTGGGGGCACTTTAGGCAGTGTTGCTAGAATGCAGGGCAGAAGGTGGTGAGGATCACAGGAGGTTCAGAGGGATGGGCCTTGAAGACAGTGCATGAAGCATGTAGCATTTCAGCCCCATCTGGAAGGATGAACAGGATCCCCGTGGATGGAGAGAGAAGGGCTTCCCGTCTGGGGTGTGTGGGGGAGGTGTGAGCAGAGGCAGGAGACAGAGATGCCCAAGGTACGGGTGAGAGAATCTGGTTTGGGGAAATAGGATTTAGATTATTTCATGGTAGAAGGCTGGCTGGTGTCCATTCAGGCACCCAGCAGAGTTCCTGGCACTTGAGGCCACCCAGTAAAAGACTTTGGTAAAATTACGAATGAATTACGGAGGGCTTTTGCATTGCCCTTCTAAAGTGTGCGGACTTTATGAGTCATTGTTTCCCAACTAGGGGGTTTGAGTTGGCATCCCCACCCCTAGAACATTCTGATTCCATGAGTCTAGTGGGGAAGAGGCAGGTGGTCCAGGCACCTGGATGGTTTTAAAGTTCCAAGGTGATTCTAAGTGAACCTCTCCTTGAAAACAAATATGAGAGCTGAGGGGAGTCTTTGGGGGGCGGTTTCCATCCAAGCTGTTTCTGCGACAGTTGTCTAGAAGATAAAATGTGGAGAGGAGACCCACACACAAAATAAGCTTGGGCCCTCCCATTTGGAGGGCCATAAGTGACATCAGCACATTAAAGGCTCTGAGAAGATCTACACCAAACCCAGCCCTTCGGGAGACAGCACCAAGGAGTCTAGTCAAGACCAGCGTTTGTATCAGCTTGGGTGCGGAAATCCTCCATTTCTTTTCTGAGCATGGCTCTTTGTCTTTCCAGCAGTGCCTTCTCTTACGGGTAGAGTTTCCATGAATGCTGAATGCCGTCAGCCCTGCTGCCACTGAGGTGGCACGTCATACTCCCAGACAAGGTTGGCGTGAAGTCACAGAAGTGGCATTCTGCTTACGAGAAGCTTGCTTGCTTTCTCTAGTCCTTTTCTGCCTGCTCCCTCTGGCACGGAAAGACACAACAGTTGCATCTGAGAGAGAGCTGGCTGCTTCCCAGCCTCCTTTCTCTGCCTCGGCTACCCTATGTTTCCGACGTCTCCCTCCTGGGGGTCACCAGTCCAGAATTGCAGGCGTTAGGCTTGCATCTGGGGGTGTCGGGGCTCAAAGCAGCTAATGGGACCCCGCACCGCTCTTTTTCCTCTCAGACCTTCTTGGTGGTGTTGTAAGGAGCTGGAGCTCTTACAAAAGAACCAGAACGGCTCAGTCGTTAAGCGGCTACCTTCGGCTCAGGTCATGATCCCAGGGTCCCGGGATCGAGCCCCGCATCGGGCTCCCTGCTCTGTGGGAAGCCTGCTTCTCCCACTACCATTCCCTCTGCTTGTGTTCCCTCTCTCGCTGTGTTTCTCTCTGTCAAATAAAAATCTTTAAAAAAAAAAACAAACAAAACATACAACTGGCTGGCTTGAGGTTTCCCCGGCTGATCCACACCGTCAGGCACGTGGCTTGCAGTGTAAAAGCCCATTTCCTGTGCTGATGGCTTCTGGTTTGTTCACTCAGACTGCACAACCTTCTCCATACGAGGGACATGTCACCTTCAGCCTGTTCCCGAATACTTGTTTCGCAGCTGGCAATGAGACAGTGCCAGAAAGTTCCCCTGAGCCCCTCAATAGCCCAGTACAGAGCTTGGGAGACAGTCTTGTGTGCAGCAATAAGGTCACAGGGAGCCCGAGGCAGCCGGTCTGGGGCCGGTGCACAGTGGGCACTCCCTTCCGGAAGTTTCCCGGCACCAGTGGCTTCCTCTCCCGCCCAGGCTTTTCCCCACTGCCATCCAATGGAACGATGTCTCTAGAATCCGCAGTGGAAATGGCCACATTTGCTCAGCATTCCCACTTGGTCGTGACCCACAAGCCTGTGGCACGTGGCCGGCGGTGTGATCACAAACGGGTCCCTGTCTCCACAGCTAACGTTTCTTAAGGGATTGTGACAGTTACGTTTACAGACTACAGTTTGTTTGCTTATTTACTGAATTCTCTAATCCGTCTTGCATTGATGAAGCATCTGTTCTCGCCGGGCACCGTGCCCACGTCTCTGCGTGCAGGTGGCTCCTCACGTGGGAGAGGCAGGAAGACCCAGGTGGGGGTGTCCGGGGGCACACGGGTGCGGTGATGACGGGCCACGCGCCGCGGTGCAGGGGGACCAGCTGCCGGACAGCCGCGCCGTGCCAGGAGACGTTGTGTTTCCTAGGATTCACCCTACTTCGGCTTTGACCTTGTGCCGCCATGGTGATGTTTTTTCATGCCTTTGTTACTGCTCCCTTCCTCTTTCCTTTAGTTTTGGTCGCGACCCGAAGGCCACCGTGGATCTCCCCCGGCCCCCACCCCTGTCCTGCTCCCTGCGCCCCCCTGCTCCTTCTGCTCTTGGGTCCTGCACCCTGGGAAGCACTTAGCGACAACTTAGCATTCAGAAAGATGCTTTTCCGCTGATCCTAGTCCCCATCCAGAAACCTGAAGATTTAGAGGGGGGCTCGGGAGTGCAGGCAGACCTTGAGTTTTGCATTCCGGGAGTGGGGTTTTCACAGCCACTCAGGGGAGCTTTGGTTTGCTCATGTCTGAAATGCGACAGTAGGTCCGTCCCTGTTGTGAAAGCTGTGGAGTGGCATGGGGGACCCTTAGCGCGGGGCCCACCCAACGCTGGTTGCCCAGCGAACATCGGCTGTCACTCTCATAATTACTGAGCACTCACACACACACTTGCTCCGTCTCCCCTCCCTGGAAGCATTAACTGTGAGTATTGACAGCCGTGTTATTAAAGAAAAAGAAGTTCAAGGCCAATTTCAGTAGAGAGCCGGAGGGCTGAAATATCTCAGAGTTAAGCGCAATACAACCGAGCCCCACAGTGAACACTTCCCAGGGCACCTCCAGTGCCCGGGAAGGAGGGGGGTGGACAAGGACTTGTGCCCCCGACCACCTAACCCATCCTGCCTTCTGTAGGAGGTCGTCTCTGTCTGTCCTTGCAGTGGCTCTCGCGGCCACTCCCAGGGGCTCTGCTCACCTACCCGGTCTCCCCCGAGCTCTGCCTACTCACCTGTTTGCACACAGGCATTCTCACGGCCGGTCTGACGTCCTGTCCTCCCGGCCCGAGGTCTCGCTCCCTCCCGAAGCCAACAAGTGCTTCTGTTGCAGTGCTCCTGTGTGACGTTGGCTGCTCCTTCGGTCACCAGGAGTGGTCTCTGCATGTCCTCTGAACAAGAGCAGGGCTTCCAAAAACCTGAACCAGAGGGGGACGCCCAGGCTCTGAGCACGCTCTGGGGCAGCAGGTCCCGGGTTCGAGTTTTTGCCGTTGCCAACGGTCCCTAACCGTTGGACCACTCCTGCCGTGGTTTCCTTACCTGTAAACCGAGGCTGCCCATAGCCCCCCAAGAACACAGGTTTGTTGGGGAAATTACGTGATTTGTTGTTTCACCGGTCAGAACGGTACTTGGCCCCCAGCTAATGCTCTGTCCCTAGCAGTCCTCACACCTTCTCCAAACCTGCCTCTGTCCCTGCAGGAGGACCTACCTACACGTTTTCGAGCCATCTCAATCCTACAGGAAGGTCTTTGAAACCTGTTTTCCCTGAAAAGCTCTCCCCTGCTGCCGTTTGCCACTTTGTGGCAGCACCGGGCTCCCGGTGAGGGTGGAGTCTTCCCCAGCTGGTGAGGCCGCTCGCTGCAAGCCAGCCCGCCTCCTACCCCAGCGCCCTGCTTCCGAGGCAAAATCAGTAGGTAGAAGTAATCGGCTAAGGGGGACCGTGGGTATTGAGTGGCCTCATGTGGCCTTGGTTCAACAGTTTCTATGTGTCTGGGCCACCTCATTAGCTGCTGCCTCCTCGGAAGGTTAGACTGTTATGGGTTTAACAACCCATTTGAATGAAAAAGCTTCAAATACCGGGATAGCCCTAAGTTCAAGCTAATTAATACCCCTTTTCAAATTGGGGCTTTGGAGCATAGGCTGAACCTTTGATAGGAATCTTTTGAGAGTGCTAACAAGTCATCGCAATAAAACCTAGGATGGAAAGGAGGAAACTAGGAGCAAAACAGCTGAACACAGGAGGAATCCGTCATTTCTGGCAGCGAATCGGCCTGATAGAGGGGAAAAAAGAATGTTCTTCATGCAAATAAGGTCCGCTGAGGCTTCCCTGGGCCTTCCGTCAGACGATCCTCAAAGCTAATGATTTTCACATCTAATTCAACACGAAATTAGTCATTAGATAGTAAGACAAAAGGAGGCAGCTCCCCTTTCTCAGCAAAGCATCTTCCCCACTAAAATGAAATTATCTCTGGAATAATTAAAATGGTTGCTCGAGTATGAAAACATTCCATTAACTAGAGTTGCTTTTGTCGAGACGTGCCCGCCCCCCCCCCCCCCCCCCCCCCCCCCCCCCCCCCCCCCCCCCCCCCCCCGCCGTCAGTCGCGATGGCCGTGATCAAGGACGAGGGGGTACCAAGACCCAAGGAATGTGATCGGACTTAAATCCTGTGTGGCGCCATTTCTGAGCCAGAGAGCAGAGTTCCTAGTTGGGGGGGTGCAGTTTTGTTTGGGAGCGGGCATGGCTCCTCCTTTCTAAGTCCCCGTCTGAACGGACTGCGTCCTAACAAAGGAAACGAAGCCTACAATGAAAAGTAGGGTAGACGATCATTTTCCTGGAAGGACCTCAACCTGCCTGTTGATGATTGTTGGCAGTGTTTCCAGTGTTCAGATGTCTTCATTCCAAAAGAGCATAGGGATGGAGCCCGTGTTTTTATCTGCCAAGGCATAAACAGCTGGGGGCTTTGACCTTCACTTATAACCAGGAGGCGCCGGGGTCACCTTATGTGGTCCACACACCTATCTCTGCAACATGGAGGGACACAGTCCCTTATCACAGGGACACACACCATGGCAAATCAGCCTTCACTCATTAGCAGCGATTTCAGATGACAGAGTCTGAATATCCAACCAGCTTTCAGTGTGTAAAGACAGAAGCGCATTACCCTCTGTCCAGACCCAGTGTTATTTGTCTTCTGTATTTCTCTCGCAGTCCACACTTTTAAACACAACAGGGTCGACAGGCCTCTAAGTATTTGTATGATTCTTAAAAAATAATGTGGAGTTAACAGGAAAATTTCTCAGCATTTAAGCAGATTTTTTAAAAAAGATTTTGTTTATTTGATACAGAGGGAGAGATCACAAGTAGGCAGAGAGGCAGGCAGAGAGAGAGGGGGAAGCAGGTTCCCTGCTGAGCAGAGAGCCCGATGTGGGGCTCGATCCCAGGACCCTGAGATCATGACCTGAGCCGAAGGCAGAGGCTCAGGCACCCCTAAACATAGATTTTTTTAAGTGTAACCACTTTTTGGCATTTATTTGAACTGACATTTCTTTTTTTTTAAGATTTTATTTATTGAGAGAGAAATGGCGAGAGAGAGCGAGAGACAGAGAGAGTGGGCACACAAGTGGGGAGGAGAGGGACAAGCAGGCTCCCTGAAACCAGGAGCCCAATGCGGGGCTCGATCCCAGGACCCTGAGATCATGACCTGAGCTAAAGGCAGACACTTAACTGACTGAGCCACCCAGATGCCCCTGAAGTGACATTTAAAAAAAAAATGATCTTAAATGCTTAAAACCCTGCAAAAATAAATAACCAAAACACAAGTAAAGTCCTGTGCATTTGCGGAAAAAAAAAAAAAAAGTAGAATTGAGAGACTACCGTGGATTTAAAGTTTCTGGGTTTTTGTGTCACATGTGTGTGTGCTTGCACACGGCTATATCCTCCAAGAGTTGCTTTCCTAAGGTCTTAGTAAGTTTTGTGAGAAACTATCACAGAAAAACAGAGGCTCCCACCTTTGATTATTTTAGTTGGGACGTGGGATCAGCTCACTCGGCCCACAGTGATTCTGAGTTTCTAGTCCTCTGACCCAGTTCATTCCCATGACCAAGTTACTTTTATCACATCAGAGGATCTTTAAGCCCCTCCCATTAGATTTTCATTTTTGAAACTTGGTATCTTTCACGTAAATGATAAATTTTGAGCTGTGTGTATCTGCCATTTGCTGACCCGTTGTTCTGCCGCCATTTTGATTTATTGAGCTTGTCTGTTACCATTATTAAAAACTTATGTATCCCCTATTATTATTTTATTCTAATTAGCTGGGCCATTTAGAGGTTTCATCTCCTAGGAGATGAGATTGAGCCTGTGTAATTAGCTCTCTTCTTTCCGACAGCTGGCTAATTCATCACTTTGGAATGTGGTGTTAGACTCCCTGCTCACCTGTTTATTTTGGATGACCAGGAATACCTACTGGTTTTTTCATAGACTTAGAATAATACTTGCTCCATCTGGGACTTGGTTTTATCGTTTCTGTTTACACAGGTGGAAAGTAGACCCGGTGCCAAATATTCCGTATCATTATGATTGCAGCAGAACAGACTTCTCCTAACTATAGTCCTCGATACATCACTTTTTGCCTTATCTGCTTACCACCTGTACCGTTATTTACATAAGACTTTCTTTAAATTACTTCAAATCTACCTTGTTTTAACCTGGCATCGTTTTAAGCCGTGAGAGCCATGAAAGCACACGTTTGACGTATCCGCTTACGTTTCCGTTGACTTTTTTTTTTGCAAGTACACATTAAAATAATAGCGTAAATATGGAAGCAATAGGGTCGTCCTAGTTTCTGTACCTGCAAAGGCCCTTTGCCTCCTGCCAAGATGCACCATCGATCGCGTTCAAAGGATTAAGACAAAAAACTCACGTATTTTAAAGCACCAACGTAAGCGGGGAATCTTAAGTGGTTTATGAAACCACATACTTCAAGAAAAATAGAGTATAATATATGATCGAAATGGATGACCTCAACAAGAGCTGTTTTCCGGCTCCGGTGGTACTTAATATGGCGCACAAGCCACAAGGTGTTTCTGCCCGTCCTAAGTTCTCACCCGAGCCCAGGGCACTAGGCTGGGTGGGCAGCTTCTTTGAGGTGGGACCGGGTGATGTGAGAAGACCATCTGAGAATGAGGGAAACGATGCAGGAAAGATCTGGGGGCAGAGCATCCCAGGAGAGGGAGGAGGAGCCCCTAGTGCTAAGCCTTCGGTAGGGAGGACCCAGGCGGGGCAAGAGAGAGCAGGAGCAGACAGGCTGGACTGGAGGGAGAGGAGGCAGGGCAGGAAGGGCCATCAGGGGGTTCTAGGCAGGAAAGCGATTCGAGTTGATCCCACTGGCTACCATGTAGGAAATGATTATGTCCCATTAAGAGTAAAAACTGAAACCCCAGTTGGGTCGCTCTGGGAGTCCCCCATGGGAGAGCTCCCTTTTGCCAGGGAGGTGGCCCTAGACCAGTGAGAAGAGGCAGGGTTGGATTCAGCATGTGCGTGCGTGTGTGTGTGTATATATATATATACACACACACACACTAGAATTCTAGATTTTTCCTGAAGTCTATTAAAAGTCTATTAAGATTAAATTTCCTTTTTTTTTTTTTTTTTTAAGATTTTATCCACTTATTTGACACAGAGAGAGAACCAGTAGGCAGAGAGAGGAGGGGGGGGAAGCAGGCTCCCCGCTGAGCAGAGAGCCCGATCTGGGGCTCGATTCCAGGACCTTGAGATCATGACCTGAGCTGAAGGCAGAGGCTTTAACCCACTGAGCCACTCAGGTGCCCCTAAATTTATTTTCTTAAAACACCCATAGAGTTACGAATATTTATCTCAGGTCTATGGCTGTATATGCTCGGTTTACCAGAAACACTAAAATATTTTATAAGCAATGGCAAATTATTTCCATTCTCCCCAAAAGAGTTTGGGGTTTCTCAAAGGAAAAAATGTAATTACATATTATAAATTACGTTGCATTAGTGTATCTAAGCATAGATACACTATGCATAGATACGCTCTGGTCCCACCATCATAGTAGTTCTCCGTTTAATTGTCAGAATGTCCGCATAGACTTTGAAGCCAGAGTTTTCACACTTCGTGGGCGGCTTACGGGTTCTAGGTTTCAGCCTGAGCAACTGGTTGACTCGCGACGCTTTTATGGAGACGGACGTGTGTCAGGAAGGAACGCTGGGAGCAGGAGGCCTGGAGGTGCGGTGTATGACCCTCTGCTTCTCTCTCCCCACAGTGATCCCAAAGGTCACCAAGCACCTGCTCTCAAACCCTGTGTTCACCTGCATCATTCTGGCCGCTTGCATGGAGATCGCCGTGGTGGCTGGTTTTGCCGCCTTCCTGGGCAAGTACCTGGAGCAGCAGTTTAACCTTACCACCTCTTCCGCCAACCAGCTGCTCGGTGAGTCTGCCCCCCTATCCCCTCCGGAAGGCGGAGGGCTGCCGTCAGGCCAGAAGCACTCTAAGAACTTAGCGAGGGAGCCCAGGCTGTGCTGCACCCACAGCAGTGGTATTCCCGGGGCCCGTGTGCGGAGGGAATTTCAAAGTCTGTTCTTGCAGGAAAATTTGCCGAAGGGATGTGATAAGAGAGAGTGAAGATATAAAACATACATAGGAAGCATTGCGACAGGCCAGGAGATCAGTAGATGGGTGTGAACTGCAGAATTTAGGGGAAGATAGGATGAAGGAAGGGGGACATAGGACCTATCCAGAAAGGATAGCAGGCTTTGGTCAGGCACAGAAAAACGTAAGACTATTCTTGGCAGCATGAAATGCATAGTCCACAAACAGAAAACTCGGAAGCCATACACTCCCTTCCCGACCCCTGCCCGTGGCAGACATAATTAATGGATCATGGCACTCCGTCTCCCCAAGGGCAAACATGGCCTTGCTCCTTCTTGGTGGGAGACTATAGGCATCTCCTTCCACCGTTTGGAGGTGTCACGGTAAGGAAGACTAATTTGCCCTCGTGGGAAGCAGCATTACTTACGTGGAGTTAGGAAAGCGGCCTCACGACCGTCAAGGGAGACGAAAGAGTCAGGAAGGACACCCATGTTTCTGGCTTGGACAGCTGGAGAGATGGCAGAGAAGAATCCGACCCACGGGGGGAGCTGATGAGATCACATTTGAAGTCACTGAGCATGAGACACCCGTGGTGCGTCTCTGCGGCGTCCTGTACTCGGTGGGGCTCGGAAGGAGGAGCAGAGGTTGGGTTGCATCGCTGTGCGCCCGGGCTGTAGTGGAGGACGTGGGAGTGGAAGTTACGCAGCAAGAAAGGGAATTGGAGAAGAGGAGTCAAGTCCCAACCGAGGGGGAGTCGGAAAGGCCACAGGTCATGGGAGTCAAGGGAGAGATGATTCCAGGGAGGAAGGGGGCAGCCGCGTGAGTGTGCACTCGCAGTGAGGGCTGTGGCATCGTCCTTAGCGGAACCACCCCCCGGGGCATCCTCCAGCCTGAGTCAGAGCTGTGCCCGGGTCGTGGCGGCCAGGAGCCCGTGCCATGTGTGGAGAGCCGCCTGCAAGACAGAAGCAGTGGTCTGCGGCTGCAGGACCCTTTCCCGAAGCTGAGCAGTGAAGCTGGGCCACGCCGGGCGCGTGTCCTTGTGTCCGTGTGTCCATGTGTCCGTGGACGGGGAGCAGAGGAGACGGTGCGTCGCTGGGAAACATGAGCAGTTTGCTAAGCGGAGGGAAAGGAGCCGGCAGAAGGGGATCTTCGGGAAAGAGAGGGGTGTGGATGGTCAGCCCTGGGCCGAAGAGCACACGGGTCCTGCCAGTGCAGAGGAGGAGAGAGGCGAGAGTCGGGCCGCTGAGACTACGGCCGGGATGGTCCTGCATTTGAGAGCGAGCTCCGGTCCCAGGAAGGACCTTCTCTGGTAAGTGTGGGGTCAGATCGTCTGCTGAGAGCAAAGGTCTCCTTCAACACTGCCCATTTCTGCACCTCACGGCCCGTTGGCAAATGCAAAGGTGCTAACGCATCATGAGTCATCAGGAAGACACATGTTAAGAGCACACCATGCGTCCACCGGACAGATAGTACCGAGTGTGGGTGAGGCTGTGGGCAGCTGGAACTCCCGTGTGCAGCCGTTGGGAGGGCCCTGTGGTGTGGCCACTCGGGACGCCTCTGAACAAGCCTGTTTTCACGCTGGGACCCATCCGTGGATGGGCGCATACCCAACAGAAAGGGATGTTGAAGTCCATCCTTCAGATCCGCACACGTAACTGCGTTCAGAGCACCCCGGGGCATAGTGACCCCAACCGGATGCCGCCCAGACGTCTGTCAATGGGAGAACGGGTACAAAGATTATAGAATATCCGTGCGGTGCTGCCACACAGCCTGGGAAAGCAGGTGCTTCCAGCTTCCGTGTGGATGAATCTGACCGAATTGAAAGATGTCAGGCACAAAAGAGGACGTAGTTATATGAGCTTAAAGAGGGACAAGTTAATTAAAATGAGAGAGGCCATGATGATGGGAACTATCCCTCCGGGAGGGGAGGGGGGCAGCCACCGGGGAGCCTTCCTGGGCTGCTGGAAATGTTCTGAGCTTGATAACCACTGCGTCTCTACAGATGCAAGGATTCATCCATTGGCTGCTCCCTTGAGCTGTGTGCACATCCCAGGATACAGTGTATCTCAACTAAAAAAACAAAACTAAAAGCCTGCTACAATGTGCAGCTGGGTCGTAGCGTCTCCTCGGAACTGCGAGGCTCTTGTAAGCCTACTTTTATTTTTTTGCTAATAAAGCTTTACCATCCTTTTTTTTTTTTTTTTTTTTTTTGGTCAAGTGTCACTTCCAAGAAGTATTAGCAAAACACAGGCAGCCCTCTAGTTCCTGTCTGGAAGAGAGACGGTAAAGTGGGTCTCTCTTTTTTTTTTTTTTTAAAGATTTTATTTATTTATTTGACAGAGAGAGGGATCACAAGTAGGCAGAGAGGCAGGCAGAGAGAGAGGGGGAAGCAGGCTCCCTGCTGAGCAGAGAGCCCAAAGTGGGCTTGATCCCAGGACCCTGAGATCATGACCTGAGCCGAAGGCAGAGGCTTTAACCCACTGAGCCACCCAGGAGCCCCAAGTGGGTCTCTTTATAGTTAAAGTCATAACTTCTTGGTTGTACCGGGGGGTCTCTGGTTTCGCCCTCCAGCAGCCCAAGTTGCTCCGCGTCCTCCTTGTTCCTGTGCTGCTTGCTGTCATGTTCTCGTTATGTTTGCACAGTTCCTTTGCCGTTGGCACCGGGTTCTATTTCAGAACAGTTTCTATCCACAAACAAATCACTAGTCTTCGGGGCAGAAGGTCAAAAAAACAATCTGGCCGTCTTGCACCTGTTTCTTTCAGTGACTCTGTCCGTCAGAGGGCGTGGCAGGGAGACCACCTGCTGGCCCGTCTGTCAGTGTGTCTGTCTGACAGTCCACAGCATGCGTGCACGACCTCTCCCTGTGTCCTGCTCGGGGCCTCACTCTATTCAGCGTCGACCCTGCAGGGCAGGCTGCAGCAGGGGCCGGTGCTGGACATTCAGGGGACAGCGGTGGACACTGGGAGCACCAGGCCAAGCTCACCCCAGAAAGTGCTCAGCTCCTGCATACCCAGGACCTGGGGCCCATGCAGTCACCCCGGGGCATTGGCGCAGGGCTCTGGGCCACCCTGCAAGCCATCGGCAAATGGGGCAGAGTCCCGAGAAGAGCAGCACAGATGATTGAGGCGCTGATGGTGTGGATTTATGCGCGGAGATGAAAAGGGCCCAATCTGCATAGGTTAACATAACGAGGATGGAGTTTCGGGCAAGTTCTGATAACTGAATGCCGAGGCTGCACACGTATCACAGAGGAAGAGAGCAGCCTGATGACAGGTTGGGAGAAAAGGTGCGGAGAAAGTCTTTTATTGCCATAGTTACCGTCCTCACCAGGTGACGCTCCCCATGGTCTCCGCCAGCAAATGAAGCAAAGCGTAGGCCTGCTCTCTGGGCGTGGGCACATCCTCACCAGTGTTCATGCACACGGGGCCAGCCTGCACACCACTTCATCCATCCCCAAAAGGAGCCTCGAGTGCCCGCTCTCTGCTAGGCCCAGGGAACTGTGCTGGACGGTTAGAGGATAGAAAAGGTTCTTGCGCTCGGGGAAGCTGCATTTCAGGAGGGAGAGAGTGCATAAGAAACAAGACCAAAAATGAATAAGACAGCTTCAGATGGGGGGAGAGCCATGAAGATAATAAAACGGGGTGAGGAATGATAGGGAGCCCCTGGGTGGGGTATAGGACCACTCTAGTTGGTAGGGTCTGGGAAGGCATCTCTCAAAGGGGTATGGGACCAGCCACAGAGAGACGCAGTACAGGAATGTCCCAGGAGAGGACACAGTGAGAGAGGGAACACAAGCAGGGGGAGTAGGAGAGGGAGAAGCAAGCTTCCCACTGAGCAGGGAGCCCGATGCAGGGCTCGATCCCAGGACCCTGGGATCACGACCTGAGCCAAAGGCAGACGCTTAACGACTGAGCCACCCAGGCGCCCCATGAAGGTCATTTCTATACCAAAAATCAGAGAAAACCAAGCATTGGTATTCTAAGAGAATCAGATAATACAGAAATATCCTATGTTTCATTTAAATGTGACTTGTGCTATGTTCTTGCAGAGCTCAGCCTTCCTGATTATGTTTTTCTTCCCCTAATATTAAAATTAATTTGCATTCCCTTAACACATACCAGCTGCTTGATGTAGCCGATTGACCTAGAGGTCTGTTGATTGGCAAGGAGGAAACAGCCTAGACTGGGAAATTGGCCATGCACTGTCTATACGGTGGATAAATGACGCACTGTAATTTAAAGCTGAGCT
Organism: Procyon lotor; assembly: GCA_028646535.1. Lineage (NCBI taxonomy): Eukaryota > Metazoa > Chordata > Mammalia > Carnivora > Procyonidae > Procyon > Procyon lotor. The sequence continues at coordinate 7,533,508 of CM053609.1, forward strand.
TTAGACGAAGCAAATCAGGGCAGAGCAAAGCCAAATGGGAGGTTGGAACCCTAGGATCATTTGGTCCTTCTAAAATTCCTCCAGTCTCTGAGAATCATAAGTAACGGGTTTATGGTCCCTGCTGCCTTATAGATAGCTCTGTTTAAAAGAGGGGGAAAATTTTATGCCAATTACGCACTAAGAGCTACAAAACATATTGATTGGATGGATGCTTCTTCCTGAGAGTTCTGGGAGCAGGTTAAAACGCTGTCTCCACAGGCTGCTGAGTGCTGGGACCTTTGTTCACACAGCTGCCAGACCCTTCCGTGAAGCCCTCCTCAGCTAATGAGAAAAGGGGAGAAAATCCCCCAATGATCTTGAGTCCCCATTTCCCTCATCGCCCCAAAAATGCAGGGAGCACATGAGTGCCTCGTGATGGCCACTACCCCAAAGGCACATGCATGTTCCCAGTCTGTCTGTCTTCGTCTCATGGTCATTCCTGCACCAGCCGTGTCTTTCCCATGAGGATATCTTACTTAGATCCGTGCATATACTTGGACTCCCCATTAACTGCATATTTCCACGTCCGTCTCCCCCAGTTTCCTGTGAGTTCCCGGAGGGCAGAAATAAGGCCCCTCATGGAGACTTGGAGGCAGCCTGGAGGAGTGGGGGGTCACTGGGAATTTGGCTTGTGCAGGGCTCAGCCCCCCCTGCCTGGCCCCCATCGGTCTGTGGGGATGGGCCTCGTCCCCTGCTAATGGTTCCCGACACTCTGTTTTTCTCCCAGGGATGACTGCGATCCCCTGCGCCTGCCTGGGGATCTTCTTGGGTGGTCTCCTGGTGAAGAAGCTCAGTCTTTCTGCCCTTGGGGCCATTCGGATGGCCATGCTCGTCAACCTGGTGTCCACGGCTTGCTACGTCTCCTTCCTCTTCCTGGGCTGTGACACGGGCCCTGTGGCTGGGGTTACTGTTCCCTATGGAAACACGTAAGTCCCGGAAATGTCCGCTTCCACCCCTGCCTGGCCAGGGATGCCAGGGCTCCTTCTCCGTGCTAGGGGAGCCACACCAGCTTTGTCCCGAGGGGTGACCACGAGCGGGAGGTTTGAAGATGCTTCTCTAGGTTCCTCCCAGGGTCGAAGAGTCAAAGTGGACCTTTGGGGTGGAGAGCTCAGACCATTGCAGTCAGCGGGGCCCCATGGGGCAGAACCCCCCCACAGAACTCCTATTACCATTTCAGCAGTTGATTTTAAGAACGATCGAAGACAGATAATACAGATGAATTTTATTTTAAAATTCAGCTTTTTTTGTTTTTGAGAAGAGGGGAGAGAGGAAGAAGTGGGGGGAAGGAGCAGGGAGAGAGGAAATCTTAAGCAGGCCCCATACCCAGCGCCAAGCCCACTGTGGGGCTCAATCTCACGACCCTGAGATGAAAGCAAGAGTGGGCCACTAAGCCAGCTGAGCCACCCAAGTGCCCTTTAAAATTCAGCCTTAAGTGAAAGACCGATTTTGATCATTCCAGAAATTATAAGAAGCTATCATCAGGCCCCCTTAGTAATTATAGGGTCTCTCCCATAGTAGGTATTGACAAGTATGGGAGGGAGGAGGAGGTGGGGGATGAAAAAGGAGAAGAGGAGGAAGGGAAGGATGTTGGTTCTTGTGGGACACCTTTTTTCTAGTTACGATCCCAAGACTTTGGCCTAGAGTTCAGTCAGAGTTGGCCCAGAGGGACCGATGGAGAGCGCTGTGTGTCCAGCATCAACAGCTGTCCCCCTTTCTGTGTGAGACTCTGAAGCCACTTGGGGATCAGCCTGGAGCATCAAGGCTGCAGCAGAGTCCACCTGCAGGATCCCAGGCGCCTCCTCCAGGCAGGCTACCAGGCTTTCTTCTGTAGTCCTATCTGCATCCAGAAGACAGAGGAGAGCCAGGCTCATCTGCCCCCCAACGAGGTCAAGCAGCCTGAAGGGGAGAACACAGGCGGGGACAGCTGTCTGGATATTCATGTGCAGACACTGTGTGCCTCTCCGTCCCCTTTACCCCTGCCATGGCCTCTTCTGCCCCAGCCCAGCCCAGCCCCCCGCTCCTCCGTCTCCCAAATGTGGCACCTTCTGGTGTGCGCATGCCATAAATAACAGCATTTGGAGAGAAAGACCGCCAGCCTTCGGTGCAAGCTCTCAAGTAGTAAACTCGTAGTGGTTCAAAGCACAGGGTCTTACGATAATGAAGTTCTTCTTCATTAAAAAAGAAAAAAAAGCCTGCAGTCCAACTGCCAGCTCTGCCCAAATTGGTAGCGTGCCAGTCCCTCCCCTCCCCACCCCCGCTTTCCCACGTCCAAGTTAGATACTTTCAGGCAAGCGACTCAGCTTGGCTCTGCCTCAGTTTCCTTCTCTGTCAGCCCCACGGGGTCACGCTGAGAATTAGTACAATAATATACACAGTACCGGAGACAGTGCCTGGCACCTAAAATGTCAGATGTCACTGTCGTCGTCGTCTTACTCTGAAGTGCTCCAAACCCTGGGAGGCTCAGTTGAAAATAACGGTGCTGGAAAGAGACGCTTTCTCTCTTAAGGAGCTAACAACGCCCACTCCCTCCTTCCCCCCCTTTGCAGTTTGCATGCTCTAGGTAATTGTGCCTTTAGTGGCACAAAAGGAAATTTAGAATAACTTGAGTTATTTTTCTCGGGAAGCTGAATCAATGAAACCGACCGTAGTTATTGAATCCAGCTAGTGGTAGCGGCGTGTCAAGCATCACGAGGCTTGCTGCCTGCTGGGAGGAGGGATCAGAGACGAGGACTGCCCCGAGGAGGGGAGAAGTCAGTGTCTGGCCATGCCCCGTGGTGGTGTTGGGGTCAGGGAAGGGGGAAACGGGCTGAGGCTGCGGTAATCGTGAGCAGCGACACAGAGGAGGTGGCCCCGAGCCTCCAGCCCGGAGGGCACACTGGCACAAATGCTAAAGAAGAGGCTTCTTTCTTCCGTGCCTGGCACCATTGTGCACAGCTCTCAGCGGTGGTGCTGGGCTGGTCCTTGCAGGACAGGGAGGGGTGAGAGTGGAGGAGGAGAAGGAAGGGGGGCCCGGCTTGAAAGGCTGTCACCGGGGAGATCCAGCAGAAGTTGCCCGTCCTCTGATGGGTTCCACGTTTCGTCTCTTTTCCAGCTCAGCACCTGGCTCGGCGCTGGACCCCTACTCGCCCTGCAATAAAAACTGTGAATGCCAGACGGACTCCTTCACTCCAGTGTGCGGGGCGGATGGCGTCACCTACCTGTCGGCCTGCTTCGCTGGCTGCAACAGCACGGTATTGCTGGTTTTCTGACGGCGTGGGATGGGGCCGGGGACTCTGGCGGCCAGAGTAGCTTAAAACCCATGGCCAGGGGCAGCGGTGGGCAACCGCACACATTCTATTGTGTGCCTGCCCCGTGACTTTTTCTCAGACTCCACCATGCTCTGGTGGAGGATCCCCCGTCAGCAGGATGGGAGGACTGCCAGGTCCTTCATGCCTTCCTGCTAAATCAAATAGGTTTCCAGACAATGTCAGGGCGCCACTGAAAGAAAAAATTTCAAAGGCTGCTCTACATGTGGAGCCAAAGGAAAAAAAGATTATGGTTTAAGGTGCTCACCAAGGGTATCCGTGAAACAGCCTGACCCGATAGGTAAGGAGCTCCCCATCAACAGGAGTATGTAAAGAAAGGCTAGAAAATAATTTATCAGAATAGACTTCTTCCAAGCCTGAGACTGACCCTAATTTAACTTCTTCCTTACTCAATTCTCTTCGCCTTTTTATTGTCAACTGGATACCTCTTACCTTTTTCCATCCCTCACTAAACTTTGTTTTGCTTTTTGGTTTTTATTTACATATAATGTATTATTTGCCCCAGGGTACATGTCTGTGAATCATCAGGCTTACACATTTCATAGCACATACCCTCCCCAATGTCCATAACCCAGCCAGACTCTCCCTACCCCCGCAATCCCCCAGCAACCCTCAGTTCGTCTCATGAGTTTAGGAGTCTCTTATGGTTTGTTTCCTTCCTGATCCCATCTTGTTTCATTTCCCTCCCCCAACCCCTCGCCCTGCCTCTCAAATTCCTCATATCAGAGAGATCATGTGATAATTGTCTTTCTCTGACTGACTTAGCATAATATCCTCTAGTTCCATCCATGTCATTGCAAATGGCAAGATTTCGTTTCTCTTGATGACCGCATAGTATTCCATTGTGTATTATGTACACCACTTCTTCTTGATCCATTCATCTGTTGATGGACATCTGGGTTCTTTCCATAGTTTGGCTATTGCTTTTTGGTTTTGGGGGGTTCACGCTGTGTTGGTTGGTTTTTCTTCTCAGCATGAATTGTCTAATTGGTTATCAGCCGGCAGTTTTTCACATGCTCTGTGTGAAAACCTGACGCTACAGGACTGTCATCAAGTCCTGCTGATGCCCCCTTTTCAGGGTTGCCTCACACTGGCCTGTCTTCTGCATCCACGTCCCCACTGCCTTGATGTGCGTCCTCCTGGTCTCCTGCTTGGACCAGAGTGGTAGCTGCCTGACTGGCCTCCCAGCTCACGGTGGCCCCCTTCTGGCCCATCTTCTGTACTGCAGGCAAGATGACTTCTGGAACACCACAAAGGACCCCTTCTGGTGATACCCCGTCACCTACAGGATAAGATCTAGGCACTGCATTGTCTTTGTATGTGTCTTCAACCACTCTCTTCAGCTCTGCTTCCCTCTGGTTTGTGGTATTCAGCTTCCCCAAAACAACAGATGTCCTTTCATCCCTCTCTCTCCATTTGGACAACTCCTACTCACCTGTCAATACCCTCCTCGAATTCCCCCTTCTCTGTGAAGCCATCCTGTCCCTTCTTTAGCTTTGGCCTTCTTGCCTCTGAGGTACTTGGCACCTGTCTCCGCTGAAGGCAGCTCTCATTTCACCGCAGTGATCTGCTAAAAGTATTTGCCTTCTGCTCTGCTCTGTGAGTTTCCCCAATGAGGGCGGGCATCCGAACCTGCTCTAGAAATGTCCAGGAATGTCTAGGTGAAGAGAAAGACGAGAGGAAGGGGGTTGAGTGGCTGCTTTAAAGGAATTTAGAGTAGTAATTACTTGTTTCTCCTTTCTATATTCTGCGTCTTTGGGGAGCAACAATTTCTCTGAAAGAAGAAAAATCGATCAGTTATTTTCATCTCCAAAGATTTCATTTTTCTTTGCTTTTAACATTTAGATTCCTGGCCAGTTATTAACATTTTTCAATAGAGAAAATAAATCACCATGGGGGGGGGGGAGCAGGATGGGGAGAGAAACTGATTTTTTTTTTAAATTAGATGATAAAGCAATTTCTTTATGTGAGTGGAAATGAATTTTTAAAAAGGGATGAGGCAGGCCTTGTGAATGGTTGAAATAAAATACAAGATATTCGTTTTCATGACACCGATTTTATTAACATTTTAATATCCAGAAAGTTATATAAATCAAGTTTGGTTGTTGTCCGGTATCAAGAACTAAATAGGTTGGTGTCCTGAGACCCAACAAGTCTCTATTCCAGAGCATTTTCTGACCCCCCAAAAAAAAAATTGTCTTAAAAATTGCATTTCCCTTGATGTTGCATGTGCAAGAGTCTTATTGAATAAGGGCCTAACCAGGCCCCTGACTGCTTCCAGCTGCTGAAACAGCAAGCTGTGGAATGCAATTATTGGATAGTGAGCTTCTCTGCTTCCCTCTGGACATATCCTTTCTTCACAAGACACCTGCCTTTCCTTCTCATGGAGGCCCCATATTGTCCACAAAGCAGAGAGGTTCTCCTCCTGGAATAACAAGTCAGGGATTGAGACGGCCCCGGGCCCCGGGGCTGGGTGAGAGTCGCATTTCTCCCCCATAGAGGCAGGTCTCGCGACAAATGAGGGATTTGGGGACACGGGGCTGTGTGTATCCTGGAAAGGGGCCCTCGTGACAATCAGGCCTTCAAAACACCCGTAACTGGAGAGCTCACCACGGCAGCGAACTTTTCTAAGAGCCCGCGTGGGCTGGGCAACAGGCCTCCCGCCCATCACTCAACGGCCCGTGACGGCTTGGCCTAGAGTCAGAGAAATCTCAGGCCACCGTCCAAAACCGAGCAAAAAGCAATTTCAGTCTTCTCAATCTCTGCTGCAGTATTTTGAGGAAATGCCAAATGGTGGGTTATATTCCTGGTGCATTTACTCCCTCCTTCCTTCCTCCTTTCCTTCTTGTCCCCGAGCTCCCAGAAAAGCTCTTCCACGGACTGAAGGCTTCCTCCACCCTCGTCCCCCTTTCCTGTCTCGTATTATCCCTTCAGCACCTTTGGGAGTCCTCTGGCTCCCCAGCCACTCTGCCACCTGTGTGCCCCCCCGCCCAGCCCTGGGTGTCTTATCTCACCCACCCTCACAGCAGCCCGAGGAGGGAGGCGTGATTTTTACACCCTGATTACAGACTGGTCCCTGGCCCCAGGTGGTGCAGAACGTGGTGGCAGCGGCGTGGACATGTAGGTCTGTCTGTCCGTCCAGAACCAGCCCCAGTGTCTTCCTCTGAGTTGATGACTTACCTCTTTGGGATTCTCACCTTTATCCTTGGAAAAAGCCTCTTGTGCATGCTCCGTCGGCGGGACCCTCCTCGTGCACAGGCGGGCCTGCCGCCTCCAGGCCCAACCTCCCCACTCCTCCCTCCCGTTGAAGAATGACATGCTTTGCTGAACTTCCGGAGACCCTCCCTGCCCTGCATGCCCAGCTCTCCCTCACCTCCAGGCCTTGGCACGTGCTGCTCCTTTTAGGAGAGTCCTCTGTTAAGCCCTTCAGATGCATGATCGTTCTTTACCCACAGCTGAGAAGCCTCTCCCCCCGCCCCCACCTCTTGCAGGGCGGTGTTCATGCAGGGTCCTCCCGCACCAGCTCCGTCCCATAAGGTCTGACCCCCCCCCCCATGCTGACCCCAGGGAGCCACGACTGAGCATTCTACTCCCTTGAATAGCAATTGGCAGGCGGGTAGGTTTTCTAGTGCCAATTTCCGTCCTAAAGCTCCAGTCCCTGTTCGTCCCTCCCCCTCTCACAGCCTCCATCAGAACCTGTGAAGATTGCCCGTAACTCAATTAAATGTGAATAAGTCACCAGTCGAATAATTCCATTTGCAGGGGACTCTGGTTAGCGTTGGTAGTTTCCTATTGGACTTGCCTTGCTGCCCCGGTTTGGGTTTTGTTTCCCCCTTTCTTTATTTCCTTATTTCCTATCTCCTTGTGCGAGAGCCAGGGCAGTTTCCAGGATGGCGTTTAATATACAATTTCTAATTCTTCTCATTGCGTATGACCAGGAGGGGTGACCGAAAAGATTGCGAGTTAATTTCGTAAGCTTCCTTGGGCCTGAATGTATGGTCCAGATTGTTCGTGTACCTTTCACTCTCAGAAGTAATTATTCCAGTGGAAAGTGTGTTGGTACGCTCCCGGCTGACTGCTGGAAGTGCTAGCCTTTTGATGGACCGAATAATGGAGTAAAACAAACAAAAGAAAGACTGGTATCAGCCACCGTTGGAACGTTGAAAGCCCATCCAAGCCCAGCACCGCAGCTTGTGGGGGCCTGATGATGGACCACTGTCGTCTCCCCGCGCGGCCAGCAGAGGTGTGTCTGGCACCTGTTGGAGCAGAGCCCTGAGTTGGTCCTGTGGATGGCCGCTTGCAGGAAGTTTGTTTACCCCCAGGGATCTGAGTCCTGCCTGCGTATTAGGATTGCCTGAGAACTTTTACAGTCTGAGTCCCGAGCCTCAGAAACTTAGAAACTTGGATTTCTTTGCTATGGGATAGGCTCCAGGCATCAGGAACTTTTTGAAGTTCTCCCCCTGCCCAAGCGTCTTTGTACATCACAGAGCTGAGAACCTCTGTGTCGTGTCCCCCCCATACTCCCTGTGCTGAGTGTCCCCACCTTGGCCCTGCTAACATCTGGGGCGGCATCGTTCTTTGTTGTGGGGGACTGCGGGGTGTTCGGCAACATCCCTGGGCTCTTCCCATCAGATGCCAGTGGCCACCCCTGCTCGTTTGTGAAACCATCTATATCTCCAGATGTTTCCATAGGTTCTGCTTGGGGGCCGAATCCGCCACAGTCGAGAACTGCCGCTCGGGAAGGGAGGAGTTCCTCCAGTGGTGCCTTTCTAGAAATGGTGTCTGAGCTGACATTGAGCATCCAGCTTTAGAGGTCCTTTCCCTTTCCACCTTTATGTGGTCAAGCCCTGTAGGAACCACACTGGTGACTGGAGGGGCCATATTAGCATCTGACAGAAGGAACAAACTACTCTTACGCCCTCTCTGCCCTGTACATGGGCTTATTGGGGTCCGGAACCACGGTTTAAACAGTCTGTGCATTTCGCACGCAAATGGGATTTGCATTTCAGGATTCCTGGCCTCTCTGCGAGTGATGGATGAGAAGGGTCCTGCCCCAGCACTCCCCCCAGG
>CM053609.1:7542421-7588345 GCA_028646535.1 Procyon lotor
AAAAAAAAAAAATGCTTGAGAAAGAGTGTCTATGCAGCCTGCCTTTTAAAGAATCACATTTGAGACAACAGGGGATAATGTGATGAATTGCAAATTCGCCTTCTGGCTTTGTTCCCCATGATTCAGTGATCACTGTCATGGGAAGCCCTTTTACATTCATGCTTCACCTTCCGAGAGGCGTTCTTTTCAGCTCGTGGAGGAGACACGCTTAGATGTGGGTTGTGTGGCTTAGATGTGCGCTGCTTCTGGGGATAGGCAAGCGAAGGAACGGTGCCCTGGCACGAGCTGTCGAGCGGTTTGTGGGGTCCGTGATGGTGGACAGACCCACAGGGTCGTGGAAGCCACCGCATGTCCGATGCATTAAAAGGTCACCGCTTTTAGGGTCAGTCTTGAACGAAGAGGCCTCGGTCTGTGTTTTGAAAGTGGCTAACCCTCCGGCGGCTAGCAGGCAAACCTCATTGTTTGGGAGGAGCAGCCCTTGGGGTCAGCAGCCATTCCCGTGAGGGGACAGGGCTTACGGGAGAGCCCACACACGCGTGGCCCCGTAAGTGTTCCTTTTGTGTTTCCTCAGTGACCTTGGTCCAGGCCACTCCTGGCCCCGAGAACGATCTCCAGGGTTGTTGGTCGGTTTGCCTTTTCACCTGAGACCCAGAGGTGCACTTTCCCCGGAGGGCAGCAAAAGAATCAGGAATGCAAAGAGTGCGGAGAAGAAAGCCCATTGGGCCAAATTTGCATTTACACACGTAAATGTACGTGTGTAAATTTACGTGTGTAAATTTACGTGTGTAAATGTAAATGGGGCAGTTTGAGCGCGACAGCCCGAAACTAGAGAAAGTCCCACCGAGCAAGGACGACTCAAAGAGAAGCTCGTGCCGTGGCGCAGGGCCACCGTGATCGGCTGCCGGGGACAGGATGCTTCCAAAACCACCCTTCCGTGTGTTTACTTTTAGTCTGTCCTTGCCCTTGAACGTGGGGATGCTCATCAGTATGTTAACTAGCAAGAGGCGGGATCGTCCTCCAGCCGATTCATACAGTATGTATGCTCTGTCACTCCTAAGGCTTTGCAACCGCTCTGTACAGGTCTGGGGTGAGTTGTGTTTCGAAATGTGTTGCTAATAGGTCACTGCCCTCTGCACAGCCCTCCAAGCTCAGTGCACACACACAGGGCCCCGCCGACCTCCTGTTTTCACAGGGCCATTTGCTTTTAAAAAAAAAAAAAAAGTTTTTTTGAAAACGCTTTGCATTTTGGATGCCCCCCCACCTAAGATTTTTAGGATGAAGGAGATGTTGAGATGAAAAAGGAAAACTCCTCCAGGGCTCAGTTTGGTCAACAACTGGATACGAACTTAAAGTCCCCCGTTGCAAGATGGTTTTAAAGTGCGACGTGTCACCTTTTAGAGTTTTTATGTCTCTCCAGGAGCCTGGTGTTAGGTTTCCTTTTGTGCTACAAAGAACCATTGTACGTACCATGTTAGATGCAGCTCCTTGGTTATTTGTCTGGTTTTGAGTGGTATCTTGAATGAAAAGGTTTCCTGGCAAGAGCTCCATTGGACTTAGAGAAAACAAATATAAGGGATAGAATCAACCTAGAAGGTGAACCCCAAGCTTCTCGCTCTCTCCTGCTCCAGACTCCTCCGCCATCTTGGTCAAACGTGCCCAGAGATGGATGAAAAAGCCTCTCTTTGCTGCAACTTCTGACAGATGTTTGTAACTCCTCCATGGAGACCAACAAGTTTTTTTGACCGATATTATTCCTGCATACGAAGTAAACCCATTTTGTAAAAGTAGATGTCGTTCTGGGCCATCTGGGAGGTCGGTGTGCACGGTCCGGGGAGACCAGCAGCCTTGTCCCCTCCTCCACGCTTGCACGGAGGAAGGCTGGGCAGCGTCAGGGCACACTGGGGATACCGCCACTCCAGAAGGCCACAGCATGTGGGCTTTCCTCAGAGCTAATGAAGGAGCAAGAGAGGCCCCCTCTCCCGGTCCCCCCTAAGGAGTTTGCTAGTAGCACTCAGCAGGCAAAATAATAAGGGGAGGCCAAGAGCTTCTAAAGAATCCGTTGACAGACTTGTTAATATCTTCCAAGCAGGAAGGAGTGTGCTTCTCCATAAAAAACACTTCCTTCTCACCACCTTACAGAATAGCTTCCTCCAGAGATGATTTTTTTTTTTTTTTTAAAGTTAGGCCTAAAGTGGCATCTCTACATTTCAATCCCTGATCTAATCCACTTCCCTGTCTTCAGGGATGACCTCGAGTTTCCCCTCACTCAGGCATGGCAAGACTTCCCATTCCTTCCCCACGGAAAGCTGCAGCACACAGACTTTCCTCACAACTCATGAAGGAGCAAGAGAAGTCCTCTGAGGTGACCTTCAGAATTGTTCCATACTGTCCCAGCCAGTCCCCGGGAATGACCACCCTACCACCCCGGAGGCACTTTCTCAGGAAACAGATTCAACCTGGTTGCTAATGGATTATCTTCCACACTTCTAGAGAAGGCCGTTCATTGAGGAACATGTCAAATGGAGAAAATAAAACGTGTGTGTATATATATAAGTACACACACACACACACACACTCACTCTCTCTCACCAGGTCACGGAGCAACCCACTGAGGAAAAGTAGTCGCTAGCTTCCAAGAGCTTTCGAAGCTCATTTTCTTGCTGCCTGCTGTTCGGGTCCTCACGAGGGTGATCTCTTCTCCACCCCGTCAGGCCGGCCCGACCCGTACCGTCCTCAGCAGCATTAAAGCAATAAAGGTCAGTGTGGAGAAATCATGCAGTCAAGAGCAGAGGGAGAAGAGGGACAGGAGAAACGTCTCTTATGGTTTGGTGGAGTTCCACTCAAGCGTCGTTTGTGTATCTGGTGTGGTTTGATTTAGATGAAGGGAGAAAACCAGGCCAGCGCAGAGAATATTTGCTGTCTTGTGCTGTTCTCTGTCCATTTTGATGGCTCAGGAGAAAGTTCCAGAGACACACAGGAGGGGCTTGATTGCCGAATTCATGCTGCCGCTCTCTCCCTCAGACCTGCCTCCTCTCGACCATGAGCTGTGTTTCCCCTCACGTCAGAATCCGGGCCGAATACTTGAGAGGTGCCATGTTTTCCAAGAGAAGGTGCTAGTGAAAATTAAGCTCAGCCTGGAAAATTAGTGTGGAACATAAACACCTTATCTTCCTCCCTCTGCCCTTCCTCCTTGTTCCTTATACCATCGCTTCCAACTCAGTCCACGTTGTCGAGCTCTGAACAGGTGTTCAGGAGACAGGACAGGACCCCCACCTCTCAGAGATCATCCACATGGTAGCATGACTTCCCTTTGTAGGGTTAGTGTCATCCAGGGATGTGTTGTATGAACCTGATAATTTCTAAACATGTATTTATTCATTCATTCCTTTATTAAGATTCTGGACCAGCTCCAAAGATGAAAAAGACATGATTCCATCCTCCAAGAGCGCACAGTTCCATGAGCCAGACAGACCTGAGCACAAACAAAAACAACAGAATAAAAATATTAAGAGCCCGGCTCTGACTGGCCCAAGGAGGGCTTATTCGTGGTGAGGGGAAGTTCGGCCTCCTGGATTCGAGAATCAGGAAGGTTTCCGAGGAAGGGAGGGAGGGAGGGAGGCGTGGTCTAGAACCAAGAACTAAAGAGCAGTGGATGTCTGCCAGAAAGAGGAGGCAAGAGGTCACCTCTCCTCAGAGGACCTCCAGAGCAAGCTGACAGACTTTCTGTAAAGGGCTAGGTGGTAAGCATTTTAGGGCTTTGAGGGTCATACGGTGTCTATCACAGCCACTCAAGTCTGTCTAGCGGGAGAGCAGCTCATGTACAAACAAACGCACGAGCTGTGTTCCAGTAAAGCTTTATTTACAAAGACAGTGTCCAAGGGCCGTAGTGTGCCAAGGTCTGAAGCAGCACCACGTGTTTAGGGGGCGGGGGGCCCCAGCAGCTGAGGCTGCCCTAGCACGGGCTGAGTCATGGGTTGGAGGGGTCCTGCCCCCAGGAATCTAGGGGCAGGCACCCCCTTTTCCAAGAACGAGGTAAGTACCCACGACTGGCAGGGTTTACGATGAGGGCAACATCATCTTTCTCTCTATAGGGGAATTTGAGCTATAGCCCCTTCCAGCTCTGAGAGTCCATAGTTCTGCCCCAGTAATTGTCCTGTTTCCTTAGGTGGTGAAGTGGGGATGGGAGGAAGTAGTACAGGAATGAGTTTAAAAAAAAAAAAAGGACTCCAAATAGTATTTCACATCCCTTCCCACCAGCACAAAACGTTGGCACTGTGAACCTAATACACCAGGTGGAGTAATTGGTAAACACTAATAAAAACTAATAATAATAGTAGCTAACATTTATCAAGCACTTACTGTGAACCAACTTCTTACACATTTTAGCTCGATCTCAACAGCAGCCCAATGAGGCAGGAACTGTTCTTAGCATCAGTGTGTGGGACAGGAAAAGGAGGCAGGGAAGGTTTCCAGAATTGGCGCAGGGCCATGAAGCAGAGCCGGGATTCAAACCCAGGTCTGTGGATCCAAAGCCCATGATCTTAGGTTTACAGGTACCCTCTGTCTACTGAGCAAGACGTGAGACAGCCCTCTCCATCCATAGGGACTGCCTCATCAGGATGACTGTGGGTCCTACCCACTGTCACGTGCCCCTTAATGTAACTGCCAGGACACCACACACTGTCTTCTGGGGACTTCCTCCTGTGTTGTTCCGGGTCTTAACCACAGAGCCCAGTGATCAATTTCTATGGGGTATTCTACCAGAAGTGGACAGAACAGGAAACAGGAGACTCCGCTGATCCATTTGGACACACCAGGGGGACATTCCTCAGTACTGGTCATCAGCTCGAGTGGGGACACCCCAGACCCACCTCCCACCAGACACCGCCATGGTCCTCGGCATCAACGCCAAGATTTTGGCTCTGGCCCAGGGCCTTCAGACATACCAACGCTAATCACTGCTTGGGTACGTCTTACTCTATTATCAGACACCGGACTTTTAGAAACACTTTCTGGATGTTTCTATTTTTGCATTAATGACTCAGGCCAACAGTCAGTAGTTGATGATTAGTGTAAATTCTGAATATTTTTCCATAAGGCACAGTGATGGTGTTCTTCCGCTCTGAGCAAATGGAACGGTAAATTTTCTGGAGGCTGAAACCTTCTGTAGATTGACGTCTTGCCGTTAAATCCCATTAAGTCCCCCAAGATAATGTTTTTCTTAAATTCATGCTCACTTAATAGAAGAGAGCTCTCACACTGATCTGTTTGTCAAAACTGTTCAATTTTATAATCTAAGGACATAAGATGAATCGGAAGTATGCAATGCAATTGCAGAAGGAACCCAACCAACACGTAGATTGTTAGTGCAGCACCTCAAAGGAGGAAGGGGCTGGGGAGCTCACATGTGAGAGCCTGCTGCCTACGTGTCAGGCGTCTAAGTCATGGTCCCAGGCAATGCACCCACCAGCTTTATAGCAGGGAAAGGTAAGTCTAATATTTCCCACTTTGACAGATTAGGAAACTAGTTTACTGAAGGCTCCCAAGGTCACACAGATAGGCTACCGGGAAGCAAGGCCAGGTCCATCAGACTCCTGAACCAGTGCTCCACTACACTACATCATCACTAACTCAAGAGCACACATCTGCCTCCTAGGAAGCTCCGTGGAGGCCAGTAGGGCATCTACTCTTGGGAAATCCCACCCCCCGCCAGAAATCTGTATTTCATAGAGAAATGAGCCAAGAGCCGGAGCCAAGAGACCTCCACAAAATATTGCCTCCAAGCACAGGAATCTAAAATGAAAAAATAGCTTTTTTACCCTGATAATGAAACATCAGAGACCTTTAAACACACCCTTACTTCCTTCTTCCACCTTAGCCACATCGGTAGAAGTGTCCTTGCCGCTCATCATCCTCTCTCTTATCCATTCTGGGCACAAAAACCAGCTCCAGCTCTCGCTTCTGTCCTATCCTCCCCCAACTCCCTGTTCCTCAGGCTTCTAGTGGAACCCACCCCCTAAGACCACAAGAACTTGATCCTCATGAGGATCACGGAGGAAGGATGCTCCAAACTGCTTCGAACACATGGGCTGCCTCCTATAAGCCAGACCTCAGCTGCAAAATGCGGGGGGAAAGAGTGACATTTCCTCACTGTCGCCTTTTCTACCACCGGGTCAGAGTCTAAAGAGGGCAAGTAAACAAGCAGGGACTTTCATGGCTCCACGGTGCCTATCACCGAACAGCGGAGCCCCACGTCCCGCTCAATGAGACCTACCCAGCTCCTAAATCACCCCGGGGACTAGCTGAGTTTTTAACGCCTTTTAAATGAAGCCACAATGTCTTATTTTGGAAGTGTGGCATTGGCTTAAAAACCTTGCCCCAGTGAGGAGACTGTGTGACTCAGCGTGTGGTGCATCGTGTGGCTGGAAAGGAAACCGTGGCCGAGATGGTGGAGAAGAAAGCATGGCATCAGATGCAGGTGCTCTCTGGCACTTAGCCACAGAGATGGCAGTGACACTCGGAGTCCCAGCACACAGGGCCTGTCACTGGTGATTTATCTGAGATGAGGACAAGTTAATGACCGGGATACATCTTACTCATTCCCAGAGAAGAAACATCTTTTTAGATGTTTCTAGAAACATCTAGAAACATCTAGTTGAGTGTTGGTATAGATACCTAGATAAATGTGCTTCTCAGAAAGCCGTGTTCTTCTAGGCTTCTCTGGGCTTGGAGTCTGGCTCCTTGGGGTTACATGGAGCAAAACCCAGGATTTCCTTGCATGACTTCTGCTCTCGTCCACTCTCCTGGAAAGCCCTGATGGTATTATATAAGCCTTAAAAAAAAAAATAGTAGGAAAACCAGAAAAGACCGATCTCTTTTTCCTCTTGGCTCTTCTTCCCTCCTCCCTTTTTAGGCACAGAGTACCAAGATATTGAGACTGAGAAAACCTGCCCCGAGTCACATTCACCTTCAGAAGACTCCTTTGTGAGAAGCTGAGGGCCTGGCCCTCATCCTCCTCCTCCAGAGAACAGCCCGCCATTATCCACAGACCTCGCAGGCCTGACTTAGCGTGCTCTGCCCTGCCCAAGAACGCAAGGGTGCCTGTGTGGATTTTCTGGCCAGTGTGCGGTCCTTTGAGGCCCCCAGCACAGGCCTGTGATGAGGACTGAGGAGGTGTCTGTGGTCAGGAGTCCTCTAAACCCTTGCAGTAGGCAATTTTCCTGGGTTGCTAAAGAGTAATGTTGACCAGGTGTGCAAATTCCCTTTGGCCTATCCCTCCCTTGGTTCCTGTGGGGAGGTCCTGCTGACACGCTTTAGAAGACCCCCCCTCCAGAAAGCTGCTCTGAGAGCGGGCTCCAGCAACTCTGCCAAAGGCAGCCGAGGCTGGATTACAACGGGGTGGGGGTGTGGGGGTGGTGAAAATGACCCTGTTTCGCAGAAGGGATGGTGGGGGGGGAAAAAAGCACATACTCAATAGATTTTGAGTGTGGTATTCTGTATTTTTGCAGCTTCTATTTTCCAGATGAGCAGTTTAGAAATATGTGATGTAAAGTACACACTGTACATTTGCTGAAAAATTATATTAAAAGCACTATTTTAATTCTTTCTCTGTCTCATGCTGTCATCTCTATTATCTTTTTCTCTTGTGTTTTTGGGTAGAACGATCTTCAAAGATTTCTTTGGGGGAGTGCTTCTGGCTGTAGATGTTCTATATTTGGGGGCTTTGAGTCATTCAAAAGAGCATTGTCTTTGGAGCCAAAAGAGTTCCTGGCTTCAAATCCTCAACCCAGCGTTTGATACTGATGTGGCACTGAGCAAGTGAACAGACTCCGCCGAGCCTCAATTTTATCATTTTTAAACCGGAATATTGACATCTGCTTTATACAGCTGTGATAAGACATAAATGAGGTCACGTGTGGAGGCACCAAGCTCTGGCACAGAATGGTCGCTTGGTAAATGGGAATGATTCATTGCCACCCCCACTCTGGCTGGTGCCCCACAGCCCCGATGCAGCTCCCATTGCTACATTTTCTGGTCCTGCACTGTGCTTGTCTGGTTTTCCTTTCTGATTCCCCTTCTGGGAGAGCGGGGAATGGCTTCCTCTCAGGGTCGCCCTACTCGTATTTGGTAGATGCTCTGTATACGAGGGAATGAATAACCAAGGATCTCAGACACACACCAGCCTGGGGGGCTTTGACTTCTGTCCCACTCCAAAGAGGCAATAGCAGTATCTGTCTTCCTTCCTCTGGGTCCACAGACCGCCCCTCTCACCATCTCACCCCATGGATGGGGCTGCAGTTGTCTTTCTTGTCCTTGCCAGGCCTCTTCGTGCTTGGCTACTTTCTCCTCCACCATCCTGAGTCCACTGGCTGGACTCCGACCACACATATGGACAGGTTGGTCACGCTGGTGCCAGCCACTGGCCTACATCATACATTCATACATCGCTGGCCAGACTGGAGCTCACACTCTGTCTTCTGGGCAAGAGATAGGATGGCCCCACTCCTCTTACGGGGCTAGCCCTGGCAACTGACCCACTTTCTTCATATCCCCTTCCAGCTTGGATCTTGCCCTTGACAGCTTCATCCTTTGTAGGTGAGCCCACCTGAAATCAAAGCTTGTCGAGCTCATATTACTGGGAGACTTGACTCCCCTCAGCCCTACATTGGCTTTTCGCTAGAGAGTCGAGGGACTCACAGAAGAGGATGCTCCGGCGAGTTACCTTCTCTGAGGCCCGATTGCCCAGCACACTGGTGCCGCAAGGACTCTTTTTTAACCTAGTCCTGCTATGTATGTGATTGTTTATTGTTTGCAAGGCAACATGATTTATTCTCTCTGGCATAAAGAGCCCACGAAAATGCAATTTTAACATTCTCCTTCCTGATGCAGAAAGATGCTGAAGCAGCTGAAAGACTGGCTGGTGGTTCCTCCCGGGAGCAGGGCTTTATTTGCACTGGAAATTCAGCAGGAGGCAGAAGGAAGCAAGGAAGGGTTATTGCTTATGGCACTCATGCTTCTGGTCCAAAATTTCACATTTCTGTTGCGTCTATAGTCCAATTTCTTTTCTCTTGCTACCTTTCCTCCCATAAAGGTGGTCCATTTTTGGAAAGCTTACTCTCCATCTATTTTGTCTTAACTTCACAAAGACCTATTATTGCTTTTTTGGAATCAAGAGATTCATCCTTCCACATACAAGCAGATCCATAAGAGATCTGGTCATGGAGATTGTTCAGCCAACTCAGGGAAAATTGACAGGTTAAACTCACATCCAGCTCTCGGCAATGTCCTCTCAGCCACCGCGGCCAACAGGGCTTTAAACTCCATTTATATGTGGCTCATCTTGATCCATATCTAAAAATCCAACTTGACCCTTTTCTCAGTCTTTGTGAAAGGGCGAGTCATGCACCCAAGCATGGCTCAACCAAAATAAAAACATGCTGTTTCTGTGCCCTCAAATCTGGATTCAAAACCACCAGTATGCCCACTTTGCAGAGAACCTTTTTTCTTTGTAGGCTTTGCTACTTCAAGAACTACTGCTACAGAACTATTTCTGTAACTCTGCAGAGAGATGTCTGTAGTTAACGCACAGGACAGAAACTAACTTCTGGTTTCCAGAACGCACTTTTAAAAGTATCATAAGCTTCCTGCGTTCCAGTGTTCCCAAGTATGAAACGCACAAATAGGCATTTATCAGATCCCCCAAAGGAGGGCTTTGTCAGAATGTCAAGAGTGTTTCAATGGGCAATCCCACTTCTCTGCTGTTCCTCACGAAGGAATTAAGGGGTGAAATAAAAAAGGTGATTAACTCAGAGCACAAAGGCAGAGTGACAAATGCATGAATTCATTTGACCAGCAATATAGGAAAGAGCCTCAGGGACTCAAACCGGCAGGACAGAAGCCACTGGCCTTCTTTAAAAAGGACACATTTTCTATGATGTTCCTCTCCATCACTTGTCACTTAGAACTTTGCCACAACTCACAGCAGCAACTGAAATGCTTTGCCAACACAATGGAAGGGGGAAAGCTTGATGCCCAGTATAGCAGTGGGTCCCTTTCTTCATCCGGATTCCTACCTTACCCTCTTGCCTAGTCTTCCACGTCTTTGGGGTATTCTGTATTGAGGCATCTATATTTTCATGGTACAATCAGTGCTTGATATATAGTTTAAAAAGAAACAGCAGCAGCAGCACCCAAAAACAATGGTAGTTATTTCAGTTGTTGCTAAAATAATCGTGCCTGGGTCTTTAAGTTGTATGCAAATGATTAGATATTACAACACAATGTGAGAAAAGGAGACATATATGTCTTGGGCAGGACACTGGAGATCAGACTTTACTTAAATGCCAACTGTCCCTGTAAATGTGACCCTTGAATCATAGATCACTGTCAATCATTCCTTCAGATGGTATCAGCAGATCCCCCCAAAACTGGAGGCAGCTATTGGGGAGGAGAGCTACAGACCTTGGACCAATGCTGAGGGGAGGCCAGGATCAACAAATGCTTGCAGGCCCTTACCCTTACTAGGTCCCACCCTCTCCTTCATGGCATCTGAGACTCCCTGGGAATCTGAGCCCTGGGGCCAAGGGTTAGTGGTTCCTCCATGCATTCCATATTTCAAACTGAGGTATGTGAGGTCAAAGCAAGGCCATGATTTTTCATTAGTACAGACAAGACTGGGAGGTCTCCTGCGCACAGCAGGCCCTCCCTAACTGGAGGGGTAGAACGACGATGGAAAGAGCAGATACCCAAGTTTGCCTCTTAGCCCGACTGCTTACTAGCCTTGCCAAGTCACAAGTCGGGTCACTGCTCTGAACCTGTCTTGACATGGCTCAAAGATGGGAAGGTTTCAGCCTGCTTGGCAGAGACAGCGGGAGAATTCCATGTATGTGCAGCCTGGAGTCAGTCCCAGTAAGACTCAAGAAGTAATGAGTTTCACTGAGAGTTCTTATCCTTGACCACCTACATACAAACCAGCTTCTATTTACCAATATTTGCTACCATTTTGCTTTCTGGAAACCCTCGGTCCTACTGGATAGCCGCTCCCTTAATGACCTCTCAGCCAATTCCTTAATTTTTGAGTCATTTTAGTTACCAAAACAGCTTCACTTCTAGATCTGCCTCCTCAGGTGAGGGAAACAAAAGTAAAAATAAACTACTGGGACGACACCAAACTAAAAAGCTTTTGCACAACAAAGGAGACCCTCAACAAAATGAACAGGTAACCCACTGGATGGGAGAAGATATTTGCAAATGATAGTCCAATAAGAGCTTAATATCCAAAATTATGAAGAACTTGTATAATTTCATATTAACTCCCCCCCCAAATAATCCATTTAAAAATGGACAGGGGACTGAATAGACGTTATCTCCAGACGACATATCTCCTTACCTCCCAACTGTCACAATGGCTAGTATTAAAAACACAAGAAATTGCAAGTGTTGGCATTAAGTAACGATGTAGAGGAAAAGGAACTCTGATGCATTGTTGGTGGGAATGTAGATTGGTGCAACTGCTGTGAAAGAGTAGGGGTTCCTCAACAAACTGAAAATAGAAATACTATATAATCTAGTAATTCCACTACTAGGTACTTAACCCCAAACACAAAAACATGAATTCAAAAGATACATGCACCCCTAAGTGTACTGCAGCATTACTTGTAATAGCCAAGATATGAAATTAACCTAAGTGTCCATCAATAGATGAATGGATAAAGATATGGCACACACTCATGTCTGTCTGTATGTGCACGTGTGATGGAATATTACTCAGCCATAAAAAAGAATGAGGGGTGTGTGGGTGGCTCGGTGGGTTAAAGCTTCTGCCTTCAGCTCAGGTCATGGTCTCAGGATTCTGGGATCGAGTTCTGTATCAGGCTCTCTGCTCGGCAGGGAGCCTGCTTCCCCCCTCTCTCTCTGCCTGGCTCCCTGCCTACTTGTGATCTCTCTCCCACTGTCAAATTAAAAAAAAAAAAAAAAGAATGAGATCTTGCCACTTGCAACAACATGGTTGAAACTAAAGGGTATTTTTACTAAGTGAAATTAGAGAAGGACAAATACCATAGGATTTCACTTATGTGCAGAATTTTTAAAAAATAAGTCAACTAACACAAAGCAGAAACAGACTCATAAATACAGACAACTGAAGGTTGCCAGATGGGATGGGATGGGAAATGATAGGTCCCTGAGACGAAAGGTATAGAGGAGGGACTATCATCAATGATAGTATAATAGTGTTCCATGGTGATAGATGTAGCTACACTTGCGGTGAGCACAGCATAACACAGAGTTGTGGAATCACTATGTTGTACCTGAAATTAATGTAACATTGCCAATTATACTTCAATGTTTATTAAAAAAGCAGCTTTGCTACACTTATTAAAACCTAGTCCTGGGGCACCTGGGTGGCTCAGTGGGTTAAAGCCTCTGCTTTTGGCTCAGGTCATGATCTCAGGGTCCTAGGATCGAGCCCCACATCGGGCTCTCTGCTCAGCGGGGAGCCTGCTTCCCCCCTCTCTCTGCCTACTTGTGATCTCTCTGTGTCAAATAAATAAATATTAAAAAAAAAAAAAAAAACCTAGTCCTGTCCATATGAGAACTCTGTGGAGGCCCTCCCCAACAAGGACAAGCCCATGGACCTGCAGTCCTGGGCACATGGAGGAAAGGGGAGTTCCACCTTCCTCTTTCCTGCCCAAACTCACCTCCAGACCAAGGTGTGGAAGGAAAGAGAGAACGCCAATGTGCTTCCTGGATTGCCCACGACTAAGCTTGCTACCATCCCTGCGGACTGAGCCCCTTCTATGAGGAGCTGGTACGGAAGCAGGCTGCCCCCGCCATCAGGCAGGCTAAAGGACTCCATTCCAAGAAGTTCCCCTGGGCTCTGCGGCTTCCTTTGGAGAAGTAGCTCTAAGTCAGCAGCCATGGGCTCCATTCCCTTGCAGAAAGCACCTGTTTGCCCTACACTGGGTTGGTCCCCGGGAAACTCGGTTGCCTCCAACCTCACCTTCCCTCCGAGTCTAGGCTCTGGGCCTGAAGTAGGAACCAAGCCATTATATCGCCACCTCTTTGCTGCTTAAGGCTGTCCTTGCCTCCCTCCTTCCCAGCTGGCTTTGATGGTGAGAGGACAAGTCAAGTAAGCCCATGCACCCTGTGTCCGTGTCAGCCTCCCCTCCTTTCTACAACCCTAGCCCTTGGGGTCCCCCTTCCCTCAACTGTGAGGAAGAAAAGCAGTCAATGATTTTCTTCACAAACATCACTTCTCTGCCCAAATGGTGACCTTTTGCTCCCTCTTCAGCCCTTTGTGTGTGACGGCCGGGCAAGATGAGATATGGGGGAGGAGTCGACAGGGACCATTTTTCTCAAGAAGGAAACCCCCCAAACATTTCTCTGGCATGCCACCCTTCCACCCAGCACTACTCTTATCAAAGGAGGAAGGCCAGCGAACAGGTGACTCTGATGATAAATGACACTCCCTCAAGAGGAGCCTCCAACTCTTCATAACGAACATCTGTCTTGCTCTGCGCTCCCAGCTTTCTTGCCTTCAGGTAGTTAATTATTTGTAGATTTCACACTTAATGAAAGAGTATTGATCCAGGGGCTGGTTTAGAGCCCTGTGCCCTATGAGGCTCCATGGAGAGACCTAAGGAAGCCTTGTACTCAATAAATTCACAATCCAGTTCAAGGAAAAACAAGCCTCCATATAATAGGATGACTTCTATGACACACTACACACCAAGGCACTATTATTGAGAAAGAGCTGTCAGGGTGATGGGAATTCAAAGAGGAGAGAATCCCTAAGGACCAGAGTCCTTAGGGATGCAAAGACCTCAAAGGAAAACATTCTCATGCAGGTTTCAGGTACAATGCTTCACTCTATCCACCGGAATGGGGTTCTGGAAGGAAGCAGGAAGTGGTTGCAGAGGTAAAATCTCTATAAGCAGACAGGATAACCAACACAGCAAGCACCAGACTAAACTCTTTACAAATGCTATCCCTTTACTTAAGCCTTGCAAACACCCTGAGAAATAGGAATCATTTCACTTCTGGCCTGGTAGCCTCCATTTGAATCTGGGTTTCTCCACTTTCCATCTATACACTTGTAATTTTCTCATTAATAAGGTGAAGGTAATCATGCCCATTTTGTAGGGATATCATGAGGGTTCAGTGGAATAATATATAGAAGGCACTTAGCACAGTGCCTGGTACTCAGAAAATGTCTAAGGAATAGAAGGGCTCTTCCTCCATTTTAGTACATAGGAAATACGTTCCGTCATATTGCCAGGTATCCGACAGAGGATGAACTTTCTAACAGAGCTAACTTGCATGGGTAAATAATTATAACGGCAATTATCTCCCTGAGAACAATTATTTGCCATCACCATTTGTACCCACTGAAATTACACACATAAGAAGCAGAGTCACCCATTGGCAGATAAACATAATTAAATTGGAAGAATGACATCAATGGCTGATTGAATTAATAAAAGAAATTTATTCCCCGGAGGTATTTCAGAAATGCTTCTCCAAGCTGGATCATATTTTTTAAAGGCTTGTACTCTGAATTCAAATTATGTATTAATTCCTTTCCCCAAATCGGCGTGCATTCAACCCTTATAAACACCACGTACTTCTGAGAAGCTAGGACTATAATGGTTTTATAAACCACACATACAGACACCAATCCTCCCGATCTTTGTGTAAGAATAGATCTATAAAAGATGTAGCATTTTGTGAACTCAATTCAGCAAACATTTCAACTGGATGATATGTAACCTAGGTTGAGAATTTTATTTTAAATAATGAGCAAAGAATATAATATAATGTGGTCACTTCAGAAATTTAAATAGTTTTTTTCCTTAAACTCTCCAAGTATCTAATGGTCATATGCCAATCTGAATCAAAATAACTTTAAAAATTGAGTTCAAAAATTAATTCATATAAATTCCACAGCTTAGCAATGATAGTGGGGCCCAAATGTGCAGATCCTGAATGATAAAGGAATTTTTCTTTCCCTCGTGCCAATGTCCAGTACTCTAATTGTTCCTATAGTTATAGCCCACAGGTATATGTTTTCATTTCTAAATCTTTGCCTAATGTTTATCACTCTGAAAGTCTCAATTGGTATGTTAGGTAAATTAATTTATATACAGCTCATCATTTTTGACTTTGGCTGGGCAATCTACATTAGTGTACTTCTTAGGCACTTGAAATATGTCTGTGAAGTAGAGATAAGAAAGGCATAAAACTTGATATTACCACTGGGGGGGAAAATACCCAGAAGAGGAAAAGTGTCTTTCCCAGGAATCACAGAGGAATATAGAACCATCTGGTTACTGAGTTCTGAGATGGTTGTCAGAGAGGGTCACAAGCTCCTACTAGTTTGGAAGAGCAGTTCAATCACTTACATTTTTGTAAGTACATGAAAAAAACTATCATACAAAACTTTTGCAGGAGTAAAAATGGGCACATGCAATATTTTACTACACACCTAAAAATGTCCTCTGAGTCTACACCAAGTTAGCTTTGAGAAGTTCAAGCTGCACTGAAATGTACCATCAGACCAAACCCAACTCATTAATTATCTAACCTGTAAGACTAAAGCTGAAGTGCAGCCAAGCTGGTATTATCCTCAGCTCTTCTGAAGACCATGTAATGATCTTTCTAAATATTTACCAGAAACTGAAGCTTTTGGTGTTATAAAGATTCTTGCATCCAGAAAAAAAAAAAAAGTTGGGGGACGGGGGACAATATAAGGTCATCTTTTCTAGACTAATGTGAGTGGATGACTCCTCTTGGTGATTAAATCATCGGTAGTCACAGGTTGTATATGTTAGTAAGGGGGTGAGTTGATGTCACCACTTCTCTTGTGTAGGCTCAGATGCATGATCATCCTTTACTGATAAAAATCTGCACATACATTCTGCCTGAATTATACTAGGTGCAGGGACATAGTGCTGTCGCTTGAGCACTGGTGAATAGAAATTTCCCACCCGTTTGCTTTCAAATTTCTAAAAAAGCAAAACGCAGAATCATAGCTACAGAAAAGGCTGTACTCAGCCAAGTTCACGTACACATGTTTATTACTTCGTACTTAATAATCACAATAATGATGTGACCTCCTTTATGGAATCATTCATGAACTATAAAAATGCCTAACGGAAAGGTGCGCTATTTATTAAAAAAAAAAAAAACTTGTGAAACCATTTTCAAAGACAGAGGCAATAACTCTGAAAATAAAGGGCACTGGCATATTCCAAAATTGGATGGCTACTTATTTGGAAAATGTAATTTCTCCCTAAATAATTTCAGTGTAATCCCCAAGAAAATATCAACAGGAGTTTCTATGGAAATTCACAGACTGATTGCAAAATTCAAACGGAATACTCAAGAACAACCATGGTAATTCTGAAAATAAAAATAAAAAACAATACACGAAGAGTAGCCTTCTCAAAAATTTACATATTAAAAACAGTTCTAGTATCTAAAGAGGTGTGACATTTGCACAGACCAGACATCATTGTGATTACTCCTCTCCTCCTAGAAGAGAACATAGGCAGTATTATCTTTGACATTGGCCTTAGGAACATTTTTCTAGATCTGTCTCCTCAGGCAAGGGAAACCAAAGCAAAAATAAACTGTTGGGACCATGCCAAAATAAAAAGCTTTTGCACATTGAAGGAAACCATCAACAAACAAAAAGGCCACCTACCGAATGGAAGAAGATATTTGCAAATGATATATCTAATAATGGGTTAATAGCCAAAATATATCAAGAACTTTTATAACTCAACACCAAAAAACCAAAGAGCCCAAATAAAGATGGGCAGAGGACCTAAATAGACATTCCCAAGAAGACATCCAGATGGACAACAGACACATGAAAAGGTGGTCAACATCACTCAGTGCCAGGGTAATGAAAATCAAAACCACAATGAGATATCACCTTACACCTGTTAGAACAGCTAGTATCCAAAAGAAATAGAAAGTGTTGGAGAGATGTGGAGAAATTGGTGCAGCTACTGTGAAAAGCAGTATGGAATTTCCTCAAAAAACCAAAAATAGAAATACCATACACAGTAATTCCACTACTGGGTATTTACCCAAAGAAAACAAAACACTAATTTGAAAAGACACACGCACCCCTACGTGTATTGCAGAATTATTTACAAAAGCCAAGAAGTGAAACCAAACTAACCGTTCATTGACAGATGAATGGATAAAGATGTGCTAAATATACATACAATGGAATGTTACTTAGCCATAAAAAGGAATGAGATTTTGCCATTTGTGACATGGATGAACATAGAGGGTATTATGCCAAGTGAAATAAGTCAGAAAAAGACAATTACCATATGATTTTCCTTATACGTGGAATCAAAATAAAATAGAAAAATAAACAAAGAACCCAGAAACAAATCCATAAATACAGAAAAATGCGGATTGCCAGAGGGGAGGTGGTAGGGGTTGGGCAAAATGGGTGAAGGGGAGTGGGTTGTAGTTATGGAATAATTAAGTCATGGGGATAAAAGACACAGCGTAAGGAATACTGTCAATGGTATCGCGATAGTCTTATGGTGACAGTATACTGATGGTGACAAGTATACTTCTATACTTGTGGTGAGCATAACATAACATATACAGTTGTTGAACTGCATTATACACCTGAAACTGATGTAACACTGTCAACTATAAAAGAAAAAAACCCAGCACGCACACAAATCTAGAGAATATTGGACTATCTATAAATGATAAAGAATTATCATCAGAATATATAAGAACCACCTACTTACTGACCAGAATAGAAACCACCACAGCTACTGCACCACACAACTCCCAGAGTTGTTCCCATCATCTCTGTAAATCTGATTTTTAAAAAATGAGTAAATAACATAAACAAGCAGTTGCTAAAAGACAAAACACAAATGACCTGTAAGTATTCAAACTCACTAATAATCAATGAAATCCAAATCGTTTAAAAAAACTAAGTACCGTTTTTCACTTAGCGGGTTCGTCAGTATTTCTTTTGATAGTATCTCATGTCAGGCAACTGGCATTCTCCTATGCTTATCAAGTATGCTCACAAGGCAACTGGCATTCTCCTATGCTTATCAAGTATGAATCGGCACCGTCATTCCGCAAGACAATTTGGCAATGTCCATTAAAAAATTAAATATTCATATAGGATGATCCAGAAATTATAATTCTTCACACCTACCCTAAATAAAGGAGATACCACAGCATGACAGGATTTGGGTCTTCAGGATCCTTGGGTGATTAGGAATGGAGGTCCTGGCCACCCCCTCATCTTTCCCCCATCATGACCTGAATATAGAGCATGGTTGGGCACACAGCTTCATCACCTTTTCCTGACACCCCCGTGTAAATCCCACCTACCCTTCGACATCAAGCACAAATATCACACAGAGCCGGGATGCTCTGTAGGATTAGCTCATTACACTTGGCTTTTTGCCAATGACTCAATACCCTGTTCACATAGTAGTTCCCATGTGATGTCTCACCCATCCCAGGTATCCCCTGAGGGATCATGCTAAGGCATCTTTCAAACCCCGGGCTGGCACCTCCACTGGGGTCTTTCAGGCAGCAGAAGGGCTGGGGAAGTCTTAATTCACAGCAAGCTCGACGGTGAGTCAATGGAGATGGCACTGACCCATATTCCACCACATTAGTGATCATTTCCCACTAGATCCTACAATCCTTTGCTCTCATAGCACTTACGCTCACTGTATTAGTCACGTTTAGGTCCATGTTATGGAGGTATAATCTGTACAGGCAATATCTGTGTCTTGTTTAACTCTTCAGCTCTGA
This sequence comes from Procyon lotor, assembly GCA_028646535.1. Lineage (NCBI taxonomy): Eukaryota > Metazoa > Chordata > Mammalia > Carnivora > Procyonidae > Procyon > Procyon lotor. Next base: position 7,561,244 of record CM053609.1, read on the forward strand.
CAGTGCTTAAATAACACCTACATATAAAAAAGCGCATTAAATATTTTTAATGTGCTCAGTGGATTTCCTGTCCAGTAGCCTTAAAAAGGTAGAAAACGTTGCTGGGGGAAGGTCTGATGCCCAGAGCCCTTCTAAGCATATACATCTTCCATGATTGACCAAATGTCTCGTAAGATTACACGAAGAATATCAGAACTGAAAATATCTTGTCTGTTCCCATCTCCCTTTAGCCTGATTCAAATCACTCACTCGGGACTGATAATTCTTTATGCTTAGATAAGACTTTAGAGTTTCTGCAGTTTTTCTATTATCAGTGTGATCGTTCTGGATTCTCCTAACAACTCAAAGAAATAAATGGAGCTCCAGGGGTAAATGGCTTACTGAAGGCTACTTGGCTAGTAAGTGACAGAGCTGGAATTAAGAACCTAATTAAAATGCCTTCCTCCAAGATTTGGGAGTGTCTTTCCTTCCACCATACTATCTCTGTCTTTGCAGGGAAATTAGGCATCAATTCCTGATCTGAGGTATATATGAATATGGGACAGGACCATACCCAACCCCAGCCTGAGGATACCAAGATTTTATTTTCAGGTAGGTTGGATTGCATGGATCCAGGGAGTCATGTAAGATTTTATAGCCCCTGGGGTAATGGTAGATAATGAATCACTTCTCAGTCCATCCTCCAGGAGACAACTGTGATTTATCCATCTAGCTAGATTGGAGCATTTATGTGAGGGAGGACAGTGGCAGGGCCTGGAGTACATTTGGGCTTTTCAGTGCTCTAGAGAGGGAATGAGCTCTAGAGAGAGAATGCGTGCCTTTCCCCAGGTCTACATTCTTCCAAGACACTGAGCATAGCCCGGATTATTTATGAATTCTCTCTGAATCTATCTAGTGCAAACCTGCAGAATGGGCTACTCTTCTTCTGTAAGAGTGAAGTCAACAGCCTTTCCCCTTTCCTCTCCGGTGAGGCCTATTTAGGGGATTAAGGTCAACTCATCTTTAATGCTCAGAGCCTGAGAAACTGTACTCCCCTCTCCTCCAGAGGTCCCACTGGATGTTGGCCACCCTGGTAGTGCTGAGAAGGGAGTACATGTCACCTTAGGCTAGGCAGACCTAGGCTACTGTAATCTAAACCCAATGTATGTTCAACTCCCATGGGAAGAGATTGGGGATTCCTTCGCCAAAAGAACCTCAAGGCAGACCCCAAGGATTTATCCTGAATGCACTCTCTCCAGGCATGTGAAAACAGAGCCCTACCTGAAAAATCCCAACACCCACCAAGGTAACCCAGGTGCAGTCTGAGACTATGAGGCAGTTTTCACAAATTAAGCAGGATATTTCTCATTAGGCCAGATGGCAAGATCAAGTGACCTGCAATGCAGGAAGCCACTGCTGCTTTTCCTCCTTACTGTTCTACTCTAAAAGTGCTGATTATACCAGAGAGCATCTGAGAAATAAAAATAGCAGCTATCATTTATTGAGGCCCAATTATGTGGCAGCTACTACCTTAGGTGTTTTAAATTTATCCACACAATCAATTTGATAAGGTAGATACAATTATCTCATTTTTCAGAAAAGGTGAGAGGTAAGAGGTGCTCAAAGTCCCTGTTAAGAATGGGTGAAGCCTGACACCTGGGTGGCTCAGTTGGTTTAGCGTCTGCCTTCGGCTCAGGTCATGATCCCAGGGTCCTGGAATCAAGTCCCACGTCGGCGTCCCTGATCGGCGGGGAGTCTGCTTCTCTCTCTCTTCCCCTCTCACTCTCTCTCTCTCTGTCTCAAATAAATAAAATCTTTAAAGAGTGGGTGAAGCTGGAGTCCAAGTCCCAACCTCAGTGACTTCTGTCTCCACTTAGAGGGGACTGGCCTCTCCTTTTCAGTCTTGGAGGAAGGACATCATTTGATGGTTTTGATGGGAATGGGAGATTCTGGGGACCAATAAACTCTTTACTTTCTGAATAGAAAGCCTTCTATTCCAGTTTGACTGGGACAACCAGCGCCTGGGAGGATTGTAACATTGTCCACACAAACTACCATGTTGCTCACTCTCTATGGACTGTTGGGCATAGAATTCCTTGTTAGTCTTGGGTGGCCATGTCATGAATTGAGTCAGATTCCACAGAGGTTATGACAAGCAAATCCAGCAAATCCCTTAGTTGACCGCCCAGCTTGAGGCTTCATGACACTGTCTTTCTTGGGCTGAGTATCCAAGTGTGTGAAACGTTGATGGTGGTGGTGGTAAGAGCACCATGGGGAGTAGGAAGTGTCAGCAAACAAAAAACAAAAACCCACCACTGATGGAATGGAGCCACATCCAGGGAAATGCCAGCTCAGAGATAAGTGACAGAATTCTTTGGTCTCGGTGTGTGTGTGTGTGTGTGTGTGTGTCTGTCTGTCTGTCTATTAAGGGAGGAGGAGCAAGTGGTCAGTAGTCATTGCCTGAGCAGGAGGAGTGGCAAAAGCCATAGCTCTGATCAACAGAGCTCCCAGAGGTGATGGAAATGCTCTGTATTGCACTGTTCAATACGGGAGCCACTAGCCACACGTGGCTTTTGAGTACTCAAACTACAGCTAGTACAACTGAGGAGATTTTTATTTAACTTGATTTTAATTCAATTTAAATGGTCACTTGCAACTGGTGCTACAATATGGGGACCTAGCACTGCAGACCCAAAACCTCACACTATACCTCAGCTGAAAATGAAGAGGTTGGGAGGTGTGGTCTTCTCCTCCTTCAGAGTTTCTAGGGCTAGAAAGTGTCCATCAGCAATGATTAGTGATTCCTTAAGAAACTGAAGCCTTCACCCCTTTTTCTTCTACAATGACAACAACAAATCCAATGCAAAATATAGAGGTTGAAGTATGATCATGCTTACATCACCCTCATTCTCATCACTGATCTCCTCAGAACTGGCCCTAATCTCTGCCACTTCCATACTGCTCTCCTGAGGAATTCTAGCTGCTGTCTACCATAACTGGAGTCTCTAAGAAACCTGGGAGACTATTTCAAGATATTTACGCCTAAAGAAATGCCGAGGGGCCATGTCTAATCTATTCCTCCCCCATGCCATGTTGGTTTTGAGGGGATTCTGCAAGTCTTGCCAACTTCCCAGGCTTCGATCTAGCAGTGAGACAACTACTCCTGAATCATCCTGTGACCTACCTGGGGGTTCCATCATTACTTAACCCCAACCTGGAACAACTGGCAGGAACTCAGTGTATCTCAGAACACATATCAGAGTTTACCTACCTCTGTGCCTCACCTATCCTCAGATTCTCTCCTCTCCCATGTCAGAACATTTTTATTTAGTGGGCTGTGGAAGGGGAGAAATTACTTCTGACCAGTCACCGTCCTTCAAGGCCTTGGAGTTTGATACTCAAAGGTCCAAGCTTATAAACTGTTCTCTGCTTTTCTGATCTACCAAAACTTCATTGAGGCTGTAGGTGTCCTGTAGGCTAGTTTAAATAGGAAACAACTAGAAGGCTTAAGAAAAGCTTAAGAAGGGGTGTGTGTGTGTGTGTGTGTGTGTGTGTGTGTGTGGATAACTAGAAATATGTTGTATTGTTAATCCTACAAAATATTTTCATGCCATCACAGGCATAGAGATTAAGGCTCAAAGCCCACAGGGTATCTGCAGCAAGTCTAGAGCTCTTTTGTCTCCCACTTCAACCTCCAGATAGCTCCTTTTGTTGAAAGAAAACTATGTTAGAATTGAGAGCTCCTTTCACTATCTTCCCATGCCAAGAATCTGGCTTTGCATTTGATTGGATTTACAAGCTGGAGCCTGGCCATGTTATTTTCACCAAGGACCCACACGAGGTTGCAGTCTGCTGGTACCCTCCCAGTCCAGTATGAAGGTTGATATGGGGAGTTCATTGCCAATCAATGATCTCCAATTCCCTTTGTCTACTTTCCCCTCTCACTTCATTTCTCCAAGATCCTAAGGAGCCATGCTGAGTGTCTGTGCTTTTGGGGATGAAACAAACTGAAAATCCCTCTTCACCCATGCCAAGGTAAAATAAGCCCCCTTTGGTTTCCAAGGACCATTTCTATTTCTAAAGGTAGCCACGTTCTATGGGAGCTGAAAGGCACCTCTGTGATCGAAGACTCTATGCAAAGCCAGAATGGAGTAGGACATTCTAATCCTTCCCAAGAAGGAACAATTAGCATTCCCTGGACAGAAGGTCATTTAGACCGGTAGAAATGATAGAACCAGGAAAGTCTACACTCCAAGAATGTAGCACTGCAAAGTTGAGTAAGCACACATTTTTCGTCTCTTTCTTGAGTGTGTAGTCTCTTTTAGGGAGAAAACCATAATGAAACCAAGGAATCAAGAAAAGAGTTCAGCAGCCATTTTCCGACCACCAAGAAGTTCTGTGCTAGGCCCGTCCTCAGGGATGTGCAGCCAGCAGGGAGGCTGAGATCAAAAACACAATCAACTAGAACACAAAGCAGAATGATGACAAGCTCTTTAAGCTGAGCAGATAGGAAGGTATGATCATCAACATCTCCTTCACCCAGAAAATTCAGTGGGAGCTAAAATAGTCCCAAACAATTTAAATGTGTTTAGCCCCTCCATAGCATTGTCATTTTCTCCTTAACTTCCTCAGCTAAAATTTACTGTGTACAACATTTATAAACTCTTTGTATAGTTGGGTGCTTATTTTTTGACTTCTAAATGGAAAGCTACAAGGAATGTTCATTCTGATCCCAGGGAGTGCTATATTCTCAAGGGGGACTTGGAAGGAGACAAGGCAGTCAATGCCCAGGTGAACCATGGTTGATTCTATGCAATAAAAACCAGTGGAAATTGTGATTCCTTCCGCTGGAGGAGAGAAAGGATAACCCATGTCATGGAATGCCTTCTCTATCTCACACACTGTCTGAAACTACTCCCATAACTTCTCATTTCTCTCAACATCCTGAGAAGTATTACTATGTCTATGATAGAATGCTTTGAAATATTGATGAGTTTTTCCTTTTTGTATTAGCTTTCTTCTCTTGGCCCTTCTCTCCTTTCAGTGAGGTAAGCCATTTTGTGTTAGTTGCTTTAAGGGAGGAATAGGATATAACCGGGAGCAGAGAACACAGCCATTTCAAAAGCCAAGGCCCTTTGGCAGTGGGAATCACTCAAGCCTAATAGTTGAACCGAGTAATAGAAGCCACCACCTCCAACTCAAAGCCATCCCACCAACTAGAAAGATGTTCCCTGGGCCGGAAGAAGGAATCAGAAAAGAAGCCAGAAAGAGGCAGCATAAATCTTGGGACCCCCTGTGAAAATGGTCTTTTGCTCTTCTCCCTGGGCTGACCTTGAGTAGGTGGAAAAATCCCAGATTCATTTCTGGGATGTGAGAGAAAGAGAACCTCTGATTTGCTGAGTTTTGCAGCAGGGAGACAGTTCAGATCCAGAGAATTGGTTATAAGATGTGTCATGCCGTGGCATGCTAGAGCCTGCTAGCAAGAGCTGGTTGGTAAGTTTTCAGTAATTTTGTGAGCGACTGCTAAGTCATCTGTAGCTTGAAATGAGCAGGATGTGAGTATTTATACCCCAGAAGTTGGCAAATGCTACAAATCAAGAGTTACTTCTTTCTACCTTTAACCCTCAGAACTAGTTGTTAAATGTTTACCAATAGAACACTGGAGGTAGAAGAAGACAGGGTCAGAGAATGTCTACCTATCCTGTGCTCCCAAAAACTGCTGAGGAGGAGAGGAGATAACTCCAGATGGAGTCTCCAGGTAGGGACCGGTTTCTGGCAACTGCATGGACATACCAGAGACCTGAAGAGGTGAAGGACAGCTCAGTAGATGCCCAAGGACATCAAGGACAGTTGGGCCTTAGAGTGATACTGTTTTCAAATAAGTCAACTAGTACATAAATGCAACCCTGGGGGGATAAAAATACCAGAAATCCCAAATTATTTGACAGGACATGTCTTACAGCATAAGAAGAGGAACTGAACATATAAATCCTTTGTGTGTGTGTATGTGTGTGTTGTATTAGTCACCAGATAGTACATCACTAGTTTTTGACGTAGCAGTCCATAATTTGTTTGCATATACCCAACTCTTACGTCAAAATGTAAATTCTTATAGAAAGATACAGTTACATATATCACACACCTGCATTTGTGAAATATGCACCTGCTCTATTTGACTGATAAGAAATGTGAGGGTTGATGGGGCTGCCTCACTCCAAAATTTCACAGCGTCTATCTAGCTCCCTGATCTTTGCTGCTCTCACCAAATACAGGGAACCAAAATTAGGGCCAGCGGAACTGGGGGTTGGAGAAGTGCCACCCGGAGCTGATTTGGGAAGCAAGGCCTAAGGCAGGTGTAAGCCACAAAAAAGTAAAATTCCTCCCAAGTCCCAGCCGAAATCAAGAATAAGCTCCCTTACTTGTCTAGTGGAAGAAATATAAGAATAAAAGCACATGAAAAGCACATGAGATGAAAGGCTTCCTTTGAGCTAGTCAGGTTTTGCTAAATAATTCAGGAGCTGGGTTTGGTGAAGGGGTGGGAAGGAGAAAATTTTAATCCAGTTGATGACAGAGGGAATGAAAAGGCAAGAGGTCCGAGGCCAAGATGGGGGAATGTAGCCATGGCCCCATGGGGGAGGAAGGGGCACTTTCAGTGGGATCCAAGCAGCAGGCTCTAAGGTCCTCTGTGTGGGGCCTGAATGTAACTGGGGTCAGCTCTCAATAAGCCTTTGGGACGACGGATGAATGAGGTTAGTAAGGAATAGTAACCGTATCCCTACTTGATGGCCCAAAGGAAGATGAATCCACTGATAGGGTCTGAAACAGTAAGTCATCTTGCAAGGCCAAGTGTGCACTCACTCATCTACCCCTGCCCTGCCTCCTTCAAAGCACATGCCTACCACAGCAAGGAGCACAGTGCTCTAACCAATGCCGGGGTGAGGGAGTCAATCAGAGTTCAGGGAGCAGCCCACGCAATCTTCTCCAACTAAGTAAATGGAACTGCCCTTCCAGGCAAAGTTCTTTTTAGCAGATGCACCCTTCAAGCACAGGAAAGCTCCCTGGACCTTGACTCATCTAGGGAGGTGGCCATAACCCTGGCCTTTTTCCTCCTGCACCCAGGGTCTGGCTAAGTTCCCATGAAAGCCTGACCTTTGGAAGGGGATTCAGCATGCAAGTCCTCTAACTAAATTAAAGTGACCTAGCTATGCTGTCATTAAGGTTATTTTTAGAAGGCAAGACAACATCTGTGTCCTCAGAGCCCGGCTGGCACCCAGGTGAAGCAGGGAAGAAGAGGAGTGTGGGGCTCTCAGCTTTGCCTTTGTAGGCGGGGGTGGGGGGGCATAAAATCCACTCCAGACTGGGAGGAACCAAACAGCGACCTAGGTCCCTGCCCCTCATGGGCACCAGCCAGGACACCAGCCAGGGACGTAAGTGCTCTGGGCGCCTCAGGCTGCCTCTGAGCTGCAGGAGGGGAAGGCAGAGGATACTCTTTCAGCCTCACTCACATTTTCTGGAAGCATTATAATCGTTGGGTCATCTTTCTTCACCTAGATTGTAAGTACATTGAGGGGAGGGGCTCTGCCTTCTACCCTCTAGAATCACAGTAAGTGCTCAATAAGTATGTACATAGTTTGATCCCCACATCTAGCAAACAATGTCCGTATTCTCCTAATTGTTCTCACTACCTTAATACTATAGAGGAGCTGTGAAAATTGAAGGCAGCCAGCCTAATGCAACATCCGGTGTCCCCCAAATTAGGACATAGTTTACCAATGGTACATGAGATGCAGTTAGGTCTAGCATTACCCAGATAGAATGAGATAAAATTGGCTATTTATTATGGCTATTGGTTAATCACACTGGTTATTGAACACAAAGCACACAGACATGTCATTAAACAACACTGAATTGTACAGTGGAAAAGCTATTCCTCTTTCAAATTTCTTTCATCTGCTTAGGTTAAAGACAAAGTCTCTGTTCAGTGCTGGTGCGTCTCTAATACCTTCAAACACTTGCCAATCTCCCATTTAAAGCAGCTGTCTTAGAATCAGTCCCTTTTCAGGCAACAGTGTCTAGATAAAATTAACACTGTTTATCATACATTTATTTTTATAGCGAACTTATAATTTTGACAAGAGATACCAGTTTCCTATTTCCAATGATAAGACTCCATTTTTTTTTAAAAACTTCTTTTAAAAAGGAGCTTGTTTAAAGGAAAATAGTAAGCAATGCTACAGATGGAGCGCTGATACTTGCAAAAGAGAATGTGAAGGTGTTACTTGAGTGATAGAAGTTTGAGGATGTGACATTCACAGTACTAGAAAGACGACAGAATTTGGATCCAAAAGTGCCCACATCCCAGTTGGTAACTTTAAGAGCCAGCGAACCTAGCTTTATGCCTCATCAAGGCAGGCACTGTGTGTGGTGGGTTTTTCCTGATGGAATGAATTGCCATGGGCATCACAGTTAATGCCCAAACTTCTACGCACAGAGTTTTGGTCTAGAGCAGAGAGCCAGCTGGCTTATGGCATTTCTGTGATGACTGATTTTGACCTAAGAGTGGGTATCTGTGATCTAATTTAGCCCAATCAAGTGATAATAAAGGATTTCTATGTCAAAAAGAAAGCAAGGGGCCATTCTCAATCTCTCCGCTCCTGCCCAGGAATAAGAGCGCACATTGCCCCCATTTCTCCTGGTTGCCACCTTACGACCATGAAAGAAAGTTTTAGGAGGGAGGCAAAGCTGAGGACACCCGCCCAGAGAGATGAGGAGCCCAGGGCCTTGATAGTGTCAATGAGCATTGTTATTCCATGCCTGGGGTCCTGACCCAGTTCTCCACAACCTGTCATAGGACACAGTGCGTCTCCTTATGGGTGAAGCCAGCGGGAGCTGAGGTTCCTCTTGCCTGCAGATCGGAGTCCCTACCGATTCCCAAGACCCGAGAGGAGTCCCAGAGGAGCTGGGTACCCTCCGCGATGCCAGTTAATGATCCAGAGGGAGAAGAGCAGGTGGCACAGTGCCCCTGGCTCAGGCGATCTGTGACTTCCTTCACACCATTCGGCAGCCATGTTCTGCCTCCAGTTCTTGACTCTCCGTTTGCAAGAGCACTGAATGGAAGAGCACTCCAAATGTCTTGGAGCATTCAAATAACCCAAAGGGATGGGGACAGACCTCCTTGGGGGGACGAGTCCTAATCCTCCAGTACCACCCCAGACCTTCATGAAACCTCACCGGCAAGGCTCACACTTGCCTTTTAATTCTGCCTGGACCCCACTGCGCTCTACGCCCCCATCACCTTGGGGGCAGCGAGCAGCTTCCCCTTCCCTTTGTGTTTAATCTTTGTTGTCTACAACGTCAAGAACTGTCATCAGTTTGCCCCTCTCCTTCTCTCCGTCCATTCCCTTAACTATTATTTTCTAACTTTTCAACTAGTATTTGGTTCCAGTCCAGGTCCCTAAGTAGCCAAGATTGTCTGGGATTAAAACTCTTCTTCCCACTACGCATGGTTACTGAAAGGCCTGGAAGAGGCTGGGCGTGTGAAGCCCCCTGATAAGCGCACACGTGGAACCTAATTGAGCAGTTCAGTGAAACTCACCATGAGCGGTCACTTTGGCCACTCTCGCAGCCCTGGCCCAGCCTGTAATCGGGACCTCTCTGCTCACAACTCCGCTCTTCCACCGCTAGCTAGCTTTCAGTGATCCTGAGCATGTAACGTTCCCTATATGGGCTTCCGTTTCCTCTTCAACTTTCTGATTTCATGGCAAATACAAGAAGTGATCGGCAGGCCCTAGACCGAACCAGGGAACATTCTGGGGATGCAGAGCAAGATGAGGCAAGCAGGGAACTGAGAGAGGATTTCATTGGAAGGTTTTTCCTTCCTCATCCCCTTGGCCTCACTTTCAGGCTGTTCCACAGACTCCAGCCAGATTTGTCCTCCTCCTTTTCTAGGGAAGGAACCTGGGGCCATGCAGGAGATTTTCCCCCTGCTATCTCAGCGGGACGTACTTGCACATGTAATTGACCTCAGGACTCCCTTTAGATGCATAATAAAGTAGGCTTCTAGAAGAGGGACTTGCTCAGCTGTGGGAGCAGTCCTACATTCAAGGGGAGGAGGGACAGTGACTTTAGGCTGACAGCAGCACTTGCTACATGTCACAAGCCACCACATATCTCCAAACAAGATCCCCCAGGTTCTCCATGTGCCTGGATTCATTTAACCCTTGAGGCAGATCTGCCAGAGAGAGAGGCTGGCTTATACACACACCCACACATGGCCGCACCGCTTGTTGAAATATTGAAATATGCTCATGACAGTTGTAAACATCCTCTCCTCTCAGCCCCCTGAACACCTTCCTCCCAGGTTCCCAGGTCCCAGCAAATCTGTACCTTGGCATTAAGCACGGCTTCTAGAAACCAACTCTAGAGCTTCTAACATCTGTTGCTTCTAGTGTCTTGCTACTGTTGAATATTTTCAATATTGTCATTGATGCACAGTGCACATAGTGCATGAATTATATAAATCAAAAGTCTCTAATGTTGGGTTGCTAACCCCTAAGTTCAGGGATAAGTAGATAAATAAAATACAGTATATTCAAAATGGAAGACTATTCAGCCATAAACAGGAATGAAATGCTGATGCTTGCTTGCTCCAACACAGATGAACCTTGAAAACATTATGCTGAGTGAAAAAAAGCCAGGCATGGGGAGCCTGGGTGGCTCAGTGGGTTAAAGCCTCTGTCTTTGTCTCAGGGTCCTGGGATCGAGCCCTGCATCGGGCTCCCTGCACAATGAGGAGCCTGCTTCCCCCTCTCTCTCTGCCTGCCTCTCTACATCCTTGCGATCGCTCTCTGACAAATAAATAAAATCTTAAGAAAAAAAAAAGCCAGACACAAAAGCGAGAGTAGTATAATGCTGTTTACATAAAATATGAAGAAAGTAAAATCTAGAGAGACAAAAAGTAGTAGGTCGCCAGGGGCTGCGTGGAATGGGTTTCTTTTGGGGGTAATGAAAATGTTCTAAAGTTGATCTTGGTAATCAATGTACAATTCTATGAAATAGTAAAAGTCATTGAATTGTATATTCTAAATGGATGAATTATATATGAATTAAAGCTGTTTTAAAAACTATAGGATACAACCTCCATAAATCTTTACTAGATTTAAAATTAGACATACGTGCACACACATATATTGCTGTATTAACACATATAGTCTGACACAAATACAGAAACCGGACTTTTACAAGCTGAGATGAAAAATAAATAGAAATTTTACATATACCACACCTTCTTTATTCATTCACCTACCAATGGACACTTGGGCTGCTTCGATAAATTGGGCTATTATGAAGAATGGTGCTATATACATAAGGGTGCCTGTATCCCTTTGAATTTGTGTTTTTAAATATGTGGAATTTAGGAAACAAAACCAGCAAAGGTAAAAGAGAGAGAGAGAAACCAAGAAACAGACTCTTGCTGATGGTGACCAGAGAGGAGGTAGGCAGATGCGGATGGGAGAAATGGGCATAGGTGATGGGCATAGGGGGGCACTTGTGTGATGAGCACCGGGTGATGTAGGTAAATCTTGAATCATGGGGCTACACACATGAAACTCATATAACACTGTATGTTAATTATACTGGAATTTAAATAAAATATAAGTAAATGGAAATTTTAATATTTTCTGTCCGCAACCCAGTGGATACTTTTGGAGACCCTTGCTCTTGAAGAAAAAATACTGAGGCTCAAAAAAGTTTGCAGAACCTTTGTTCTTCCTAGCACAGCAGGCAGATTCCAGGGTTTCCCAAAGGATGAGGGAGATCAGGGAGCACGGCTATTTTTTTCTTTGAGGCTCACAATGTATTCAAAAACAAAAACATAGAAATGCCTAGATGAGGTTAAAATATCAATAAATATTCTAGTTGTTTACATTTGAAAAAATAAAGCCTTCTGACATTAAAAAAAAAAAACACCACACACCAGAATGCAACGTAACTGTGCTATTCACAAGATAATTAGATCTTTTTAGAAAAAATTAATTCTGAGCACACAGAGGCAGTGGAATGAGCACACAGAACAAGTGGGATGTTGTGTGTTCACATCTCCGTTCACTGCCGTCTCTGGGCAAGTGTGTGCGTAGCCTCCCTTGGCAAAGGTGATTGAGTCTCTGATGTGTGTGTGTGAACCACACTGAATGAACCCTGGGCTCTCCCAGCAGTGGCCTAGTGGGCACCTGCATTTCAGGGCAGACAGGAGAGCCAGGAAGCTGGACTGCAGAACCTCCTTTGTGCCTATAAGCAGTCTTTGCAGGGCTGTGTACCCTTCACCAACAACAGTCATTAGGAAGCAGAGAGAAGTGGATGAAAGACTGTAGGAGGAGCCACCACTTCAACTGGGAGGGGAATTATCAAGTCTCCTGGAGGAAGGCAACTCATTAATATACAGCTCGCAGGATGTTTCCTGTTGAAGGTTGATATTTAAAAAAAAATGTCTTTTTCCTTCACCAACATTACAATAGCAGCGAGGAAAGAAAACTGTAACAGCCCCTCCTTTACGTCTTCCTTTGCCCCCAACGTTTCCAAAGCTGCAGAGCTCTAGAAAAAGGCAGGGTCAAAGACTCCCTCAGGTCTCAGTCCTTGGAAATTGAGTCCCTTCTTCATTTGGAGCCGCCCACTGGTCGCCATGGTAACGCAACATCTGCTACCCAACTCTGCTCCAGCGGTCACTGGGATTGGCATCCCCCAAGCTGTTGCCAGCTCTGTGTTTTGCCTGATTTGCTACTCTGCTCCCCGAGGATTGCATCACACTTTTTCAGCAAAGGAACACTTATTCAAAAGGCAGGGTTATGGAGAGAAGGGAGGTTAAATCTGTGCAAACCACAGTTCTGAGAAAGCAAAGCACTCTGGCGTGCGGGGCCATTAACTCTGCCAATCTTTGGATTAATGTGCTGCATCTGCTGATCTCAAATCCTACTGCAAGCCATTCCTGCTAGATTTATTTTATTAGCATTTGTTTCTAAGGAGCATACATTATTTATTAAAACTTCTATAAGACATTTAAAAATATATATAAATTCCAGGCTCCTCTCCCTTATTTTCTCATTTTAATATATTTCAAGTTTAATTGCTTGTCTGCCAGTCTTTCTATACCAATTATTTTTGAAAATGAGCAACATAAAATATAAATACACGTTTCCTTGCCTACCACTTTCTCCCGTTCTCCCAGGTAGCATCTTTATTCCCACTTTCCCCCTTGAAAAAACACAGTTTGTCTTGCTTGTTTTAATAGTGAAAATTCTCAGGCGTCTCTAAGAAACCGAGAGGTGGTGAAATACAGCCAAGAGACTATAACACACTCCAGAGTCACAGGAGTTCATGCAGGACTGGCCTCCCAGTGAGGTTAATCAACTCGTCTGATTTTACTTGGGACACCCCCAGTTTTAGCACTGGAAGTCCCACATCTGGGGAAACCCCTCAGTCTTGGGAGAACTGGACTGATTGGTCCCCGTCTTCCCAGCTTCCTCATCCCTCTCACTGTGTGTTCTCAGGAAATTTCCTTCACCTTCCTGACACGGCTTTTCTTATTTGTAACATGAAAATTATAATAAGATGCTCCTCAAAGGTTGTGAAGATGAAATAATTTGGCAAATTAAAATGCCTAATCCTGAAGCAGAAGCCCATGCCTCGTAGCGGTTATTAATCTTGAAATTAAAGCCCCAGAGATAATCTTGAATCACTTATCCAACTTATAGCTGAGAAACTAGTTTGTTTGGACCATCTAGTTTTTGGTTTTTGTTTTTGTTTTTTTTTAAGATTTTATTTATTTGAGAGAAAGAGAGAGAGAGAGAGTGAGCATGAGTGGGGCAAGGGGGAGAGGGAGCAGCAGGCTCCTTGCTGAGCAGGGAGCCGGATGCAGGGCTTGATCCCAGGACCCTGAGATCATGACCTGAGCTGAAGGCAGATGCTTAACCGAGGCACCCAGACACCAGCCCCACCCTTTTTTTTTTTTTTTTTAAAAGACTAGGAACAGAGCCTTTTTTTTTTTTTTTTTTTTTTTTTTTTTTTGAGGCTAGGAACAGGGCCAGGACTAGAATAAGGTGGGTGAGGTACCTAGGGTTCAACAATTAAGGAGGAACTCACTTTTGGGGTTGTGCAAGTGCAGATTTTCCTTGAGTACAAGCAAGGTGCCAATCTGCTCCCCTGCTCAGGGCCATCTGGGTAATGCTGCCAGGCTAGAACTGACAGTCACCTGACTTCGGTAAGCATGTCATAGTCATCACTACATATTCTCCATTGTATCTTTGGTGACAATTAGTTTCTAATAGCAACAGTGTTCCTAAGCCATTCAGAGCTGTGACTGCTGCAAGATTCTTTTATTCTAAGCATCATTAAAACAAAGCAAAAAAAGAAAAAAACTTCATTCTCCAGAGACCTTGAGAAGAGAATCATTATAGCCAGCCATTTCCCAAATAGTGGTAAATTTCCTCTTATTGTTAACAGTATTTCATGGAAATCCTTCTACAATATGTTGCATATTTCCATGTCTTTTCTTTTAAATTGTACTTTTTTTTTTAAATAACTAGACATTCACATGTATTTGTAAGAAATGATGCAGATACCATACAAAACTTTGGTACAATATCACAATCAGGATATTGAGATGGATATGGTCAAGATACAGAGCATTTCCAGCACCATAAGGATCTCTCAAGTTGACCTTTGGTAAACACATCACTTCCTTCTCACTCTCGTTCATTAATCCCTGGAAATTACTAATCTGATATTAATTTCTATAATTTTATCATTTCAAGAAGGTTATATAAATGGAATCATACACTATATAATATTTTGGGACTGACTTTATCCACCATAGTTATTGACAATTCATCTGGGCTGTTGAGTTTATCAATAGTTTATTCCTTTTTATTGCTGAATAATATTTCATGGTGTGGATGTACTACAGTTTTTTCAACCATTAACCTTTTGCAACATGTTTGGGTGATTTCCAGTTTTTTACTATTATGAATAAAGCTACTATAAAAACTCATATACATTCCTGAAAGAAATTTAGAAAACAAATGGAACATATCCTTTGTTCATGGATTTTAAGACTTAATATTAAGATGTCAATACTACCCAACGTGATCTGTAGAGTCAATGTAATTCCTATCAAAATCCCAACAATGTTTTTTGGAAAAAAAAGAAAAATCCCTCTTAAAATTTATATAGAATCTCAAGGAACTCCAAGTAGCCAAAAGAACCCTGAAAAAGAACTTATATATCTCATACTTTGACTTCAAAAGTAACTGTAAAAGTAATCAAAACCAGCATAAAAACAAACAGACTAAACAAACAAAAAACAGAACAGACAGCAAAGAAATAAATCCTTGCATATATGGTCAAATGCAATGGGGAAAGGACAGTCTTCAAAAAATTATGTTGGGAAAACTTCATATCCATATGCATGAAAATGGAGTTGGACTTTTACCTTATGCCATATAAAAGATTAACTCAAAATGGGTCAAAGGCCTAAATATTAGAGATAAAACAATGAAACTCTTAGATAAAACAGGGAAAATTTCCTGACATTGGAATTTGCAATGATTTCTTGGCTATGACCTCAAAAGCACAGGAAACAACAACAACAAAAATATATAGAAATTGGATTATATAAAAATTTAAATCTATATGCATCAAAGGATATAATCAACAAAATGAAGAAGTAGCCTATGGAAGAAAATACTTGCAAACCATATATCTGAAAAATGTTTCATAATACAGAATAGAAAAGGAACATTTCAACTCAACGACAGAAAAACAACTCAATTTAAAAATGGGCAGAGGACTTGAATTGCTCTAAACAAGATGTACAAATGGCTAGTAAGCACATGAAAAGGTGCTCAAAATCACTAATCATTAGGAAAATGCAAATCAAAACTACAAGATACAAGTTCACACCCATTAAGATGGTGATCATAAAAAAGAAAGAAAATAACAAATGTTGGCAAAGATGTAGAAAAACTGGAACCCCTGTGCACTGCTAATGGAAATCTGAAATAGGCCACTGCTATGAGAAACAGCATGATGGATCCTCAAAAAAATAAAATACAGAATTACCATATAACCCAGCTATTCCACTTCTAGGTATATAATCAAAAGAATTGAAAGCAGGACTCAAATTGATATCTATATGCCTGTGTTCATAGCATTATTCTAAATAGCCAAGAGGTGAAAGTAACCCAAGTTCCATTGATGGATGAATGGATTAAACAATATGGTAGAAATGACATCACCAACATGGCACCACAGGTCATTCCTGATTTAGATCCACCTCACAAGAAAAACAGCTTAAAAACTGTTCATGTACAAGATGCCACTGAGAAAATCCTAGAACATGGTGTGCTGAAGCACCCCTCTGCACCACAAAGATAGACCACATTAGGGGCACTTCGGTGGCTCAATCAGTTAAGCTTCTGCCTCCAGCTCAGGTCATGATCCCAGGGTCCTGGGATGGAGTCCCACTGTCCCACTGCTGAGCAGGATGACTACTTCTTCCTCTACCTCTGCATGTCAAATACACAAAAGCTTAAAAAAAAAGAAAAAGAAAAAAAAAAAAAAGCTGACCACATTAGAAGAGTAACAAGGATCAGCTACTTATTGACTAAATTGCTTCTCCTCCAGGCAAGTGCAGCATCACAATGAGAAGTTTCCACCTGTAGGAAAAGAAAGTTCAGGATGAACATCTAGCTCCTAGAGTGAGGGTTACTTCCTGGCAGCCCCAACTCCAACCTCACTCCACGGGGACTATAGGAGAATCTGTGGGGCTTGGCCCCTAGAAACCTAATTGTGGTGGAGAAGGGGAGAGTAGCTTGCAACAACCAGTACTCAGATCTTGACAGATTGATTTCCTACGTACAGCACATAAGTAGTAGTCTGCAGAACCAAGTAGATATGCAGAATCAAGTCAGTGGTGCAACCTGATCAGGGAACTCAATGAGTTGTACATCTCCTTGATTTGAGTCCACAAATGAAGAGCTTTGTGGTCTCTGGAGACTGGTCTGTCCATCCCCAGGCAGAGGGATTAATTCATAGTCCCATCCACGGCTGAGTGCCAACTGGTACCCACTGTACCCACCCATGGTACCAGTCGCTACCAATCTGACCAGAAAGATTGGCTGGACCACCTGAAAAGCTGCATAGCCCAGCAATGCTCAAGGAGAGTAAAGCAGGAAGAGTTGAGTGTTCACAGAACGAAGCCAGTAGATCCATTCAGCCAGGGAACTTGAGGTGTAGGTTGACTTGGCTCAGGACCACAAACAAAAAGCCTTGCCAAGCTTAAAACTAGTTCTCCCGCTCTCCATGGGGCAAGACAACAAATTTATAGCCCTGACTATAGCTTAATGCAGCTGTCAGCTAGGCTGGATCAGGGAATTTAACCAGAACACACAGGAAATGATGTAGCTCATCCAATTCTGCTTTCAGTGCCACTTAAAGTGTACAGCCCATGGCTATCTCCATCTGCAGAGCAAAATCAGTGGCCTTGTCTGGTGAAAGAATTTAGCACATAATTTTGCCTGGTTCTGGTCCCCAAACAATGAGCCATGCAGGTACTGGGGACTACTCCAGGGTAGGAAAAAATAATTCATAGCCCCAGCTGAGTATAGTACCCAATATAGGAAGCCTAACTAGAGGATCAAAGTAACTATAGAGCCCATCCTACAGCTATTCTTTTACATAGGGAACAGAGCAGCAGTCCTATCCAACTCTTCTCAGCCAGGACCACCAACCCCTAACCTCAAAGCTTAGGCAGTGGCCTCACCCAAAAAAAAAATGATAGCAAGTCCCACATGTCCGAGGATATTACCAGCAGACACATCCAAAAACCCAAATTGAGCTGACTGGTAAAGAACTCTCTCTGCCAAAGTGAACCAATAAAGTGTGGAAGAGGAGACTACATTCATGTGCTTAGATACCAAGAAAAGAAATTTTTTAAAAATCACAAAAAATCAGGTAAACATGACAACACCAAAGGAAACTAATAAAGCTCCAATAACTGACCCTAAGGAAATGGAGATCTATGAACTGTCAAATAATTCAGAGTAATCCTCTTAAAGAAGTTAAGGGAACTATAAGGACACACAGACAACTGAACAAAATTAGAAAACTAAACAAAATGAGAAGTTTAAGAAAAAAGGGGGAGAGAGATCATAGAGCTGACAAATACAACTTAACTGAAGAATTCAAAAGAGACACTACATCAAAAGCTAATGATGTACTATATGGTGACTAACATAACATTAAAAAAAAAAAGCATCTAATGGAGAGCTTCAAAAGCAGACTTGACCAGGCAGAAGAAATAGTGACCTGGAATATATGACATTTGAAATTATCAAGTCAGAGCAGCAAAAACAACAACAACAAAATGACAAATAGTGAATAAAGATCTCAGGGCCTTATGAGACACAATCAAAAGAACAGTATCAGCATTATGGGAATTCCAGGAGAAGAGATATAGAGAAGAAGAAAGGACATTTAAAGCAATAATGGCTGCAACTATAAGAAAATTATAAAAGGAAAAAAATTCACAGGTAAAAGCAAATATATATGCAAATAAATTGGAAAACCTATAAGAAATGGATAAATTCCTAGAAAGATATAACCTAAACTGAATCAAGAATATATATAGAACATATATATATATAGAACAGACTCATTACTAGCTGTCAAATTAAATCAGTAATCAAAAACTCCCAACAAACAAAAGTTGAGGACCAGATGGCTTTACAACTGAATTCAAACATTTAAAGGAGAATATCTGTCCTTCTCAAACTATCCCAAAAAATAAAGGAAAACTTCCAAGTGTATTCTATGAAGCTAGCATTACCCTGATACCAAAACCACTCAAAGACATTTAAAAAAGGAAAAAAACTATAAGCCAATATTTCTAATGAACATAGATACAAAAATCCTCAACAAAATATTAGCAAACTGAATTCAATACACTTAAAAACTCATGCACCAAGATCAAGTAAGACTTATGCCATGGATGTAAGAGTGGTTCAATATTTCTGAATCAATCGATGTGACACATCACATTAACAAGAAAAAGGATATCATATGATCATCTTAATGCAGAAAAAGCATTTGACAATATACAACATCAATTCATGATGAAAGCTTTCAATGAAGTGGATTTAAAGGAAATATATCCCAACATAACAAAAGCTTTATATGAAAAACTTGCAGCTAACATCATACTCAATGGTGAACGACTGAGAGATTTTCCTCTAAGGGCAGGACAAGACAAGATGTCCACTCTCACCACTTCTATTCAACACAATACTGAAAGCCATAGCCATAGCAAGCAGAAAACAAACAAAAATCCAAGGCATCCAAATTGGTAAGGAAGAAGTAAAACAATCACTTTTTGCTGATAACATATTATATATAGGAAACTCTAAAGACTCCACCCCAAAACTTCTAACTAATAAATGAACTGATAAATGAATTCAGTAAGGTTGCAGGATATAAAATCAATGTGTATAAAACTGTTGCATTTCTATACACTAACAGTGAGCAGCAGAAAGAGAAATTAAGAAAACAATCCCATTTACAGTTGTACCAAAAATAAGATACCTAGAAATAAATTTAACTAAAGACGTGAAAGACTTATAGTCTAAGAACTATAAAATACTGATGAAAGCAACTGAGGATGACACAAATGAATAGAAAGACATTACATGCTCATGGATTGGAAGAACACACACTGTTAAAAATGTCTATGCTACTAAAAGTAAGCTACTGATTCAATGCAATACCTATGAAATATTGATAGCATTTTCACAGACTAGAACAACGAATATCAAAAATTGTACAGAACCACAAAAACCTTGAATGCCAAAGTAATCTTAAAGAGCAATGCTGGAACAAGATTTTGAGATAAACTACAAAGCTGTAGTAGTCAAAACTGTATGGTAGTGGCACAAAACAGACACATAGATGAATGGGACAGAGTAGAGTCTGGAAATAAACCCACACTTACATAGCCAATTAATTTATGACAAAGGAGGCAAGAATATACAATGTGGAAAAAACAGTCTTTTTTTTTTTTTTTTGAAAAAACAGTCTTTTAAATAAATGGTGCTGGGAAAACTGGGCAGCCCCATGTGAAATATTGAAACTGGACTGCTTTCTTATACCATACACACAAAAAAATCCAAAAATGTATTAAAGACCTTAAATAAATAATTAAAGACCTAAATGTGAGACTTGAAACCATAAGCTTCCAAAGAGAGCCCAAGCAGTAGTGGCTATGGCCAATGTCAGAGAAATATTTTTCTAGATATGTCTCCTAAGAGAAATGAAAGCAAAAATAAACTATTGAGACTACATCAAAATAGAGCTTCTGCACAGCAAAGGAAATAATGACCAAAATATTAGACAGCCACATGCAGAAGAATGAAACTGGACCATTTCCTTACACCATATCCAAAAACAGACTCAAAATGGATGAAAGACCTAAATGCAAGACAGGAAAATCCTTGAGGACAACACAGGCAGCTACCTTTTCCACCTCAGCCACAGCACCTTCCTTCTAGGCACATTGCCTAAGGCAAGGGAAACAAGGGTAAAAATGAACTATTGAGACTTCATCAAGATCCAAAGCTTTTTGCACAGCAAAGGAATCAATCAATGAAACCAAAAGACAACCGACAGAATAGGAGAAGATATGCACAAAGGACATATCAGATAAAGGGCTAGTATCCGAAATCTATAAAGAACTTCTCAAACTCAACACCCAAAGAACAAATAATCCAATCAAGAAACGAGCAGAAGACATGAACAGACATTTCTGCAAAGAAGGCTACTAAATGGCCAACAGACACATGAAAAAGTGCTCAACATCACTCAGTATCAGAGAAATACAAATCAAAACCACAGTGAGATACCACCTCACACAAGTCAGAATGGCTAAAATTAACAAGTCAGAAAACGACAGGTGTTGGTGAGGATGTAGAGAAAGGTGAACCCTCCTACACTGTTGGTGGGAATGCAAGCTGGTCCAGCCACTCTGGAGAACAGTATGGAGGTTCCTCAAAAAGTTGAAAATAGAGCTACCCTATGACCCAGCAATTGCACTACTGGGTATTTACCCTAAAGATACAGATGTAGTGAAAAGAAGGGGCACATGCACCTCGATATTCATAGCAGCAATATCCACAATAGCCAAACTATGGAAAGAACCTAGATGTCCATGAACAGATGAATGGATAAAGACGACGTGGTGTATATATCTACAATGGAATACTATGCAGCCATAAAAAAAAAACCAAAAATTTGCCATTTGCAATGATGTGGATGGAACTAGAGGGTATTATGCTAAGTGAAATAAGCCAATCAGAGAAAGACAATTATCATATGATCTCACTGATATAAGGAATTTGAGAGGCAGGGTGGGGAGCTGGGGGAAAGAAAGAGAAAAATGAAACAAGATGGGACTGGGGAGGAAGACAAACCATAAGAGACTCTTAATCTCAGGAAATGAACTGAGGATTGCTGGAGGGAAGGGAACTCGGCATTTGTATACACCAACAAAGAATTATCTGAAAAAAATTTAAAGAAAATGATTTGCATCAAAAGCAAAACAGGAATAAATTTAACAAAGGAAGTGAAAGAACTCTACACTGAAAACTACAAGATATTGATAAAGAACATTGAAGACAACACAAACATAAAGGTATTCCATGTTTATGGATCACAAGATTATTAAAACATCCATACCACCCAAAGTCATCTATAAATTCAAAACAATCTCATTCAAGATTCCAATGGTATTTTTTTCAGAAGTAGAAAAAACCCTAAAATTCATGTGGAACTACAAAGACCCCTAATCACCAAAGTAATCCTGAAAAAGGAGAAGTAGGAGGTACCATACTTCCTGATTTCAAATTATGCTGTAAAGCTACAGTCGTCAAAACAGGACGGTACTGACATAAAAAAAAAAAAAAAAAGACACAGACCCATAGAACAAAAATAAAAGCCCAGAAATAAACTCATGCATATATGGTCAACTAATATTTGGCAAGGGAGCTAAGAATATTTGATAGAGAAAAGACAGCTTCTTCAATAAATTGTTCAGGGAAAATTGGATATTCATATTTAAACAAATGAAACTAGACACCTACCTTACACTACTTACAAACAATAACTTCAAATGAAGTAACGACTTAAATGTTAGGACCAGAAACCATAAAACTACTGAAAGAAAATATAGAAAAAAAACTTCCTTGACATGGGTCTTGGCAATGAATTTTTGGATATGACACCAAAATCACAAAGAACAGAAACAAAAACAAGCGGGATCATATCAAACCAAAAAGCTCCCGCACAGCAAAAGAAATGTTCAATAAAATGAAATAATTTACAGAATGAGAAAAAATATTTGTGAACTGATATACCTGATAAGAGGTTATATAAAAAATTATAAAGAACTCATCTAATTCAGGAGAAAATAAACCAAATAATCCAATTAAAATGGCCAAAGTACCTGAGTAGACATTTTCCCAAAGAACATATACAAGTAGCCAACAGGTACATGTAAAGTGCTTGTCATCACTAATCATTAGGGAAATGCAAATCATAACCACAATGAGGTGTAATTGTGTGCCTGTTAGGATGGTCATCAAAAAGATAAGACATCACAAATGCTCCTGAGGATATGGGGTAGAGAGAATCCCATGCACTGTTGGTAGGACTGTAATCTGTTACTGCCTCTGTGGAAAACAGTACGGAAGTCCCTCAAAAAATAAAAATAGAGCTACCACAGGATCCAACAATTCTAGTTCTGGGAACCTATTTGGAGGAAACAAAAGCACTATGTCAAAGAGTAACTGCGCCCCCACGTTCATAGAGGCGTGATTTACAATTTATAAGGTACGGAAACAATTTAATAGATGAACTAATAAAGAAGTTGTGGTGTATAAGTGTATATATGCATTTTTTTTAAATGGAATTTTGTTCCATTTTAAAAAGAAATCTTGGGGCGCCTGGGTGGCTCAGTCGTTGAGCGTTTGCCTTCGGCTCAGGTCATGATCCCGGCGTCCTGGAATCGAGCCCCGCATAGGGCTCCCTGCTTGGCAGGAAGCCTGCTTCTCCTGCTACCATTCCCTCTGCTTCTGTTCCCTCTCTCGCTGTGTTTCTGTCAAATAAATAAAATCTTTAAAAAAAAAAAAAAAGAAAGAAAAGAAAAAAGAAATCTTGCCATTTGTGACAACGTGGATGTGAACCGAGGGCATTGCGCTAAGTGAAATGGGTCAAAGATAAATATCGTATGATCTCACTTATATGTAGAATCTAAAAACAGCAAAGAAAACCCAAGTTATAAAAAAAAAGAAATCAGATGTGGTCATCAGAGGCAGGTATTAGGGGAAAGAGAATTGGATGAAAGTGGCTAAAAGGTACAAACTTCCAATTATAAGTATGAAATATGTAATATGTATGGCACAATGACTATAGTTAATACTGCTATATATTTGAGGGTTAAGTATCCATCCTAAGAGTTATCACAAAGAAAAAAATCAATGCTATTCTTTTTCTTTTTTCGCATCTACAGGAGAAAACATTAGCTACAGGTAAACATTAGCTAAACCTATTGTGATTTCATAATATATGTAAATCAGATAGTCATATAATGGATTATTCTTTGTCCTTAAGAAGAAATTCTGACAAATTCCACAACATGGATGAACCTTAAAGACATGATTTGCCTTTCTGAAAAGCCTTCTTTCACTTAGCATAAATGAAAAAAAGGAAAAAAGAAACAAGCAAAAAAACAGACTCCAAACTGTAGAGAATTGGTTTGCAGAGGTCAGTTGGGGGATGGGTGAACTAGTGAAGGGGTTAAGAGTACACTTATCAAAATGAGCACTGAATATAGTTGTTGAATCACTATATTGTACACCCGAAATTAATATAACACTGTATGTTAATTATACTTGAGTTTTTTTGAAAGGTTAAATCAAAGGTCAAAAAGAATGTATGACTTATTTGTATGAGGTACCTAGAGTAGTCAAATCCATATAAACAGAAAAAAGGATTGTGATTCGAGAGGCTGGGGGCACGGAGAAATGGGGAATTATTTTTTTTAATATTTTATTTATTTATTTGACAGAGAGATCACAAGTAGGCAGAGAGGCAGGCAGAGAGAGAGGGGGAAGCAGGCTCCCCGCTGAGCAGAGAGCCCGATGCGGGGCTCGATCCCGGGACCCTGAGACCATGACCTGAGCTGAAGGCAGAGGCTTTAACCCACTGAGCCACCCAGGTGCCCCGAAATGGGGAATTATTGTTTAATAGGTATGAAGTTTCAGTTTGAGAATATGAAAACCTTCTGGAGATGAACAACGGTGATGTTGCACAACAATTTGAATGTGTTTACTACTGACATGTACCCTGAAAAATGTTTAAGATGGTAAATTTTATCTTTTAAAGTTTATTTTTTATTTATGTACATATGTAAGTAAGTAGGTCATCTCTACACCCCATGTGTGACTTGAACTCATGACTCCGAGATCAAGAGTCACATGCTCTGAGACAGCCAGGAGTCTCAAGGATGGTAAATTTTATGTTATGCATATTTTACCACAATGAAAATATAATGTACAGAATTTTGCGGTAAGAGGTGTTTTTCTGTTTTTGTTTTTTTTACTTCTCTATAGGAAACGCCCTGGAATGCAATTTCCAATTCATACGGGAGTGGCATTTCTAGGTTTTTAAAAAAACTGACACATTTTTCCAGGGTGGCTGTAGTATTTTACTTTCCATACTAGAAGTGTTGAAGTGATCTAGGCTCTCTGCATTTCCATCA
Organism: Procyon lotor; assembly: GCA_028646535.1. Lineage (NCBI taxonomy): Eukaryota > Metazoa > Chordata > Mammalia > Carnivora > Procyonidae > Procyon > Procyon lotor. The sequence continues at coordinate 7,586,082 of CM053609.1, forward strand.
GTATTTGGTGTTTTTGTAGTTTTTCATTCTAACCTTTTAAGATAGGTATAGCAATATCCAATTGTGGTTTTGATTTACATTTCCTTAATGCAAATGGCTAAGGATATTGAACAATGTTTCTCCTATCTGCCATCTGTATATCATCTTTGATGAAATGTCCATTCATGTCTTCTCTCATTTTCTAATCAGATTTAGCTTTCTAATTGTTGTTTTTTAAGGATTCTTTATATATTCTAGAAACTAGTCCTTTGTAAGAAATATGGTTTGCAATTGTTTTCTCCCAGGTTTTATATCCTCTTAAAGTCTTTCACAGAACAAAGTTTTCAATTTTAGTGGTCTAATTTATCAAACTCTATTTTTATGGCTCATGCTCTTAGTGTCAAATCTAAGAAATACTAGCCTAACCTAGATCCCAAAGATTTACTTGTTTTTTTTTTTTTCTGAAGTTTTATAGTTTTACATTTTAGAGTTAAGCGTATGGTCTATTTTTAGTTAATTTTTGTTTAAGTTGTGAAACTTAGGAAGAGGTTTAATTCTTTACTTCTTTTGGATAGGGTGTGGAGTTCAGTTTTAAGTTCCTCCATGACAGGCTTCATTTTAAGCCAGAAAAAGACAGGCCTAAGGGTATGGGCGTGAAACTATTCCTGGAATTTAGCTTCCCTGTGTGATGCCTAGCCCCTGAGTTGTTCAAATGAACCAGTGAAATGCATAGATTTAGGTAATTGCCATATAAAGAATAAGGAGTGTGTAGTGAGGTATGTGCTTGTTTACTAATGCATAAAAATGCTGCAAAGGGGAGAGGCGGGGCTTCTAGCCTTAGCACTGTGCTACATCGTATGTGCGGGTGAGAGCCCCCGCTAGCTGGAAATAAATCCTCTTGCTGTTGCATCTAGCCTGCCTTTTGTGGGTTCTTTTGGGAGGGTCTCGATCCGGACATAACAAGGGACATCCTGCTGTTCCAGTGCCACTTGCTGAAAAGTCTATCCTTTCTTTAATAAATTGCTTTGAAATTGTATCAAAAATCATTGGGTCTCCATATGAGTTTATTACTGTGTTCTTTGTTACATTGATCTGTGTTGTCTATCCATATGTGAATGTCACAGTTTTGATTATTGTAACTATATAAAAAATCTTGAAATTAGGCAGAATGATTCTTCCAAATTTGTTCTTTTTTTCAAAAGTATTTTTTGGGGCGCCTGGGTGGCTCAGTCATTAAGCGTCTGCCTTTGACTCAGGTCATGATCCCAGAGTCCTGGGATCGAGCCCCACGTCGGGCTCCTTCTTCAGCGGGAAGCCTGCTTCTCCCGCTACCACTCCCTCTGCTTGTGTTCCCTCTCTGTTTCTCTACCAAATAAATAAAATCTTTAAAAAAAATAAAAATAAAAAAAATAAAAAGTATTTTTTAGATAATGAGCTCCTTCTCCATATAAATTTTGGATTACAATCTACAGTGACAAGAATCCTTCTGATCCTTGATAGGAATGGTGTTAAACCTGTATATCAATTTGAAGAGAATTGACGACCTCACTATGTCATGCACCAACAGTATATCCAACATTTATTCAGATCTTTTATTTATTTCATCACAGTATTAGTTTTTAGCATGCAAGTCCTATACATATTTCATTAGATATATACTTAAGTACTCCATTTTCAATTTTTTTTCTTAGTCATCATACAGTACATCAGTAGTTTTTGATGTAGTGTTCCAAGATTCATTGTTTACATATAACACCCAGTACTCTTACATGCCCTCCTTAATACCCATCACTGGGCCAACCCATCCCCCTGCCCCCTAAAACCCTCTAAAACCCCGAGTTTGTTTCTCGGAGTCCACAGTCACTAATGGTTCGTTTTCCCCACCGATTCCCGCCCCCCTTCGTTTTTCTCTTCCTTTTCCTAATGTCCTCCATGCTATTCCTTGTGTTCCACAAGTGAAACCACATAATTGACTTTCTCTGCTTGACTTATAAATTGTATATTTTAAAACATCATATTCACTAGTGTGTAGAAATACAATCAATGTGTGTTTATCCAATATTTTATACCTTACAAACTTCCTCATATAATTATTAGTTCTAGAAGGCTTTTTAAAAAACAGATTTCTTGTAACTTTCTATGTAGATAATCCTGTCATCTGCAAGTAGAGGAAAATTTTCTTTTCATTTTTGATCTATATACTTTTGATTTTTTTCTTTATTGCTTGGGTAGAACTTCCAGAACGATGTTGAACAGAAGGGTGAGACAGGAACAAAAGAAGACAT
>CM053609.1:7588845-7656098 GCA_028646535.1 Procyon lotor
GTTCTTTATCAAGTTGAATAAGTTGCGCCTCTATTCCTACTTTGGAGAATTTTTATCATGATTAATGTTATGATAATCTTCTCTTTAGCTATGAATATGGTAGATTTTATTGGTTACCTTTTGTATGTGAATTAGCTTCCATTTCTGGAATAAACCCTGTTTAGTTGTGGTATATAATTCTTTTCATATATTGCTGAATTCTATTTGCTAATATTTTATTAAGGATTTTTCCATTTATATTCCTCAGTAATATTGGTCTGTAGTTTTGTTTTTTGTTTTTTTGCTACTGTCTTTCTGGCTTTCATATAAAGTTAATATTAACTTTATAAAATCAGTTAGGTAGCTTCCTTCCTCTTCTATTTTGTGAAAGAACTGCTGTACAATTGGTACTTTTTAAATATTTTCTAGAATTCTACATTGAAAGCATCTGGACATTAAGATTTCTTTTTTGGGAGGTTTTAAATTACAAATTAAATCGATAGTTATAGAGCAATTTAGATAATTTATTTTATACCGGGAAGTTACAATATTTTTTTCATCTAACTTCCTGAATTTGTGTGTAGAGCTGTTTGTGGTACTCCATTACAATTCTTTAACCTTTTAATGTCTGTGGGGTTTTCAGTAAAATTTCTTTTTTTTTTCCTTTTTTTTTTTCAGTAAAATTTCTATTTCATCACCAAAAGATATAATTCATGTCTTTTTTGTTGTCACTCTTGCCAGAAGATTGTCAAGTTTATTGCTGTTTTCAAAGAAATAGTTCTGTATTTCATTGATTTTTCTCTATTGTTTTCCTATGTTCATTTTCATGAATTTCTTCTACTTTTATTATTTCCTTCTGCTTGTTTGGGGTTGGTCTTGGTCTTTTTTTTCTAGGTTCTCAAGTTAAGAGCATAGATTATTGATTTGAGACTTTTGCTTTTTTTCTAATGTATATCTTTAATGCTAAAAATAAACAATCTCTGCATGGCTTCCCTGGGTCACACAATATTAACTTTTTTTTCATTTTCTTTCAATTTTTAAATTTTCCTAAGATTCCTCTTTGATCTATGGATTACTTAAAAGTGTGATGTTTCGTTTCCAAATAATTTTAATATTTCAGCTTTCTATTGTTTCCTAGTTTGATTCTACTGTGGCCAGAGAACATGCTGTCTGATCTTAATTGTTTTAAAATCTGTTAAGATTTGTTTTATGAGGGGCGCCTGGGTGGCTCAGTCATTAAGCGTCTGCCTTCGGCTCAGGTGATGATCCCAGGGTCCTGGGATCGAGCCCCGCATCGGGCTCCCTGCTTGGCAGGAAGCCTGCTTCTCCCGCTACCATTCCCTCTGCTTGTGTTCCCTCTCTCGCTGTGTTTCTCGCTGTCAAATAAAATCTTTAAAAAAAAAAAAAAAAAGATTTGTTTTATGACCAGGATATAATCTATCTTGGTATATGTCCATCTTCTTGGATGATTTCCTTCACTGTGCAAAAGCTTTAGTTTAGTGCTTAGACCCATCAATAAATAAAGCATTATTTAGTTGTTTATTTAGCTTTTGTTTCTCTTGCCTGAGGCAGATCCAGAAAAATATTGCTAATTTTGATCTTCAAGAGATTACTGCTTATGTATGTTGTCATTATCATACTGTTTTATTATAGCTTTGTAGTAGCCTTGAAATCTGGGATATCTCAGGATTGCTTTGGCTATTCAGGATATTTTGTGGTTCCATACAAATTTTAGAATTGTTTAATTCTATGAAAACACTACTGATATTTTGTTTTGATATTTTGATAGAAATGGCATTAAATCTATAGATTGCTTTCAGTAATATGGACATTATAACAATATTAATTTTTTAATTTCAATTTTTAAAAATTAACAAAATGTATTATTTGTTTCAGGGGTACAGATCTGTGATTCATCAGTCTTATACCCAATGTTCATGACAACACCTACCCTCCCCAATGTCCATCACCTAGGTCCAATCCCTGGACATTGTGTATCTTTCCATTTATTTATGTCACCTTTGATATTTTTCAACAGTGTCTTATAATTTGCATAGGTCTTTCACCTCTTTGATGACATTTATTTCTAGGTATTTTATTCTCTTTGGTGCAATTTTAAGTGGAATTTTTCTTTTTTTCTTTTCTTTTTTTTTTAAGACCTTATTTATTTATTTGACACAGAGAGAGAGAGATGACAAGTAGGCAGAGGGGGGGAGGAAGCAGGCTCTCTGCTGAGCAGAGAGCCCGATGCGGGGCTTGATCCCAGGACCCTGAGACCATGACCTGAGCCTAAGGCAGAGGCTTTAACCTACTGAGCCACCCAGGTGCCCTGAATTTTTATTTTCCTTCCTACTATTTTGTTACTAGTGGATAGAAATACAATAGATTTCCATATATTAATTTTGTATCCTGCAACTTTACTAAATTTACTTACTAGTTCTAACAGATTTTTGGTGGAATCTTTAGGGCTTTCTCTATACAGCATTATGTTATCTGCAAGTAGTCACAGTTTATACCTTCCTCTTTCTTGTCTGATAGCTGTGGCTAGGACTTCCAGTATTATGTTGAACAAAAGTGGTAACAGTGGATATCCATTTCACTTATTGTTTCTCCTTTTGTTTGTTTCTTAATCCTATCTTCTTGCAGGTTGAGTATTTTCTAGAATTCTACTTTGATTTATCTCTAGGGTTTTTCAGTGTATATATGTATATATTGTAAATATTCTTATTTTTTCCAGGCACATTATATACACTTAAATTATCAGTTTACTGGTATCATCACTTTACCACGATACTAATGAAGTATAAAAATCTTATGTTCTTTTACACCTCTTAGCTCTCCTACAATTATAATTATCTTAACTATTTTCTCTGCATTTAGAAACACACCTGTCAGTGTTATAATTTTTTCTTCAACCATCACTTTAATTTGGAAAACTCAAGAGGAAAGATAAAGACTATTGTAGTTATCCTTAATTTTGTTGACCATATTCTTTACTTTCTGATGTTCTGAGTCCTTTATTTTATTTTTTTGAGAACTTTACCTACTCTTTTTGGGTATGTGTGCTGGTGACATATTCTTAGTTTATCTTCACCCAAGAATACCATGACTTCCCCTTCATTCTTAAAAGATATTTTCATTTTATGTAAAATTCTGGATTGGCAGTTTTTTCTTTCAGTAGTTGAAAAGTCTTATGCCATTTTCTTTTAACTTCCACGTTTTCTGATGAGAAATGTGTTGCCATAATGGTTTTCCTCGTTTGTAAGGTGTTTCTCTCTCAAACTGATTAAGACTCTGTCTTCAGGTTTCCAAACATTGACTGTGATGAACTTGGTGGGTATTTAAGTGTTTCCTGTTTGGGGTTCTCTCAGCTTCTTAAATATGTAGGTTATGTCTTTTACCAAATTTGAGAAATTTTCAGCCATATTTCCTTGGCTACATTTTTAAACCACATCCTCCTTTTCCTCTCCTTCCAAGATTATAATAATAAAACATTAGATTTTTGTTATAGTCCCACAGGGTCCCTGAAAGTCTGTTCATTTTATTCCATCTGTTTGCTCTGTGTTCTTCAGATTGAGTAAATTTTATTGTTCTTTCTGTTCACAAATTCTTTCTTCTGTTACCTCCATTATACTATTCAACCTACTGGGGTTTTTTTATTATTATTATTTTGGTTATTTTATTTTTCAGTTCTAAAATTGCTTTCCTTTTTCCTTTGATTTTTTTCTTTGCTGAAACTTTGTTTCAAGTGTGTTTAACTGTTCAAAACATTTTTATGATGGCTGCTTAAAATTTTTATCAGATAATTCTAATATTACTGTCATCTAGTTGTAGGCATCTATTAACTGACTTTTAAATTCAGCTTGAGGTCTTGCTGGTTCTTGGCATAAAATGTGTTTTAAGGGCCACCTGGATGGCTCAGTGGGTTAAGCCTTTGCCTTCCACTCAGGTCATGATCTCAGGGTCCTGGGATGGAGCCCCGCATCGGGCTCTCTGCTCAGCAGGGAACCTGCTCCCCCCCCGCCCCCCACCTGCCTCTCTGCCTACTTGTGATCTCTGTCAAATAAATAAGTAAAATCTTTTTTTTTAAGTGCGATTTCCAATTTAAACTGGGGCTTTTTGTGTGCTACCTTGTGCGCCTCTTAATCTTATTGAAATATTTTGTTTTAGCTTAATTCATCTGACATCATTCTCACAGGGAAAAGGAGAAATGCTGCTTTGTTACTGTCAGGCAGAGGTAGAAGTTCAGGTTCCCCAGTCGGTTTGCTTTGACACCAAAAGTGAGCTTCTCATTATTTCTGAGTATAGGTGGGAATTTTATTTCCTCACTAGACCTCCACTGATATCTTCCTTGCTGGAAGGAGTAGGAGTGTCTCATTTTTGCTCTCTACATGGCCTCCACATCACCATGCATGTTTGGGTGGTCTCATTCTCACTGGATGGTGGTCAAAGTTCTCACTCCTAGTTCTTCTCTGATAGTATCTCAACATAGAGGGTAAGGGGCAATTCATTACTGCCAGATATTGAGTGGAGACAGACTCCACTGACACCATGTGGGGGAGCCTTCTTAGCACTGACAGGGAGGACAGCCTTGACTCCTTGCTTGGCTTCCTCTGACACCATTCCGGTAGGGATTTGTGCTGCCTTGTTATAGCCTGTGAGGGTCAAAGTCTAGGCTCCCCACTCAGCACTGTCTGGCATAGATGGGAACAGAACTATGGTGCTTGGGTGTAATAGCTGTTACTGTTCAAAATTTTTTCTTTGGTCTCTTGGCTAGAGAGGCCAGGATTTTATTTGGGCTTCATTGTTTTTTGTTTGTTTTTTACTGGTTGGCATTTCCAGGTTGCTGGCTTTTCTCATGCCAAGTATGAAATATATCAGGCAAAATGAAAATCAAATATACTTATTGCTATGTTGTTCTTGGAGTACCAAGATTCCTCACAGGTCTATTTCTTTCCACTTTCCAGAGTTTTGGGTTTAGTACATACTGTCCACGGTTAGAAGTCCTTGCTTCCTTAAACAGAGTTGGTTTCCCTATATTGGAAGACTATGATTCATTATGGGAACTATCCATTATTATGTCTGTTTTACTACCCAAGGATCCAATGCACAATTTAATCGGCCTGTTTATCCCAACATGAAGGATCCAAGACCACTCTGCCATGGGGATTCTTTTGTCCACTTTTCACAAGTATTTGCTTATTCTTTAGAAATTCAGGTATAAGTGGATTTAAAACCTTATTCAACAACTTAATACTGTGGGATTGGGGCATTGGGGGATTGGGAGCAAGTTACTCTTTTTAAACCTCAGTTTTCTTATCAGACTCTTTTATGTTATTCTTCTGCTATAATTGAGCCTATCTTTATTTTTTAAAATTTTATTTATTTATTTGACACAGAGAGAGAGATCAAAAGCAGGCAGAGGCAGGCGGAGAGGGAATCAGGCTCCCCGCTGAGCAGAGAGCCCGATGTGGGGCTCTATCCCAGGACCCAAAGATCATGATCTGAGCTGAAGGCAGAGGCTTTAACCCACTGAGCTTCCCAGGCACCTGAACCTATCGTTAAATGCGTATTCTACTTCTGATTATCCATGTTTAGTCATCATCAGCATAGAAAAACCTCAGATTCACTAAGAAAAACCATTCCATGACACTCTTCAGTGAATAATGGGCATGAGCTTAGCTGAGGGACATTCCTGTTGCTCTTCTTTGTTCCCAGTTAATATAAATGGCATATTCTCTGTGACCATGATGGTATCTTTCAGAACCACTTACAACTTTTTTTTAAACCCTCATTTATGTACATACCTATCATTTTTTTAAGTTCAGAGTATAATTTCTGGGATTTCTAGGTCACTTAATATTTTGTTTTTTAATATCCTAACCAGGACGAACAGATAGATACAAGAACAGAATTGATTTAAAGGTTTCTGTGTGCGTTGAGTTCTGAGCCTTTTGAAATTTCCTGCTTTCAACCACCATATTATGCAACACACAACTGCATTAGTTAGGGTATGCTAAATCACTGCAAACACTGACACTAAAGTGTGAAAAGACTATAAACACAATGGAAGCCTATTTTTCACGCACATAGAAATCCAAGGCAAATATTCCTAGTTAGTAGTGGTCTACTTGCAATGATTCAGGGACTCCAGCACCTTTCACCTGTAGCTCTACCCCCCGACTAGGGCCTCATAAATATTGGCACATACCTATTACAAGCAGAGAAGAAATACGGAAGGACCTCAACTACTACTTAAAAGCAATTACGTTGGGAAGAACTTGCAGGGAAGTGTATTCTAATCATGTAACCACCTACACTTCTCTTAGTAAGGAAAGCAGAAACATATTGATGGACACAAATATAAACTTTTTGTGTTGAGCACTCAATTCTATTCCTGAAACCAATTTTATGCTGTATGTTAGTTTACTATAAGTAAAAATTTGAAAAAGAAAAAATAAACTTTTTTCCCCCGGAAATATTACGTTGTAAATAACCACCTCACTTTCATGGTTTACTTGAAATTCACTTACGTTGCGATGCTTCCTTCTCAATAGTTATAGAAATTTAGTCTTTGGGGGGTGTAATGTTCAAAGGCTCTTTTCCTCTTAGAATATGTAAGTTCCTTTCTACTTATCTGTTGCCACTGTTTTCTATATTTCCAAATGTAAAATATAATTTTAAAAGTTTTCCTATTTTCCAACTATATTTAACATTGCAATATAAACATTTCATTCCTAAGAAAAGACTTGAGTTCTTTTTCACTCTTTCATAAAAGAGGGATGTTTGAGATCTCTTTTGAGAATTTGTATTTAAAATCTATCTCTCGGGGTACCTGGGTGGCTCGGTGGGTTAAGCCTCTGCCTTCAGCTTGGGTCATGATCTCGGGGTCCTGGGATTGAGCCCTGCATTGGGCTCTCTGCTCAGCGGGGAGCCTGCTTCTCCCCCTCTCTCTGCCTCTCTGCCTACCTGTGATCTCTGTCAAATAAATAAATAAATATTTTTTAAAAAAAGTCTATGTCTCATTTAATAGCTGTGTGACCTTGAAAAAAAGTACTTAAGACTTTGAGACTCAAAGTTTTTGAGACTGCTTTGAGACTCAGTTTTTATGTAAAATATTTAGAATCTCAAAGTGTTTTTGTGAGGATAAGATATAATGCACATAAAATGCCTAGAGAGGAATTGGCATATTAGGCAAACAAAATGGTATATATTATCATTTGTATAATAATTAGCATGGCAAGTGTCAGGCTTAATAAATAAAATGATCCTCAAACATCCAATCAAAATGGACAATAGCACACAAAAAGCATAGTTCAACTTTCCTCAAGTAGCAGTGCAGACTAAATATAATATTTCAAACTAAGCTGGACAGTATCTTGAAAGTCCAATTAGTTATTAATTTCTGAAGTTTATCTTGAAAATGCAAGATTTTAATGACATGAGAGGAAAATATGAATATTGAGATACTAGACCAATGAATATAGGAAAAAAACGTTAAGAAATCAAAATTTTTTATGTGGCTCAGATGACAGCCTCAACTCTTCCACCAAATCTGCTAAAAAATGACTAAATTGAAAATCTTATTCAACATCAATGAGCTTCTGGTCTGAAGTGTTAATAAAAGTATGCTCAACGTCTGCCTTCAGCTCAGGTCATGATCTCAGGGTCCTGGGACCAAGCGCATCAGGCTCCCTGCTCGGCGGGGAGCCTACTTCTCCCTCTTCCACTCCCCCTGCTTGTGTTCCCTCTCACTGTCTCTGTGAAATAAATAAAATCTCAAAAAAAAAAAAAGTATGCTCAAAAGTGCATTGAAAAACAGATGATCCAAAGATAATCTTTCTATACTACTTGGAGATAAAATTAAAGATTTGGATTAATTATTCCATATGAATTCATAGAATAGAGAGAATATCAATACCCTCGAAATAGGAAATGCACACAGCATTGAAAAGATATTCAAAGAGTATGCTTTAAAAAGATTTGAGATATTTTTGTTGGTGCCACTATGTCCTCAAGAAATTTTTTTAGAGACCAATTAACGAGACACTTAACTGAATTAAGAAGAGTCTTAGAATATTGTAAAAATTATTTAAATTCACAAGTGTGTTGTTGGTGTGTCCTTAAAGTATTTGAAGTTATAAATACTATAACTATAGTTATAAATTTATAGTAACTATAGTTATAACTATAAATTAGTTATACTTATAAATTTATAACTATAGTTATAACTATATAACTATATAACTATATCACTATAACTATAACTTATATAACTATAGTTATATAACTATAACTAATTTATAACTATAACTATAGTTATAAATTTATAACTATAAATTATGGAAAATATAAATTGTGGAAAATAGACTCTAATGTGGAGGAGAAAACTACAAAGGAAAAATACAAAGAGAAAAGTAGCAGGACAAAAATTAGGCTAGATATATAGAAGACAGACATTAAAGATTTAATAAATAAAGGACATTTTTGAAAAAGAAAATAGGGAAATAATTTTCAAAAATAAAATAGAAGAAAATATTTGAACTACAGGAACAAATGGACCAGTAGATCAAAATAGCCCAATATATACCAGGAAAAATGGAAGAGAATCTAGTAATTTCATATCGTTGTGAAATTAATCCATTTTGAAAGAAAACGAAGATTTCCAGTGCTGGTCAAGATGGAGTAGGTTATTAAACCCATTTCTCTAACTGATGACAATGAAGAACTCTGGACAAAAGAGGAAAAAGTAATTACCCAAGGACTCAAAAAGTGAATAAAAGCAAGTGAATTGGGTAGGAGAGTGAAAACCTGAAAAACCACCTTTAGAAAGATTAGTCTCCCATTTGATTTTCATCTTTTCTCCCCCAGCTTTAACCCAAAAATTTGCCCTAGTCACAAAGTATCATGGTGGTACAGTCACAAAATTCAGAGAGAAACCTTTTCTTTCTGACCAGAGGAACATAGATAACAGGGAAGGTTCCAATATTTTCCTTGTGTTTTTTCTCTCCTGGCCCTGCCCCAAAGGTAGGTCATAGTTGTTAAACTGCAGCAATGAGAGCATGGGCAGCTAAAACACTGAAGAAATAACACATCTTTCTAGGCAGAGAAACGAGGGAAAGGGCTCTGTATTCCAAAAAGTATGTGTGGAAATAATAATAAATTATATTAATATTTTAATTATAGTAATTATTATATTTTATTCTCCCTGGTTTTCCCTGATGGTTGCCCCAATTATGGAGCTGCATCTATGGCAGCAGAGTGGTCAGGTAAAATTCTAAGAGAAATCCCATATTTCTGGCTAGAGAACAAGGAAAAGATATTCCTGTGAGCCAGCAAATAATGAGGAAATCAAGGAAATGTGGAAAAGTGGATCTTCTAATTCTGTGTATGTGCGAGTATAAATCTTGGACTCAATCCTGAGCTGCAAATAATGGGACAGAGCCAGTGCGGCAGAAAATTGCCTTAAAAACTGAATTGACATTGGAATTACCATCCAAATGAAGATAGAACTTTCAGTCTAAGCTCAACCAGGTTTCCTGCTAAGACAAACAAAAACCTAAATCCTCCAGAAAGTTTAAACAGTCCCAGAGTCTCAGAATTTTTAAGTTGTTCAGAATAGAATTACTCTACTTACAGAGAAGGAGAAAAATGTGACCAACATTCAAGAAAGAGACAATTAAAAAAGGTCAACCTTGAGATGAGTCAGAGGTTGGAGTTATTAGCTAAAGATTTAAAACAGCAGTGACATCTATGTTCCATGAGGTAGAGGTAAACACAGTTGAAATGAATTAAAAAACAGATACCGTGCCACATGGACAAGAATGAAACTGGATTGTTATCTTACACTATACACAAAAATTAAAATGTATTAAAGACTAAAGTCTGTTTTTAGTACATTAAAAAATCCATTTAATACATTAATTTAATACATTAAAGTCTTCAAGTCTTTAATGTAAGACTTAAAAACATAAAACCCTAAAAGAAAACATAGTAAGTTTCTTGACATCAATTCTGGAGCAAAGAAAATGAAAGCAAAAACAAACAAGTGGGACTACATCAAGCTAAAAAGCTGCACAGCAAAGGAAACCATCAACAAAATGAAAAGTCAATCTACTGAATGAGGGAATATATTTGCAAATCACATATCTGTTAAGGTGCTAATATCCAAAATACATAAAGAACTTACATAATGATAACAAGAAGTAAAAATTCCAATTAAAAAATAAGTAGAGACTGAATATTTTTCCAAAGAACACATAAAAATGACCAAAATTTACTTTAAAACATACCCAACATCACTAAAGATCATGGAATTGCAAATCAAAGCCACATGTTTGTATTTCTGTGGTGTTGGTTGTTATTTCTCCTGTCTCATTTATGATTTTATCATAAATGGGTCCTTTCTCTTTTGTTTTTGATAGTCTATTTTGAGGTTTATCAATTTTATTAATTTTTTTTCCCAAAGAACCAGTTCCTATTTCATTGATCTATTCAAGAAAAGGTGTTGAGAAAATTCAACTGCAATATGCAAAAGAATGAAACTGGACTACTTTCTTACACGATACACCAAAATAAATTTAAAATGAATTAAAGACCTAAGTGTGAGATATTAAACCATTAAAATCCTAGAAGAGAACACAGGGAGTAACCTCTTTGATATATGCTACAGTAACTTCCTTCCAGATAGGTCTCCTGAGGCAAGGGAAACAAAAGCATAAACTATTGGAATAATATCAAAATAAAAAGCTTCTATATAGTGAACAATCAAAAAACTAAAATGCAGCCTACAGAATGAGAAAAGATAATTCAAGTGACATACTGAAAATATATAAAGAACTTATCAAACCCAACACCACAAAAAAGAATCCAATTTTAAAATGGGCAGAAGACACGAATAGAAATTTCTCCAAAGATGAATACAGATATTCAAGAGACATATGCAATGTTCAATGTCACTCATCGTCAGAGAAATAACAAATCAAAACTATAATGAGATACCACCTCACACCTGTTAGACGACTAAAATCAACAACACAAGAAAAAACAGGTGTTGGTGAATACGTGGAAAAGGGGGAACTCTCTTGCACTGTTGGTAGGACTGCAAACTGCAGACACTGTGGAAGAGGCTCCTCAAAATTAAAAATAAAAAAAACACTCTATGATCCAGCAATTTCACTACTAGGTATTTACCAAAAGAATAGAAAAATACTAATTCAAAGGGATACATGCATCCTGGTTTTATAGCAGCATTATCTACAATAGCCAAATTATGGAAGTGTCCATTGACTGTTGAATGAATAAATAAGGTATAGTATAAGGCTCAGTTGGTTAAATGTCTGCCTTCAGCTCAGCTTATCATCTCAGGGTTCTGAGGTCAAGCCCTGCATTGGGCTCCCTACTCAGCAGGGAGTCTGCTTCTCCCTCTCTCTTTGCTTCTCCCCCATGCTATCTTTCTTGCTCTCTCCTCTCTCTCAAATAAATAATTTTAAAAATTTAAAAAGATGTGGTGTGTGGTGTGTGCGTGTGTGCGCGCAATGGAATATTACTCAGCCATAAAAAGAATGAAATGTTGCCATTTGGAATGACATGGAGGTATCTAGAGAGAATTATGCTAAGTGAAATACGCCAGAGAAAGATAAATGCCTTATGATTTGACTCATATATGGAATTTGAAAAATAAAACAAATGAGCAATGGGAAAAAGAGAGGCAATTCAAGAAACAGACTCTTAACTACAGAGCACAAACAGATGGCTACCAGAAGGGAGGTGGGTGGGAGGAGGGGTGAAGTCAGTGATGGGGGTTAAGGAGTGCACTAGTTGTGATGAGCATCAGGTGTTGTAAGGAACTGTTGGATCATTAAATAAAAACTTTAAGAATTCTCAAGAAAATGAAAGATACTCTGCAGAGAAACAAAAGCTATTTTAAAAGACCAAATACAAATTTGTAAACTGAGAAGAATTAGTGTATAAGTCAAAGCAGAATAGGAATGAAAGACTAAAAATTCCATAGACTTGAAGATAAATAGGAATTAATCAGAAAAATTAAAAAAAAAACCAAAAACACAAAATGAACATGTCTAGAAGGACCACTGGGATAAAGACAAAACCTAATACTCATGTAATGAGAATCCCAGAAAAAAATTAAGAAAGACTTGTGCAGAAAAAATATTGAAAGAAGTAATGATCAAAATTCCTGTTTGCTTAAATGCATAAATCTTGGTAAGCATAAATTCCCATCTTAAATCCTTTTATATATGTATGAAAGCAAAACATAACATGAAGAGGGAAAGCAAAAAAAGACCAAAAAAGATGTATAGTCTTATAAAACTCCTATGTTGTACTAGACTTTGAATGGTTGGTGTATGTTTCATAATCTCTAGGACAAGAAAAACAAAAGTGTGTAGACATATAGCTGAGAATCCAGCACATAAATTATAAAATACTTTAAAAAAAATACTCTAATAATTCAAAATAAGGCAGGAAAGGGGATGCAGAAGAACCCAGAAAAAAAAAAGGTAAACGGACATGCAACCACCGCACTAATTATATTAAATATAACGGTACATGAACAATGAATCTTGGAACACTGAAAAAATAAAAAATTAATTAAAATTTTATATATATATATATATATATATATACATATATACATATATATATATACATATATACATATATATATATATATACATATATACATATATATATATATATACATATATACATAATGCATTCATAGGAGAAAATCCCTGTGAAGACACACCAAAAAGCAGTCAGTAAGCTGGGGGAAAAATGCCTTCACAGAAATCAACCTCCATAGTACCATGATCTCAGACTTCTAGCCTCCAGAACTGTGAGAAAATAAATTTCTGTTTAAGTCATCCAGTCTGTGGTATTTTGTTAGGGGGGCGTCCTAGCAAACTAAAACATGGATAATTTCATCAGGAAGAATTAACAACTCTAAATATGTATGTACCTAACAACAAAGCTTCAAAATTCATAAGGCAAAAGTTGATGTAAATGAAAAGAGAAATTTTTAAAATGTACAAGTATACTTGGAAACTTCAACACACCAACTCTGCAATCAATTGAGCAAGTAGACAGGAAATTAGCAATGATAATACAAGACCTAAACAACACTGTCAACCATTGACCTAACAGATATGGACAGAACATCCCAGACAACTATAGCAAAATATACATATTCTCTATGTACACATGGAACTTTTATTGAGATAAGCCATATCCTGGACCATTAAACAGACCTTAGAACATTTAAAAGAACTGAAATCATACAGATTATCTTCTCTGACCAAAACAAAATTAAATTGGAATTTGATAGCAGAAATATATATGGAAAATTCACTAATGCTTGGAAATAAAACAATACACATCTCTAACTATCCCATGAATAAAACAGAGAGTCTCAAGGAAAACTAGAAAATATTTGAGGTTTAATGAAAATGAAAATACAATATATCAAAAGTTGTGGGATAGGGAGGCCTAGGTAGTTCAGTCAGTTAAGTGCCTTCAGCTCAGGTCAGGATCCCAGGGTCCTGGGATTGGGCTTCCTGCTCGGTGGGGGGGTGTGGGGGTGGAGAGTGGGGAGGGGGGCTGCTTCTCCCTCCGCCAGCCTCTCTCCATGCTCATGCTCTGTCTCTCTCAAATAAATAAATAAAATCTTTTAAAAAAAAGTTATGGAATGCGGCTAAATCAATGCTTAGAAAAAAATTATAAAAAATGCTTAAAGGTCTACAATAAAGAACAGAAATCAATTAAATTATTAATACATAATACAGAAAATCCATACAACCAAAAGCTGGTTCTTTGACTAATAAAATTAATCTCTAACCAGACATAACAAGAAAAAGAAACAAATTTCCAATATCAGGAATGAAAAAGAGGACATTGCTACAGCCAAAGATAATAAAGGAATACTGTGAACAATTCTGCACCCATCAATATGATGACTTAAGTGAAAATGACCAATCTATTGAAATACATAAACAAAACATTCCAAAAGAAATAATAGTACTCTAAACAATAAATTTGCAATTTAAGATTTCCTAATAAAGCACACATCCATCCCAGATTATTTCACTGGCAAGTTTTATCAAAACACTTTAGGAAAAAATACCAGTACTACAAAGTCTCTTGCAGAAGACAGAAAAACAGAGACCATTTCTCAGTGCATTTTATAAAGGCAACATTACCCTGATATGAAAACAGATTGAGAAAGTACAAGGGGGGAAAAAAAAAACTTCATACCAATATCTCCCAAGAACATAAACACAATCCTCAATGAATTATTAGTAAATCAAATCAAGCAATATATGAAAAGGATAATACTTTGCAATCATGTGTAGCTTATTCTGAGAATGCATTATTGATTCATCATTTTGAAATCAACCAATATACAGAATATTACAAGATTAAGTAGGAAAAATCATATGGTCATAATAGATGAAGTAAGCAAATTAGGCAAAACTCAAAACACATTTTTAACTTAAAAAAAAAAAACTTGAGACAGAGGAGATGGTGTTATAAGAGGACGCTAAGCTCACATCAGTGTAAATAACCCAGATAATGACCCAAAGACTGGCAGAATAAATTTTGTAACTGAAGATAGAGAAGGGGCCACATCAAAGGGGGTAGGAAGAGCAGAGATGCAGGTGGGGAGCAAAACTTACTGGAGTAGGCTGTGGGAGGGAGGGAACCCTGGCCA
The DNA here is from genome assembly GCA_028646535.1 of Procyon lotor. NCBI lineage: Eukaryota > Metazoa > Chordata > Mammalia > Carnivora > Procyonidae > Procyon > Procyon lotor. The sequence goes on from CM053609.1 coordinate 7,603,553, forward strand.
TGGAGAGGGCGAGAGAAATAGACTATCACAACGAAGAGCGCACACAGACAAGAAAATCTCCATAATATTTGGCTTTGAAAGAAAGAGGGGGTGAATTTCCTGATTTCTTACAACCACCAGGACTTAAAGCCGGGAACTTCAAAAATCAGAGGGTTCAGCTCTGGACGAGCCTGAAGGGCTATAGGAAGGGGAGTCCCCATCCTTGAAGAGCCAGCACAGGGCACCTGGGTGGCTCAGTCAGTTAAGTGTCTGCCTCTGGCTCAGATCATGATCCCAGGGTCGTGGGACTGAGGCCTGCATTGGGCTCTCTGCTCAGTGGCGGGCCTGTGTCTCCCTCTCTTGCTTGTGCTCTCTTTCACTCTCAAATCAATAAAATCTTTAAAAGAATAAAAAATAAAGAGCCAGCACAACAAACAGCTCACCAGCAGTACAGCGTAGAAACAGCAGTTTAAAAAATGCCTGGGGCATACAAAAGGGGGAATTATTTACTAATCTGAGTTTGCCAAGGGACTTTTCCAGGAACAAAGGAGCTGGCAGACACCATTCCCTCAACCTCCTGCCAGTATAAACACATGGCCACCTGCAGGAACTAACATGACACTACCAATTCCTTACATCAAGCCCCATCCCCCACTTTTTGGTGGATCTGCCCTCTCCAACCACACTTGCCTCAGTACTAATGCTATTTTTGGGTCAACCCCCCCCCCCCCAGAAGACCAGGTGCAAACCTTACCAACACTGCATCTCCCAACCTGTTCACCTTGCAGGGTCCTGGCTCTGGTGGTACACCCTTTGTTAAAATCGCATGCCCCACCCACACGCAATTTGTGGATCCACCCCAGTCCAGTCCAAGCAGGGAGAGCAGGTCTCATTTCCCAACCTCATCAGTGCTCACCTTATTAAAACTACATGCCCCATGAAGCTGGGGACCAAACAATGCCCACAGCAGGCAAAGAGAGACACTGCAAGTGACTGGACTGAAGGAAAACATGGCTAGGATACAACTGCAGGACACAAGCAACACACATAGGAGACACCTCTGAAGTGCCAGGTTTTGTTGAACAAGGGACACTGTAGGACACTAAAGGACTTTTTTTTTTTTTTCAAGATTTCATTTTTAAATAATATCTACACCCAATGTGGGGCTCAAACTCACAACCCTGAGGTCAGGAGTTGCATGCTCCACCAACTGAGCCAGCCAGAAACCCCAGGACCTCTTCTTATTAAGGCCATGATTTTTAAGAGCATGAGATGCTAATGCTCCAAACACAGAAACAGAGACAGAGTTAGATAAAATGAGGTGACAGGGGAATATATCCCAAGTGAAGGAACAGGATAAAACCACAGCAAAAGACCTAAGTGAAATGGATGTAATTAATATGCCTGATAGGGAATTTAAAATAATGATCATAAAAATATTCACTGGATTTGAGAAAGGAGTGGAGGAAATCAGTGAAACTCCTAATAAAGGGATAAAAAAAATAATCAGAGATGAAGAACACAATAAATGAAATTTAAAATGCACTAGATGGACTAAATAGTAAGCTAGAGGAAACAGAAAAATGAATTAGTGACATGGAGGATGAATGGTAAGTAATCAACCTCAGCAGGTGAGAGGAAAAAAATATTATGTAAAATAGGCAGGAAACTCAATGACTCCAAAATGTAATACCTTTCACACTTTAGGGATACCAGGAGAGAGAGAGAAAAGGGAATAGAAAATTTATTTGAAGAAGTAGCTTAAAAATTCCTAATCTGGGAAAGAAACATATCAAGATCCAGGAGGCACAGAGATTCCCCCAAGTAAGTCCACACCAAGACACACAGTAATTAGAATGGCAAAAAAGCAGCGATAAAGAGAATTTTAAAAGCAGCAAGAGAAAAGAAGACAGTTACATACAAGGGAAACTGCATATGGGTATAAGCAGATTTTTCCACAAAAATTTTGCAGGCCAGAAAAAAATGGCATGATATATTTAGAGTGCTGAAAGGAAAAAATCTACAGCCAAGAATATGCTATCCAGCAAGGTTATCATTCAGAATAAAAGGATAGATAAGGAGTTTCCCAGATAAACAAAAGCTTAAGGAGTTCATGACCACTAAATCTGCCCTATAAGAAATGTTTAAGTGTACTCTTTCAGGGGAAAGCAAAGACCATGAGAGTAACAAAACACAAAATCAGTAAAAATACATTTATCTATAAAAATCAATCAAGGGAATCACAAAAATAAAAGGATGTAAAATATGATACCATATACCTAGGAAGGGAAGGGAGTAGAGGAGTAAAGAATGGGTTCAAACTTAAGTGACAATCAACTTAAGATAGATTACAATATGCAGAACATGTTATATATAAGCCTAATGATAACCACAAATCAAAACCCAGTAATTGATATGCAAAAAATGAAAAGAAAGGAATCCAGGTACATAACTAAAGAAAGCCAACAAGTAATGATAGGAGAGAGCAAGAGAATAAAGGAACAGAGAGGAACTACAAAAACAATCATAAAGTAGCAAAATGACAAAAGTACATACTTATCAGTAATTACTTTGAATGTAAATGGGCTAAATGCTCTGACTTAAAGACAGAGGGTGGCAGACTGGATTAAAAAAAAAATCCATTGGTATGCTGCCTATGAAGAGGCTCACTTCAGACCTAAAGACATCTTTAGATTGAAAGTGAGAGGATGGAGAAATATTTGCCATGCAAATATATGTCAAAAGAAAATCACGCTGGAAATTCTTAAGTTGAACAAAAAGATTTTTTAAAATAAAGGCTGAAACAAGAGACAAAGAAGGACACTATGCAATAACAAAGGGGACAATCCAACAAGAATAAATAACAACTATAAATATTTATACACCCAACATGGGAGCACCCAAATACATAAAAAAAAAAATCACAGGACAGATTATCCCAAGAAAAAATAAGGAAATAATGATTTTGAATGGCACACTGGACCAGATGGATTTAATAGGTATATTCAGAACGTTTCATCCTAAAACAGTAGACTACACATTCTTTTCAAGTGCGCATGGAAGACTTTCCAGAATAGATCACATATAATTCCACAAAACAAGCCTTAGCAAATTCAAGAAGATGGAAGCCATACCATGCATCTTTTATGACTATAATGCTATGAAACTAGAAATCAACCATAAGTAAAAATGTGGCGGAGCACAAATACATGGAGGTTAAACAATGAATGGGTCAACCAAGAAAGCAAAGAAGAAATAAATTACATGGAAAAAAATGAAAATGGAAATGCATTGGTTCAAAATCTTTGGGATGCAGCAAATGCAGTTCTAAAAGGGAAGCTTATAGCAACACAGGCCTACCTCAAGAAGAAAGTATCAAATAAATGAGACCTAACCTTCTACCCAAAGGAGATAGAAAAGGAAGAAAACTAAAATCCAACAGAAGGGAATAATACAGTTTAAAGCAGAAAGAAATGATACAGAAACTAAGAAGACAAAGAACAGTTCAATGAAACCGGGAGTGGTTTTTTTTTTTTTTTTTTTTTTTTTTAAAGATCAACAAAATTGAAAAATCTCTAGCCAGACTCATCAACAATACATAAAGAGAACTCAAACAAAATCAGAGATGAAAGAGGAGAGTAAACAAGCAAAAGCACAGAAATACAAAAAATTGTAAGAGGCTATTATAAGAAGTTGTATGCCAACATATATTGGCATATAACTTGGACAACCAAGAAGAAATGGATAAATTCCCAGAAACATATAACCTCCCAAAACTGAAGCAGGAAACTGAAAGGCTGATTTTCAGCAATGAAATGGAATCAGTAATCAAACTCCAAACAAAAAAAAGTCCAAGACCAGATGGCTTCACAGCTGAATTCTCCAAAATTTTAAGAGTTAATACCAATTCTTCTCAAACTTTTCAAAAAAAAAAAAAATTGAAGAGGAAGAAAAACTTCCAAATTCACTCTATGAGGCCAACATTACCCTAATACTAACATTAAAGTCACTACAAAAAAATGAGAATTATAAGCCAATATCTCTGATGAAAACAGATGGAAAAATCCTCAACAAAATATTAGCATTCTGAATCCAACAATACATAAAAAATCATTCACCACTATCAACTGGTATTTATTTCTGGGATGCAAGTGTGGCTCAATATTTGAAAAAATCAATCAGTATGATACATCACATCAACAAGAGAAAGGATGTCACTATGATTTCAATAGATGCAGAAAAGGCACCTCACAAACTACAACATTCATTCATGATAAAACTCTCAACAACGTAGGTTTACGAGGAACATATATCAACATAATAAAGGCTGTATATAAAAAAACCTCAACTAACATCCTATTTAATAGTGAATAACTGACGGATTTTCCCCTAAGGTCAGGAACAAGACAAGGATGTCCACTCTCACAACTTTTATTCAAAATACTGAAAGTCCTAACCACAACAAGCAGACAAGAGAAAAGAATAAAGGGCATCCAAATTGGTAAGGAAGAAGCAAAACATTCACTAATTGCAAAAAACACATTATATGTAGAAATATATATTCTATAAAGACCACCAGATATTATATATAGAAATATATATTCCAAAAGACCACCAGAAAACTACTAGAACTGATAAATTCAAGGAGGTTGAAGGATAAACGATCAATGTACCAAAATCTGTTTTATCTCTACACACCAATAATGAAGCAGTAGAAAATTTTTTTAAAATCCCATTTATAATTACACAAATAATAAAAATACCTAGGAATAAACTTAACCAGAGAGTTGAAAACCTGTACGTGGAAAACTATAAAACACTGATGAAACAAATTGAAGATGACACAAAGAAATGGAAAGATATTCCATACTCATGGATTGGAAGAATATATATTGTCAAAATGCCCACATGACCCAAAGCAATCTACAGATTTAAAGCAATCCATATCTAAATACCAACAGCGTTTTTCACAGAACTAGAGCAAATGATCTTATATTTTGTGTGGAACCATGAAAGACTATAAATAGCAAAAAACAATCTTAAACAAGAAAAAAACAAAAACTGGAGGTGTCACAATTCCAGACTTCAAGTTCTATTACAAATCTATACTAATCAAAACAGTATGGTACTAGCAAACACACACAGATCAATGGAATAGAATAGAACATCCAGAAATAATCCCACACTTATATGCTCAATTAATCTATGACAAAAAAGGCAAGAATATTCAATGGTAAAAATACAGTCTCTTCAACAAATGGTGTTGAGAAAGCCAGATGGCTACATAGAAAAAAATGAAACTGGACCACTTTCTTATAACATAGACAACAATAAACTCTAAATGAATTAAGAACCTAAATGTGAGACCTGAAACCTTAAAACTCCTGGAATAAAGCACAAGCAGTAATTTCTCTGACAAAGGCTACAGCAACAACCTCCTGGATAGGTCTCCTAAGGCAAGAGAAACAAAAGCAAAGATAAACTGCATCAAAGTAAAAAGCTTCTGCACAGTAATGGAAACAATTAACAAAACTAAAAGACAACCTACTGAAGAGGAGAAGATATTTGCAATGACACACCCAAGAAAGGATTAGTACCCAAAATATATAAAGAATCTATACAACTCAAAACCCCAAAACAAATAATCCCATTAAAAGTGAGAACACATGGACAGACAGTTCTTCAAAGACGACATACAGATGGCCAACAGACACAAGAAAAGGCGCTCAACATCTCTCATTATCAAGAAAATTCAAATGAAAACAAGATAGTACCTCACACTTGTCAGGGTGGCTAAAATCAACAGAACAAGAAACAACAAGTGTTGGCGAGGATGTGGAGAAAAAGGAACATTCATGCACTGCTGGGAAGAATACAAACTAGTGCAGCCACTGTGGAAAACAGTAGGGAGGTTCTTCAAAAAGTTAAAAATAGAACTAGGCTGCAATCCAAAAACTGCACTACTGGGTATCTACCCAATGATACTAAAACACTAACTGGAAAGAATCCATGTCCCTTTATGTTTATTGGAGCAATTATTTACTATGGAAACAGCCCAAGTATCCATTGATAGGTGAATGGAAAAGAAAATGTGGTGTGATTGATTTACGTTATTGAACCACAAAAAAAGAATAAGATCTTGCTATTTGAAACAACACGGATCAATCTAGAGAGTATAAAGCTAAGTAAAATAATCCAGGGAGAGAAAGGCAAATACCATATGATTTCACTCATACGTAGAATTTAAGAAACAAATGAACAAAGTAAAAAAAGAGACAAGAGAAAAGACAAACTCTTTTTTTTTTTTTTAAAGATTTTATTTATCTGACAGCGAGAAACACAGCGAGAGAGGGAGCACAAGCAGAGGGAATGGCAGCGGGAGAAGCAGGCCTCCTTGCTGAGCAGGGAGCCCGATGCGGGGCTCGATCCCAGGACCCTGGGATCATGACCTGAGCTGAAGGCAGACGCTTAACGACTGAGCCACCCAGGCACCCCAAGAAAAGACAAACTCTTAACTGAAGAACAAACTGATGGTTCCCAGAGGGGAGGTGTGCGGAGGGATGGACAAAGTAGGTGAAGGGGGTTAAGAGTACACTTATCTTGATGGACACTGAGTAATAAATGAAACTATTGAATTACTATATTGTACACCTGAAACTAATATAACACTAAACTAATTACAGTGGAATTAAAATTAAAAAAACTCACTTGAAACTGAGAATAGAAGGGATTTTCTTGGTAAGCAAATATTTTTAATGAACAGACTGAATTTTAATGAAAATTTAAAGAGTAGCTAATTCTGTGGAAAGCTGCTGTGGTTCTTTTAATACATTTTGGTATTCTATATGTAAAGTTCATAAAGATATGTAGAAGGTTTGAATTAATTTGAAGTACTAGAGGTTGTTTTTTTTTTTTTTTTTTTTTTATCTTTTAAAGGTGATCTTTGGGGGCACCTGGGTGGCTCAGTGGGTTAAGGCCTCTGCCTTCGGCTCAGGTCATGATCTCAGAGTCCTTGGATCAAGCCCCACATGGGGCTCTCTGCTCAGCAGGGAGCCTGCTTCCCCCTCTCTCTCTGCCTGCCTCTCTGCCCACTTGTGATCTCTCTCTGTCAAATAAATAAAATAATCTTTAAAAAAAAAAAAAAGGTGATCTTTGTTGTGTTGACATGAAAATAAAATTTATTCTTAAGGTACCAAAGTAAAGCATTTCCTTTACAATTATCTTATGCTTCATTTCAGCTCTTATGCATAATTTAATGATCTTGTATAGAAACTCTTGTGACTTTTTAGTTATTCAAGAGTAATCTGTCTTTTTACAGTGATATAGGGATGTTATCTCTAGGTGTATTGATTTGAAATCATAGCACTGGGCAAAGTTTTCTAACAATACAATCAGCAGAAGGAACTTCTTTAACCTGAAAAACTACGTACATATATATTTAAAAAATACAGCGGTCCCTGGGTGTCTGTTAGGTAAGCATCTTCATCTCTGGTGATAATCTCAGGGTCCTGGGATCAGGGAGCCTGCTTCTCCCTCTCCCTCTGCTCACCTGCCCCAACCCTGCTTATGCTTTCTTTCAGGAAATAAAATCTTTTTTTAAAAAATCTATAAAATACCTGCCAAGGACGCGCTCTCCCACTGAGCTACACCCCCTACATTGGGGAGGGTATGTGCTGTTAAGTGCTGTGAAATGTGTAAGCCCGATGATTCACAGACATGTACCCTGGGGCAAATAATACATTATATGTTAATAAAAATTAATTTTAAAAAATACCTGTAGCAAACTTTATACTTTACTATTGGATTATTAATCTGTTCCCCTTAAGATCTGGAATAAAGAATTGGTGCCACTCTCAGCATCCCTATTAAACAGTGTACTGAAATTTACTGTCAGATAATAAGAAATTGAAGGACTATACATTGGAAAAGAGAACTAGAACGGTTTCTATTCATAGATAACATAATTGTAAAGAAAATTTTAGAGACTCTACAAACAAGCATATAGAACTAACAAGTTTAGCAGGGTCTCAGAGCAACACAAGATCAACAAACAAATCAATCATATTTCTAAGTTTTAACAATGAACAACTGGAAGTATTAAAAAGTATTGCTTGCACAAAAATACATGAAATACTTAGATATAAATCTAACAAAATATGCATAGGATCTGTATTTAGAAAGCTATGCAACACTGATGAAAAAAATCAAAGATATAGAGGTATATCGTTTATGGATTAAAGAAACAATATTGTTTAAGATGTCTATTTTCCTCAAATTGATCATAGTTTCAATGTAATCTCTATCAAAATCCAAGCAGGATTTTTTTAATAGACATTTCCCAATAAATTTGCTATTTATATGAAAAGCAAAAGAACTAGAATAATCAAAGTAATTTGGCAAATAAAGAACAGAGAGTGCTCTTATCACCTAGCTTTAAGACTACCTTAGAGCTACAACAATCAAGACAGTGTAGTATTGGTGAAAAGCTAGATGCATAGATCAAAGAAACTAAAAATCCAGAAATAAACCTACATGAATATGGTCAATTGATTTTTGACAGACACAAAACAGCTCAATGAAGAAGGGATACTATTTTCCAAGGTGTCTGAAACAAGTATATGTCCATATGTGGAAAAAAAATTTCAAACTACATTTCACACCATATAAAAATTGGACCCAAAATGGATTCTAGACTTAAATGTACAACCTACAAGTAAAAAACTTTCAAACAAATGAGATGATGTTATATCAAAGAGTTCTTAGATACAACCCCAATGTTGTAATACATTAAATAAAAATACAATAACTTACAAAGGGGCACCTGCGCCCTGATGTTTATAGCAGCAATGTCCACAATTGTGTGTGTATGTGTGTGTGTGTGTGTGTGTGTGCGCGCACGCGCATGCATATGTATGTGTATGATACATGTGTATGTGTATCATACACATACACAGTGGAATATTACTCAGCCATCAGAAAGCATGAAATCTTACCATTTACATCAACATAGATGGAACTAGATGGCATTTTGCTGAGCAAAATAAGTCAATCAGAGAAAGACAATTATGTTATTTCACTCATATGAGGAATATAAGAAACAGTGCAGAGGACCCTAGGGGAATAGAATGGGAAGAAATCAGAGAGGGAGACAAACCATGAGAGACTTTTAACTGAGGGTTGCTGGGGGGATGGTGTAACTGGGTGACAGGCATTAAGGAGGGCATGTGATGTCATGAGCGCTGGGTATCATATACAACTGATGAACTACTGAACTCTACATCTGAAACTAAAGATGTACTATATGTTGGCTAATTCAAAAAATACAGTAAGTGGGCACCAGGGTGGCTCAGTGAGTTAAAGTCTCTGCCTTCGGCTCAGGTCATGATCTCACGGTCCTGGGATCGAGCCCCGCATCGGGCTCTCTGCTCAGCAGGAAGTCTGCTTCTCCCCCTTTCTCTCTGCCTGCCTCTCTGACTACTTTGTGATCTCTCTGTCAAATAAAATAAAATCTTAAAAAAAAAAATCCAGTAATTTACACCTCTCCAACCCTAAAAATTTCTGCTCTGCAAAACATACTGTAGAAAGAACAAAAATACAAGCCACAAACAGGGAGAAAATATTTGCAAATTGTGTATCAAAGCAGGACTTGTATCTAGAATAAATATCAATCTCTCAAAACTCAATAATAAGCAAACAACCTAATAAAAGATATTCGACATTAGTCATTAGACAGTGCCAACTAAGATGAGATACTATACATCTTTTAGATTGTCTAAAATATATTTAATTTTTTTAAGTAGTCCCTACACCCAACGTGGGACTTGAACTTAACCCTGAGATCAAGAGTTGCATTCCAGGGGGCTCCTGGGTGGCTCAGTGGGTTAAAGCCTCTGCCTTCAGCTCAGGTCATGATCTCAGGGTCTATGGGATCAAGCCCCACATCAGGCTCTCTGCTCAGCAGGGAGACTGCTTCCTTCTGTCTCTCTGCTTGCTTGTGATCTCTCTGTCTAATAAATAAATAAATAAAATCTTTAAAAAAAAAAAAGTTGCATTCCAACTAAGCCAACCAGAGACCCCTAGAATGTCTAAAATATCTTTTTTTTTTTTTTTTTAGCTAAATATACAAACACGGTGAGAAAGTGTAAAACATTTGGAGCTCTCATACTGCTGTTGGAAATGCAAAATGGTAGGATATTAGAAAAATAAAAATTATGAAACAGTGGAAAGAACAAAATATATTGTCACTTCATAAAAAATGAAATGCAAATGACACATAAGCAAGTGGGAAATTTTTCAGTCCCAGCATTAAGAAAAGAAATGAAAATATCAGGGAGATCCTAGTCTTCATGATTCATCACTGACACAGATTTTTTAAAATAACAGTACTCAATATTTGTGAGGATTCGCTAAGACATATATTCTCACAAACTACTGGTGGCAATGCAATTTGCTAATGCTCTCTGGAACATGATTTGTAAATATCTGTCATGAGTTATAAAAAATTCCATCCTCTTTGAATCAGTAATTTTACTTGTATGAATGGATCCTAAGGAAGTAATCAAAAACGAAGACAAAGATTTATATATAAAGAAATTCAGCATGGCATTATCTTCAATACAGAAACACTAGAAACAACTTTAATACACAAAAGGCTTATATTCAATTATGGCACAACTATAACACAGGATATTATTCTGTATTAAAAATATTTATGAAGTGTTTTTGATGACATGGAAGAAAATTTCTGATGCAGTAAGAAAAAAATCAGGATAGAAAATTTTATATAGTCTGACACTGATAATATATACACAAACACATATATATGTATGACTTTAAAAGTGTCAGGATTATTTATATGTGGAGTGATACACACACACACAACCATTAAGACCAGTAGATTAGACTTTGTTGTTTCATTTTTAAAGTATTTAAACTTTTTCTTAAATCTTCTGGCTTTTTCGCATTTGATATTATAATCAGAAAAAACTACCTTGTTTTGCCGTGATGAGCACTGGGTGTTGCATGAGGTGTTGAATGACTAAATTGTATACCTGAAACTAATATTACACTGTATGTTCACTGGGATTTAAATAAAAACTTTTAAAATCACAGTATTTTAAAATGTTTTCCTTCATAGGGTATCTGGGTGTCTCAGTTGAGCTCCTGACTCTAGGTTTCAGCTCAAGTCATGACCTTCATGGGGCATGAGATGAGCCCCACAAGGAGCTCCAGGCCTGGTGGGGAGTCTACTTGAGTGTCACTCTACCCCTCCCACTTGCATTGGCACACATGCTATCTTTAAAAAAAAAAAAAAAAACAAAAAACAAAAAACCCAAAACACTCCCCCCCCCAAAAAAAAAAACTCCACAAAAATTCTGAATTAAAAAGTTTTCCTTTAAAATGTATTATAAGATCTGTATTTTCTGTCTCCTTCAGCTGGAGAACCACACTGTTTCAGACATAACTGTCTAAAGGGCAAATGTCAAGGATGTAGTTTCCCTCAGGATTATAGGATACAAGGATCTCCAGTCCCTGGGTAGCCATTTTCTCTTAGTGGCAAAGATAATTTCAGTTATGGGATCTTAGATTTCAACGGATCACATAATGGCCATCGACATCATAAAAAGTACATTGTGTTCCATCCAAGCCTGACTCAGAGAAAATTTCACAAATTATTATATATCCTGATGTACCGTATAAAATGTCTGAAATCTCCTAAATTTCTCTATCACCATGTAACTCATACCCCAGGATGAACAGAATGGACAGAAAGGGTGTACTTTCATTTTATTGATAAAATGAGGTATTTAAGTCAAAGTTTTCAGTCATTCTGGATTCCCTGGTACTAAGCTTTTACACATGTTGAGTTACCTACATTTTACCTATCAGATTGTTATATAGGAACGCCATAAAACAGATTAGGAGAATGCAAGATTTAGAAGAGTTTTTTAAAGTAATTAACTGGGGAAAAAAAATCATCAATTAGGAAAAACACAAGCTAAAAGGAATGTTACATTAGATACATTCCAAGCAAATTTACCTTGAAGAGGTAACGATACCTGATTCATCCATCTACACAGGATCAAGAAATAGAGTTTAAATCCTTTTGACCTTAAAATATTGTGTCTCTATACAATTAATAATACGAGGCAGGATATAACATTAAAGGCTTAATTCATGAAATGACTCTTGAGGTTTTTTTAAATTATTAGTACTATTATTTTACTGAGGAAGATGTCCGTGGTTCTGCAGATTCATTAAAAATGAGTGGCTGAGGGTTGCTGGGGGGTGGGGGGGTTGGGATGGGGTGGCTGGGTTATGGACATTGGGGAGGCTGTGTGCTACGGTAAGTGCTGTGAAATGTGTGAGACTGATGATTCACAGACCTGAACCCCTGAAGCAAATAATACATTGTAGGTTAATTTAAAAAATAAAAAATAAATGGGAAGAACTTCCGGTTTCCTCTTAGGAGGTAGGAAGATGGAGAGAGAGCATCATTTTAACCCTTACAACAAGAACAACAAAAACGCAAGATAATAGCCAAATTTATAACTCAACCTGAACCCATCAAAGATTAAAGTTTCAGGACAACAAAAGCTCAGAAATAAGTATCTTCAAGAGGGGATGTGGCTTGAGTACTTTTTAACTGGGATAAACCTTGCCAAATGCCGCTAAGAAGAATTCAGCAAATATTTCCTTAAACCAATTACTAAAGACCAAATGTGGCTAAAGACAGAACCCCATGGGGCAAAGATATAGCCTCTTACCACATACCTCGCTGGGTACTCACAAAAAAGAAGGGATGAAGGGTAAGATTTTTAATAAAGCATCCCTTATGGGAACAGTATTTACCAGGAGAAAGGATAGGAAACCTCCATTTGGATCCTTCTCCTCTATTTTCCCCATCCAGCAAAGGTTTAAGCCACTGTGGGAGAGCAGCAAACTCTGTGGCCCCTAGGGCACTGGTTTTTACATCAAGGCAAAGAAAACACAACAAATCCACCATCCGTGGGAAGGATAGGAATGTGTGCCAGAGACAGACCTCTAGGAGGGGGCTAGTTAGCTTAATTCCTGACGAGGTTGGCTCAGTGCCTAACTGCCAATGCCCAGCAGAAGGAAAGGTGTGCTCGTTTCCAGTATGAGAACTACGTACCTCCGTCTCTACTTTCCTACAAAAAATATCTATCTTTCAATAAAAATTATGTGGCCTTTCAAAAGAAAAACCCCCACATTATCAGGAGACAAATCAATCCACAGTAGATTCGGATATTATGCAAGTCTTGCAAATGCTAGAGAACTTAAATATGTTAATGGCCTAGTGGAAAAGATGGGCAACACGCATTATCAGATGGTTAATTTCAGCAGAGACGGACACTCTAAGAATTGCATGTAAATAAATCCTAGCCATGAAAACTCAAAAAAATAAAATCTAAAATGCCCTTTATTCATTAGTAGACTCAACACAGCTGAGAAGGGGATCGGTAGACTTGAAGCTAGGTCAATAGGAATCACCTAAACTAAAACATAGAGGGGTTTGAGGACAGGGATAAGAGAACGCTCAGAAGCTGGTACAGAGATGGTGGGAGATGCCACGCACTTGCTTGATAGAGCAACCTACACCATGTAAACAAAATCCTCACTGCATCTCTGTTTCCAGTAATTCCTCTCCTCTGTTCATTCAGTCCCAATAAAGCAGTGCCAGCACTTGAAGCATCCCATTCCCTACCTAGTAGAAATTAGACTTTGTCCCTAATATCCATGCAGATCTCCATCTTCTTTCTCCCTCCTTCGGGGGGGCTGAAAGCCTCCAGCCGTTATCATTAGCACCAGTATGGATACTCTATAGTTGAGCTCTAGGCTCCTAACAGTAAACCCCTTTATCATATAGGAAACTGGATCCCCCTTATCTCTCAGCTAATCTAATAAATACATAAAGCAGCGCAGAAATACAGGCAAACTTCCTCTACCAGGGTGCTCTTCAACACTTCCAGGACTACCGGCTCCAATATAGCTCACTCTTGGGCATTCTGCTTCTTACATATGTTTATAAAGTTGTTCGCAATAAATAGTATCACTGTTTACACCATGAATGCATTGTGGTGTGGGTCACTGTGTGTCCTAACATTTGGCATCCACCGTGGATCCCTGTCAGTGCCAACTGATCTGGTATTATGTTTTGTTGTTGTTGTTGATCAGGAAAAATGTTTAAATGGAGGGTGGATGGAGAGCTATCCCCCACTGGATCAGTGGCAAGGTCACTTGGATAAAGTCGGATGGTTGGTGACTGGATGTTTTCCAAGGGTCACGGCAAAAAGTTGAAGTGTTGTAAGAGCTCTATGAAGGGAGACAACGTGGTTCATACATTGATGCCTTGCTTCCTCTGCCTTTGGAGGAATTTTTGAGCCCTTAAAGAAAGACAAGCAGGAAAAGCCTTGTCACTGCATCCAAGGAAGCTACTGGAACTTATCATTTGCCCTAGAGAGGTCATGGGCAAAAACCCCACCCACCACCTCCTCCATTTCCAACAAGACAGTCACTCAGCACTCCAGAAACAGGGGGAGTTACTCACTGAGGGAAAACAGAATGGCTGTTATTGTAGCCATGGGGGGCAGCTTGAAACTAATTATCATATAGCATATTATATAGGAGATTGAAGGGGACACCAAATTAATATAAGAGCTAGCTCTCTCCAGAAGTGCTATCATCAGCATGAAGAGAGAGACCTTAAAGCCTGAGGATGTTCATTTGGATGAAGAAGGACTTACATTACTTTATCGCATGAAGTTGCATGTTAAGCAACAGGAAAAATAATATATACTCTGGATACAGAATTGTTTGGGTTTATCGACAATGCTAAGGAAGGCTACTGCCTTTGGTGGATTCGGGAATACATACCCCCATTGGCGGATATTCCTGATATTATAAATACAAAATGGATTACTTCATTGAGGCTGTTGCCACTTTAAGACAGTTGTTATCATAATTACATGAGAACTGGGGCATCAAGTGAGAATCCTTTGTAATATAACCTTGATACAGAAGATGTAAGATAATTTAATATGAGCATATCTTTTCCAAATGGACATCCTTGCATTTGTTCTTCTCACTGGCAGAAATTTATATTACCCTACCTCAAGAAATAATGAACAATAATGAGAAAATAATAAAAAGAGCTCCAGAATGTGTCCTAGGTTTCTACCCAGGATGGAAAAAACGGGGGGAACAAAGAGTGAGACGGGACATTTTCCAGGTAATGTGGTTATAATAAAGGACTACTAAACTTAATGTTTTTAAAACAATGACAATAAGGGGGAGGATCCAAGATGGTGATGTAGAAAGACCCTGAACTCGGGGCGCCTGGGTGGCTCAGTGGGTTAAGGCTTCTGCCTTCGGCTCAAGTCATGATTTCAAGGTCCTGGGATTGAGTCCCGAATCCGGCTCTCTGCTCAGCAGGGAGCCTGCTTCCCTCTCTCTCTCTCTCTCTCTCTCTCTCTGCCTGCCTCTCTGCCTACCTGTGATCTCTCTCTCTCTCAAAATAAATAAATAAAATCTTTAAAAAGAAAGACCCTGAACTCACCACCTCCTTGGACACACCAACTTTATACCTATTTATAAGCAATTCCTCCTGAAGAAATCTGTGGGTTGACTGAACAGCTTCGGCACAACAAAAAATAGGCCACGTAGAAAATGGTAAGAGAAACAGAGACATGGTAACAAAGGGAACCCCCATCCCCAACACTAAATTGCAGTGGGAAGGGATAGTCTGAGGGACCACGAGCAGATTTGTCTATGCTAGGACATGCTGTGGGGGGGTATGGCTTAAAAAGGCAACTTGAATTTAAAGGGTCCAGCTCTAGAACTCCGACACAAACAGTGGGGGAGCTGCTTGAACTCTCTCTTGGTTGGAGGTGGTGGTGACTACCACAGTTTACATTCCTCCTTCACCCTGACAGTGTAGATGGAAGGAGGGTCTGGATATCATAGCCAACCTCCCACCTGAGTGAGCCCTGGGATCTTACCCAACCTAGCCCTGGATGCCTGGGGGTACAGAAAAAAAAAAAAGCACCACAGTTTAAAAGAGCAACTGTTCTGCCTCGTGGCAGCCGTCTCACTCACGCTGACCTAGTACCCATGCCTGGAATCAGGTCCAAACCTCAGCCCCACCTGCCACCACCTCAAGACCATGGACCCCCGTAAAGTGAGCAAGCTTCGGGCCTTCGTGAAAATGTGCAAGCAGGATCCGAGTGTTCTGCGCACTGAGGATATGAGTTTCCTGCGGGAGTGGGTGGAGAGCATGGAGGGTAAAATACCACCTGTGACTCATAAAACTAAATAAGACAGTATCAAGGAAGAAAAAAAGATAGTGAGAAGGTGGAGGAAAACAAAGACTGACGAACCATCAAGTGAGGAAAGTGATCTAGAAATTGACAATGAAGGTGCGATTGAACCAGATACTGATGCCCCTCAAGAAATGGGAGATAAAAATGTAGAGATAACCAAGGAAATGATGGATCAGGCAACCGATAAAGAAGTGACTGCCACTCATGCCCTAAATGATGGTGAGCTGCAGAAAGCCATTGACTTGCTCACAGATGGCGTCACACTGAATCCTCGCTTGGCCATTCTGTATGCGAAGAGAGCCAGTGTCTTCATCAAATAACAGAAGCCAAATGCTGCCATTGGAGACTGTGACAGAGCTATTGAAATCAATCCTGATTCAGCTCAGCCTTACAAGTTGGGGGGGGAGGGAGGGGCAGCACACAGACTTCTGGGCCATCGGGAAGAAGCAGCGCATGATCGGACCCTTGCTTGTAAACTGGGTTACAATGAAGATGCTCGTACGATGCTGAAAGAAGTTCAACCGAGGGCCCAGAAAATTGCTGAACATCAGAGAAAGTATGAGCCACAGCGTGAAGAGCGAGAGATCAAAGAAAGAATAGAAAGGGTTAAGAAGGCTCGGGAAGAACATGAGAGCGCCCAGAGGGAGGAAGAAGCCAGAGGACAATGAGGAACTCCGTATGGCTCTTTCTCAGGTGGCTTTCCTAGGGGAATGCCTGGTAATTTTCCCGGAGGAATGCTTGGAATGGTGGGGGCGGGGGAGATATGCCTGGAATGGCAGGGGGGATTCCTGGAACAGCAGCGGGGTATGCACGGGCTCAATGAAATTCTTAGTGATCCAGAGGTTCTTGCAGCCACGCAGGATCCAGAAGTTATGATGGCCTTCCAGGATGTGGCCCAGAACCCAGCGAATATGTCAAGATATCAGAGCAACCCAAAGGTTACGAACCTCATCAGTAAACTGTCAGCCAACTTTGGAGGTCAAGCATCATGCCCTTCTGACAAATAAAGCCCTTGCTGAAGGAAAAGCAACTTTGATTAAAAAAAAAAAAAAAAGAGCAACTAGAATATAAAGGATCCATCTCTAGAATGGCGTCAAATGGCAGGAGAATTGGTGCAGCTCTCTTTCAGTCCAAGGGATTGAGGAGCACCTCCATTTACATCCCCCGTTGATGGCATGGCTAGAAGTAGAGTTCACCAGCGTACTACCTTCAGTGACCTTCAGGCCCTAACCCTCTCCAGCTCAAGCTGTCCCGCCATGGTGGCTCCTGCCCAGCACACATCAGGACACCTCCTGTTAGCATGCACTACAGCTCCAGGTATCTGGTCACAGGGAGGCAGGTATGAAGCACACTGGGAACGTTCAGGCCCACACCACTTTGATTCTAATTTCCCTGCCAAGCATCCCCGGCACATGGAGCACCCCAGGATCCCCCGGCTCGCACCCACTTCTGCTTCAGCTCTGCTGCCAGGGTACACTCCGGGTGGGAAGTACTGAGATCACCCTAGCCTGTGCCCAGTTCGGCTCCGACCATCCCACCAGGGCGGCCCACCGTGGACGGGCACCCAGTCCATGCCCGTCACAGCTCCGGGCAGCCAGCCAAAGTCACCAGGCTATGTACACAAGACCGTTCCTTCCAGTTGAGGACAAGCAGCTCTTAATTCACAAAAACAAACACAGAAAGTCAAGCAAAATTAGACACACGAAGAGGCCTCAAATGAAAGACCAAGACAAAACCCCAGAAAAAGAATGAATTGAAATGGAAATAGGCACTCTTCCTGACAAAGTTCAAAGCAGTGGTCCTGAAGATACCACCGGACTGGAAAGAGGAATGAATAAAGTCAATGAGAACCTTGACAAAGGAGGTAGAAAATATAATAAAGGATTAATCGGAGTTGAAGAATACAATAGCTGAAATGAAAAAGATGGTAGAAAGTATCAACAGGTTAGAAAATGTGGAAGAATCAATCAGTGATCTGGAAGACAGGGTAACAGCACCAAGCCAAGATCAAAAAGAAATAAAATATTTTAAATGAGAATAGGTTATGTGGGCTTTTTCGGACAACATTGTGTAAACAGATATTCCTATTATAGGGATTCTAGAAATAGAGGGGAAAAGGCATAAAACTTATTTGGAGTAATAATAGCAGAAAGCTTCCCCAACTTGGGAAATGAAGCAGACATCTAGTCTCAGGAAGCACAGAGAGTTCCAGAACAACACAAACCCAAGGAGATTCAGATCACAACACAACAAAATAGTTACAAAGTCAGGGGCGCCTGGGTGGCTCAGTGGGTTAAAGCCTCTGCCTTCAGCTCAGGTCATGATCTCAGGGTCCTGGGATCGAGCTCCGCATCAGGCTCTCTGCTCAGCAGGGAGCCTGCTTCTCCCTCTCTCTCTGCCTGCCTCTCTGCCTACTTGTGATGTCTCGCTCTCTCTCAAATAAATAAAATCTTAAAAAAAAAAAATAGTTACAAAGTCAAAGATTAAAGAGAGAATCTTAAAAGCAGCAAGAGAGAAATAGTTGTGTGCAAGTGAAACCCCATAAGGCTATTAGCTGAGTTTTTCAGCAGAAACTTAGACAAGAAGGCAGTGGCATGATATAGTCCAAGTTCTGAAAGGAAAAATATCTGCAACCAAGTATACTCTGCCTGGCAAGGTCATCATTCAGAACTGAAGAAAAGGTTAAGTTTCCCAAACAAAAGCTAAGGGAGCTCATCACCATTAAACCAGCCTTATAAGAAATGTTGAAAGGACTTCTTTAAGTGGAAAACAAAGTCCATAATTAGAAGAAAATTATGAAATAAAAATGTTATGAGTAAAAACAAACATGCAAAGGGGTAGTACAGGGATCACTTATAAAGCTAATATGAAGGTTAAAAGACAAAAATAGTAAAATTGGGCTCCTGGGTGGCTCGGTCGTTAAGTGTCTGCCTTTGGCTCAGGTCATGATCCCGGGGTCCTGTGATCGAGCCCCACATCAGGCTCTTTGCTCGGCAGGAAGCCTGCTTCTCCCTCTGTCATTCCCTCTGCTTGTGTTTCCTCTCTCACTGTGTTTCTCTCTGCCAAATAAATAAAATCTTTAAAAAAAAAAAAAAGTAGTAAAATCAACTGTATGTAAAAAAAAAAATTAAGGGGACTCACAAAATAAAAAGTAAAATATGAAAACGTATATAAAAACACTGAGGGGGGAGTAAAAAAAAGTTATTTTAGAATGTGTACAAACTTAAGTGACCACCAGCTTAGTACAAACCAAAAACATAGACACAGTAAAAAAATAAAAGAAAAAAAAAGCCAAGTATAAAACTAAAGAAAGTCATCAATCACAAGGAAGGAAAACAAGAGAAGATAGGAAAAGAAAACTTATAAAAACCACCAGAAAACAATTAACAAAGGTATATACCTATCAATAATTAAAGGACTAAATGCTCCAATCAGAAGACATAGCATGACTGAATTGGATGAAACAAAATAAACCTAAGACCCATCTATATGACTGACTCATGTCAGACCTAAAGACCCGTACAATTTGAAAGTGAATAAATGGAAAAAGATATTCCATTCAAGTGGAAATGGGGGAGGGGAAGCGGGGCAGCAATACTATGCCAGACAAAATAGACTTTTTTTTTTTTTTTAAGATTTTATTTATTTATTTGACAGAGAGGAGAGAGATCACAAGTAGGCAGAGAAGCTGGGGGGTGGGGAGCAGGCTCCCTACTGAGCAGAGGGCTGGCTCAATGTGGGGCTGGATCCCAGGAGGACTCTGAGATCATGACCTGAGCCGAAGGCAGAGGCTTTAACCCACTGAGCCACCCAGGCGCCCCTAAAACAGACTTTAAAACAAAGCCTATAACAAGAGACAAGGAGGGACATTACATAATGATAAAGGGATCAACACAACAAGGAGGATCTAGCCATTGTAAATATCTATACACCCAGCAAGGGAACCCCTAAATACAAAAAGCAAATATTAATAGACATAAAGGGAAAAATTGACAGTAATACAATAGTAGTGGAGGACCCTAACACCCCACTAAGATCAATAGATAGATCATCTGGGCAGAAAATCAGTAAGGAAACAGTGTCTCTGAAGGACACATAGACCAGATGGACCATACAGATATATACAGAACATTCCATCTAAAAACAACAAAACAAGCATCCTTTTCAAATGCATATGGAATGTTCTTCAGGATAGATCACATGTAGGCCACAAGTCTCAAATTTAAGACTGAAATCATAACAAGAATCTTTGGTGACCACAATGGTATGAAACTAGAAATCAATTACAAGAGGGGAAAAACTGGAAAAACAAACACATAAAAGCTAAACAACATGCTACTAAATACCCAATGGGTCATTGAGGAAATGTCCATGAGGAAATCAAGGAGGAAATAAAAAATACACAGAAACAAATGAAAATGAAAGCATAATGTTCCAAAATCTAACACAAGAAACAAAAATCTTTAACAATCTAACTTTATACCTAAAGTAATTAGAAAAGAAGAACAAAGCCCAAGGTTAGTAGAAGAAAATAAGATTAGGGTAGAAATAAAATAGATACTAGAAAAAAGAAAACAGAAGAGCTGGTTCTTTTAAAAGATAAAATTGCTAAACCTTTAGCCAGATTCATCAAGGAAAAAGGGAGGGATGACCCAAATGAAATAAGTAACCACTGACACCACAAAAATATAAAGGATTTTAAGAGATCACTATGAAAAATTATGTCAATAAATTGGATAACCTAAAAGAAATAAATTCCTAGAAAGATACATCTTCTAAGCTGAATCAAGAAGGAACGGAAAATCTGTACAGACTGATTACTAGTAATTTATCTTATTACTAGTAGTAAGATTGAATGAGTAATCAAAAATCTTTCAACAAAAGTTCAGGAACAGATGGATTCATAGGTGAATCCTACCAAATACTTAAAGAGTTAAAGCCTACTCTCCTTAGACTATTCCAAAACATAGGAAAAAAACTTCCGAACATATTTTATGAGGTCAACATTACCCTGATAACAAGGCACTAAGAAAAAAAGGAAAGAAAGGAAGGAAGGAAGGAAAGGAAAGGAAGGAAAGGAAGGGGAGAGAGAGGGAAGAAGGGAGAGGGAAGAGGGAAGGGAAGAAAGAGAGGCGGGAGGGAAGGAAGGAAGAAAAGAAAAAGAAACCCTACATTTTAATGTCTCTGATGAAGATAGATGAAAAATCCTCAACAAAATATTAGCAAGCCACACTCAATAATGTTTTAAAAAACATTCACCATGATCTAGTGGGATTTCTTTGGAGAATATAAGTGTGGTTCAAATCCAAGTGCTGATCATTGATAAGGACTTGTGACAGCAGGAGTGTGACATTCTTCCAGGAAGCTCCCAACTATTTTACTGTTAATACCTTACTAAAAGGAAAAACACCTTAACCTGACAATGGCAAGGCCTCTGGTATCCTGTAGGCACTCTTTAGCATACGAAAGTTCTTTTGAAACCTCCCTTTTCCTTCCGTCTCCCAACCCCATAGTCTATATATTCAGCAACCCCTCACAACCCCAGTGCAGTAGCTCTTTCTGCCCATGGGTCCTGTCCCCTTTAATAAAATGTTTTTGCACCAAAAAAAAAACAAAAAAAACAAATGCAACTGCTGATTATAAATCAATCAATGGGATACAGCACATTAACATAATAAATGATAAAAATGAAATGATCTCAACAGATGCAGGAGAAGCATTTAAAAAAAAAATCAACATTGGTTCATGAAAAAACTCAGTGGGTTTAGAGAGAACTTACATCAACGTTATAAAGATCATGTATGAGAGACATAGAGCTAACATCCTACTCAATGGTGAAACTCAGAGAGCTTTTCTTCTAAGATCAAAAACAAGAGGAGGATGTCCACTCCGACCACTTTTATGTAACATGGTACTGTAAATTCTGGCCACAGTCATCAGACAGGAAATAAAAGGCAACCAGATTGGTAATGAAGAATTGTCACTACATGTGGATATGATACTATATATAGAAAATCCTAAAACTCCCCCCAAAAACCTATTAGAATAAACAAATTCAGTAAAGTTGCAGGATACAAAATTAATATACAGAAATCTGTTGCATTTCTACATGCTAATAAAGTAGCAGTAAGAGAATTTAACAAAAAAAAATTCTATTTACAATTGCACCAAAAATAATACCTAGGAATGAATTTAACCAAGGAGATGAAGACTGATGGAAGAAATTGAAGATGACACAAACAAATTCAAAGACATACTGTGCTCATAGATAAGAATAGTGTTAAGATGTCCATAGTACCCAAAGCAATCTACAAATTCAATGCAATCCTTATGGAAATTCCAATAGCATTTTTCATAAGAGCTGGAATAATCTGAGAGTTTTTAATGGAACCACAAAAGACTCCAAATAGTTAAAGTAATCTTGAGAAAAAGGACAAAGCTGGAGATACCATGCTCCCTGATTTCACACTATGCCATAAAGCTATAGTGATCAAAACAGTATGGCACTTGCACAAAAATAGACACACAGATCAAAAAAATAGATAGCACAGAAACAACCCCATGCTTATATGGTCAATCTACAACAAAGGAAGAATATACAATAGGGAAAAGACAGTCTCTTCAATAAGTGGTGCTGGGAAATCCAGACATCTCCATGCAAAATAATGATATTGGACCACTTACACTATACACAAAACAAATCCAAAATGGATTAAAAATCTAAATGTGAGACCTGAAACCATGAAATTTCTAGTAGAAAATAGAGGCAGGAATCTCTGAAGTCAGCCCTAACATTTCTTTCTAGATGTTTCTCTTCGGGGAAGGAAAACGAAAGCTAAACGAACAAAAACACCCTACTGAAACTAGACCGAAACAAAAGCTTCTGCACAGCAAAATAAACCACCAGCAGAATGAAAAGATAACCTACTGAATAGAAGATATTTGCAAATGACATATCCAATAACAGATTTATATAAAATATATAAGAAACAAGTACCACACACACACACACACACACACACACACACACACACACACACAAATTCAGTTTAAAAATGGGCAGAACACCTGAACAGGCGTTTTTCCAAAGACATACAGACGGCCAATCGACCCATGAAAAGATGCTCAACATCACTAACCAACAGTGAACTGCAAATCAAAAGCACAAGGAGATATCACCTCACACCTGTCAGAACAGCTGGAATCAGAAAGACAAGAAATAGCAAGTGTTTAGGAAGATGTGAAGGACAATAAAGCCTTAATTCACTGTGGGTGGGAACGTAAATTGGTGCTACTGTGGAAAACAGTGTGGAAGTTCCTTATAAAAGTTAAAAATAAAAATGCCATATGATCCAGTAATTCTACTAGTGGGTATTTAAATAAATAAAAAAAAAAACTAATTCAAAAAGATATATATACCCCTATGTCTACTTCAGCATTATTTACAATAGCCAAGATGTGGAAATAACGTGTTTGTCAGTACGTGAGTGGATAAAGAAGATATGCCATATATATATAGCATATCTATATAATTGTATATATATATATACAATATTACTTGGCCTGAGACCTTGCCATTTGTGACAACATATATGGCTCTAGAGGGTATTATGCTAAGTGAAATAAGTCAGAGAAAGAAATACCATATGATTTCACTTACATGTGAAATTTAAAAAGCAATACAGATCAATAAAACAAAAACCCAGAAACAAACCCATAAATACAGAGAGAACAAACTGCCCATTGCCAGGGTAGGGGTGTGTGAGTGGTGGACAAAGTGGGTGAAGATGTGGGAGAGGGTTCAGGCTTCTAGTTCCAGAATCAGTCTAGTTCTTTCTCCGCTTATATAGACATACCATCTTATATTGACATACCATCTACATAGGAAAGGTACTACATAGGAAATACAGTCATTGTTGTTGGGAAAGCATTGAATGGCGATACGTGGTACATATGCTTGTGAGCACAGCAGAAAGTTCAGAATTGTTGAATCTCTATGTTGTACACCTGAAACCAATGCGATATTGTATGTTACCTATACTTCAGTACCAAAAATAGTGACAACATGTATTTTGTTCTTCAATCTACAATTTTGAGCAGAATTTTGGGGGATAGTTCGGTCTCTGCACCACCTGGGCATGTACTAAAAGAGCTAGAGGCTAGATCTGGAATCTTCTGAAAGCTCCCTCACTCATACGTCTGGAAGATATTCAAAACTCAGCTAGAGCTATTAGCTTGAAAACCCACATGTGGCTTTTTTCATGAGCTCTGGGCTTCCTCACAACATGGTGAGTGGGTTTCAAGGGCTCCAACGGCCAAAGTGCAGATGGAGAGCCAGATATGAATTCTATCATATTTTATTATCTAGCTTTGTAAATCACGTAACATAATTTCCCCCTGAATTCTATTAATTAGAAGTACCTGAAGTTGATCTGTATTCAAAGGGTGGGGAATTGGGTGGCCCCACTTTTTGTGGCAAGAGTCAAAGAATTTATGGGTATGTTTTAAAACCACTACCATCTGTCCGCTGGCACAAATTAGTTACATTAGAACCATATACATAAATTATAATATAGTTACATTATTCCCACATGCAAAATGCACTCAAGACCCACCAAGATCCTTTGCAGCTTTCATTTATTATAGAACCCAGGCTTGGCCTTATCATCTTTTAAAAGATTTTATTTGAGAGGGAGCGAGCATGAGAGCAAGGTGAAGGGCAGACACCCCGCAGAGCAGGGAGCTTGATTCAGGGCTCAGTTAGGTCTCAGTTCTACTGAGACAAGGTCTATTATAGATATTATAGATATCTCTATCAACTCAAGATATCTCTCTTGAGTTGAGTTGAACACCTATGAACCAAAGAGATGAGTTGACATATCCAATACAGATTAATATATACAAAATATGTAAGAAACAAGTATTACCTCAAATTGTAGCTCAATTCACTGAACACATGATGAAAGCAGAGGCAGAGGGATGACTACTTTTCTATCAACAGGGTAAAATGAGAGGTGCATAGCCATCACTGGTCTATAGCAACTCCAAAATCTAGCCAAGCCCGTGTTCCCAGTTCCACAGTTAGGTCTCAGTTCTACGGCCTTGGAGGGATTCACTTTGGCTTTTCGCCCTTACCTCTGTGTTCCTGTTATCTGTCCTATTAATTATTATTATATAATAATTCCAAAACAGTCTTTTAAAACAATAATTATTTCTTACTATTTTTTAGGGGTCAGGAATTCAGGGGCAGCTGGATGGCTTAGGTTCAAGTTCAGTTATAAAGTTGCTATCAGATATTGGCCAGGGACACAGTCATCTGAAGGCTTAACTAGGCTGGAGAATCCACTTTTCAGGCAGTTTACTCATGTGGCCAACAAGCTGGCGTTGAGTAATGACTCGAGACCCAATCCTTCTTTATGTGAGCCTCTTTACAGGAATTCTCTAATGTTCCCTCAGAGCAAGCAATCTAAAAAGAGTGAGGTGGAAGTCACAATGAGTTCATAACCCAGCCTTGATTTACATACCATCACTTCTACCAAATTTTGGTTTTAAAGAAGCAAAGATTCAATGTAGGAAGGGACTACACAAGGGTGTAAATATCAAAAGGAATTAGAGGCCATCCAAAGATAAGTGACTAGGACTTGTGAAAAGATTAAAAAAAAAAAAAAAAACCACAGAAATTGAACAAGTGCCCACATGAAAATAATGGAAGGTATATAAGAGACTGGCAGAACCATGTGAAAGTCAAAAATGCACATGGCGGAAATAGGGAAAAACAAATGGTATATTGCTTAGATGGACAGAGATCCCTAAATTGTCTTATATTAACTTTGCAGGAAGTAGTTCATGGTGAAAACTTATTTGGGTGCTGGATTTGTCATTCCCATTCTGAGTTCTGGTGACTTTACTGACATCCTATTCCCAGAGAATGTGGAGGAAATCACTTAATGGTTGGCAGATTCCAGAGTCCCTGGTTTTTTTTTAGCTTGTTTCATTTTGTTTCAAGTTTTCATTTAAATTCTAGTTCATAGCAGTTGTAATACTGGTTTCAGATGTAGAATTTAGTGGTTCATCACTTACATCATTGCACATAACAAGTGCCCTCCTTAATACCCATCACCCATTTAGCCCATCTCCCACCCAAGTGGTTTATTTCACTTAGCATAATACACTGTAGCTCCATCCACCCTGTTGCCAATGGCCATATTTCATTCTTCTTGATGGCTGAGTAAAACTCCATTATATGAATGTATGTGTGTTTATACACACATCTCTATCCATTCATTAGTCAATGGACATTGGGCTCTTTCCATAATTTGAATATTGTTGATAATGTTGCTGTAAACATTAGGGTGCATGTGCCCCTTCAAATCAGTATTTTTATATCCTTTGGGTAATTACCTAATAGAGCTACCTTATGACCCAGCAATTGCACTATTTTTTTTTCCTAACTTTTTGAGGAAATTCTCTGTTTTCCAGAGTGGATCCCCTAGTTTTGCACCTTTTGGTTGACAGTTCATGAGGGTTCTTTCTCTCCATCCTCATCCACAGCCATTTCTCATGTTGTTAATTTTAACCATTCTGACATCTGTGAGTAGGTATCTCATTGTGGTGTTAATTTGCATCTCCCTGATGATGAGTGATGTGGAGCATCTTTCCATGTGTCTGTTAGCCATCTGGATGTCTTCTTTGGAAAAAAAAATGTCAATTCATGTCTTCTGCCCACTTAACTGGATTTTTTTGGTTTTTGGGTGTTGAGTTTGATAAGTTCTTTATAAATTTTGGATACTAATCTTTTATCAGAGATGTCACTGCAAATATCTTCTCCCATCCCATAGGCTGCCTCTTAGTTTTGCTCTTTCCTTCACCGTGCAGAAGCTTTTTATCTTGATGGAGTCCAAAAAGTTCATTTTGTTTTTATTTCATTTACCTCTGCCGATGTGTCCTGTAAGAAGTTGCGATGGCTGTGACCAGAGTTTCTTCTCTAGGATTTTGAGTTTTCCTGTCTTACATTTAAGCCTTTCATCTCCTTTGAATTTATTTTTGTGTATGGGGTCAGAATGTGGTTCAGTTTCATTCTTCCACATGTGGCTGTCCAATTTTCCCAACACCATTTGTTGAAGAGACTGTCTTTTATCCACTGGACATTCTCTCCCGCTTCGTTGAATATTAGGTAACCATATAATTGTGAGTCCAATTCGGGGGTTTCTATTCGGTTCAACAGATCTGTTTTTGTGTTGGTATCATACTGTCCTGATAACTACAGCTTTGTAATATAGCTTGAAGTCCAGGACTGTGATGCCTCCAGCTTTGCTCTGCTTTTCCAAGATTTCTTTGGCTATTCGGGGTCTTTGGTGGTCCCTATTCGCTCTGCTATCTTCAGGACTCTTCCACTAGCAATCACGCTCATCATGTTCAATTCTTCATCTTCTCAGGTATGCAGCAATGCTCTCATTCTGCTGTCTCACCACCCAGCAATCTTGGAAGCTATCCCTAAGGGACCTGGTGGTGTGGTTCTCCACCCAGTGCTACCACCAGGCCTAATGCATCCCATCACTATGCCTTAAAAGGATACAAGTCATCTCTCCCCATGGACAACTGTCATTTTCAAGTGTGGATACAGAATGTTACCTTGAATCTGCATGGGGTTCTCTTGGTGTATTCTACCTCAGGACTTGTTTGTCTATGCAGACATCTGGCCGTGCACTGCTTTCTTCTGGATTTAACACCTCCCTCCATAAATATCTTTATATTCCTCACAGTGGCTCAGAACCCTCCACGATCCCTATCACTATAGTCTTTGGGACCAGCACTGGGGCTTCCCCTGTTGGCACTGAGGAAACATTTTCACCACTTTAGGTAAACCTTCCAGACTTAGATTAGCACTTCTAAGGCCAAGATATATTCTATAACCCACTGTCTACTCTCAAGCATCTTTCCCAGAGCCAATCAGAAACTCAATTCCGAACAGAACATTCTTGGCTCTCCTTCCCAGGTCATGTAGATAAACGCATGGCCCTAGAAGCAGTATATGTGATTTAAAAATCAAAAACCTCTGACTCTCGGGGCGCCTGGGTGGCTCAGTCATTAAGTGTCTGCCTTCGGCTCAGGTCATGGTCCCAGAGTCCTGGGATCGAGCCCCCATCGGGCTCTCTGCTCGGCGGGAAGCCTGCTTCTCCCGCTACCATTCCCTCTGCTTGTGTTCCCTCTCTCGCTGTGTTTCTCTCTGTCAGATAAATAAAATCTTTAAAAACAACAACAACAACAACAAAAAAAAAAACCTCTGACTCTCAACCTCAGGCTCAGTGAATGACACAAGCACTATTTTGGGATCAGGCTGTGTAGCTGGATCTTTCTCAGTCTGTCTCTTGTAGTTTTCACTCTCTTGGCTTAGAAGAGCTCTTCAAATCCCTTTGATGTGCTGTATAATATATCTTGAGACCTGTCTCATTGTTACAGTGACTCTGTTGATGTTAACAAGCTTTAAAGTCTCCATTTAAGGTCTCATGATTTTCCTGATGGAGAAGGATGAATTTAATGAGTCCCAAAGGTCAGGAGATAGACTGAAGACAAACTTTTAGTCTCTGACAGTCATGGGTTGGTATGGCCTTTTCTAATGGATAGGGAGTTGAGCGGTCCTAATGGTTGAGTTGGTTCAGCTGGTCAGAATCAAATCACGAATAGACAGAAAGTTCTATCAGCAACCTTAGTATTCAAATCCCCTCACTGAGCACCTGAGTAGCAAGGCTGCTTTGGGCGCCAGGAATACCCTCAAGTATCATAGAAAATGAAGTATTCCCTACATCATTTCAATCTAGCCTGTAGATACACAACGTGGTGGCAGGGAGCACACAACCAGCTCTGCTGCCTCAGCACATCTTCAGAAAGAATATTGGGACTGCGGGAATGCTGCATGCTCTGTACTCCCCTGCTCTTAAGTTCTTATCAATAAAGCTTGTCCTAATGTACACCATGAGTCACTCACTAGTGTGTGGGTCAATATGTAACTTGACAACAGTTGTCATGTAAACCCTCTCCCAAGCAATACTCCAGGACCTCATGGGCTCCAGGTATTCTCTGAGGCTCTGGTGGCATGAGAGACAGGTTCAAGCACTAACATGGAAATGGAATGGGGCTTTTTTGGTACAGTCTGAGTATGGAGAGAGAGGAATGGATGTCCCTGTTCTGTGTAGGGGTCTATTCAGGATACTTTGACTTGCAGATGCCATTATGTCCTGGCAAAATGTGCAAATTGAAGTAACCTAGATAGACCCTGAGACAGAATAGCATCATCATGTTATATTGGCATCACCTCTTTGTTCTAGCCTGGGGGGAATCTTTCCTACTCTATTCAGTTAGCAATCATTGCAAGATGTGATCCAACTCACTTCAAGAGACATGCGGCTATGAACAGACGTTCTCTTGTGGTGGATTCCTCCAAGGATTCTACTCAAACTGAATAAACAGGAAAGATAAGAAGCTTAGATTTTAAATTTCAGAAAGAAGGCAATTCTAATGGGAATGAAAAAGAAATAGTGACTCTTAGGAGCCTTCACTTAGGGTTGTAAGTACTTTTGGTCATTCACCTAGCCATGCACACTGTTACATTATCTAATGCTCCTCTCTCTTCCTGTGCAATCAAACCCCACCAGGGCCAGGAATGGGCATCGAGGGGGTTTGCTGCAGGGTGCCTTTAAAAAAAATTTTTTTAGACATGATTCAGAGCTGTGAAAGATTTTCTCCTAAAAAAAAAAAAAAAAAAAAGTCATTTTGAGCTAATGACTGTTCCAGCTCTTGTGCATCAAATGTCATTTACAGGGTCAGTGAGTGGAATAAAAAGGAAAATGACAGGCTTTGAGGAGACACATGTTGGCATTTAACTACCAAAAAGCACAGAAATTGAGGTATTTTTTAAGAGGCCCAGAGTACAGACTGCGAGGAGAGAGAAGGAAGAGAAAATGTGTCATGAATTAGGGGAAAAGAGGAGGGGGTTGGGAGAGGTGTGGTGGCATGAGAAAGTAGAAGACACATACGAGGAGAATGAGAAGAGATGATTTCTTCACTGCTTTGTAAACTCTGGTAGACTTTGGGTTCAAACAAAATGGAGATTTGACTCACATATGTATCTCACCTTCTTCCCAGAAACACATTAGAACAATGAAGGAGAAATAAAAATAATAAAATCATCTACAGAAACACTGGAAAATTAGAAAGGAAAAACAGAACATAAAATCTTGAGGAATTTCTGGACAATATGAAACTTGTATTAGGGTTGTCCAGAGAAACAAAACCATTAGGAGATATATAGCATTCTACATATATATATATATGTGTGTGTGTGTGTACATATATGGAATTGACTTGATTATGGAGACTGACAAGTTCCAAGAGCAGCAGGGCAAGTCAGCAAGCTGGAGATTCAGAGCAGCCAATGGTTGAGTTCCAATCCGGGGCCTGTCAGTGTTGAGACCCAGGAAGAGCTGAATCTCAGCTCAAGTCCTAAGGCAGAAAAAGATGTTCAAGTCTGAACATCTTGAGGAGGAGGAATTCCTGTTTTCTGGGGAGGGTCAGCCTTTTTGTTCTATTCAGGCCTTCACCAGATTGAAAGGTTAACCCATATCAAGGAAAGCAATATCCTTTACTCAGTCTATCCATTTATATTAACCTCATCCAGAACATCCTTCCAGAAACGTTCAGAATATTTGAGCAAATATCTAAACACCCTATGGCAAGTCAAGTTGGCACTAAAATTTATCCAAAGAAAGAAAATGAGATTTAAAATTAAAAAAAAAAAAGGAAAGGCAGATTATAGTGCTCAGACCATGATTCCACAGCTAACCTCAGTTGAGAGGGGGTGTCTCTGCTTTCCAAAAAGTGGTTCCACCAGGGCTCATGGGGAAAAAAAGAAAAATCTATAGCTTCAGTGTCGGGAGAAATGACAGGCCAGGCTATGGACAGTTGGCAGAGTTCACGTAAAGGACTTCTTGTGGCTCTGGCCACAGCATCTGCCCTCAAGATTTGTTTCGAATAGACAGAGAAAATATGGGGGCACTAACTAAACATTCTCTTACCACATCCTTTATTTATCTTCCTACTAAAGCTCTGGCAAGACATTGATATGCCTGAATCCAAACAGCAAAGGCTGGATGAAAGGGGTAAACTCGGGGTACACGTGGGAGAACATACAGAAGCTGCTTGTCTCAGTTCCTCCCTTTAACCTTGTGAAGAACTTATGGGCCTTCTAGGGTCTACCATCCACTAAGGCACAAGATTATGAAAGGGAAAAAAAAGTGCTCAGCAAAGCTGTGAACACACCTGGCCTTTTCACCCTTCCCCTCAAAACCACTGGTATAGCAAAAACAAAGCAAACCGAAAACAGGAAATTAAAGTTTTCCCTGTTTCTTTTTTCCAGAGAGCTAGAAATTTGTACAAGAGCCCTTACAATCTGAGGAAAAAGCCATTATAAATTGTAACACTAAAAAGACCTACCTTTTAAAGAATGAGCAAAGAAAAATCAAAAGACCCCAATAGACCCAGTATTTCAGAAGGGTTTCCTGAGGATTAGGCAAACATTACAATATGAAAAAGATCCTCTAGGAAACATATGAAAATTTGTAGAAATCTCCATATTACTCTTTCAAAAATAGTTCAAGAGGACATCTATAAAAATCTGAAATCCAGACACAAGTTTGAACTATACAAAACTGCTAATACCTGATCACTTTTGAGCTAATAGGATTATACCTAAAAGATTGCTTTCCGATGATAAACTGAAGAGTCAAGGGCCTTAGGGTGTGGACAGAAATGGATTAATGGTTATAGTGAGAAGAATTAAGTGTAAGTGTATATTATGAAAAATTACTTAGGTCAGTTTGAGAAGCTGTGAAAAGAGTTAGAGGTAAAGGATTAAGCTCCATCCATGTCATTGCAACTGATAAGATTTCATTTTTTTTATGGCTATTTCATTCCTATTTCATTCATATCTTCTAGAGCAAATGGAGGAGAAATTTTAATAATTTTTAAAATTCCCAGGGATGACATCATCAAGAGGGCAACACAGAACAACCCAACTTCAGTTCTCCATGCAAGAAAGCCAAACAACTATCCATAGACAAGGCACCATTCTGAAAATCTCAGAACCGAGGAGTAAGACTGAAGCACTCCTCTGGACAACAGAGACTGAAATGAACTGCATTAGAAGGGTAAAGGGGGGCAGTTTAATTTTGATCACATCACCCCTGCCCCAAGCAAGTACAGCGCTGTGCAGATCACTCCTCCCTGGGCCTACAGTATCTCTAAAGTGAAAAAAAAGAACCTAAGGTGACATTCAGCTTCCCTGGCATTAGGGGATGCTTCCTGGGAGGCTCACTCAGGTCTCACCTCACAAAGCTCACTGTGGAAATCCATGAAGCTTGACCACTAGCAATCAGACAGAAAAGGGGAGTGGGGCTCATAGCAACCAGTCCTCAGATGTTGGCAGACTGCAATCTCGCTGTGGTGGTACCTAAGAAGAAATCCCAGCCAACAGTTTTGCCCCCCTCTACAAAGCCAAGATGGTGACCATGTTGGGCCAGCAAGCTTGATTGGCAATTCTGCCTGCTTTAGATTGCCAGCCAATGAAATGTGATAACCATGGAGTCCATTTTATAACCTTGGCTGGGCAGGGAAGCCAATTCTTTGTCACACCCAACTGCTCAGAACAGCCTCCAGTCCCATCCCTTTGGGAATCATGGCCACAGACACATGGCAACCACAGATGCATCATGAAGCACATCCCTTGGTCAGGACAGACAGAGAGCAAAGCCAGAAGACCTGCCCAACTATTGAGCATAGCCACATTACCAGGGAGCCTCAACAGTGGCCCTGCATAGCCCAGAGCAAAGCCTATGGCATTGCCCAGCCACAGAGCACAGCATACATCCCTGCTCAATTACTCAACACAGCCATGGCTTTGCCCAGCCAGTGACCTCACACGACTCTAGAGTATAGCCTGAGGCCCCACCTGATTAGAGAGCATGGACAGTAACCCCACATGACCATGGAGCACAGTCCTCACCCCAGTTCCACTCAACTATAGACACCAGACAGCTGAGAAAACCCAGCCAGCAACCTCACCCCAAAGTGGAGCACAGCCAATGACCTACCTGATTACAAAGTCTAGCTTCAAAGCAGAGTGGCAACATCTAGTTGGGAAGTACAGCCCAAATGCCCACTCAATCAAGAGTGATTATAGAGTGTAGCCTGCAGTCCTGCCAAATTATGAGATCAATTAGTGGGCACTACCCTTTCTGGGAATACAACGTGAGACCAAACCTGACCAGAGTGATTGCAGAGCCCAGTTAGTCACCTCACCTGGCCACACTTCCATCAGTACTGCCAAACCAGAGAGTCCCCACTTCTGGCAGTTCCTCTTGTATGTGGAACCCAGTGAGCAGGACTACCCAGTCATGGAGCCCAGCCAGTAGCACCCCTGATCTCAGAGTATGGGTAGTGACCTTGCCTAACAAAAGACCCCAGTATCAAGCCCTCCTTACCCATGGATGCTACCAGCTGACCTGGTACCCCAAGCTGAGGTGACTGATGTTGTTTTCTTGCTGAAAAAAAAAAAAAAAAAAACTTTTAAAATCTATAAGAAGAAACTGCTGACTCAAAGGTGCAGATACCAATCCAAAACATTAAGGGTCATGAAAACCTTGGTAGACATGACACCACCAAAGGATGATGGATAAAGCTCTAATAACCAACTCTTAAAGACTGGAGATCTATGAGCTAACAAAGAATTCAGGATAATCCTCTTAAAGAACATGCAGATAACTAAATGAAATTAGGAAGACAATGTATGAAAAAATGAGTTCAACAAGTAGAAACTATCAACAGAAATCTTAGCACCGAAGAACACAATAACTGAAGAATTCAGCAGAAAACTTCACAGTAGACTTGACCAAGCAGAATAAAGAAACATGAACTTGAAGACAGATCATTTAAAATTATCCAGTCAGATCAGCAAAAGGAAAAAAGAATTTAGAAGAGTGAATAAAGCCTAAGGGACTTATAGGACACCATCAAGGTAATAATATATGCATAATGAAGATCCTAGAAGGAGAGAAAGGGACAGGAGGCCTATTTAAAAATAATAATGATGAATGAAAACTTCCCTAACTTGAGGAAATGAACATCAAAATTCATAAAGTTCAAGTGAACCTAAACAGGATCAACCCAAAAAGGACAACTCAGACTCATCATAATTACATTTTCAAAACTCAAAGACAACGCATTTTGAAAACAGCAAAAGAAAAGCCACTCATCATATATAAGGGAAAACACATAAGACTATAGTAGCTTCTCAACAAACTTTGTAGGTCAGGAGAGAGTAGGATGATATATTTAAAATATTTGGAAAGAAGTCCTGTCAACAAGGAATACTTCTTTACTAAGCAAAACTGTCCTTCAGAAATAAAGGAGAAATGAAGACTTCTTGAAACAAAAAAACTGAGGGAGTTCATCACCATTAGACTTGTCTCACAAGAAATGCTAAAAGGCATTCTATATGTTGAAATGAAAAAATGCTAATTAACAAATACATATGAATGTGTCAATCTCATCAGTTAAGGTAAATTGTAATGTCAGTAATCTAAAGGGCAAGGGGCAGAAAAGTAGAAGTATAAAATTCCTGTATTATATCAAACTTTTTATCAGTTTAAAATAGGTTAGCTAAACTATCAGTTTAAAGTATCTTATAACTAAGATATTTTATGTAAACCACATGGCAACCACAAAGGAAAAACCTGTAGACTTTTTTTTTTAAAAGATTATAATAAAAGAGTCAAAGCATGCCACCATGAAAAGTCATCAAATCACAAAGACAGCAAGAAAGGAATCAAGGAACAAAGGATCGACAAAATAGTCAGAAAATAGTTAACAAAATGTCAATAGTTAAGTTCTTACCTATCAATTACTTTAAATGCAAATGGGTTAAATTCTCCAAAGAAAAGACATAGAATGGCTGAATGGATTTTAATAAAAACAGTCAAGATCCAATGATATGCTGCCTACAAGAGACTCATTTTAGCTTGAAGGACATACATAGGCAAGAGTA
Organism: Procyon lotor; assembly: GCA_028646535.1. Classification (NCBI taxonomy): domain Eukaryota; kingdom Metazoa; phylum Chordata; class Mammalia; order Carnivora; family Procyonidae; genus Procyon; species Procyon lotor. The sequence goes on from CM053609.1 coordinate 7,638,968, forward strand.
AAGGGATGGAAAAAGATATTCCAAGCAAATGGTGAACAAAAGCAAACAGTATCTATATTTATATCAGATAAAAATTTTAAGTTTAAGCTAAAATTGGTCCCAAGAGACAAAGAAGAACATTATAAAAGGATCAATGTTTATAAATTTAACATTAGAGAACTTAAATACATAAAGCAAATTAACTAAATTAAAAGGAGAAATAAACAATACAGTAACGGTTAGGTTCTTTAATACCCCACTCAACAATAGATAGGTCATCCAGAAGAGAATCAGTTAAAAAAAATTTGAACATAGGACTAAATGGGACAAACATATACAGAATATTTCTTCCAATGGTGGCAGAATACACATTCTTCTCAGGTACACATGAATGTTTTGTAGAACACATTAAATGTTAGGCCACAAAATAAGTCTCAACAAGTTCAAAAAGAAAAATATATCAAGTATCTTTCCAACCACAATTATATCAAATTAAAAATCAGTAACAAGAAGAAAGCTGGAAAATTTACAAATGGAAATTGAACCACCTTTTGAGCAATCGATGGATCAAATAATCATCAAGAAGGGAATAAAAACATACCTTAAGACAAAAGAAAATGAAACCACAACATATCAAACTTATGGGATGAACCAAAAGCAGAAGGAAAGTTTGTAGTTGTAAATGCATATCATGGAAAAAATCCCTCAAATTATGATTCTGCCACCAATTCTTATATTGGATTTTCCCCCTCACACTACGAAATCCTCTAAGACCAGCTGGATATTCTATAATTTAAGTCAATTCAATTCTGAAATTACTTACCTGTAGATACCATCAGATCCCATAAATTAAGAACCAATCCTATAAGATGGCCCTCTTCTCCCACTTGAGACACTAAATGCAAGTTCAGACCAGCTACAGATCAAAGGTTCCAGTGACCTCCCCTTTGATTTCAATTTTCTAGAGCATCTCACAGAACTCAGAAAAACATTTTATTTACTAGAATATCAGTTTATCAGGAATAAGACAAGGATGTCCACGCTCACCATTACTACTTAACATAGTACTTCCAGTACTATGTCCAGTCTTAGCCTCAGCAATCAGACAACAAAAATAAATAAAAGGCATCCAAGTTGGCAAGGAAGAAGTCAAACTTTCACTATTTGCAGACAACATGGATACTCTATGTAGAAAAGCCAAAAGACTCCACCAAAAAACTGCTAGAACTAATACATAAATTCAGTGAAGTTGCAGGATATAAAATCAATGTAGAGAACTCTGTTGCATTTCTATACACCAATAATGAAGCAGCAGAAAAAGAAATCAAGGGATCCCATCTACAACTGCACCAAAAACCATGATACCTAGGAATAAACCTGAAAAAAGAGGTAAAAAAAAATCTGTGCTGTGAAAACTAGAGAACACTTAAGAAATTGAAGAGCTAATGAATGAATGAATATGTGGTGTACACATATATAATGAAATATTACTCAGCAATCAAAAAGAATGAAATCTTTCCATTTGCAATGACGGATGGAACTAGAGTATATTATGCTAAGTGAAATAAGTCAGAGAAAGACAAATACCATATGATTTCACTTACATGTGGAATTCGGGAAACAGGTGAACATATAAGAACAGGGAAAAAAAAGGGAAAGCAAACCATAAGAGACTCTTAATAATAGAGAACTGAGGGTTGATGGAGGGAGCGGGTGAGGGATGGGCTAAATGGGTGATAGGTACTAAGGAGGTCATTTGTTATGATGAACACTGGGTGTTACATGTAAGTGATGTATCACTAAATCCTACTTCTAAAACCAATGTTACACTGTATGTTAACTAACTAGAATTTAAAAATTTGAAAAATAAGATATCAGTTTATTAAGGATATAATTTAAGAACAGACAGATGGAAGAGATGCATACGGCAATGCATATAGGAAGGAACACTGGGCTTCCATGCTCTGATTGTATCACTCATGAATGGGGTCCACATGTTCACCAACCCAGAAGCCCTCTGAACCCCATTCTTTTGGGTTTTCATGGGAGGTTTCATTAGATAAGCATGATTAATTAAATTATTGGCAATTACATTCAATCTCCAGCTACTCTACCTTACCCAGATGTCAGAATAGTACTGCAAGTTCCAAACCTTTAATCACATGGTTAGTTTTTCTTGCAACCAGCTCCCATTCTTAGAGGCTTTCCAAAAGTCACCTCACTAACAAAAGCCATCTTCATCATCATAGGAAATTCAGAGTTTTAGGAGTTTTGTGCCAGAAATGGAAACAAAGACCAAATAATCATAGTACTACACAAACAACCTAACATTATATATCAAGGCACCAGAAAAAGAACAACAAATGAAGCCCAAAGTTTGAAGAAGAAATAACAATCAGAATGGAAATAAATGAGATGGAGAAGAGGGAAATAGGAAAGATTAACAAAATTATGAGTTAGTTCTCAAAAAAGATAAAAATTGAGGAACCCTAATTTGATGAGTCAAGAAAATAAGAAAAATTTTATAAATGAAAGAGTAGATACAACTGATATCACAGAAATACAAAGGATCATAAGAGACTATAATGAACAAGTTATACACCAATAAATTGGACAATCTAGAAGAAATGGATAAACTTATAAACACACACCGTATACCAAGAATGAATCATGAAGAAATAGAAAATCTGCACAGACCAGAAAGTAAGAAGATTGAGTCAGTAATCTAAAACTTCCTAACAAAAGAAAATCCCGGGACCAGATGGTTTTGCTGATAAATTCTACCAAACATTTAAAGAAGAATTAATACCAATCCTTCTCAAACTATTCCGAAAAATAGAAGAGAAGGGAACAATGTCAAATCCATTTCACCAACCCAACATTATCCTGAGACCTAAGTCAAATAAAGACACTCCAAGAAAACTACAGGCTAATATCCCAACCACCATTATATAAAATTAAAAATCAGTAACAAGAAGAAAGCTGGAAAATTTACAAATGGAAATTGAACCACTTTCTGAGCAATCAATGGCTCAAAGAATAATCAAGAAGGGAATAAAAACATACCTTAAGACAAAGAAAATGAAACCATATTTCTCTGCCTGCCTCTGCCTACTTGTGATCTCATTCTGTCAAATAATAAAATCTTTTTAAAAAATAAAACAAAATCATGTGATCATCCCAATGCAAAAAAAAAAATGACAAAATTTAACATCTTTTAATGATCAAAACTCTCAATAAATTGGGCATAGAAGGAATTTACTTCAACATAATAAAGGCCATATATGACAAGAGCTTAGAGGAAAGCTTTTCCTCTAAGATCAGGAACATGACAAGGATGCCCACTCTCACCACTTCTATTCAACATAGTACTAGAAGTTCTAGCCAGGGCCATCAGGCAAGAAAAAGAAAAGACATTCAAACCAGGGGGGGAAGAATCAAAATTGTCTGTTTGAGGATAACATGATCTTCTGTATAGAAAATGCTAAAGGCTCTACCAAAAACTATTAGAATTTAAAATCAAATTCAGTGAAGTTGTGGGATATAAAATCAACACACGAAAGTTACTTGCAGTTGCATATACTAACAATGAACTATTTGAAAAAGTAAACAATCCCATTCACATTAGCATCAAAAACAATATATAGGAATAAATTTATTCAAGGAAGTGAAAATCCATACCTCAAAAACTATGTCATTGATGAGAAAAATTAAAGACAAATAAAGAAAGATAGCTCATGTTCATGGATCAGAGGAATATTGTTAAAATGTCCACACTACTCAAAGCTATCTCTAGATTCAATGCAATCTCTATCAAGGTTTGTTTTGTTTTGTTTTTTTGTCTTTGCTCTTCTCTATTATGTTTAGTTAGCCACTGTATAGTACATTAGTTTTTGATGTAGTGTTCAATGATTCATTAGTTGCATATAATACCCAGTACTCAGCACATGTGTCGTCCTTAAAACCTATCACCCAGCTCCCCTACCCCCATAACCCCCTCCCTTCTGAAATGTTCAGTTTGTTTCCTTGAGTCAGTAATCTTTCATGGTTCATCTCCCTCTGATTTCTGCCCCCCTCAGTTCTCCCTCCTTTGTCCTATGGTCCTCCATGCTATTCCTTCTGTTTCACATATGAGGGAAACCATATGGTAATTGTCTTTCCCTGTTTGACTTATTCCACTTAGTATAATCCCCTCCAGTTCCATCCACATCAATATGAATGGTGGGTATTCATCCTTTCTGATGGCTGAGGTAGTGTAAAGAAGAGGCACCTGCACCCCAATGTTCATAGCACCAATGTCCACAGTAGCCAAATTGTGGAAGGAGCTCAGATGCCCTTCAACAGATGCCCTTCAACAGACGAATGGATAAAGAAGATGTGGTCCATATATACAATGGGATGTTACTCAGCCATCAGAAAAGATGAATACCCTATCAAGATTCTAATGACTTTTTTTTTTTTTTTTTACAAATATAGAAAAAAATTCCTAAAATTTGTGTGGAACCACATAAGACCTCGAATGGCCAAAGCAAACTTCAGAAACAACAAGGCTGCAAGCATCATCCTTTCTGATTTCAAACTGCACTACAAATCTGCAGTAGTTAAAACAGTATGCTATTGGCATAAAAACAGACATAGACCAATGAAACAATCAAAAGCACAGAAATAGACTGACCCGGGGCACCTGGGTGGCTCAGTGGGTTAAAGCCTCTGTCTTCAGTGCAGGTCATGATCTCAGGGTCCTGGGATCGAGCCCCGCATCGGGCTCTCTACTCATCGGGGAGCTTGCTTCCTCCTCTCTCTGTCTGCCTCTCTGCCTACTCGTGATCTCTCTGTGTCAAATAAATAAATAAAATCTTTTAAAAAGGAAGGAAGGAAGGAAGGAAGGAAGGAAGGAAGGAAGGAAGGGAGGGAGGGAGGGAGGGAGGGAGGGAGGGAGGGAGGGAGGGAGGAACTGACCCATTGATGGTCAGCTAATTCTGGACAAGGAAGCCAAGAATACTCAATGGGGAAAAGATAGTCTATTCAATAAATGGTGATAGCAAATGTGGACATCCACACAAAAAATGAATGAAACTATCTTACATTACTCACAAAAATTAACTCTAAATGTATTAAAAATTTTTAGGAGAGACCTTGAACTATAAAAATGAAAACATGAGCAAAAAAGATCCTCCACGTTAGTCTTGGCATCGATCTTCTGGATGTTATATCGAAAGCACAAGCAACAAAGCAAAAATGATCAAGTGGGACTACATCAAACTAAAAATCTCAGCAAAGGAAAATCAGCAAAATCAGCAAAGGAAACCACCCACAAATTAAAAAGACAACACATGGAATGGGAGAAACCGTGTGTGAATCATGTATCTGATAGAGGGTTAATCTCCAAATGTATTTAAAAAGACATGCAGTTCAACAGGAAAAAAATAAGAATGAACAAACAATAGGAATAGGCATTTTTTCCCAAAGAAAAAGTACAAATGGCCAACGCGTACATGAGAAAGTGCTCAACATTAGTAATCATCAGGGAAATGCCCATCACACCCACCAGGAGCTATCTCACACCTGTCAGAATGACTATTATCAAAAAGACCAGATGGTCTTTTGGTGAAGATGTGGAGAAGCAGGAACCCTCACACACTGTCGGTGGGAACATAAACTGGAATAGCCACCATGAAAAATATGCAGATTCCTCAAAAAATTAAAAATAGAATTCTATATGATCCAGCAATCCTATTTCTGGATATGTATACGTAAAGGAAATGAAAACAGGATATTGAAGTACATATCTGTACTTCCATGTCTATTGGACATTTCAAATAATGTTGGCAACATTATTCATAATAGACATGGAAACAACCCCCCCTCTCATATATACATATATGAGAGATATATACATGCGCGCACACACACACACATATAAATAAAAACAATATTTGATGAAGATATTGAGAAATGAGCCCACATAGACTACTGATAGAAATGTAAAATGGTGCAGTCCATTTGGAAAACAGTCTGACAGTTCCTTAAATGTTTAAATAAACAGTTATGACCTAGCAGTTCCATTCCCCAGAATTATTCCTACGTATTCAAGAGAAGTGAAAAACATTCGTCTATACAAAAACCTCAACACAAATGATCAAAGCGATGTTATTCTGACAGCCAAAAGGTGAAAACAATCCAGTGCCCATCAACTGCTTAATGAATAAGCAAATGCGGTCTATCTGTGCCAAGGAATACCTGGTTATAGAAGAAAGTATTGATACATGATACAACATGGTTGGACCATTACGCTAAGTGAAAAAAGCCAGTCACAGAAGACCACATGTTGTAGGGTTCCCTTTAAATGAAATATCAAGAATAGACAAATTTCTAGATTGAGAAAGTACATCAGTGGTTGCCTAGGGCTGGAGCGGGGGAGGGTGGGGAATGAAGAGTGAGGGACAATGAGCATTAGGGTTTTATGGAGGGGAGATGCAGTTATTCTAAAATGGATTGTGATGATGGTTGCAATACTCTGAATATACTAAAAAAGGAAAAACATCGAATGGAACATTTTAACAATTATATGGGATATAGTTTATATCTCCTCAAAACCATTTTCTTAAAAAAAAATTATCTGTCCAAATAATATCTTAAGTTTCCATCAAGTTCCCCCAAGCTTTAATGAGAAAGAAAAGTAGATAAGCATATTTGGTGAAGAGGTAATAATCCTGTTATTTCAAGCAAAAAGTAAACCTCTTACAAGTCCAGATGGAAAAATCTAGACTTGTAAGAGGAAAAGAAGCAGATTGGCATCAAATTTCTCTTTCTTAATGCTAAACACAAGAAAAGGACCTGAAAACCTTGTTTCCAGGATTTGGGGCTGATGTACATGCACCCCCAAACCACCCCTACGGAAGCAGATATCTAACCCATTCATACACAGGCTCATGCTGAAAGCAGTGACCTGAGAAATCCTTCTACCTATGAAATAAAAGACTTAAAAAATTAATATCCCAAAGCACGGGGAAGTATCACAGAGAAGAATGGGCATGAAGCTTTGTGGGATGGCTATGAACCTGAAAACACCTGACCAAGCTACAGGAAGCCCAGCAGTCCTCCAAAGGGGTTTAAATGACTGCGTACGGCTCATTTGTACATCACCAAATTTACGTATCTTGGCACCTTTATTATCCTACCGGCTGTTTATGCCTGAGAGCCATTGTGTGCCAGGTACTACATTATCTTTCATGATCTCTTATTTCAGTAACACCACGATGGGAACATCGTCTCCCTACTGCTTAGGGCAGGGATCCTCAGCCTCTGCACTGTTAACGTGTGAGGCTAGATAATTCTTTATTACGAGGACCTTAGGAGGTTTAGCCGCCTCTGTGGCACTAGATGCCAGTCGTGTCTTCAGACGTTGCCAGATGTCCCCTGGGGACCAAAAGTGACCCCGGTTTGAACCTTTGGCTTAGAGTGATAAATCAATTTACCCAGTTCAAAGCCAGACCCGTGTGACTCCAAAAACTGCTGTGGAATAAAGAACGGGTAGCAAATTTATGGAAAGAAGCGTTCTAGAATTCCGGAGTCCTGGTCTTATCTTTGTACCGTGACTGTAACAGCTTTTTAACCTTGGCTAACAGTCCTGCCTCCAAGCCCCTTTCCAGCAGAGAGTTATGTGGGCAGTTGGGTTTAGGCAATGGGAAGGTATTTAGGTCGATGCTCCGGGCGGTCTACAGCTGAACCACTTTAAGGAGAAGAAAGCTACTTTGAACTCACCCTGCTTTAGCTACATCAAACAGGGGTCCTCTGAACTCTTGAAGGGCTCTTAATAGGATTTCAGTCTCCAGTAAGGCCTGAGTCTTCTTTCCTTAATTAGGCAGACTGGCCAGTTAAAATGATAGATTTTCCTGTGGGTGATATCGTGATCCGGCATTATTCTTCATATTTACACAGACCCCAAGAACAACGTAGCAACATGAATGGCACAATTACCAATGAAGAGGTCATATGGGTCCCTTGTCCAGGTCACCTAAGACACTCCAAGGCCAAATAATTTTCATATTTAGCTTAAGCCCAAAAAATTCAGGCTGATCAATATGGGCTTTTAAAAATCCTATCCTGCTTTCTAAGACTAAAGAAACCCCTACTGATTCATAGTAACTATAAAGACGTTTCCTCAAAATTATCGACCATGTCTCAGGAAATGTAGCTTTATGCTTTCCTGAGCCTCATATCTACCATAACTACAAAGGGGCTCCCAGGGGATAGTCAACAATAACGGTTTTAATAAACATAGAAGACTTTTTGAAATGGCGTAAATTTTTCATTGACGTTAAGTTTTAGACCCACTCTAGTTGGACGATCAGAAATTCCAAATTTGAACATTGGATTTCATTGGTTTTTATTTCAAGGTTTCTTTTTCTTATACTATAAATTTGTTATTATATGGACATTCCCCTCCTTTTATTAGTGTAGGTGATAAGGAGTTAAAGATACATATTTCTAAACAAATTGGTGAGTGGGTTCATTAGACTCTGGTCTATCTTCCAGGGTTTACTCTTCTTTGGCCACGAGCCACTCACTCACGATAAAGAGATTTATTTCTCCACTGGAAATGGACAAGTACAATTAAGGCATATTACAAAATACCCAGTTTAACCTCTCTGACACCAACATGACACAGAGAGGGAAAAACCAAAGTTAAATCTGAGATCTACAATAAGATTAGGATTTCAACCATATTGTTCTAAGAGGCTAAAGACAAAGGATGAAATCAGGCACATTTGGGCCTCATCAGGCCAGACAGGACACCCAAACTCCCTTGTTTGGGGACCTCTTCAGCAGGAGAAAGATAATGTAATTCACTCATTACAACACCTAATCGGTACTACAAAACCATTCTCATCCCTCCCCTCAATGAGTATTTTTTGAATCATCTTTACTTTATGCCAGACACAGGGCTTGGCTCTCAAGCAAGGGGTGTCCAGCTGCTCTGCAGCCTCTGTCATGTTTTTTTGTGGTTTTTTTTTTGTTTTTGTGGTTTTTTTTTTTTTAATTTCACAAGGCTCTTCTTCCACCCTTTCAGTGGTTAGAGATGTTTCCTTTCCCTTTAAGTTCTTCAGGAGACATACCTAAACCTTAAATATTAAATGGCTCTAGGGAAGGATTCTATAATACTTCCCTTATTAACTAGAGGTCCTGCAGGGTGTGATGCCTCTATAGTCCACAGGGGGATGCCCCACATTCATTGTTCTTATCCTTGGTGCAGACATACCCTCTGATCTCAGAGGGTCGCAGAAAAAGCCCACTTTCCACCAACTCCTTAATCCTGAACAAAAGCCACAATCTATGATATGGATACTTTGTCATATATATATCATATATATATCATATATGTGTGTATATATATATATATATACTTTGTCATATATATAAGACATATATATGTCATATATGCATACTTTGTCATAATTGATAGAAAAAATGATGTTGCTTCTATGAGATACTCCAGAAGAAATCTCAATTAATATCATTAATAAAATTATAATGTACATATATTACATATATGTTCAGGTCAAGAGACTAGCCCCATACACCTAGTTCAGGTCAAGAGTCCCAACAGCCTTCAAGTATCTTCACTGATCTCAAACTCTACTTGAATACTTGATAATGCATTTTGACGGACTTACCCCCACCCCCAAAAAAAGTCTTCGCTTCAAAGTTTGTTTTGTTTTGTTTTTAACACTTCATATTGTAACCTATGCAATCTGAAGCTTAAAGCAGTCAATTCTGATGGGTCAATTCATTGTCCCCTTGATTCCTCTTATTATTCTGCCATACCTCCCCACCATATTCCCTAGTTTCTACTGCTCAGCTGGTACATTACTGGAGTCATTAAGACAAAGATCCCATAACCAACCCATTTCAATTGATTAATTTGTTTATTCATTCAATCAAAATATATTAAGTGCTTTGATATGCTATCACTATGCTAGGCATAGGAAATGCAAAGATGACAATTTTTCATTCCTCCATGAATTTACAATTTGGGGAGAGTGACAAAGATATATAGAATATACGATACTAAATGCATGGATGGGGTAAGGAAAAGGTGCTATTTGAGCACAGCCATGGAATATCCAAGCCAACCTCGAATGTTTATGGACCTGAACCTAAAAGACAAGTAGGAAGTCAACAAGCAAAGGGGCTTGAGGAAAGTGAGAAGGCAATTGTGCCAAGTCCTGGAATTTTGGAAGGGGAAGGAGCTTGGGTCCACAGGTCCATGGAATGTGGGGTAGGAAATGGCAAGAAATAATGCAGCAGCAGCAGATCCGGTAGGACCTTGTATGGAAACAAAAATACTAGAAGGATTTACATGTTAGTAAGAGTTGCAAAGATTGACACAAGTAACAAGTATGTCTGTTGCCTCCCTAGTATCAATTTTCTGCCTACCTCTTAATAGTATTTATGGGGAACAGCAATATTTCTACTTAAAAACGATACTTCCCAGCCTTTGCAAAGAGAGTTGCTCCATAAACTGTAAATAAAGGTTTTTGGTTAGGGCTTCTGGGAAAGCTCTTTAAAGGGGGACTGATTAGACCGCAAATTCCTCTGCCTTGCTGTCTTCCTTCTTGCGGCTACCTGGAGTGTGGATGCAATGGCTCTGGCAATAGTGTCTATCTTGCTATCATGAGGCAGACCTGGGGAAGGAAGCCACACGCTGAGAATATCCAAGCAGAAAGAGAATCAGTTCTATTGTTATGGAGCTGCCATACTGGCCCTAGAAGTCTGTTTAGCTCCAGATCTCCTTTATTTGAGGAAAAAATACAGATGAATTTTGTTTAAGTTGCTGTAACATGCATCTTCTATTATAGGCAGCAGAAAGTGATCATAACTAGTAAGGAGGGAAAACAAAGCTAGAAGAGATGCACTGATAGTTTTCTGCATGAAGCTAGATTGTAGAGACTCAGTAGTAAAGGGGATGGAGGAAAGTAGATGGATTAGGGAAATATGAGGTTTAATGAAGCTTAATGATCTGTGGCAAGTGTTGAGGGGAATGGAGTTCCAAGTTCCTGGCTTTAGAAAATAGGAGTGCTAATCATTATCTGTTTACAACAAACTTTCAAAATGTTTGATACTAAAACTTAGCCAGTTTGAAAAACTCAATCTCTCAGATGTGTGTTCAACTTTCAACCATGCCCTCTCCCAAAAAACATGTATTAAATCCCATTAGTTACTAAGCAAACTTTTGAATTAATCTCATCCAATCACATCCCCGAGCAGTTTGAAATCTAGAAGTCTTCAACTTCAATGGAAAATTATTTTAGCTGTTTTCCTCGAAAATTAGGTGTGTTATGAAAATTCCATGGTGGAATTCCTTTCCACAATTCTGTTTTTTAAGAAAAAAGTTTAGGTAAGCTCTCCACCCAAAGTGGGGCTGGAACTCACAGCCCCAAGATCAAGAGTCACACTCTCTATGGACTGAGGCAACCAGGCACCCTTTTCCTGTCCCTTTTCAAGTAAAATGAAATTAGTTGGGGAAAAGATTAAAAATAGAGACTGTAGTTCAGAAAACTGGTACGGGTTTCAGATGTTTCTTCTACTCTTAAAACTCCCAACCTGATATGGCTTAACTCTACACATCTTTTGACCCAACTCAACATGTTTTATGAAGCCCATTCTTATCACTAAACCTGGAAGCAGTTCTGATTTCTCCAAATTTATATGCTTTTAAGACTTTATTAGATATCTTTACCCAATAGATTTAACTGGGCCAATTAAATCAATGAGGAATATTGTACATATGCATAAAACCAATTATCTCACTGAGTGAGGAACTCGCTCTGACCTAGGGTTTTTCTTTTCTTGCATTTTTGAAAAGCAGAAAATTAGTTTTTGACATTGTAGCCAATTCTTCATTTTTTGTATTACCTAAAGAGGCACGAACTACATTGCAACTTTTGGTTTCCATATCATTTTGGAGCTATCACCCACTGTCGTCATTTTATTTTGCAATCTTATAGGAAATTGAAAGAAGACATTGAAGAACCAAGCATTTAGTCATTTCACTGCCTGAACCGGAAAGATAATAGGACAGGAAGTATAGAGATGCAACTTTGAAAAATCTGAAAAATAGGAGGAACCGCTGACCATTAATACTGAACAAGGCACTGAAAAGTCATTTTATACTTTAAGTTTTTATTGGGCATCCTCTGTTAGATGTCATGGGAGGGGCTGTGGCAGTGGCATCCTGAAGCCAGCTCTGTCAGCTGGCAAGAGCTTAAAATTTCAGAAATTTTTGATCCAACTGTTAGACCATTGGTAACTTGAAACTGGCCAAAGTTAGAGTATTTATAGTGCAAAAATTGGCAAACACTACCAATCAGGGCATTCTACTTTCAAGGAGCCAGTTCACTCTCATACCACTAGAAATGTGGTCATTAGTAAGATGCAAGGCACAACCGAGAGCAGCACCACATTAGAAGAAAAAGAATCCAGTTGCCTGCCTTCTAAGAACATAATACATACCCAAGGACATAGAATAGAACAACTCTTAGTAGAACACTTATCTCCGACACTGATAGACTAGAGATTCTGAAATTCTCTGATTGCAAGTTAGATAATAATTTTGCATCACACTCGCTTTTAAATGAATGGACAATGAGTTACAGGAAAAAGAAATCCCTTGAGGTAGTCATTCAGAAGCTAAGGAGGGAAGTGAGACACACTCATCGCCAAAGTGGCTCCTATAGATGATTTACCTTGCTAAGTCTAGGTTTTAGGTACTTGCTTAAAAATGAGGTTAAAAAGTAGCCTCTTCTGATCTTCTACAATCATAAACTAGCCCCCACACTGAAGTCATATAGCACATTTTTGGCCCAAAACTACTCAAGGAGAATTCTACCTAATATGGACCTGGGTCTGACTGATCCCAGATCTCTGGGGAAGACAAACAAATCTTCTCCAGAGAAATGCAACCCAAGCCTCAGGGAAATTTCAGGAAGTGTTCTGGAAAAGTACAAGTTCCCAATCACAACACATAAGAAAAAACCACCCTAAGAGAAAAGAAAAAGCCACAATCACAGGCTATGTCTATAAAGATCTCACATATAAGAATTATCAGATATACTGTAAGTCAGGATGTTAAATGTCTTGAAAAATTAAAAGAGAATCAAAAAATTCTCTTCATCTTGTTAGCATTTTAACTCCCGTCAATGTTCCTTTAAATATCCAATGTTAACTATTTTCTTTTGTCTCATTTATTCTTGTATCTTCTTAAAGATAAGTATTCTGTAGGAGAGAATTATAGCCAACGAGCTCTTTTTTAATATGAAACATCCTTATTTCAGTCGCATTTATTTTATTGTTAAAATGTTTGGGGTGCCTGGCTGGGTCATCAGAAGAGCTTCTGACTCTTGATTTTGGGGTTGAGTTCAAGCCCTCATGTTGGATGTAGAGATAACTTCAAAATAAAAAAAAATTAAGAAGGAAATGCTTAGGATATAGAACAATTGTAAAAAGAAAAATAGCATATACAGTTTTAAATTAAATAACACAAAGAAATAGTATGTGTATATGGAAATTTATACACATATATTTTTGCTGAGCCATTTGAAGGTAAATTGCAAATATCAAGACATTTTACCCTTAAACATTTCACCATTCACTTAGTGAAGTATTAGAAAATCAGAGGTTACAAGGCCTGAAAGACTGTTAGAAAAATCCAACATTCAGCTAGAAATCAGAGGAAACAAAGAATGAGGAAAAGGCAATGTTTGAAGGTACAATGGTTTACATTTCCCAGAATGGGAAAAAAAAAAAAGTTTTCCATTTTTGGAGAAGTTTGGTATTACTATTTTTAAAATGTCATATAGAAGTTATTATTAAATCTATATGGACCTCAAGACTTGTGAGAAATTTTTAAGTATGAATTCAACATCTTCAATCAATTTAAGAGAAGTCATGTTTTTGTAACTTCTTGAATTTGATCGATTACATCTTTCAGGACTTTGCTCAATTCATTTAAGAACTGATTTCCTGTCTCCTAGTTCCTTTAATTATTGAAAGAAAAGTATTTAAGTTTCCACCTAACTTTATGCATCTCTATTTCTCCTTTTGGTTCTTCAGGGTTTACTTTATGCAATTTGAATACCTAATATTATAGTCTCTTGGTCAACTTTTCTCTTTATCATTATAAAGTAATCCCTGGTAATATTCCTTGATCTGAAATCTACTTTGTTGATATTGATATAGCCACTCTAGCTTTCTTTGGGTTAGTGTTAGCATGGTATTTCTTTCCTAATCCTTTTGCTTTTACCCTCTCCTAACTACATAGGTGTGCTGCAAACAGCATACAATTCAGTTGTATTTTTACATACAGTTTGACGATCTCTGTCTTTCATTTGAGTGTTTAGATCATTTACATGTAACATGATTATCAATATTGATTTGAATCTACCATCTTCACAGTTGTTTTCTATTTGCCCAATATGTTTTTTCTTCCCCCTCCCTCTTTGAGTGAAATTATATTGTTCTTTTGTCCTTTTCCTGTTTTTCATTTTGGGTAGTTACTATTGCTATGTTTTTAAATTCACTAATCTTTTGCTCTCCATCATCTAAACTGCTGTTAACTCCTTCCAGGATCTATTTCAGCTACTGCATTTTTTAATCTTTAGAAATCCATTTCAGGACTGTTTTTAATATCTTCTATTTCTTTTAATATGTGAATTCTTTCCTCTACCTTCTTCAGCATATAAAGTATATTTCTAATAGAACAGACAAATGTATTGAAACAGCTATCATTTGTATCATTGCTGGGTCTGTTTATATTGCTTGAGATAAGTTTTCTCCTGCTTCTGAGGTTTGTTTTTTGGTTTTTTGGTTTTTTTTTTTTTTTGCATGCCTAGTAATTTTTTATTGGATGCTAGATGTTAAGATTTTTTACTTCATTAGGGGAAGATTTTGTAGTATTCCATTAAGTATTGTTGGGCTTTGGCAGTGAAGTTATTTGTAATCAATTGTATCCATTTTTGTTTTTAAGCATAGCTGCAGCAGATTCAAAATAGTCTTTAGGGCTGATCTGACTTCACTATTGTAGCACTATCCTTTTTAATTTTTTTATTATTTTTTTAAGATTTTATTTGACAGAGGGAGAGAGAGATCACAAGTAGGCAGAGAGGCAGGCAGAGAGAGAGGGGGAAGCAGGCTCCCTGCCAAGCAGAGAGCCCGATGCGGGGCTCGATCCCAGGACCCTGAGATTATGACCTGAGCGGAAGGCAGAGGCTTTAACCCACTGAGCCACACAAGCGCCCCGGCACTATCCTTTTTATAATGCAAGTATTTGTCATGTCTCTTAGAAAGTTTTTCCACTTTAGGTAGTGGAAATGAAAACTATTTTTGGCCCTGTGTAAGCTATGGAAATTGACCTACTGCTTTCTGGTGGCTCTTACAGTCTCAATTTCTTTGTATGGATTTGCAGATCTATATTCAGCTGACTCAAGGGGACCTATCAAAAGAGCTTTAGGGCTCTCTTCTCTTTTCAGTTGCCTTCTTTCTAGGATTTTGCTCCACAAATTCTAGCTTCCTTGACTTTTCTGAACCATAAACTTAGCCAAATTGCTAGACTCTGTTTCCCTTCCTTGTACTGTGGTCTGAAAACTATGCAGTCAACTATGGCACTTAAAGGGCTAACTTGGTCTTTTTCCCCCCCTTGCTCTCAGTGATCACTATACCATGCTATCTTCTAATATCTGAAAAACCATCATTACATTTTAGTATGTTCCATTTTCTAGTATAAGGTGGCAGAACAAGTTTGGTCCTTTTTCTTCCATCACTCTTCTAGAATACCGAATTTTAAGTGACTGGAAAAGAAAAAACCAGAAGTAGCAAAGATACTCTTGAAGAAAAATCACCACACTGGTAAATTTTCCTACTAGATGCCAAGATTTATTATGAATAATAATTAAAACGATCTGGTTGTGATATATGGGAAAATAAGTAAAAATCTAAGAAACAGACCAAATGTCTATAGAAATTTAACATCTCTGGGAAAAAGATGGATTATTTAATAATAGTGTTTACTACCAATCTGAGAAAAAGGAATTCAACCCTACTTCATACCATATACCAAAATCAAGTTCAGATATGGTAATGAGTCTTGCACTTATGCTCAGATAGTTTGAGAGTATTAAGCACATTGTTCATGATAAGGCAGAAATAACCAAGCACTCATCCACACAGTGGACGAGTATGGTACAGTCAGTTACAGAAAGGAATATGCAGAGATACAAATAGTTATAACTATACTCAGAAGCATGGATCTTTGAAATATAATTTAAGTGAAAAAAACATCACGAGAATACAAACAGTATACCATTTCTTACAAAGTACAACATAAGGAAAAACGAAATAAAGATACCTTGATACACATGCATGTGTGATAAGACTATAATGAAAGCAATGAAATGATCAAGACTTCAGACTAGTGGTGGTTACTCTGTGGGGCAGGGTGGGAGATAGGACTGAAGGACAGTGAAGAGTTTGGATGGTTTTTATAATGCTTGGTTTAAGTTGGGAAGTGAACTTAAAATCTATTGCATGATTATGTTTCAAAATTTGAAATGCTACATATATTACATTTTGCATAATGAGCTTCATAAGACTGAAAAAAAAATTGTCATAACCTTGTCCAGCAACTTCTAGGAGCCTCTCCCACAGCTGGTGTGAAGTTCTCTCACTTTGGATTATCTTCCCACGCTGGTCCAGACCACTTCTACTGCCTCCCTTTCTTTGCATAAAACTCTCAGAACTCAAATTCCTCCACCCCTCTACTGACACTGCAAAAAGTAGCCCCTCTTCAGTTTACCTGCCTTCCATTTACAAATTTACCCTCGACATGCTCAGGGTGGGTCAAGTGGTTCTCACAGCACTAGCAGACTGTGTTAGACAAAGGGAACAGGTAATGCTATGCTCTAAGCATACTTGTTAGCATTTGTAGAACAAAGAAGAGTCCCCCAGAGAAAACAAGTAAGGGTATTTGTTTATCCATAGAATCCTGGCTTTGGGTGAAGGTAAGGCTTTGCGGAGAAGGCAGCATTAGGACAGGATTTTGAAGAGCGGGTAGAATTTTGATAGAATGTTCATGGTTTCACCTTTTTTTTTTTTT